>JAAGEH010000016.1:16174270-16552698 GCA_011751065.1 Lasiurus cinereus | reverse complement strand
GAAACAAAGGTGGCTTTCACCCAGAGCCAGCTGAGAGGGGACACGAGCACAGTGGCGGGTCTGCAGCCCTGAAGCAGGGAGCTGTCCTGTGACTCTGAGCTCAAAAATGTGTGAAATTTCTTTTTGCTGGGTATTCTACATCAAGCGGAACCTGTTCTCAGAGAAACATTCCATTTCACAGACCCTAATGGCTTTCCTCTGTGCTGATGCATTAATGAGGCTCCGGCTCATTCTAATCAGAAGGAAGCCATGCAGATAATTGCCTGAATTTTTAATTCAGGGTTATGATAGGGGAATCAAAGTCACACTGCAGTTGCTGAGGCTGCCTCTAGTTCCAGGCCATTGACTTTTGCAATTTTCTTTGATTTCCCCCCTCCGTCGCTTTCTCCCCACCCCTCTCTCCCTCTTTCCCTCTCTCTCTCTCTGTCTCTCTGTCTCTCTCTCTCTCTCTCTCTCTCTCTGGCTTAGTGGACACTGACAGTTTCGGTTGGGGCAGAGTGGAGGAATAGGGACAGCCCTTGGGGTCTTCTACAGCCTTTCATTGTCCTCCTCCACCCCACCCCCATGAGGGAGTGGATGCTGCCTGCACCTGCCACCCCAGGGCTGGTTCTGGGAGAGTGCCCTGCAACCGGCCTCCCCACTCAGGGTCTCCCTGCCCTTAAGCAAAGACAGGAAATTTGCCCCAGGAAAGAATCCCCCTTGGCAATTTACGTCTCATTTCATCTCGGTTCTTTGGGCAAAAGGACAGAAATGGAAGGCGAAAGGGGAAAGCTGTCAGGCCACCTGCGCAGCTCGGTGTCTTCTAATCCTCAGCGCAGGCGATGTGCTCTGACCGGTGCTGGGACCGAAGGTCGGTGAGAAGCTGCAGGAGTCCCGGCCTGGGGTCTTTCCAGAATTGACTTCACCTCCTGGCATCACAATCCCTGAGTGCTAGAACTGTAAAGAATTGGCAGGCTCTGAGATCTTACAGGTGGCGGACAGGTGAATTCCGACTGGTGGTATTATGTGCCACCAACCCGCCAATGGACCAGCACCCAGAGGCTGGTTCAGGAGGAAGCTCTCTGATGGTGGCCCATTTTCCCAGGGAATCCAGGATGGTGGGTTTGCTACGGTGACAGTCAGAGCTTTCTGGCTCAGCTCCAACCAGGCGAGCTGGCTTTTCCAGGAGAGAGACTGTTCCTGAAAGAGAGGTTTCTCCCAGCATCCTCCAGTGCTGGCTATGGCAACACTGTAGGCAAATGTTTACACTTTAAAACCAGTCGTCAGCAGCGTGATTCTTTTCCTCCCAGACTCGACTGCTGAATCGCTGGGCACCCGTCACGTGGCCTCTGAGGGCAGAATTTCCTTCCACTTCTCTGGTTCTTAGGTTCAGGCGTCTTACTTTCAAGAGAGAGGGAAGAGATTGGCGCCATGACAGCATCTTCTGGGTACCCAGGTCTTTATGCCGTCATTGCAATGACTCCTGACCAGTGCCCAGTGAAGAGAAATGACTGCCTCGACGTTAACAGATCAGGAAAATCTGGTTCACTGGAAAGAAACAGAAATGGTGCTGCCACCTGCACCTCACCTTCCAGTGGGAGTTTTCTGCCCTGGACTCCGAAGTCCCCTTAAAGTCGCAGGCTCAGGGCTTGGTGAGGCTGCTGCTCATGCAGTCTCTCTAACTGCAGGCTACAGCTTTCGGACTCGATAAGGAGCAGTTACTTTTATTATGCTGGTGGAATTTGCCCTCCACGGGGCTTTTGTTTCCTCAATAAAATGCCACCTCATGCTTGAATAGCAACCCCTCTCCCAAGAATGCCCAAGCAACCTTAAGTAGGCTCTGTAGTCATTCAAACAGTAAGGGATGAAGGGGAGAAGACTGAACTTCAGAACCTTCCATCACTTTCAGACCAGTGGACCCCATCTTGGCTCTGTGATCTCGTAAGAGATGTTTGTGAACCTCTCTTGAACTTTTAATGCACAATCACTCCTCCATTTTCCTTTCATTAAAAAGAAAAGAAAACCAGACATATGCTTTGGAGCACCTGTAGGCAGAGGTAGGGTCTCATTTATTCAACCAGCCAGCAAATACTTAATGAGCACCTACTATGTGCCAGGCTGTGCCAGGCACGGAGGATGCTGAGATAAAAGATTGAGTCCTGCCCTCTAGGAGGTCACAATTTAGTGGGGCAGGTGGATGAATCACAACTTACCGGGCAGGGTAAGGGCTGTGGCAGAGGGAAGTACACACTACTGTGAACACTGAAAGGAACTCCTGAAATGGAGCTAAAAAGATGATGGGTAACTCCAACCAAATCGAGAGGAATAGCAGGTTCCTGAGCCCAGAGCCATTCAGGGGCAAAAGAAGGCCCCATTCTGAAATTTGGTTCCTTCCCGTCTCAAAAGCTATCGTTTAGCTCCCTGGAGACCCAGATCGGTGCAGGTCAGCTGCAGCCCTGTGAACTTGGAGTTAATGATTGAACTGGGCATCGGTGCCGTGGCTTCCTTGGGGCGGGTGAGCTGCACTGCTCAGCCCGGCAAACTGCCGAGTTCCTGGCTCTGCTCCCGCCCGGGCTAGGCCAGGCCAGATGCTGCCTCACACCCAGGTGCAGTTCATTGTCAAAGTCGACTGGAGTCTCAACCACATGCAGTTACCGAACCTCCTGCTGCAAACCTAAGGCCCTGTGGCACAGCAGAAAGGGGGTGTCAAAGGAGATGGGTAGAAATCTGGTTCTGTTACTAATTAGCTAGGTGGCCGTGGGACAGTGTCCTTACCTTTTCTGGGCTTCAGGTTCCTTACCCAAGGGACCAGAACACGCCATGTTTTCTCACATTTCCGTGCCTTTGCATGTGCCATTACCTTTGCCTGGCACGCCCCTTCTATCCCTTTTGCCTTCTGACTCATCCTTCAGGATGCAGCTCACGGGGCATCCTCTCAGGAAGCCTTGGCCCAGCAACAGGCAGAGCTCGGTGGCCCTCGGCCCCTAGCACTCTGTTTCCATTTACCACAATGCCTAGCCTGCTGTTATGCTTGCCTCCCCAGCCCTCTGACCCCACCCCGCATGAGTTTCTTGAAGACAGAAGCTGGACTTTATCCATTTTTGTATCCCCAGGGCATAGCACTGTCTGGCACCAGGGTGTGTTCAGAAATTTTTAATTTCATCCACTTAGAGTCATGGTAATCACTGACCTTTGTAAACTTATTTCTACTATTTTCTTTTGTTTTCTTTTTATCCTTTCTCTCTCTCTCTCTCTCTCTCTCTCTCTTTCTCTCCTCCCACCCCCCCTCTTTAACATTTTACCAAATTGACTCTATTTTTCTTTGTTTGGTTTGGAAGCTTTACATTTTGTTTCCATTCTTTTAGTGGAAACCCTTAACATCTCTCTATATAAAAGCCTAAGCAGCTGAACGACCAAATGACCAAATGACTGAACAATTGGTTGACTGGTCGCTATGACATGCACTGATCACCAGGGGCAGACGCTCAACACAGAGGATCGGGTTCCCTCCTGTCTGGATCGGGCCTATGGGGATCAGGCCCAAACCAGCTATCCGACATCCCCCGAGGGGTCCCAGATTGCACTGGTGGGTTCCTCTGCCTGGCCTGTACCCTCTCGCAATCTGGGACCCCTTGGGGGATTTGTGCACCAGACCCCTAGTTTTAACATAAATTCTTGTTTTAATGACTATAATGTTAACCAATATGTCTAACCTCCCCCCCCCAAAAAAAAATTAAAAACCTTAGAGCACTTTACTTGTCCTCCCCAAATCCCTATTGTATCTTAGTACCTACAAAAATTTCTCTTTTTTAAAGTTTTATAGTCAGTGATTATTGAGAGATAGTAGCATGCTTACATACATACTGTATTTATTTTAGCTCATGCTGCCACTGGCAATGCCACTTTTTCTATCTGGGCTCAGTTCCTTTTTCTTGACATGCAACCCTTTAGTAGTCCTTTCCCTGACAGAGACAATCTCTCTGTCTTTGCCTGAAAATATCGTGATTTTGCTGTCTCTCCTGAATAATACCTTCGGTATGAATGTCAACACTCATGGCTACTCTTCCTTTGCACTTTGAAGATTATTTCCACTGTGTCCTGTCAGCTGTGGTTGCTGTCTTGTTTCAGTTTAAATGACATTCATGTGGAGGAAGATGTGCTTTTATTTCGCTCTGGTAGCTTTTCATGTTTTGGTGGGTTTTGTGTGTTTTGTTTTGGTTTGGTTTGGTTTTAGTCTGTATAATTTCTGTGGCTTCATTATGCTGATGTATCTAAGCATAGACTTGTTTTTATGTATCCTGCATAGAAACCAGGATACCCCTTTCACCTGAGCACTCAGACCTTTTTTCAATCTTGGAAACCAGGATCTCTTGATTATTGCCCTTCCTACATTTTCTACAAACTATTAGAATCCCTATTGTAAGTCTGTTGGACCTTCCCATTCTTTATTTTCTCTCTCTTTACTTATCCATGTTTCCTTTTGGTTGACTTCCTTAGCAGCATATTTCATATGCCTAATTCTCTCTTCACTAGCAACTATCCTATCAGCTACCAATCCATTATATTTTAGGTTTCCATGACTATATTTTTCGATTTAAAAAAAATTCTACATTTTCACAATTTATTTATTTTTCACTATCCCATTCTTGACCTATTGATTGCCTCTTTTAATATTTTAAACCCACATATGGGGTGGGCAAAAGTAGGTTTACAGTTGTGAGTAGGCAAAACACAGAGTTCATAAAGCTGTTGTAATAATCTAACCTGCATGTATTCCCATACGAGCAACTATAAGGCTACTTTTGCCCACCTCTGTGTTCTATAATCTTTCAGAATGTTCTATTATCTGCAGTTTTATGGATGGTAATTCTCCTACTTTGTTGTCTCTGTTAACTCACCCTCCTGGTGCTTCATTGTCTAGTATAGTTTGTAACTTTTTATCATGGGCTCACCTTCAGCAGGGATTACCTTTTGTGAAGTTTCACAGATGCCTTTCTCAGGGGCCATGACTTTTACTAGTTTAAACTTGTTCTCATATTGGCTATTATACTCTCAAACCTTATGCTGACACATGGCATAATCTTGGGTTTATAACTTCTCCTGGATGTCTATTTTCCCATCCATCGTCCCAGGTGGGTATCAGACTCCTTATAAATTTCCTAGGCTGGTGAGCAGTTCCCATCTGTGTAGAGGGGAGCCCGTATCATTCACCCTCCCTCTTCCCCTCTCCCTGTCCTAGGCTTCTCCTCTGTGCCTTCATTTAGTGCTGAAATGTAACCTCCAGCCAGCCCCAAGCTTATCTCTGAATCTAAAACCCATGTTGGCTTTGAGGTCTCAGCACTTCCTTTCTGCTCTAGTTTTGAACCCTTCTCTCTCTTTTTCTTACAAGCTCAACATTGTATTGGTTAATGTTTTTGTCCTTCTTAATCCAGATTTTCTATGCATTTGTAGAGAAACAAGCCCAGTCAGTCTCCTTAAGCAGAAGTCTACACATATTTCTTTCTGGTGAGAGAAGGAATGGCTGACTGACTGAGTGAATGTTCCTTCAAGTTCTAAAGTCTATCCTTTTAATATACTCAAAAGAGAGGCTTAACACCAGAAATGGAAATTTTAAAACCCCACTCATCTTTCAATCTCTCTCTCTCTCTCTCTCTCTCTCTCTCTCTCTCTCTCTTTGTGGAAAGAGACTCAGGACCCGATGACTCCAGTGGACACATATTTTAGCACATAAACTAAGGCCCTCTCCTCATTTCATGTGGCAACAATGCCTAGCTTCTTTGGTTCAAACTGGCACGGGTGTATTGACCTCACTTGCGAAATATTAGAATACCTCCAGAGCTTTACCCATAAAAGTTCTGTGTGTTGTCCTTTATTCCCAGCAGCACTAACAGTCACATGTCAGGGTGCCTCTCTGGGAAGTTCTTCCGAGGCTTTATGAGAGGGAGATCGAAACCTGGTCTTCAAAAAAAATTCTCATTCATGCTTGAGCAACGGAAGGCAACGCTGTCTAGAATCTGCCTTTCTAGAATGAAGAAGACAAGGTCATAACGGCTACATTGCAAGGTTTGGTTCAAGCTGCCTTGCTACCGCCCAGGGAAGGCTTTGTTCCTCCACCTCAGGGTGTGCTTGGGGGTGAAAAGCACCAGTTTGGTTCAGTTCTACACAAGTTTATGGAGCTCTTGCTGTGGAGCCTCACTGTGCCGTGTCCTGAGGACACAGAGACGGACAGGATGAAGCCCTGTCCCCCTCCCCCGACCCCCATACTAGCAGTCTGGATGATGCAGAGCACGCATGGGAAATAGAATACTTTCTGTGATGTTTTTTCACGTATTTTCATTTTTAACTTTCCTTTCCTTTATTTACCTACTTAGAATCATTGCCATTTCGCCTACACAATCCCTCTTCCTCCAGAACAGTGACCACTCTGCAGCTTTTGTGGGCCTCACTCCATGGTCGTTTGTGGAGTGTGGGAGGGTCTCAAGCAGCCCTTCCCCTTCATGAAATTCAGCTTTTCTTTTGGAGCCCTGAGCGGGCAGGTTAGAATAAGCACGCCAGTGCCTCCTGTTTCTCTGAAGCCCCGGGACCCCTCCTCGCATTTCCTTTGGGGCACCAGCCCCTTTCACCCTCAGCAAACAACTGTTCTCAATGTAGGGCTTCTGGGACTTGAAGGTACCACAAGCCACCCAGGGAGCTTTTTGAAAAGGCTGATCCTGATGGAGGAGGTCAGGGCTGGGGCCTGCGTTCTGCCTTTCTCACCAGCTGCCGGATGATGTCAGCGCTGCTGGCCCACAGACCGGCCTTGGACCAGCAAGGGTCCAATCCACGGCAGACACCGCGCCGTGTACCCGGTTCAGGGGGTTTGGAAGTGATGAGGTGGAAAAGAGCAACGAAGTTTAAAAGAAAGAAAGACACTGAGTCTCAAAGCTCAGAGCCCAGGGGCTACGGGGAAATACTGTGTGGTTATGGTGAAGATCTGTCTGTCTGTACGTGGTATTCTAGGTGCAGGGGAAAAAGAAGAACCAAATAAACGAACTTTGATGCGTTTCCTCTCGGGGCAGTCATTTCCCTCTCTCACAACTAATGCCAACACAACTTTTTTCCTGAGACTTCAAGCAAAACTATAACCAGGCAGCTCCCCTCAAGTCCTGCTTACTCATAAGCCCAGTGACCCATCCTCTCCAGCCCCCCAAATGTCCCTGCAGCATTTGGGGCCAAAATTAGACCAGGTCATTTAATCAGATGACATTGCATCCTCTCTGGTTCCTCTGAGCCCACCTGCTTTTTAGAAACTGTCCTAGACAGGCTGTGAATGCCTGGATTCTTGGTAGGATGTTGGGAAGAGGGGAGAATGGGGGTGATAAGGGTTGGCCATCTGCCTGCTAGTTTTCATGTCGGTGCTGCTGTTTTAGTGAGAGCTCCTCTTCTATGCTACTCCGACTCAAGGGACCTGTTGTTCTTTTCTTAAGGAAGTGGGGTGAGGGTATCCTCTTTCCAGTAATAATCTCATCTACATTTAATTACATTGCCCGGGGCATTTTTCTCTCGCTGGTAATTAATGTGGCCTATAAACAGTGTCTAGGGCCCTTGGGCTCTAGTCACTTCCTGCGAGAGAAACTGAGATGGGGTCCCCTGAGCTAGCCCAGAGCTGCGTGTACTGCCCCCTATTGGGGTGCAAGCCAAATCTGACAGCAAGTCCTCCAAATGACTTCAAAATTCGCCGGGAAAGAGAGCAAAGATGAGGGAGAAAGTGCCTTGAAGGGGCCTCCCACCTTTTGTTGCAAAGAAAGATGCAAAGGGCCCAGCTCTCCAGTTCTGTATATTTACTCCTTCTGTTCTTAACGATTAACAGGGGGAAAGCAGCCAAACAGCAGTGTCCCAAAGTCCACAGGCCTAAGTATGTGGTCAGAGGCAGAGCCCAGAGGAGCTGTAACAGCCTCTGACATTAGCATGGGTGGCGGTGGGGTGGGGGCGGGGACACTTTCAGAATCACATGGGATTTCAGAGAGGAAGGGACCTGAGCCGTTGCAGAGATCAACCCTCTAGTTTACTAATGAGGAAACCAAGGCCCACCAAGGGGAAGGGATGCCTCATGTCACCGGGCAAATACCCCGAGCATATTTTAAATGCACTTATTAAAATGCAGAGATGAATTCTTTCATTAAAATAACCTTGGCACCATGTCACAGAGAACTTCAGAATTGATCTATGGAAGCTCAAAAGCTGTGATGGAAACTCAACCATCCTTAACTTTCTTTCTGATACTTTTAGGATTCCCTGGATTAACTTGGGGAGCGGGAGGGCAAGGGGGGTGCTGGGAGCACCAAACCCTATACGTTAGCCCACTGTTTAGTATGTCCCACTAGTTGAGGATGGTTATATATTTCCGAATAGTTTTTTTTTTTAAAGAAAAATAACATGTTATGACGTGAAAGTTATATGAAATTCTAATGTCAGTGTCCCTAAACAACATTTTGTTGGTTTACAGCCACTTTCGTTTGTTTATATGTTGCCGCTGTCTGCTTTTGCCTTTCCATGGCAGAGTCCAGTAGTAGTTGCATGGACTATATGGTACTCAAAGCCAAGAATATTTACCATGTTGCTCTTTACAGAGAGAGCTTGCAAACCCTTCCCACAGAGAATAAAGATTTGCAATGGGATGCTGGCTTTGCCTGTGAGAGGAGGGGAAAGAATGAATTCCTTGTGAGGACAGAGTCGGAGCCATGTCTCCGTGAGCTCTGTTTCTCTCACTTCTGCACCTGCGCCACATTCAAGAAGTCTGTTACCCCTGAATGTCCCTCCATTAGAGCCTGTTGGCGGTTCCCCTCCAAATGTCCCTTTAAGACCATGGCAGTTTCTGTGTAGGTATCACAGGTGTCCAGAGACTTGTCTGTTATAGGGTATTAGGAATCAGAGATCAGAAAGCAGGACTTGGGCCTCAATCTCAGGCCGGTTATTAGCAGTGTCTGAACACAGGAGGAATGAGGCTTACCCTTTAAGCCTCTCCAATCGCCTCCTCTGGAATGCTGCCCCTGACTCCCTTGGGAAGACTTAGAGGCAGTGACCTCAGAGCCCCTTTGGACTCTGAGCTGCACTCAGCATTATAGTGCAATCACCATATTGCGTCGTAAGTGGTTATTTGTTTACTTGTCTCCAGGAAGATAGGAAGCTGATCTGTTCATCTCTGGATCCCCAGGACCTTGGACTGCACCCAGCACACAATAGGTGTATTAGTTTGCTAGGGCTTCTAAAACAAAATAGCACAGACTGAGGTCTTAGGCAACAGAAATTTCTTTGCTCACAATCCTGGAGGCTGGAAGTGCAAGATCAAGGTGTCAAGCTTGGTTTTCCAGAGGCCTCTCTCTTGGCTTGTAGATGGCAGCCATCGCCCCGGCCTTTTCTCTGGGTGCACAGATCCCTGGTGGCTCGTCCTTTTCTAATAAGGATACCAGTCATATTGGATTAGGGCTCCATTCTTATGATCTCATTTAACCTTAAAGGCCTGTCTCCAAATACAGTCAGACATTTTGTGGTTAGGGCTGAGCATATAAATTTGGAGGGAATGCAATTCAGTTTATAACAGTGGGTGCCTAATATTTTTGGAAAGATGGAAGGAGGGATGGGTTCTGCACACTTTAATTCAAATTTAAGTGGGCTTTTATGGCTCTGTTTATGGTTTACAAATGGCAGAGCACGATACAAATGTAAACGCAGTATCACACGGGAATAAGCCATGTCCCTCTCTAACATCCCCTCTCCTCACAAGCCACTGAACCCCCGTTTTGTTGAGTTTCATGCATTGACCAAGAGAAAGGAGCCTGTGCGATTCTGGTCTCCCCCTGGGTATTGATCTCACAGCAATAGACAGACTGTAGCCCCATTTTAGGTCCCTCAGGCAATAAGAAATATACGTGTTTTACATCATAACCTGGTATGTATGTTTCATAAAACAATAACACTACTCTGCAATACACACTGGCATTTTCAATTGTATTCTTTAAAAAGTAAACTTTTGTTTGCAAACCAATATATTGATTTTATGACCCATTAGTGGGCCAGGGTTTGAAAAGCACTGCTATTTTCCTTACAAAGGAGAGCAGAGAAGGGCTCCTTTCCTTCTTTCCCAGTTACTAACCTTTCCTGTAACACCTGTCATTTTACAGAATAGTTCCACTGTCTTTGGATCTTACAACAATCCAGAAAGATACATTTTATAAATGAAGAAACTGAGAGTTGGAAATACTAGTTATGCTTAAGGTCATTCAGCCAGAATTCTACTGGGATTTGAACCCAGGTTCTCTGACTCAGATTAAGAATTCTTGCTAAGTGGTTCATTTAGGTCAAAAGGGGAAAATGTGGCCCATTTTTCTCATTCACATATTTATATTACTGTCCTAATTGGCTATTCTTACCTTACTAGAAAGTTTTCAACCTTGGGGTATTCTGACTTGTGGGTTAGCTTCAAAAATTTTACAAAGATCAAATAAAAAAATATTTTTCTGATTATTAAAAACAAATAAATTACATACAATTTTATAAAATATAGAGAAGTTGACAAAATAAAATCATCCAAAATCTGAATATCCAGAGAAAAGCATTAGAAGTACTTCGGATATATCTTTCCAGGTGTTTGTCTTCTTACTTGATTTTATCATTGAACATTTTTCCCAGAAATCTTTTTCCGTGTTCTTTCAAACTCAATTTAACAGCCACAAAAGCATTTCCATGAGGTGAATGTACCACAATTTACTTAACTATCCCCTACCACTGGATACTTATTTTGTTTCCAATTCTCATCTGTAAATTAAATTTAAGAAGATAAATATTGACTTAAGTACTTTTTTATGTCCAAGTGATTTTCCTGGGTTAATTTCAATATTCACTAAATCTTTTTTTTTTTTTTAATAAACTCTCAATAGATCAAAGTCTTCAGATTTAAAGGTGTGAATTCCTACAGGAGTTCCCAGTGGGGGCCCTAGGACCTATAGGTGGATAATGGGCTGGGCAGAACCAAGGAAACCAGGCCCTTGAACTTGAGAAGATCACCTTAACACTTAGAAATAAAAAGTAAATTATTAAGGGCTGTGTTTCCATCACTCACCACTAACACGCCCACCACAGCAGGAAGTCTCCATAGAAGGAGGCATCAGAATTTGGGGAAGGGAAAGGGATTTGCCCCATATTGCACTGAGAGAACCAGTGCCTGAACCCAGATCAAGCAATTCTCAATTCAGTGCTGTTTATACCCCAGCGAAGAGGTGTGGTCTAAATCACCAAGGGTCCATGAAAACTGTATCTTGGCCCTAAACACTGGAAGCAGGCACAGAGGAAAACAGTCGGGCTAGCATTTGGGTGGGTGCTTTTTTCTATTTGTATTTCCTTAACGTTGTTATGCCAAAGTCTTAACAGCAAGGCTTAAAAAAAAAAAAGAACACCGACTCGGCCCCTGACTTGTGCTTAATAAATGCACGTGGGTGTGTTTTCTCTCTCTCTCCTCTCCTTGAGTAACTTTTCTACCCAGACACGTCTCTCGGTTTCATGATGCCAGCACCTTGCTGAAACCACAGCTTCCCCCGGGAGCCGCTGAGCACTCGAAAGGGAATCACCGGCAGGTCTTTCTCAGGAGAGGCGAGAGGCTATTGGAATGTGACATCACACATTCAAATAGGGAAGGAGGGGGGGGGAGCACCAAGAAACGCATGTGCCCAGGAGAGAACCAGTGGGCTTTTATGGCTCTGTTTATGGGAAGTGCCTCGCCGACTGAAAGGTCAGGAGCTGACGTGTCTAATGGCACTGGAGCATTACATGAAACCGCAAAAATAGAACCTTATAAAAATTCATAAGCTCACGAAACACCCACTTGGTTTTTAGTGAGGGGTATGGTGGCCAGGACTTGGCCAGGCCCCGGAAAAAAGGAAGCACCTTAGCATCCCCCGCACCTAGGATGCCCTTGGCATTGTCCTACCTAGCCCCTTCTAGTTAAAAAAGGCTGAGCACTGACAGGCATCAATTATGTAGCACATAACACCCATTTGATGGAGCTCCTCTTGTATTACCTGATTTACTCCTGTGGTAGATACTATTGGTTTATCTTCTATTTTACAGAGGAGAAAACTGAAGCTTTAAAGAGGTTAAAAACAACAACAAAAACAACACACACCACCTTGCATCCTTTATATATTTTTTAAAATATATTTTATTGATTTTTCACAGAGAAAAAGGGAGAGGGATAGAGAGTTAGAAACATCAATGAGAAAGAGATATCGATCAGCTGCCTTCTGCATGCCCCCCACTAGGGATGTGCCTGCAACCAAGGTACATGCCCTTGACCGGAACTGAACCTGGGATCCTTCAGTCCACAGGCCAACGCTCTACCCACTGAGCCAAACCGGTTTCGGCTGCATCCTTTATGTTGAGGACACTGCCTTTCCTTTAGTTCACAGGAAACGCTGCCTCAGAGCTCTTCCTCTGGGTGGTCAGATCTGAGGGACAGTTCGCTGGACTTCTTGCCTGTTTGGTGAAAGAAAGAGGCAAGGTGGCCTGTGATGGAAAAGAGTGTGGCCTTTGGAATGAAATGGATCCAGGTTTGCATCCTGACGTCCACGTTCAGTAACCTGAATGAGTCACTAAACGTCTGTGAGCCTCAATTTTCTCATTTCTGAAATGTGGGTTCCTGTGCAGGTGGTGAGGTTTGGAGTCCAGCACAGTGCCTGGCATATAGCGAGAGTATTTTTGCTTGGTTACTGATCTGTCCCTTACTGACTCTAGAGGAATCTCTGATATCCAGGTCGTCTCCTCTTCAGTGAAGCTGCTGTGAAAGAATAGTTGGTTGGTAGCCTCAATGATCAGACCCTGATTACATGGATGTACCTCCAGGCTGCTGCCTTAGACCACTTCCTTTGCCTTCATAGGGATGCTATCAAGCTTTGCCTGATCCACCCACCAATGGTATTTCTCTTTCCTGTGATGGGCATTCTCTCCTTTTTGGCTATCTATTCCCCAGCCTCTTAAAATATGTATCTTGATCTTCATTATGCCTAATTATGGATGTCCTTCATAAACTCATTAGATGCTACCTGTCTTGCCTGTCTACACTATGCTTTGCATACCCTGTCTGCACCCAGAACATTCCAGCAGTGATCATATCTGCTTTCTCACCTTTTTATCCCCCATGTCCCGAGTACTGTACCTGGCATATAGTTGTTGCTCAATAATTGTGTGATAAATGGATGAATGGATGAACAAATGAACAAATGATTAACCCATAGTTTGTATGGCCTGCTCCGAGAGTGAGTCATCCTACAAACGTTTGCTAGGGACCTATTGTCAGATGTGGGAGGAGAGACACAAGATAAGTCTGTTAGGCTCCTGGGGAGTCAGGGCAGATTATGTGCAGCGTCTCTGTTTTGTGTTGTATATACATCCTCTCATTTAATCCTCCAAAGAACCATCTGTATACACGTGGAAGCCCCATTTTTACAGATAAGACTAACTTGCCTTGTTTCCCAGCTTGGTGAGGAGTCCATCCCAGGTCTCCCTGGCTCCAGAGCCCATGTCACCTCCTTACACTGGAAGACCATGTAGCCCAGTGGTTAAATGCGTGGGCTCAGCTGCTCATAGCCTGACTCGCCTCTGCCTCGCTGTGAGGATTCTGACAATTCATGGGACTCTCCAAGGTGTAGTTATCTGTAAAATGGGGATATTTCCTACTTCAAGGGTTGACGTGAGAATTAAGTGAAACAATTTAAAGTACCAATTTAAAGTGAGCCAAGCACACAGCAAGTCTTTGGAGCAGCAACAGCCACAGTAGCAGAAATTAGAGCTAGTAATAGTGGTGGTACGCATAGTGGGAGCAGTAGCGGTAATAGTAATAGTGGTGGAGTTATTAATAGTAGTAGTAGCTGCAATGGTGATAGTAGTAGCAGCAATAGTAGTAGAGGTAGCAATAGCAGCAATGACAGTAATAGCGGTAGTAGTTTTAGCAGCAATAGCAGTAAGAATAGTAGTAATAGTGGTATTAGCAGTGGCAGTAGTACCAGGTTGATTTTAATTGCAATGTACCCAAAAGCCAAGATAGTAATTTGAAGCAGTCAAATGAGTTTGTCAAGCTTATGTGAAACTGCGAGGCTGATTGAGTACAGGAGTGGGAGAGGGTGTAATTGAAACCCAGCACCTATGCGCTGGGGCCCAGTTGTCCTTTATGCCCCCTACCAGAGCAAGAGCCTGCAATTCCCAGACATAACCACAAGGTGGAGCAGTGACTCAGCACCCACAATGTCCGAAATCTCCCAACCCCCCAGAGGGAAATAAACCGATTAGGAGCTAGGAGTACCCTGAGGAACCCAGGAGACTCCTAGGAAATCCAGGAGAGCTGGCTCCCAGAGCTTTAGAGGTGATTTGCTTCCTAGCATTTGACACAGGCTTCCGGAGAGCAAGGTTGAACACAGGAGAGCAGGAAGGGCACAGGCAAAGTGGGAACAGCAGCAGCAGGTGACAGGGAACACGGTGCGCAGCTTGTTCCACCTGACTGCTCATGCCGGACAAGGTTCACTCCGGCTCCCACTCCCCGCCGGGGTGCAAGTGAGTGGGCCATAAGCAGTTCCCCTTTCTTTCTCACTCATTTGGACCCTACTCTATGACTTTGAGAACCACTGGTCTGAACCAGACATGGCGGCCAGAGGATGAGGAGAGAGCAGTTGAATAGTATCAGAGTTGTATTTAAAGAAACCACATCTACCTAGAGGCCTGGAGTGGGGTAGAAGGCTGAGTATGGGTTACAGGTAGCGACACTAAGAATGTGGCTTGGAGATGAACCTGAGTTCAAACTCTGGCTCTACACTATGGCTGTGTGACCTTGGGCAAGGGGATAATATTAGTACCAACCTGGTGGGACTGTGGTGCAGATTAAATGGGACAATATCTGTGAAGTGCTTTGCCTGTGCCTAGTGGTAACTACAGTAATTGCTCAAAGAATGTGACTATTATCACCCCTCTCGTTACTCTTCTGTTGGCATGATTAAATACACACCCACAATCCTGTCAGTGTCATGTGGTTACATAGGAACTGTCTTATATTTTGCTAAGTTGGTGTCTCGTGTGATAGAACTGACTTCCAGTGAGATTTTAAGGTCCCCAAGGGTAAGACTAGAGACACACATGTCTCTTGACTCTTGTACAATTCCAAGTATAAATCACTAAATTCATTCACTGGTCAATTGTGAAATGGATAACTTGCAAGTTTTCCAATGGCATTCCAAGGATCATTTGTTAAACACAAATGCTCTATACCATGGACTCTGGGATAGCCTACTTTGAGAAGACTGTCCAGCTCTGTACTCCCTCTACCCCCTACTCCCTGGACCAAACGGACCCCAATTCTGGACAGAAACACTGGCACGGAACAGAGAAGACAGTATAAGACTCTAACTTGGTTCAGTGGATTTAGGCATTTGTTTTGCAAGTTCACAAGTCCATTTCCTCAGGGACAAGACAAAATCAATGAATAAGTCACTCTGACACTGAAGGAAGGGAAGACAGAAAAAACTGAAAGTCCTGCTTAAGTAAATTCCACAAGACCCACAGGGGGAAAGGACTATCTTAAATATCTGCTCTGGCCTCCTAAGTTCTCCTCAGCCTCAGGGCTCTTCCTGCCTTACTGGTCTGGGCTCTGTTTCCTCATCTGGAAAATGGGAGTCTGAGACGAGCAGGTCACGACAGTCATTTGAGGACCCTGGACATAGCTCCGTGGAACAGGGGAGTTCTCCTTTCCAGTCACCAGCTCCCCACAAGGGCAGGCAGAGTCACATATCGGCTCTGCCCCTCTGCTTCTCCATGTACAACTGACCACGAGCTTGGCTTTTGGTGACCTCTCAGGACCAGTGCTGCCTGCTCTGCTCTCACCCCTGGTCCAACCCTGTTGGGGGCTTGAGTAAGTGGAGGCCTTTCACTTCTTTTTCTTTCTCTCAGAGGTGGGTCACTTTCATGAGGACCCACCCCTCCAGAGACAGTGTGGGGACACTTCAGGGGGATGGAGCAAGCAGGGCTGTCCCTGGAGATGAGGGTGGAACTGACTGGGTTGCTGCTGGTCTTGGAAAACTATGATCCCTCTCCATGTGGCTGTTTCCTCCTTCGCAAAATGGGGGTGCCTGTTTTGTTTTTAATCAGCAACATTACCCCTAGAGAAAGTTTGAATGGCAGTTCTATCATTAAATATCTCAAGCAGTAACTTTGATATAGGACTCCTTTTTTTTTTTTAAATTACAAAACAAATGACCTTGGCTCTCCTTTGGTGCTCCTTCCCTCTCTTCAACTCAGAAACACGGGGGCTCATTCAAGAGCATTTACTCTGCTAGAGAAGAGGAAAAAAAGAAGGACAGCAATAATGGGCTCTGACTCTTCCCCCGATTCACCCTCGTTTCATTGCTGGCTGAACCTTTTCCCCTACGACCAGACACATTTGAATAATTCATAGTCAATAAGCTGAAAGGTTGACCTTCAGCGGGGAGATGACTCCTAAAAATGGAAGTGTTGTACATGAAGGAAGTGTTTTATGGAGCACCCAGGGATGACACCTACATAAATATCCCTCATTAAATTCACCGAATGCGGGGTTAGGTCAGAAGTGACCATCACCCACGCCTCTTTGGAGAGCTGCTTAGGCGGGGCTGGGCTCAGGGGGAGAGGCAGTGATAACAGAACCCTATCTTGCAAGATGGCCAGGTGACTGAGATATGAAGAGATGAGGCCTAACAGAACTGAAATTCAAATACCTGTTATAGGGGCCAGGGAAGTCTCATTCATTTACTTACCCAAAAAATACTTATTGAGACCTACTTAGTGCCAGGATTGTTCTAGATGCTGGTATTGTAGCAGTGAATGAACCAGACCTTACCCCCCTCTCCCTCCCACCACACACACACACACACACACACACAAAATTCTTGCCTTCTTGGGTCTTACATCTAATTGAGGAGACAGACAATAAACAGAATTAATTGGTTCAATACCTAGCCTGTCAGTTTTGAAGAAGAAAAAAAAGCAAAGGTATGGGGCTAAAGACTATCAAATAGTGGGTGGGATATGATTAGAATAAAAGTAGGCAGGAGAAGCCTCACAGAGATGACAAATTACTAGGGACTTAAGGGAGATGAAGAGCGAGCTGTGCAGATATCTGGAGAAGATTTCCCATGGCAGGTAAACAGCAAGTGCAAAGGTCCTGAGGCAGGAATGTGTCCGGTACAGCAAGAGGAACCTTGGCTGAAGACAAGTACTTCCCATAGAGCTTTTCTCTGAGTGAGCTGGGATGCTGTGGGAGAATTTATCAGCAGAGAAGAACATAGTCTGACTTTTGACTTAACAAAAACCCTCGGGTTGCTGTATAGAGATTAAACCATAGAGCAAAGGCAGAAACCAAAGAACCAGTCAGACAATAAGAGAAGATGACTGGCGTGACTAAGAGGATGCTGATTGAGATGCCAAAAGTGGTTTTATTTTGAAGGAAGAAGCAACAGAATGGCTGAAGAATGATTAGATACAGGTTTACAAGAAAAGGATGGGTTGTTGTTTGGGGATGTGAACAGGGAGAACAATGAAACTGCCATTTATGGCCGAAACCGGTTTGGCTCAGTGGATAGAGCGTCGGCCTGTGGACCGAAGGGTCCCAGGTTCGATTCCAGCCAGGGGCATGTACCTTGGTTGCGGGCATATCTCCAGTAGGGGGTGTGCAGGAGACAGCTGATAGATGTTTCTCTCTCATCAATGTTTCTAACTTTCTATCCCTCTCCCTTCCTCTCTGTAAAAATCAATAAAAAATAAAGAAATATATATATAAAAGAAACTGCCATTTATAGATTGGGCGAGGTGGCAGGAAAAGCAGATTTTTTAAATATATATATATATTATTGATTTTTTTACAGAGAGGAAGGGAGAGGGATAAAGAGCCATAAACATCGACAAGAGAGAGACATCAATCAGCTGCCTTCTGCACACTCCCTACTGGGGATGTGCCCGCAACCAAGGCCCACTGACCCAAACCGGTTTCAGCAAAAAGCAGATTTAAGGACAGAAATAGGAAGCTGCATATAAACTATAGGGAAGGCGGAAGACTTGTGGAGTGCTTATCCCACCTGGGTGGGGGTGGGGTTTCAAAAAATCTTACAAAAACAGTCATCCAGGGCACACCGCACAAGCAGTGCTGCGAGGTGGGGAAAGCCCTGTTTTTTATTTTTATTTTTATTTTTCGTAAGAACATCTGGTTTTGAGTCTACAGTTGCTACTCTCTCTTGCCAAGGGATTTTATGTGCTTTAATCTATTCATCTTCAAAACTGGGATGTCTCTATGTGCTTTGTGAAATGCAAAACATTACACCTAGAGGCAGAGTTGTAGTGCAAGACCACACTCTGGAACCAAAACCAGCTGGGTGTAGAGCCTCTGACTGTAAACAGGATGTTTCCTAACCTCTCAAAGTCTTCATTCTCTTGTGTATAAAATGGAGGTGATGCTGGCTACTTTGCAAGATTGTCATGAACATTCTCGAGAAAACATTTTTAAAGCAACTCTCAGAGAGCTTGGCACAAAGTGGGTGTTCCATCTATTATGGCTATTACCCATGAAAGTAACTGCCGCTGTGGCTATATTTATTTGTAGGTTGGCCTTCTGAGTGTGTGGTCACCTGCCCAAAAATCCAGGGTGGTCACAAAGTCTGGGAAACATAGACAGTATTATTTCATGGTGCATTATAACATCATGATTTTCTATGTGCCTATGGCTACCTGTGTATACTCTGATTATGAGCCTCCAAGAGACTGCTAGAAGCTGAGAGATACTGAAAGAGAGTAAACATCCATTCAAACCATCTGGAGATGAGAGACCTTATCTTATTTTTCTTTCTGTCTTCCACTGCTAGCCTGATCCAATGACTACACCCAAGAGGTATGCAATAGGCAGGCAGGATCAAAGGAAAGGAACTTAGAGATCCTCACCAGTGGCCTGCTAACGTGACCCAGGACCGTCCCACTCATATTTGTGGAAGAACCGAAGCTGATGTGGGTAGAATCGGGATCCTTTCGCTGACTTAGATCTACATGAGTCTCTTCAATGGGCTCATTGGCCTGAGGGAGATTCAGAGGGTTTCCTCACAGTGAGGATAGGAGCCGGGGACCTTGAGTGGTCCTTTGAGCCTGTTGGATTTCTCCGGGGCCTGCAGTGTTTGCACTGGTCTAGACATTTTCCACCAAACCTCCCGGCAAATATTTGAAAGCCTTGATACAATGCCACACAAATAACCGTATCTAAAGCCCTCCCGTGTAAACAGCCCGAAGTCCTTCCTCAGTCAGCAGTGATCCGAGAACAAAACCACAACCAAAACTTGGCTCCTCAAAACCATTTTTTAGAAAGTAAATCTCAGAGACCACCTAAAAGGTGACAGGTTTTTGTTGTGGTTAAAGTCACAATTGTTATTGATGCCATTCATGGAAAGCTGGGAGAGGGAGGCTGTGTGGGCATGTGTGTGTGTTAATGGCTTTTCCATGATACAGAAGAAATTTCCTCTGGTAGAAAACACTGTTTTAAAAAGTAACTTTTAAACTTCTTGTTTTGTCCGAGAGTTGCATGTTCAACATCTGAATAACCCTTTTATCTGATAGGTGTAGGGGAAAGACTTTAGATTTCTATTAGATAGGGGAAATTTTGCTCTAGAATTATGAGATGGTTAATATAATACGTTTCCCATCATTGGCAAAGGAAAAATGTACCATTCCCTCTCATATTAGCAAATCTAGCAATAGCTATAAAAGCTCTGGACAGGGAGATGGAGAGAAAGTCATATGAACTATCAATAATAATAGTAGTTACAGTTTAGACCAGAAGTTCTCAACCTGTGGGTCAAGACCCTTTTGGGGATCGAATGACTCTTTCACAGGGGTTGC
Source organism: Lasiurus cinereus (assembly GCA_011751065.1). NCBI lineage: Eukaryota > Metazoa > Chordata > Mammalia > Chiroptera > Vespertilionidae > Lasiurus > Lasiurus cinereus. Next base: position 16,532,796 of record JAAGEH010000016.1, on the reverse strand, counting down.
CTAAGACATATCAGATATTTACATTACGATTCATAACAGTAGCAAAATTACAGTTATGAGGTAGTAACAAGAACAATTTTATGGTTGGGGGTCACCACCACATGAGGAGCTGTATTAAAGGGTCTCGGCATTAGGAAGGTTGAGAACCACTGCTTTAGACTAAAGACGCCACCGTGGGTGACCACAGGTTAGAAATCCCAGGATCATCACTTAGTCTGACTACCTACCCATCATCACCCCCCATCACCAAAGAGCCTTTGTACAATCATCCTTACTTCTGCTCTACCTTTGAACCTTGGGACCTTGTAAATTGAGAATCCTAGTTTCTAAAACAGTCTACTTTATTTATCTCAATAATCATAGGTTAATCAGATCAACTATCCACTGGTAATCAGTAAACAAGTCCTTTGACCAAAGCAGGGAACCAAATAACTTAATGTATTATTATTATTATTATAAAAATAGCAATGAACATTTATTGAAGACTCACTCTGTGACATCACTGTACATTATCTAATTTAATATTCACTAAAACTTTGAATTGGTGCTATGTTATCTCCATTTTACCCATCTAGAATTTAAGACCTAACTAGTACACTATTCCAGTTTAAATACATGAAGGCTCTTTAGAAACAATTGGTAAGAGCAGGATTGTAAAAACCCTAAAAGATCATATGATCTGAATGTGGTATCTTGTATGTTCATTCTTACTAATAGTTGAGTGGCAGTAATTCACATGTGATAAATAGAATAAGATTATTAATATATTCAAAATCTTTTTTCACTCAATATATTGATATACCTTTAACTAAATAAATAAAGATTAAAAAGTATCAACAGTAGTTGAGATGAAGGAAACATGTGCTTTCTCATTTTGCCTTAATTTTTTTTATAATGATTAAATATTCCCAAGAAGAAAGTTATTTCTCTCCTTAAAAAATAATCCTGGTACTGCATAGGCCTTGTAGCAGGGCATTGGCATGATCCATGGGTAAAAAGTCAGTAGTAATGGTTTGCACCTGCTTAGAGCTTTCTGGTTGGCAAAGCCCTACTGCATACCACTTCTGTGTAATCTTCATAGCGATCCTATGTAATATGTAATATGATGCCCACTGTCTGGGCAAGGAAAATGACGTTCAAAGAATTTATAGTATTCATGGTCATATATATCTCTAAGGTAAAACTGGAAGTCTGGTCTCTTGACTTTAAGTGCTGCTCATATTCCACCAACCCGGTATCTTCTGATAATTACCTTATCTATGTGCCTCGGTTCTTACGATTTTCTGGATCCTGCTCTGCCACCTTTTCCTGAATATTTACATTTTAATTTTCATTCTGGGGACCTATTATTTTCAAAAGGATGTCTGTATTATAACAGCTGCTCTTGATTGCTGGAAAGATAGAGATAATATCTTGTTCTTAGCTAGATCCTCTGTGGAAACATGATACACACATTGCAAGTCGGCCCATAGCATCTCCTACAAGGTTTCTATCCCCCGTCCCCACCCGTCCCTTCTCCTCCTCCCTCAGACTTCCTTGTGTCCTTAAGGTTTGCAGAACCCAAGTCCCGGGAGCAACTTCCAAAGAACAACTGCAGTCAACCTTACTGCATCTGTCCTATGTGCCAAGCATCTGCCACTCTTCTTTTTATGAAGTCCTAACAATAACAGTGTACCCATTTTCAGGTGAGGAAACTGAGATTTAGAAAGGTTAAGTCACTAGCCCTTCGTCACACTCATTAAGGGCTGGAATGCAAATGCCGACCCAGCAATCAGTCCTCACTGCCATGTGCTTAAATGCTCCTCTTGGCTGCCCTTGAGGAGTAGAAAACACTTAAGAAGGAATCGGGGTCATGGGTACTGATTTGGTTTTTGAAAGTATAGACACACACACACACACACACACACACACACACACATCTGTGTAAGTGTACAGAAAGGAAACAGACAAATGAAGAGCAATTGCTTGGAGAAAGGGAGCTGGAGATTGGGAATCAGGCAGTAAGAGAGACTGTTTTTACTTTATATAGTTCCGATTGCATTTTTAAAATGTTTTTTAGGTTTTGTAAATTATGGTAAAACAAATATAAATTTACCATCTTAGCCATTTAAAAATATTTTTATTAAATAACAAAAATATTTTTTTATTGATTTCAGAAAGGAAGGGAGAGGGAGAGAGACAGAAACAGCCGTAGGAGAGAGAATTGTTGATAGGCTACCTCCTTCACGCCCTCTACTGGGGATTGAGCCTGTAACTCAGGCAGGTGCCCTGACCCCATGACCTCATAGATCCATGCTCAACTGCTGAGCCAAATATCGACCCATCTTAGCCATTTTTCAGTGTACCATTCAGTAGTAGTAAATATATTTACACTGTTGTGTAATCATCATCACTATCTTTCTCTCAGAACTTTTTCATCTTGCAAAACTGAAACTCTGCATCTATTCGAGCATTTCATTTAATAACCAAATTCCCACTTCCCCGCTTCCTCACCTGCCTCCATCCCTGACCACCATCATTCTACTTCCGGTCTCCATGAATATGACTGCTCTCAGTATCTCATATAAATGAAATCATGCAGTATTTGTCTTTGGGTAACTGGCTTATTTCACTTACTTCGCATAATGTCCTCAGGGTTCATCCAAGCAGAGCATGTGTCAGAATTCTCTTCCTTCTTCAGGCTGAATAATAGTCCATCTATGTATACATCACAGCTTTGCTTATCCATTCATCCATTGGTGAACTCTTGGGTTGCTTCCACCTTCTGGCTCTTGTGAATAATGCAGCTATACACATGGGTGTAAAGATATCACCTTGAGACCTGCTTTTCATTCTTTTGGGTGTACACCCAGAAGTGGAACTGATGAATCGTTTGGTGATGTTTGCTAGTTTTATTTTATTTATTTTATTTTTATTTATTTTATTTATTTATTTTTCCTATTGCCCTTCCCACCCCCCATGTTTGCTAGTTCTATAATTTAAAAATAAAAGTCTTTTTTTTTTAATGTGAATGCTCAGATAGAATCGAAAAAAAATATTTAATAATGAGACGTTGAGGACCATAGTGAAAACAATGGATTTAAGAGTCAATGTGGTTGTCCAGGAGCACCTGTCAGGCTGTGTGATTTCTGAGGGGAGGGGCAGGGTTTGCAGCTTTATACTCCACCCCACCCTATGCCCCACCCCACAGCTGTCTTCTAATAGGTATTCAATATACATGAATTCAAGGAATAACTTTACCAGAGCATCTAGGCAAGTGACAAATTTTCCCAAAGGTTACAAAAGGGCTTCGCCGAAGCAGTGCCCCAGTGACAGTGGAACACGGGACTTTGCCACCTGCTTACTCACGGCATGACCTTGGACACCTAACTTCTTGAGCCTTCGTCTCCTCAGTCACATGAAGACACTACCCACCTGACACCATCACATGATGACTGTGAAAATTCACTGTTCCTTTGTTCATCCATGCAGCAAATATTGCAGGCCTCCTGGCCCGGGGCTAGATCAAATTTGAAATAAGAACATTTCATGGAGTAAGCATGGCTTGAGTTTTCATTTTTGTGCCATTTTGCATAGTCTTTCTGTATTCTTTGATCAGTTCTACATTAAGCACCTTGTCTCATTCCTCTGTTTTTAAAGCAAATCTCTCAGAAGAAAAAATGTATTCAGGATTCTCTGGGAGCTTCAAACACGACTTGCTTCTGGGAGTGGTTAAACCAGAAGAGCATCCCCCTTTCCCTACAGGAGAAAACTCCTGGGCCAGAAACTTCTGGGAAACTGTGCATTGCTCAGCTCTCTGAAGAACCCGCCAGCTTTTCTAACCCATAATGGTCATCTCCAGCTGCAAGGAGAAGTTAATGAGGTGTGCGGGACAGTGATGGGAAAATGTCAGCCTCCACATCGCTCCTGACACCGCTGCTAAGTGAGGGCCACAGAGGGGAGCCAGCCATAGGGTAAGAGTCATGGACCAGAAAATAATATCCACTTCATTAGCCCCTGATTCCGAGTGTATGCAGAGGCCAAGGTCCAGCTTACAGACTGTGACAGAACATTCTTACCACACTGTGAGGTCTGGGCAAAGGCACACAGAGAACATCCTCACTGCTGCTCTCCAGTGGCATCTGGGGGACAGTTTCTCTCTCTCTCTCTCTCTCTCTCTCTCTCTCTCTCTCTCTCTCTCTTCCTCTCTCTTCCCTTTATTTTTTTTCCTTTTACAATGTTATTTATTTTATTTATTTTTCTCATTATCCCTGTTTCCTTTTCTTCTTCTTTTCCTTTCTCTCAATCTATACTTCAGTCAATTTCCTCTTTATTCAAATCTTTAAAAAAAATCCTGAGAGGCAGATATTTGGTGAACTCTAGCCAGGTTTTCACTTATCATAAAATAAAATAAAATGCTGTAGTACTTTCATGTGTTCCAAAGTGAAGTGTACAAGGTGATATGTCATGGGCATAGGCTGAAAATATTAGCTCTTATTTTTTAAATTTTATTTTATTGATTTTTTTTTTTAGAGGCAGGGAGAGGGATAGAGAGTTAGAAACATCCATCAGCCTGCCCTTGACTGGAATTGAACCTGGGACCCTTGAGTCTGAAGGGCAAGGTTCTATCTACTGAACCAAACCGGTTAGGGCTTAGCTCTTATTTTTATATTGATGTTAACTCCATGGCCTTTGTATCTTCACAATTGCTTTATAATAAGCCTAAACTATTAATACAGTAGCACACGGAGTCTGTGAATTAATACAAATAATGGGATCGAGGTGCTCAAACTTTTTTTTTTTAACTGAGAGAAGCATCGACCAATTTCTGCTTTAAAGAAAAGCCCCTTAAACTCTGAATAACATTTTTTTTTTTCATTACTATCTACGGTCAGTGTCTTTGACTGCATTTCCAGGGGATTCGGGGTGCATGTATGGCCTGAGCAGTGAGGAGGACAGAGGCTCGACACTCCAAAAAGTGTTGTCACTGCAGAGAAACCACACCACGGTGGATTTTCAGCTCTATCAATGGATAGAGCGTTGGCCTGCGGACTGAAGGGTCCCGGGTTCAATTCCCGTCAGGGACATATACCTTGGTTGCAGGCACATCTCCAGTAGGGGGTGTGCAGGGGGCAGCTGATCGATGTCTCTCTCTCATCGATGTTTCTAACTTTCTATCCCTCTCCCTTCCTCTCTGTAAAAAAATCAATAAAATATATTTTAAAAAAGAAAGAAAAGTCTTCCCTCCTAAGACCCCTCACTAACGATAGTGCCTCCCACACTCCCTTCCTATGTCCCCCGCCTTTGGATTTTTTTCCGTAGCCTGCCCTCCCCTGAAGTACTATGTATGTGCTCATTCACTGGTTTCATGGTCTCTGTCCCCTCGCTAGAGTGACAGCTCTATGAGGACAGGATCTTCTGTTTTACTCCCTGCTGTGTCTCCAGTATCCAGAATAGTGCTTGACCCAGAGAGGTACTTACTTGGTAAGCAAACAAGCTAAGGGCTGCCAAAACTGGTTTGGCTCATTGGATAGATTGTTGGCCTGTGAACTGAAAGGTCCTAGGTTCAATTACGGTCAAGGGCATGTACCTTGGTTGTGGGCACATCTCCAGTAGGGGGTGTGCAGAAGGCAGCTGATCAATGTCTCTCTCTCATTGATGTTTCTGACTCTCTATCCTTCTCCTTTCCTCTCTGTAAAAGATCAATAAAATATATTTTTAAAAAAACACACAAGCTAAGTGTTGGAAATGGTTGAATTACACCAAATTGGCTTAAGGAGATTTCCTCTGAAAAGGGGTTGTGGGGTCTTCTCTCTCTCTTTTTTTTTAATTCTTCATCTTCTGGGAGCTCATTTCACAGCAACTGTGATGCTTTATTAAGCGGAGTTCTAACACTCTCGGGCTCCCTGGCCAGACAGAACTCCTTGAGGGTAGGAATTACTCCTTTAAATCCCTAGCATTTCACATTTAGTAAATGCATGAATAGATGCCTGTGGATGAAAAAATGCATGTATTCTGGGCCTTGCCCATGTAGAGTGGTGAATCAGCACAGAGCTGGTGAGTAAGCCAGTGCTGACAGAGTGCCTACTGCAAGCAGTACACTGTTCTGAGCAGCGTTGACCACACAGAAGATTTAGAAAGCTTATTTCCTGCACCTTAAGTCTTCAAAGCCCACTTACAGAAGATAAAACAGAGACTCATGCCGTTCCTTAGAATATCTAAACGTGCTTTCCTGCTTCCAACATGTAGTACAAAATGACAGGTGAACATTGGATAAGGTAAGTTTGTAGGCCTCCTGGTCAGACTAGTCAATGAATGTTGTGTACCTACTATGTGCTGACACTGCTTTAGGTGTCAGCACATAGTAGGTACTCAACATTCATTGACTAGTCTGACCAAAGATTAATACAAATGCAATCTTGCCTTTGAGCATGGGCTAGAAGAGAGATAAGCCCAGAGGATACTGGAAGTAAAAAAGAAAGAAAGAAAAAAAAAGGAATAAGTAGCCTGAGGTTTTGGACCAGATCAGCCTCTGTCTTGGAGGCTGCCCTGTGCCTTGCAGACTGTGTAGCAGCATCCCTGGTCTTAATCCATCTCTAGACATTAGGACCAAGTATGTCAATTGTGGAGCCCCCTGAAGATGCAAATGTGAGACCCCTTGTCTGAAAAGCAGGGGGCAAAGTGTCATTAAAGAAACTAAAATATAAAGATTTTTCATGTTCTCAATGGTCTATTCCCCATCTCCCCCACCGCCCCCCTCATTCTTGCTCTCACGCTCTGTGCTTTTTATTTGCTGCTTAACATCATTTCCCTGGGCACTGGGGATGCTAGCAGCACAAACACTCATAGGTGTGTGAGGACCCCACTCTGACTCAGTGTGCACACATGCACTCAGGCCCAAAGCTGCCAGTTTTCTCCTCTGCCCTGTGCCCCAGCTGAGGGAGAGGAAGTCAAGCCAGGTATCTACTCTTCCCATGGCTGCTACTCCCACCCATGGAAGAGAGGTGACCTCCCCCTCCCAAGGTATTGCAAAGATAAAGATGGGTGAAATGCTCCGTGGCACTGTCAGTATGAGTCAGGGATGGCCATCGTCATGCCCCACGCTGAGATACACCAGGGCTAGAACACCCTATCCCAATCTCCCCGTGCCCACAATTAGGCTTCCTAAGAGTGCAGGAGACAGCAATGGTTGTCAGGTAGGAGTGGGGAGAGAGACCTGGCAGAGCCAGGGACACCAGGTTGTGGAGGAGCTGGAGCCAAAACTCCACCCCAGGAAGTCAGGGAGGAGGCAGGAGGTGGTGGGATTGTGAGCTGAGGCACCAAGTCCCTGGGGCATGCTCCATTGTCCCATCAGGTTTCACTTACAAAACAGAAGTTCAAAGGCAATATTATTAGTATTTCAGGTTGCCACACATTACCAAAACTTGCCTACGGGCCTCTAAACCACTCTCAGTTGAGAGGCATTGAACTCAACCTGGGGTTAGATGGGGTATTCCTGAAAAAGCGAGACCTCAGCGGATCTCAGGTTGCAGGGTTGGGAGCTGGGTGGATGGAGATGAGATGATTAGAAGGGAAAGAATTAATCTGGGAAGCTTCCTGCTGCAGATCATAAATTTTAAAGCAAGTTTTTGGGGAAGTTGTGGGATCTGGTTTGACCTTTAAACTTTGCTCAGCTCTGCTTTCTGCCTGAAATGCTCTCTGGTGTTTTGTTGTCAAAATCTTACCCTTCCAGGGCTCTGAGCCCCCACAGAACTTGACTGCTGCTCCTATTATCATGAGCATTTGTTGCTACTTATTAATTGCGCCATTTGTTTATATGTTATCTTTCCTGCTGATTTCTACAGTTGAAGAAACTGAAGTTCAGAGTGGAAACTTGCCCAAGTTCACACCTAGGCAGCAGCGGCTACAGATTTCAAACCTACATGAGCCTGACTCCAAGCCCCACACTGATCCCTATTGCCGCTGCCTCTTGGCTGATACAGAAAGTGTCTGAGGCCAGACAGAGCTGCTTTTGAAACTCAGCTGGGTAGGAGCAACAACAGGCTTTCTGCAAGCCAAGTTCTCAAAGCATCAGTTGAAAAAAAAACAAGAAATAGAAATAATGGTATTGTTTCCTGGGACCGTTATGAGGAGTGAATGAGATGCTTCCTGTAAAGCAATCAGCACAGCCCTTACTAGTATTATAAAGCCGGTTCCTTTCTATCTAGCAACAGAAGTTAAAAGCATCATGTCTGTCTCTCCCACTATACCACCAACTCCTTTTCAGCAGAAATTGAATCTTGTTCATCCCAGCAGTGCTGGATAACTCCTGCAGTGCCCAGCACATAGTGGGTGCTCAATAAATGTTTGCTGCATTGATTCAGCACCCCTGATGGCTCTTCACCCCCAGACCTGGAAGCAGGGTCTTTGTCTACTTACTAGGGCACTAGAGGATACCATCCCTTAGTGTGAAGCCTCGTGGCCACCTTTATGCCCAAGGTGCGTGTTGTAGACAGCACTCCTGAGCAGACACAAGCTGGCGGAGCAGGGCAGGGTCCTCCCTGGTTCTGCTCTACCATTAAGAACTAGAATGAGAGGAGAGGAGACATAGGTGGGCAAGACCCAGGGTAATACCAAGTAGTCAGCAGTTCCTGACTCACAGATTGGACCCAGAGTCTTTGCTGACAAGCTTTTCCATCACAGAAGCATGGCATTGGACGTAGAAATGCGGGTCTCTTATCGCCTTTTATTCCTAAGTCTTGTATCTGCTCCTGGGCAGCATTTTGCACTAATCTTGTCATTATACCAACACAATGTTGTAGAGAAAACACTGGTGTCTGAATTCAGATGATGTGGGGTCGATATATGGTGATCTTGGCATATATGGTGAGCCTCAGTTTCTTCCTCCGTGAAATGTGAGCCTGCCTTTTCTTCTTTGTAGAACGATTTTGAGGTTCAAACAAAAGGAGAAAGATCTTTGCACACCATAAAGCACTGAGCAAACATGCTAGCTCTTTATGTGGCAGGTATCTCCTTAGAAAAGAAGACTTTGGTCTCCCTCTCTCACACACACAATCACGTCTCTCTGTGCTGGGACTGTTCCAGGTGTTTCTAAGTGCTCCTCCTCTGTTTAAGTGGGTAGAGGGCTCAAAGATGGGAAAGAGCTGATGGGAGATGCTTAGCATGGGATTAGGCAATCCGTAGTTCAAGTCCAAGGTTCTGTCTCCGTTTGTGCGTCCTTGGGCCAATCCTTACCCTCTCGGAGCCTCCGTTTCCTCATCGTTGATGTGAGGATGATATTGTCTCCCTCACAGATTTGTGAGGAGAAATAAAGGAGAAAGAGTAGCAAGGGCATCTATCTCACTAATGCGTATTTGAATATTAATCTGAAAACAGATTCTAAGAAAGTTTAGTAAAGGGCATTGCTTTTTTTCTTCCCTCTCAACACCCTAGCCTAGCCCATTTTGTTTATTCAATAAACATTTATAGAGCACCTGCTGTGTGCTGGGCCTCCTGCCAGCCTCACTTTTAATAGGTGTAGTAAAAGAAAGGGGAATAGATTATGGCTCTGGAGTGAAGGCTCTCTCTGCTAGGTGTAGTATTTATTAGTTTAATAGCATACTAGGTTGCTAATTTTTAATTGAATCTTTTACAAACTACTGGAAACACCCTATTTATAAAAATGACCAGGCAGAAGGATGTGAGTTGTTGAATCAAAATGAGGGAAATCTCCTCTACGCTTAGGAGTTTCCTCGGCAACTGTCTGACAGGGAAACAAAAGCGCAGAGCTGGAGGGATTTCTAGAAAGGAAGCTGAGTGCTGGGGTTGATGGGATTGGACACCTTCCCGTGTCCATCAGTTCTCCGCAAAAGGCTTCACACACAGTAGACACTTGGTCGTGGTTGTAGGGAACTTACCCCAGAAGCTGTGCATTTAGGAGAAGGAGCAGAGGAAGGCAGGGAGCCCTTGAGACAGGTGCTATGTTTTGAGGAAGCACTTATGAAACCAAGTCCTGCCTGTGCCAGCCCCAGACAAGGTGTTCTTTTGTTATCTAATTTAATTTTCCCAATAACCAGCTGGCCTATTTGACTCCAAAGCCAGGATTTCCTTAGTGCCACGGTTGGCAAACTGCGGCTCTTGAGCCCCATGTGGCTCTTTGGCCCCTTGAGTGTGGCTCTTCCACAAAATTCCATGGCCTGGGCGAGTCTGTTTTGAAGAAGTGGCATTAGAAGAAGTTTAAAAAATTTGGCTCTCAAGAAATTTCAACTGTTGTTCTGTTGATATTTGGCTCTCTTGACTAATGAGTTTTCCGACCTAGTGCACTCTGCTGTATCTCTTAGGAAAGTAATTTCTCCTCCCTGGATCTGCTTCTTCATCCCAAACATAAAGGAGTGAAGTGAGATGCCCCTTGGGCCTCTTTAACATCTATTTCTACCTACATGGGTGCTTTATCCAACTGTTGACAAACGGGCCCATGGGTCAAATCCAGTGAGCCCACTGTTTTTTAAAAAATCTTTATTGTTCAAAGTATTACATAGGTCCCTCTTATTCCCCCATCACTCCCTTCCAGCCCACCCCAGCTCCCTGCCCCAGGCCATTATCACCCCATTGTCTGGGTCCATGGATTATGCATATACGCACACAAGGTCTTCAGCCCATTGTTTTTTATAGTTTTATTGAAATACAGCCACACCTATTCAGGTATGTATTGTCTATAACAGCAGAGTTAGGTACTTGTGCAAAAGACTGTATGGCACACAAAGCCTAAAATATGTTACTAACTGGCACTTTATAGAAAAGGTTTACCAACTCCTGGAATATATCAGTCTCCAGGTTTTAATGGTGATAAATTATATACGGTAAATGGAAAAGAAGCTGGAGGGTCACATGTCAACAGTAAACAGCTGGAAGGGAGTAAGGAGGAGACTTCCATCCACTCTTTACATTTTACACTTTGGAATTATTGCTTTAATTTACTCTTTACTAAGTTATATCTTATAGCAACATGCACAGACCCTAAATATATAGCCTGATGAGGTACCCACCAGCCCAATCAAGATATGGGACTTTTCTAGCACACCAGAAAGCTCCTTTATGACCCTTCCATCTCTATGATTATCCAGAAGTAACATCGATTTTTAACTTCTATCACCATGGATTAATTTTTCCTGCTTGTTAACTTTGTATAAAGGGAATCACATAGTATATACCCTTTAGTGTCTAGGAAAGGTATTCTACAACTTCTTTGCTGACAACTCAGAAAACTGAGTACAAATAAGGAAACAAAAATTACCTTTATGGCATCATCCAGAAATAACCACTCAGCATTGACATTGATTCCTTAAAATGTTCTATGTCTTATTTTCCCCATCTTTAAAATGGGGCTGCTCTATCTATCAGTCCATCACCACTTAATCTGAAGCATAAAGAGTATTTCCACTGTACTCTTGTTTCTTGTTTGGGGGAAGTTTAACCAAAGGATTTTATGAGATGATTCATTTAGCTAGCATTTTCGGCTCACATCTGCTGGGATGCTCACACTTTCCATACGGAGGGATAGGTATTGGATCTGTTCACGGATCTGTAGTTGCAGTTACTTTGTGAGCGCTCCTATTGCCCTAGGTGGCATACACAAGGTCCATCTGGGTGGTGGGTGGTGGTGGAGGGCGAGGGCAGGGAGGGTTTACCGGAAATCGCTGGGTAGAAAGAGATCATCTGCAAGAATATCTGGACACTCATAGGAAGTTTCCCCTCTACTTTGTGAGACAGACTTCCTGCAAGTTCACATAGTTTGCTTGGAGTAGGGGGAAGAATGGGTTTGCCGCCACCTGGATTTTGAGAGAGAAGGGAGCTTGAGAGTCAGACTGGGCACAGAGCAATTGGAACTACAAATCAAAGTTCTGTTGTTAAAAGGGAAGTGATGGCTGGTTTTTTAATGGGTTTTTCCAGCTAAACACAGAAACTGATCTTCATTACACTTGACTGCTTCTATCATGATAGCAAGCCGGAGACAGAGACAAAGAGCGTGTTCTCCAGGGACATTTACTCTCAACACTTCATTATCTTGGTTGAGGGGAGCTGGGTAGGCAGAGAATGTCCTCCCAGTGGGCCGAATGGTGAGGGGGAGGACCTCCCATGTGTCACAACAACCAGAAAACAATAAGGTGAAATGAAGGAACCTCATTTCCATGAACTCACTACCTACCCCTTTCTCAGGCTGAGATAGTGCAAACTTCCCCCCAGGGCTTCATGCACAAACACTCCCCCACCACCACCACCACCACCACCACACACACACTTCTTTTTGGCTCCTAGCACATGTGGAGCAGATTCTGTATTTACAAGTGGCAGCCTAGTTCCTCAGCAGCCTGACTTGGGTCAGTGACACTGGGAGCATCCCCCTGCCCACACCTAGATTTGACTCTGAATTTAGCAGATGGAGAGCTGTTGACCTCTCCTCCCCCACATGGAAATTCTTCTCTTCCTGAAACTAACCCCAGCTTCCTCCTAATTACCTGTTAAAAGTGGGAAAGGTAGGTAGGAGAAATTTGCTTAGAAACACCTTTGCTAATTCCCCGGAGTGGTCTGGTGAATTTTTGTTCCTAATCTCTTAGTCCCTCCAACCCCAGCGCTGGATCTGCTGGACTTTGAGGCCCCTAAGCCTCCAGAGGGGTTAGATTTTACTACTGGGAACTGGCTTCCTGCCTCCCCAGACTGCCAAGTATTATCAGGCTCCAGGGTTTCCCAGGAGTCTCCTTCAATGCACACAAGCCTCCATCCCCTCCTCGCACTGCAGGTATCAGTATTTTACAGACGAAATTGAGGCTTAGAGAGGGGAAAGGGATGTTCTCTGCCCCAGAAACCATGCTTCTGTGACGAGTGGGTCCTAAAAAAAGCCCGTTCCCCTCCTGGGCCTCCTTCCTGCCCTGTCCACGCCCCAGGGAGATGCAGGTGAAATGTCCATGGTGCCCAAAGATTCCGGGCCTCCTTCCTGGCCCAGACCGGGGTGGGGAAAAACAAAACAAAACGAAACGAAACAAAACCAAAACAAAGCAAAACGTATTTCCCTCTTGGACGCCATCTCAACGTGTGCCTCCTCCCTGCGCCTGCAGAGTGCGGCCTAGCCCCCACGAGCCGCTCGTGTCCCGGAGCTGTGAATAAACCAGAAGTCAGTGGGTCAGGGTGGGACACGCGGCCGTCCTCTGTCCACCAGCTGCATGCGGGCCGCGGCTTGCTTTCACTGCTGGAAAGGAGGCCCCCTCCGTCCTAATTTTGCCCCGAAAGCGGAGGCGCTTTGATATTCTGAGTTTAAACTGGAGAGCGTGGCCCAAGCGTCCGGTCCCCATACCCACCCGCCCGCCCCTCGTCCTACCTCCCCCTTCCCCTCCTCATCTCTCCCTGCACAAACACACAGCGGAGCCAGGCCTGGTGCGGGGGCAGCCGGGTGCTGGGGGGAGAGCTTTGGCTACTCCCCTTGACCATACATTAGCCTGCGCCCCCTTCCCGCTCCTACGCTCAGAGGCAACATTTCTGCAAATCTAACCGCGGAGCGGACTAAAGGGGTGGGGGGAGGGTTGAGGGGCTGCAGAGTGCAGCTAAACGAGGTCTCTGCAACCTGCACTCATCCCACCTAACCCCCCGCCCGTCCGCCCCCTCTTCTCCCAGGCCCCCCCGTCCCTTCCCAAGAGGTCAGTATCTCGGCCCGGCTGCCCGCCCGGCTGCTCCCCGCCTCTCCCCTCTCCCCCCCACACCCCACACCCGGCCCTCCACCTCCTGCGCTGGTTCGGACGCCTCGGAGGGACTCTACTCTCCCCTCCTCCTCCATCTCCTAGTTGCAAGAACACCCCAGCTTCCTCCAGCGCTCACCTGGGCCCCCGGAGCGCAGTTTCTTCTCTCCAGACCGGAGCCGGACCTGCGGCCGGCGGGAAAGCCCGGAGCCTCCCACACCGGGCTGCGAACTCCCGGCTGCACCAGTCCAAAGGTCGGCTCAAGTTTGGCGGACAAACAGAACCAGTACAAGAAGGCCCTCAGCCCCCCAGCGGGAGCACAATGGGCCCGGCAAGCCCCGCTCCCGCCCGCCCGGCTCCCCGGCTCCCCACGTCTGCCCCTCGGGCTCGCCCGCTCTCGGCTTTCCCCCCTCCCCACGAACATTTGCATCTTGCCGAAAGCCGGCCCTCCCCGCTGATTTGCATATCTTATATGGCCTAATGGTGGCGATCATGGCCAGTTAGAAGTTTTCTGACTTCTCGGAGGAGGCTCCGGGGACCCCGGGGAGTAACAGGTGTCTGGAGGCTTGAAGGGTGGGGGGCTTCCTGGACTTGGGGCTCGTTGGTGAAACTCCCCACCACCCTCTTCTCTCGCACCTTCATCCCCCCCACCCCACCCCTTCTTTTCCTGTCCTTGGAAAATGGTGTCCAAGCTCACGTCGCTTCAGCAAGAACTCCTGAGCGCCCTGCTGAGCTCCGGCGTCACCAAGGAGGTGCTGGTCCAGGCCTTGGAGGAACTGCTGCCGTCCCCGAGCTTCGGGGTGAAGCTGGAGACCCTGCCCTTGTCCCCCGGGAGCGGGGCCGAACCCGACACCAAGCCGGTCTTCCATACTTTAACGAACGGCCACACCAAGGGCCGCCTGTCCGGGGACGAGGGCTCCGAGGACGGGGACGACTATGACACCCCTCCCATCCTCAAGGAGCTGCAAGCGCTCAATACCGAGGAGGCGGTGGAGCAGCGGGCGGAGGTGGACCGGATGCTCAGGTAGGTGCGGGCCAGGTGGGGAGCGCGCCGACCCTGGGTGCCTGAGCCCCCCTTCGCCCGACCACCCGCGCCCTGCCCACTTCCCACCGGAGAAGTCAGTGCCCGGCAGGGGTGCTCCGCTCCTCTCTCCCCCACACCTGGACCCTCCCAGCCTCTCCCCCGGCCGGCCCGGAGCCCTGGGGCTTCAGATCCCCCGGCTCAGGCTAGTGTCCGGCCCGAGGGGCCCTCCCGGCAGAGCTGGAGCTGGGCCTGTAGGAACCGAGCGGCGGAGCCCTTTGCCCTGAGGGTTGCCCACGCAACTGAAGGTGCGAGTGGGTGCAGTGCAACAGCCGCGGTGCCCCAGGAGCAGAGGCTCGGGCCCCACGAGCCGCAGGCCACGCATTTCTCCTGGCCGCTTCCTCTCGGTCCAGGAAAACGCAGGCCGGCCTGCGGCACAGTGCCCTGCAGTACTTTGCAGAGGGGCCGGTGCACCCTGGCCGGGCTCTGGGGGCGAGTTCTCCCATTTGCACTCCCACTCCCACTGTCCGCGCTCTTGCTCGGCCCCAGGATTATCCGGAATCCCTCTCCGTCCCCCAAACAGGTGTAGATTTGCAAAGGAAAAGGTTTGTCTGTTGTAGGGTCAGGGTGGACCCGCACTGGGCAAAAGAAAATGCCCGTATTTAAGCGAGTGAGCGAGAGGCAAATGCGGCTCCAACCCCCGTTCGCAGCGGACCTGGCCGCGACTGGAGAAAGGAGGGCGTTTCTGGGTCTCGCCGGTGACAGGCCGGCGTCCCCGGGGAACTCTGGCGGCTGTCCCTGCTCGGGGTCGTCTGCTGGGCCCCGCCGACCGGCTTCAGGCTTTGACAGCTGGTTACTAATGATGGAAGGAGCCCGGGCCGGTCCCTTCGCGTGCAGCACGGCCCTCCCGGCCACTTCGCCGTGGGACCCAGCCCCTCGCGCGGCCTCGGACTCTTGGGCGCCCGCCGCGGTTTCCCGGAGGGGGGCCCGGACCCAAGTCCCGTCCTGGGCTCTGGCAGCCTCGGCTGCACGGGCAGCGGCAGGTGGGGATGGGGTATGATGACCTTGCATTTGAATTTGCTACCTGGGGACCCGGCGGTTTACTCTCTAGCAAAGGCAGTCAGGGAAACTTCTAGATTTTTCTTCCAAAAGCACTTTGCTACAATTCACGGGTTTGCGGTTTTTCCCGTGTTTTCCCCGGTGCCGTGGCGGTTTCTCTCTTCCTCCTCCGCTCCCCTCCGCGGGTTTGGGGACAGGAAGGTGAGCCGGGTCGGAAGGAGTGACTGGGGCGCCAGGGCGGCCTGGAGGTTGACGGAGCCCCCGCCGCCTGCCACCCCGGCCTGCGGGGCCTAGGCCTCTCCGCCCGGCCGCAGACGCCCACCTTCTAGCCGGGCTCTGGGGAAATCTGGGGCGTCCGGGGCGCCCCTCCGCACCCAGCCCGGCGCGGGGCTGGACGCCGCACAGAGGTAACATAAACGGCAGCACGTGGAGCGAGGGCGTTATTAATTTATTTCTATAAATCATCAACAGAAAGATACACAAAGAGTCGTGATTAGGTGGAAGAGAGGCGGGTTACTCATTGGTGAGGTTGTAAACGCGCCTTAGAGAGGGAAGGGAATCCAAACGCGGACGCGGGGCTGCTCGCCGCGGCCCAGCGCGCACGGGCTCGCAGGGCGCTGCGGGGCGCTCCGGCCAGGCCCCCGCGCGCCCGACGCCCGCGCCGTCCTCTGCCCTCCGCCGAGCCCCGGCTCGCGCGGGTGGGGAGCCAGCCTCGGGGGCCCTCGGACCCTCGCCGGGGTGCAGACCCCGGACACAGACCCACGGTGTTTCTTCCCCCCGCCCCAAGCTGCCGCTGCCTCTCCTCCCCACCTCGGGGAATTGTCGGACCTGATATTAAAGTAATTTTTCAAGACGTTGCTAACGGTTCCCATGGCACTGCGCAGCCGGTTCCCGGGCACCGGCACAAGCACTCCCCCTTTGGCTCACGCCGTGCCCCCAGGGCGGAAAGGAACGAACAGGAAAAGCCACTTTTTTGGAGCTCCTGCGCGCACCGCCCCGGATCCTCCAGGAAGAGGCAGGCAGGGTCGGGGGCCGAGCGGCCGGCGGCCGCGGCGCCAGGTGGAGCGGGCCTGCGGGCGGGCGGGCGCGCGCGCGGCAATGGGGAAGTCGGCGGCGGGGCCGGGGGCCGGGGCCGGGGCCAGGGCGGTGCCGCGCGGCCGGGAGGTGTTCGTTGTTTGGAAAGCGGCGTGCGTGCCGGCGGCGGGGCCCGCGCCCGGGCGGGCGTTTGACACCTGCGCTGCGAGCACAATGGCCGCGCGCGCTTCTCCGGAGCCGCGTCCTTACCATCGGGCTCAGGAGCCCAGGCTATTTTCAGATTTTCAAAAGTAACCAGCTCTCCGAGCTCTTCCCCGTGAAGAGATGTACCTTCTGGGGGGCAGGAAGCTGTAAAGGTAGAACTACGCCATCTTAGCCCCGACTCAGTCCCTCAGTGCGGCTTACAGGTTTGCTCCGTACAGCTCACGGGGCTTTCTGGGGCTTCTGTGTGTTTTTAAACCTCCCCAGTTGTTGAGCTAACTCACTCTTTCCACGGAACCTTCAGATCTGAGGACATGACACTTATTTCGCTAGGTTTCTGAGACACACGAAATTCACACAGGTGAGGAAATGTAAGCAGAACAGAAATAACCAAAGAATCTGTTAAAGCGGTCTTAACGGCAGCAAATGCCTTTTCTGACTTTAGCCATTATTATTCCTGTCTGCTGAAAGCGTTTTTCTGCCCTAAAAATGTCTGTGGAAGTACTCACCAGAAATAAGCTTTTAAGTTATCTCTGATACACGGCTATGTCCAAAATGTTACATTCTTTTTCTCTTACTGGAGGAGAATGCTCCAGGTTTGAAACTGTACTTGCATTTGCTCATTCTTTTTTGTTCTTGTTCTTACTTCATTATATTGTATTAGTTGGAAGCAAACTTTTTAATTCTTGAGAAATTCATTAACTTACATGTAATTAATCTTAAAAGTTTTATTTCTCAAAAACATCA
The DNA here is from genome assembly GCA_011751065.1 of Lasiurus cinereus. Classification (NCBI taxonomy): domain Eukaryota; kingdom Metazoa; phylum Chordata; class Mammalia; order Chiroptera; family Vespertilionidae; genus Lasiurus; species Lasiurus cinereus. The sequence continues at coordinate 16,515,048 of JAAGEH010000016.1, read as the reverse complement.
GTTCTCAATATCAAAGAACTGTTAAAATAACCTGTTATTCAAATGCTTACAAACCCATCTAATTACTAGATTTTTAATTCATCAAACAAAATTTATTTGACATATTATAGGCACCATTTAGAAATAAATTGGTTATTTAACCTGCAACACCATATCTGTTTTGATCTCTACACCGTTTTTTTGTTTTATCTGAAATTAATTTTTCCCTTCATTTTTCCCCATGTTCTATCATTCTACTGTATATATCAACATACAGTAAAGGGATGTTGATTTTTTTCAAATTAAATATGTAGCTGCATTAAATAGTGTATGTGGATATATTGCTTCCTTAACACTTTTTTTATATTGTACATTGTTTTAAATGGTATCTCTCAGTTTTAAGTCACCTATTCAACAAGCAAGAAAAGATATTAACAAAGTCGAAACTATTTTTGAATAAATAAAATTCAAAGGCATCAACACATTGTTTTAAATAAGCCTTCTGCACCCCATTTCTCATTGTTTATGAAAAATATAAGCAAGTTCTTATCTGAAGCTTGAAATTTAGGAGAAAATTTGCCTTTCAGATAATTCTGACCCTGTTAGGGCAGAAATGGAGGAATACAGGAAAACAAGGCATTGGGGATAGGTAATATCTTATTCAGAAACCAAATTTATTTATTTCTCCCCATTAGGTTTTATTTGGGAGGCATGGCTGTGGTGAAATTTACTTTTTAACTTTCTGTGTCTGCCTCAAAGGAGTAATTTTTTCAGTCCCAGGGAAGAATGTTATTACACTTCTTAAAACTTTTCCAAAAATTGGAAAATCGTTTAATATCTGGCTAAGAAGTCCTCCTTGTATCTCAGGAGGTGGATATATATGTTTCACTCCTATTTTATAAGACAAGAAACGGAGACACCCATTCAGAAGGAAAATAATGTGTGAGAGGTCCAGGTAAATTGAGAAACCGATGCTATCCCCTATCGTGGTAGATCATTCTGCCCAGCCCCAAGCTGATGGCATCTCCACTTTCTCATGGGGCTCCTGTCTTTTAAGTCTCTCACATTCCAGGCAAATGAAGGAAACCAGAATAAAATAGTATCTTTTCTTTCTGCCTGTCAAGTGCTGGCAATGCTTTCTCCCATTCCTGAAGACGGGAAGTCATCTTCATCTTTCCCCTCCTAACTGCAAAAGAAAGGGATGGAGTGTATTTTATAGGAACTGTCATATAGTACTATATAGGTTCTGTTTTGGCATCACCTCTTTCCCAAGGATGTAGCGAGGACAGGTGAAGAAATTGGGGAAGATCAGGGTTTTGTACAGAGTTTAGGTAAAACCCAGAGAGAGAGAGGATTTCTCCCCAGACATCTTCCACAAGCACCCTAACTGTTTGTTTATCTGTCTAGTGAGGACCCCTGGAGGGCTGCCAAGATGATCAAGGGCTACATGCAGCAACACAACATCCCCCAGAGGGAGGTGGTCGATGTCACGGGTCTGAACCAGTCACACCTCTCGCAGCATCTCAACAAGGGCACTCCTATGAAGACCCAGAAGCGCGCCGCCCTGTACACCTGGTACGTCCGAAAGCAGCGGGAGATCCTCCGACGTAAGTGTTTTAATTCTACTTCTGCCTGGACCTGGAGTGACCTTTGCCCTAAATCTGACCCCGGTGGGATACCTCAGTTTTCACCTTCGTCGCACTTGCTACGTATAAGGTATAATGAAGCTAGCAGGTGGATTTGGCCGTCCTAGTCACTGTATGATGGATTAGCCCATAGCCTTTTCTTCCTTCATGGTTCCTTTATTACCCAGCCTGGTGTTTTGACAAGTCCTTCAGTGTGTGCAATTTACCTTGAAATTTTTGGCCCCTGCTTCCAATGTCTTTCTCTTTGAAACCACGAAGGTAACAGAGGAATATTATCCTCAAAATAAGCAAAGCAGCTCCCCTTGACACAGATTCAAGTTCCCAAGGAAGACATTTAATATTCAATCAATAACAGTGATCACTGTTACTGTTATTTCTCTCCCTTCTGGAAAAAATATTTTTCAAAAATAGAGAGTATTTATATATACATCCAGAACCTGATCATGTTTTTTGTTGTTGCTGTTGGATTTTGTTTTTTTTTGTTTTGGTGGTGTGGGCGTAGTTACTGAGTTCTGAAGCAATTTAAGGTGCTACTCACATTGACTGAAATTGGTCGTGTGAGGACCTCAGCTTGTGAGCCTGTCTCATAAAGAAGCTGCTTCTCACTAAGGCAGGACTCAGTAGAAGTGTCTGCCTTTGAAACTCTGACCAATCAATTCTTGTCATTCTCATTTCCAAGATTTCTTTCACTCAATAATACTGAGAGATTTTTGTTTTGAAGTCTAAGGAAGTTTGAACTTCCAGAGTATGAATAACATACTGTTTTTATTTTAAGAAAAATATATGTTTACATTATATTTTAATTATTTTTTAAAATACATTTTTATTGATTTTGGAGAAAGAGGAAAGGAGAGGGGGAAGAGAGAGAGAGAAACATCAATGTGAGAAACATTGGCTGCCTCCTGCATGACAGTGTATTGAGCCCCCAACCTGGGCATGCGCCCTGACCAGTAATAGAACCAGTGACGTTTCAGGGCATGGGACAATGCTCAACCAACTGAGCCACACTGGCCAGAGCAATATTTTAATTATTTTGATCTTACACTCTTCCTAGGAAAACTTTGTATGAGTTTTCAATCCTCCACACACTGTCCCCTAGGCTGTAAGTTTCTCTGTCTTTGTCAAGATATTAATCACCTACTCCCCCCTAGCTGGATGGTCACTTTTAAAAATCATTCTTGTTTTCTGTCATACACTGCTCCAGAGTGATTGGTTCAGTATTTATTGCCTCAATGTCTGGGAGCTGGAGAGGCTTTCATGATGGAAGGAAAGGTTTTTTAGACATTCACCTTATATTGTGGTCATTTACTCTTTTGTTGGAAGCATTAAATGGATAGGTTACAAGCAGTAATGTGAGAGCTCTTTGCTGTGTCTGGGAAGGGGCTCTGGGTTGATCCATCATCTGTGGTGACTAGTTTGGGAAAATGTTGGGTTTCTGACCTGAAGCAACTCTGTAATTCCTGAAAGTCCGTTATCAGGCCCCAGAACCCATGCAACATCTTTAGCTTGAGCTGCCTCCCTGTGTTCCATGGGAGTTCCCTCAGAAAGGAGAGACCAGAAGTCCTAGAAAATTTCTCAAGATACTTGAGAAGCGACATTTTACAAAAACATATGATAGTCTTTAGGGGAGTTTTTACGTTGTTGTTGTTGTTGTTCAAAGTCAAATGAGACGTAAAGCTTAAGAGCTTCAGAAACATTCTGAAAATGTTATATGAGCTCCTGTTAGGTGCCAAGCACTATGCTGGGCTCTGGGATACCCAGGATCTTTTCTCCAGAGACGTACAACTTAATGAAGGGATGACATGTTTGAATAAATAATGATAACTGTTTTCTAAAGGCTGTTAAAATGGTATTACAAGGGACATCAGAGGAATTGCTAAACTGGCTGGAGACATCGTGGAGGGCTTTCTGGAGGAGGTGACATTTGAACCAAAGTCTGATGGATAAAAATTAGGAACTGAGATAAATAAAACAGGGACAGTGTGAATGGGATGGGAGGAAGGAAAAGGAGGTAGGGTAATTTTAAAAAGCTATTACTTGATTACAAATTTTCTTGAGAAAATAATGAATGGTAATATTTCATGGGCCCTTCTATGCATGTAGAATCTCCTTGTCCAAGCCGACCTCTGAGCCTATAAAGAATTTACTGCACCCAACTTCTCCAAATTAATTTTTATTAGCAGCGAACATTTTCTTTCTTTTTTTATTGCCTCATGTCCCTCTCCCTTCTCCCCATTAATCTGGAAAGAAGTGGAGACTTGGTGGTGGCTGGAAAACCTGGGAGAATCTTGTTCTTCAAAAATTGAGAGAGGTTAGGGCCAAGGCTGTGATGTAAATAGAGCCTGGTTGTTACTGAGCACCTACAGGCAAGTCAGCCTGGCTGAACCTAAGTTCTGAGCACCATTCGGGCTGCTGCCTTCTCAAGGGACAGCTGACAGGCAGCCCCCACACCAAGGGTGCTTGTGAATGGATGAACTTCACCTGAGAAGAGAGGGAAGCAAAGAGCTGGCAAAACTTCAGGATTCAGTTTTGTTACCTCCACCTGAGTCAGATTTGAAAGTTTTGTAGGTGAATTATTTGTGTTTTGTTTTTAGTGAGAAGTGATGCAAAGGCTGCTGGTTATGAGCCTTAGGGGGTACAGGTTGAGTTCACATCCTGGCTTCTGCCCCACATCCATGTGACTTTGGGCAGGTCACTTAATCAGCCTGAACCTCAGTTTCTTCATCTATAAAATTGAGAGAGCAGTACTTGCTGCATGGAGAGGTTGTGAGAATTAGACGAAGGGGCACATTTAGAGAACTTGGCTCAATACCATAGAAAGGCTTCAACAAATGTTAACTGTTATTACATCCATTCACATCAAGTGAAGAACCTCAAGTTGATCCTGGGTCCTTAGGCTTAGCCATACTGGCTGTGGCTACTATTCATAGTGATTCCACAGGGCCACAGAGAGGAGAGAAGACACTGAGACAGATCCCCACTGAGCAGAGAACTTCTCTCTGCCCCTCTGACTGCTTGTCCCTAAAGTGGCTGTATTTAGATTGCTGCTATAAAGACCAAATGATTTAGGAGATATGAAAGCACTTTGAAAAGTATAGCTTCCATAGGAATTGGGGTCACCATCATCTTCCTGACTAGGGGTAGATGTTCTAAGATATTTAGAGCCCCTTAGGTTTTCACCCAGTCCCATTCCACAGGTGGGGAAGCTGAGGGACCAGGGGACTTAAGTCACTTGGCTAGGACTGGCTCTACATTATCCCACTGAGTCAGCAACTTCCTGCCAGTAAGTTGGGCAGAAACTCTCCTAGGTATCTCAAGGAATAGTTGAGGACCAGTGAAAACAGAGCCCGAAATGGCCTGAGAATCGTCAAAAGTGGGTGGGATCCAAATAAAAGGCCCAGTAACATGTTCAGACCACCAACCTGGGAGACTGCTCATTGACCTGGCCAGTCTGCAGTTAGTTAAGCAGAGCCCAATACCACTTGCAGCGGGGGTCCTGAATGTAGGCGCATTAGGGGCCCACTGCTCCTTGTGATGTACCAAAGTGGAAATGAATCCCTAGATTGGGGTGGTGAAGTTCCCCCATTGCTGGAGGTGTGTAGATGGAGGACCATGTGGTGGTAGGGTGTGGTAGAGGGGATTCAAATATTAAGTAGTATTAAGTAGGCCTGACTTTGAACCTAGGATTTTGAATCTAGTTGTCTCTGAGACCGGTGGGTCTGACTTCAGGAACCAAGAGAGAAAAACATCAAGGTCCAGAACGTGGGGACCAGGAGTTCGGAAATGAATCTGTTTCCTGTCCTGGCTCAGCAGAATGCTTGGCCCCTATGCTTATTCATCTGTAAAATGGAATCAGTCACCCCGATGAGCACTGCTTCACGCAGATGTAAGGAACAGAACAACAAGCTCTCTCCTTCCATAATTAAATATCAGATCTCACTTAAACCAAAAGCAAGGGTTTCACCACTGAGCAAGCTGCCATCTTTCTTTCATTCTTTCAACCAGAATGTGTTGAGGGTCATGATATGACTGGATCCTGGAAACTAAACAGACAGGGAGCATCATTCCATCTGCATTTCTCTTTCTCCAACTCATTAATGCCATTCCTAGAAGAGTCCTGTGTTTGTTGTCCACATTTGCCATCTTTCAAATGTGTGGATGGGTCTGTAAGACCTTTCCCTCATAAATAGACCCCCTCCCACACACACACACACACACACACACACACACCAGTACCTTTGTGAAATTATCTGATACTTAAAGAGCCATTTCTCTTTCCAATACAAAGCTCTTGTTTTATTTATTTTGAAGTTGTGGTCAAAAGTTTGAGGTTTGAGGTTTTCCTAAGAGCATAATATCATAATGAAGATGCCAAGGACATATGAGGAGAGAAGAGTGGTGGGGAGAGCTACTTGTCTAACTGCAAATTGTACTTTGAGCAATTTCCCACTAGATCTGAAACTTGGTTGAGTTCATCCCCTTGACATCAAAATACAAGAGTTCAGGATACTGAGAGTTGCTTCATGTCTGAGCCAGGGAACCAATGGGGAAAAGTAATAATAAATTGCTTTCATAAAAAAAAAAAAATGCTTGGTCACCTTTGAGCTCCTTCAAAGAAAGGACAGGGGTGGCTTTGATGGTATGAACTGAGGTGGGCCATGAGGGGTCTACCCGGAGCCTCCCCTTTGTATCCTTGCATACAATAATGGCAGGTCACAAAGCTTAGGGGAGAGGAATAAAAATGTTTTTGTTCATCTGTCTGTCTGTCTGCCAAGTGAAGGCTATAGACTCTATCAAATCTACTCCTTTCTCTTTTTTCAGAATTCAACCAGACAGTCCAAAGTTCTGGAAATATGACAGACAAAAGCAGTCAGGATCAGCTGCTGTTTCTCTTTCCAGAGTTCAGTCAACAGAGCCAGGGGCCGGGGCAGTCCGATGATGCCTGCTCTGAGCCCCCCAACAAGAAGATGCGTCGCAACCGGTTCAAATGGGGGCCCGCATCCCAGCAAATCTTGTACCAGGCCTACGATCGGCAAAAGAACCCCAGCAAGGAAGAGAGGGAGGCCTTAGTGGAGGAGTGCAACAGGTAACACCACCGGAAGCTCCCTTGAGCAGGCGGGCAAACACACGGACCTGAGATCCATCCCCTGGGTCCTGGGATATTGAGACACTGGTCACCCAGATAAGTTGGCTCAGCTAGGGTCTCCCAAAGCATGTTCCACTGAACTGTAGTTTCAAGACCTTAATAAGTAAATTTGAGGAATATCAGCTGCATACTGCTTCGTAGACAGTCATAAAGGCCCTGCATCATAAAGGCCCTGTGTCATAAAGGTCCTGTAGTCAATAAACCCACTTAGTTTTATTGAATTGGTTGTGAACCATCTAATCTTGTCTTCTGGGGACTCTCTTGGTGAACTATTATTCCAGGGAGAATAATCTGGAGAGAGTGCTGGTCTAAAATAAGGTGCCAGGCCTGTGGACTGAAAGGTCCCAGGTTTGATTCCGGTCAAGGACATGTATCCTGGTTGCGGGCACATCCCCAGTAGGGGGCGTGCAGGAAGCAGCTGATCGATGTCTCTCTCTCATCAATATTTATAGCTCTCTATCCCTCTCCCTTCCTCTCTGTAGAAAATGAATAAAATATATTAAAAATATAAATAAAATAAGGTGCCAGTGAAATGGAACTCACATGTTTGACCTTCGCATAGACCGGGGAAAAACTATCCATCTGTCCTCAACCAGTTGTATACCCATTGGTCCCAAAGGAGACTTGGATTTGTTCAGTGCACTCTACCCATCCTGATTAGAGTTCTTTTTGTATCTTAACAACGACATGTAATTTTAAAGAAAACTCTTAGATATCTTTGAGGTAACCTTTTGTTTCATTCCTGCCTCCATCCTCCCTCACTCCAACAGTGACTTTAAAAGAGAATTTTTTTTTATTTCAGAGAGGAAGGGCGAGAGGGAGGGATAGGTAGAAACGTCAATGATGAGAGAATCATTGATTGGCTGCCTCTTGCACGCTCCCACTGGGGATCAAGCCCACAACCCTGACCAAGAATTGAACCTCCTGTTTCAGAGGTTGACGCTCAACCACTGAGCCACACTGGGCAGGCATCCAACAGTGACTTTTTAAACATTCTGTTCTTGGTTCTGAGCTCGCTCTGTCTTTGGCTGGAATGGCTCTGATGGTGGAAGGATATGGCGAGGGAGGTCAGGCCAGAAAATAGGAAGGCACAGCGGTCAGTTATGCATGTCACTGAGTCCTCAGGCTGTGGTCTGTTCCACAGACAGCATCCAGTGATGTCTAAGACTCTCTCTCAAACCTGCTCTTTGCGGGGGACTCCTGTAGTGAAAATAACGGGTCTAGCTTCCCTGGCACTCCTTGGGGGTGTCCAAACCTCAGAAGACCAGAATTCCTTTAGAGTGCTATGAAGGGACTCGGACAGCCAGTGAAGGACTTTGCCTTTTGTAGGGCGGGAAGAGCAGCAAGAGAAGAGGTGTCAAGAAACCCACTTAGCTTTGTTGCCTGTCCCTAGCTTGCTCTCTCCTCTTCTTACTGGAGCCTCATCAGAGGCGGAGCCCCTGGCCTCCAGGCCACAGAGCTTGTTTGGTACTGTGTTCAGCCCATCCAGCCATCTCATCAGAGAACTACACGCACAGGCAGCCTTTTCTCTGGACAGGTGTTCCCCCAGGCTCCGCTCTCTCCTTGGCCTCTTCACACTCCTAACCAAAACCACTGGGGGTATGTGTTTGGGGCCAAGCAGAGCCAGCCACTCCTGGCCGCCCTGGCTCACCATCTCCCCTCTCTCCATTCTCAGGGCAGAATGTTTGCAGCGAGGCGTCTCCCCCTCCAAAGCCCATGGCCTGGGCTCCAACCTGGTCACTGAGGTTCGTGTCTACAACTGGTTTGCAAACCGCAGGAAAGAGGAAGCGTTCCGGCAGAAGCTGGCCATGGATGCCTACAGCTCCAACCAGACGCACAGCCTGAACCCCCTGCTCTCCCATGGCTCCCCCCACCACCAGCCCAGTGCCTCTCCTCCCAACAAGCTGTCAGGTAGGCAGGCCCTGGTCCCTACTGGCCATCTGACCAGTCTGCTTTTCCTCAGGGTCTCACCTGGCTCAAGATTTTTCAGAGGAAAAAATGCTTTGTGATGGCCCCAAAGCCGGCCCTCTCCTGTTGCCAGAATATTTTCGTGAAAAGAGTGTGTGGCTGTGGTCAGGGCTCCTCTTGAGTCCTTGCTCCGCCTCCAGAGAGCCCTTTGCCCCATTCTTCTCTGGTCCCCTTTCCTCTCCCTCTGTGGCTGATGACTCAGCAGGTCAGTGCCGCCATCAGATTGGACCGAGAAGCCTACCTTATTGGTGTGCTAGGTGCAAACCGCAGGCAGGAAGGTTGCCTGTCTATAGCCTGTCAGGGCTCTATCCAGCTCCAGCAGGAGGAGCCCAGGGGTCTCTGAGGAAGGGCCACTCTACAGGCAGCCTCTGTTTGTTAGTTCTGTGTTCTGCCAGAGTTAGGGTGAAGTCACTGCAATATTTGCAGTGATGAGTTGGCAAAAACCAACTGAGTACCTACTGTGTGTGTCTATGTGCCAGGCCCTGGCCTGGGTTAGGATGCCTATGCTGTGGGGTATGGGCTTGTCAGGATGGAATCCTACATCCTCATTGTGGGAAAGCACCCCTATATGCTGAGTGTTGCATCAGGCATAGGCTGGGGTGAGTATTTCCCCTTGGGGCTTTGTTCTTGCAGGAAAGCTGGCTTCCTGGGATGGGTGTGCTTCTTGAGGCTGGTTTGACTGTGGTATAGACAAAGGGTGTGATGGTCCCCTGCCCGCTCTGGGATAGGACTTGTGAAAGGAGAGCCAAGCGCCATTTCTAACCTGGGAGCGGTTCTGAAACCTATTCCTCCCCTTGCCTGCTGGTTGCCCTTCTACTGGGAGAGACCTGAGATCAGGAGCTGACCTAAGTGTTGTGTGTATGGCAGGGGGCGGGGGGAGGGGGAGACAGGGGAGTTTAGGCTCAGACAACCAGCTGGATGGTCTCCAAGCATTTGTTTCACACTGTGCCCTCCCATAGCATGACCTCTTCAGGGTCTCTGGGAGCCTGCAACTGTCCAGTGTTAAAGCCCAGGCCAGGACTCAGAACTTCTCTGGACCCAGATCACACAGAAAGAAGGGCTTAGCCACCTGGGGAGAAAGATTGGTTACTCTTGAGAGGCAGCGAAGCCCTCAGACCAGCACTGGCCTGACTGCAGAGAAACTTAGCCCTTTTATGGCAGTTCAGAGGACAGTGGCAAATGGCTTGTGGCCGGCACTGGCACGGAGTAGCACTAGAGCGCTCGCTGTCCTCAGTGATCCTTGGAGCTGGAGCTGGGAGCTGTGGGGGGCGTGGCTGGGGCAAGGGGCATTATTGAGAAGACAATGGCTATTGTTCTGGGACTTGTGATCTCCACACCAAAGTCAGGGAGCCTGCAAGCCAAACAAAGGCCCAGCAGCTTTCTGACAAGCTGGGGTTGTGGTGAGGTCACCACGGAGTCCTTAGCTTAGGCATTCTGTGTATCGACAGGAGGCCGAGGAGCTGGGCTGGAAGGATGGCAGCAGGTCCTGGAGGCTGGGCAAAACCCAGACACCCCTCTGGTTAGTCTGAGAGGTGCATCCTACTAACAGTGGATTTTCTGGGCTCCCCAGAAATCTTGGCCTTCTAAAAAAATCATGGGATATTAAAACTGGAAGGGACATTGAAGAAGGAAACTGAGGCTGCTGATTCCCATGCCGTGTTTCCCACAACACAGGTGTGCTCTGAGCACGTACAAGTCCCAGCACCGTGCTAGCGATGAAGAAGCCACATGTCCCCGCCCTTGAGAACTTATTATGTGGCTGGAAGGCCTCATGCTAGCATGGAGTCCCCAGAACTAGCTTGGAATTGGGGTCATCTTTGGGGGTTCATGCATCTTTCTAGGGACAGACTGCTATTTGTAGAGCCAGAACCGTGGGATGCTGTTCTCTTATACTGTCTGCCTTTCCCTCTGCCTTAACTTTCACTGAGGGTTGATCAAGCTAGTCCTTGTCCACACCCGGGGACTGGATTCTCTGGAAGTGGTTTTGAATCCTGGGTCTAATCAACCGGGTTAATTCCCATAACTACAGTGTGGCCAGTTCACATAACTTCCTTGAGCCTGACTTTACTGTCTGTAAAATGGAGAGATAGTACCTACCTCTTAGGGTCCATGTGCAGGTTAAATGAGAAAATGTATACGTACATACTATCTTTCCCAGTAAACCGTAACTACTGTCATTATCATTATCATTACAGACAACTGCACAGTGGGGGAAAATGATAGGCAGCAGGAAGCTATTTCCTTTTAAATTTCACACACTGGGGCCTTATTGCTGAGAGGCAGTGAGATGTGTCCTGGGCCTGGGCTGGTGCCGGAAGTGGGATCAGCTCTGGTGTCCCCCTCTCAGGTGCCAGGGCAGGTGGCACATGAGCTGTGACGGGCTTCTTGGGAAAGCACCTGGGGCCAGGCAGACAGCAGGCTGTCGCCCAGTGCTCGGGGAAGGCTTTGGTCCAGCAGAGCCTCATGTATTTCCTTCCTCTCACAGTCCCCATGACCAAGGTCAGGTCTCCTGGTCTCTAACCGGGTGCAAACTGTAACTGGATGCAGAATACAAACTGCTCTGTGGTGGCCGAGGAGGAACCGGCATCCAGCAACCTCTCAGGCTGAGCTGTGAAGACAAGGCCCCAGCACCCCCATCCCACACCTCCTCCCTCGTAACCCTCCAAACACCAGCATCTGAGCCAGGAGGACTGGAGGCACCTTAGAGACACATCTTCCCCTGGGAGCCTCTTCCTGGAAAGGAGGGCATGCCTTCGCCGACTGTACCCCTTCCCTCCCAGCCACGCTTAGCGCGTTGTGGCCCACTTGCCCATGATGACCACGGTGTGACCCTGGTCCTGGAATGTCCTGCACAATAGGAGTGGCAGGAGGAGCACTTTGCCTCTGTCAGCGGCTGATTGGTTACAAGGTGCCCTACAAACACACTGTCAGCAGAATCAGCTGTTTTCAGCGTAGTCCCTCCCAGCTTTACAATCACACATCAGCATGCAGTCCCCGGTTGTCATGGCTTTGTGTCCCTTATGCATGCTTAATTGACAATTAAGTTGGGGCTTTGAACCAGCCTGGCTGCCGCTGATGGGCCTTCATCTTTCCAGAGAGTGTCACAGGGGCACCCTTTGTTTGCTCTTCTTGGGGGCCTGAAGTTACTGTAGCAGGCTGCAGGCAGCCATTTATCTTCAGCCTGGAAAGCCTTTATCTGCACCCCCACCCCCCATTCCAACTCTTGCCAGCAGGAGCTGTCCCTGGTTATAGGCCCCATGACAGCCCATTCTGAGGCCATTGAGCAGGCCCGGAGTGATGGCCCCTACCTCCATTCTGGAGTGGAATCAAGAGAAAGGCCCCCAAAAGGTCAGAGAGCAGGGCTGTGGCAAGGAAAAGGACTGGTTGGAGACTGGTGCCTGTATTGATCAGCTTGAGGAGGAGGAGGAAGTTGGCATGGGATGGAGCTGGGCTAACCTTGGGCCAAGCCATGGTGGCCTTGCTTGCTGTACCCTTTGCTCCAATCTGCAGCGGCCTCACCGGGCCACCTTCAGCAAACTCACCCCTCCACCCTCAGCAGACTCCCTCACTGCAGGTCTTCATCAGCCCTCACTCACATTCTTCATTCTTACAGCACCTTTCCAGATGGAGATCAGGGCTCACTCTTCTGGAAAGAAAGGGGGGTCACGGGGATGAGCTACCCTGGAGCATGCGTCTTTACTAAGAGGAGATGTTCATTTTTGTGGCTGCTTACTCCTCCCTCCCTCTGTACTCTAGTCCTCTCTCTCCAAGCCCAGTGGCCGTGATTGTCCTGATGGTCAGATCAGAGCTTGAAAACCAAAGCATCCTGTCTCCTCCTCAGCCCCTTTCACATCTCCCAAGTCATCAGTAGGAATCTAACCCTGGGTCCCAGACAAGCCTAACTCTGGACTAGGATATCTATAGGGTTGCTATCGTTTTCCTTGATGCTGAAATTCACAGGACCCAAGGAACTCTCAAAAGTGCCCAGGGGTAGGGTTTAACTAAAGTGAATAATCATAACAGCTAGTGCTGATAGAGTACTTTTTGGGTACCAGGCTCTGGCTGAGCACTTACATACATGCAGCATCTTCGACAACAACCTTGATGGGTAGAAACCATCTGTATCCTTATCCCCATTTTACAACCAAGGAAGGTAAGATGTTTAGAATCTAAATGATTTGCCCAAGTTTATATAGCTAGTAAGTGGCAGAGACAGGTTTTCGGTTGTCAGGCCCTGTCTCTCTCTCTTTGCTTTATACAGGTGCTAAGAACTTTTCAGTCACAAAAACCAACCAACTCCCTCTCCTCCCCCCTCTCTATTTTTCTCTTCTCCTCCACCCCATACACAAACAGTCCCTTCTCCCACTTTCTTACTGCTCCCCTCCTGAATGACAAAGAGGCTTTGGGAGAGCATGGCCAAAGAGTTGGGCTTAGGGTGGGGGTCTCTCAGAATGGCTAGTTTACTGCTACCCCCCCACAACCTAACTGCTGCCCCTGACCGAGGTGGATGCATGCCTGCCCAGGGAAGAAACAAAGCCCTCTCTTTCAGGACCCCATCCCCATCTGGGTGGGGATTTGAACTGCCCTTGCAGTCAGCACTGTCTGGGGCACTAAATGTCTTAACAACTTAATGGGACTTCTTAGACAGTGCAGGCACCTCAGCTCATCTCTGGAGCCCCACCCCCTCCCTGCGCAGCAGACAAGAGGGGAGAGGTTTATGAGGGCAGTTGTAAAAATATTCATCTCGGCAACAAATGTCCCCATAGTAAATAAGCCCCTTTGTCCCTAAGCAGCAGATTATTTCAGTTCAGAAGAGAAACAAATCTTGTCTTGAAACATCTGCTATTTTAGGAAACCCTTTTGTACTGACTTGGAATTCAGTGGTGGACATGGCCCCAAATATTCTCCTTCCCAAGGACTTTATCTGGCTGCCATTTTATCTGTTAAATTTGAAGGTCATTTTATCTTGCTGTATCACCTTCATGGGCTGCCACTAGATTGGGGAAGACAATCAGGATATTAATGAGATTAAGAGGACTGGCCCTCAGAGCATTCTGCCAGCAACCTTCCCCGGATAGGGGACCAACCCTGGCCTGCATACAAAGAAAGCCTGCTGCTGGGCTGGCGGGCCTCCCACCCTCGCACAAAGGGGCCGGGAGATACTGGCGTCCTATCACTGGAAGCAGCCTATTGGCCGTGCCTAATCCCCCTGAAGGACCCTTAGAGAATTCAAGGACTCCTTGTTGCCTCCAGTTAGCTCTGAGAAGGAAGGAAGCTGCCTGCGAGCACAGAGCCCTGGCCTGCAGGTAGTGGGAGAAGTACCCTTGGAATCTGTTTGTTGAAGGTTTGATGGGAACTGACAGGAACTTGGACAGAATTAAACACTGAAGGTGCAAAGAGAGGCAGAAATTTGTGCAAGGGTCTTTGAAGCTAATTGCTTGATGGGAAGGCATAAGATCTGGCCTTATGCCTCTGCCCACTCTTCAAGAAGTAAAAGCACAAATGGAGAAGGAAAAAATGTGTGTGTGTGTATACATGTGTGTATATATATATATATATATATGAATGAAACATAGTCATAAAATAAAATGAAGCATTCAATTGTAGTTATCATCCTAGCTGTTCACAAGAACTCTAGTATAGTGGTTGACAAACTATTTTTTTGTAAAGAGCCAGATAGTAAATATTTTAGGTTGTTGTGTTGTTGTTGTTTTGTTAATATCACCCAAGGATATTTTTTCCATTGATTTTTAGATAGAGGGGAAGGAAGGGGGGGAGAGAGAAACATAGATGTGGCAGGGAGACATCGATTGGTTGCCTCCCACACACAATGCCACCAGCCCGGGGATTGAGCCTGCAACCCTTCAGTCTGAGGGCTGATGTTCTAACCATTGAGCAATCTGCATAGGGCAATATTTCAGGTTCTCCAGGCCATACTGTCTCTTCTTGACACTGTCTTTATAGAGTAAAAACATCCATGGAGCATATGCAAATAAATACACAGGGCTATCTTCCAAGTAAACTTCATTTACAGAAATTGAAATTTGAATTTTTTTAGAATTTTCACATAACACAAAATCTTCTTTTGCTTTTCCCCAACCATTTAAAAATATAACTATTTGTATGATCCATGAACTATGTTTCTTTGCCTGTGAACCCAGTTTGCTAACCCAAGTCCTAGGAAAATGGTTCCTACACCTTACTGCACTTGAGAATCAACTGTGAAGCTTCAAAAAATCCCAGTGTGCAGGCTGAACCGTAGATGCCCCACCACCACCAACCCCAATGTTGTTGTTTTTTTGTGTATGTTTTTTTCAAGGGAGAAAGAAAAAAAATATATATATTTTAAATTAAATCTTTATTATTCAGATTATTACATTTGTTTCTCTTTTTTTCCCCTCCATAGCTCCCCTCCACCCAGCTCCCACCCTTCCGTCGACCCTTACCTCCCTCCCGTTGACCTCATCCATTAGTGTATGATTTTTGTCCAGTCTCTCCCTGTACACCCCTCATCCCTTTCCCCCTGAGAATTATCAGTCCACTCCCTTTCTGAACTCCTGATTCTATTATCTTCACCAGTTTATTCTGTTAATCAAATTTTTAATTCACTTTTTAGATTCACTTGTTGATAGATACGTATTTGTTGTTCATAATTATTTATCTTTTACCTTTTTCTTCTTCCTCTTCTAAAAGAGTACTTTTCAGCATTTTATATAATACTGGTTTGGAGTTGATGAATTCCTTTAGCTTTTTCTTATCTGAGAAGTTCTTTATCTGCCCTTCAATTCTGAATGATAGCTTTGCTGGATAGAGTATTCTTAGTTGTAGGTTCTTGCTATTCATCACGTTGAATAATTTTTGCCACTCCCGTCTGGCCTGCACCGTTTCTGTTGAGAAATCAGCTGACAGATGTATGGGTGCTCCTTTGTAGGTAATTAACTGCTGCTTTTAATATTCTCTCTTTGTCTTTTGCTCTTGGTATTTTAATTATGATGTGTCTTGGTGTCGTCCTCTTTGGATTCCTTTTATATGGGGTTCTGTGTGCTTCCTGGACTTGTAAGTCTATTTCTTTTACCAGATGTGGGAAGTTTTCAGTCATTATTTCTTTAAATAGGTTTTCAGTATCTTGCTCTCTCTCTTCCTCTGGTACCCCCACAATTCTGATGTTAGTACACTTGAAGCTGTCCCAGAGGCTCCTTACATTATCTTCACATTTTTGGATTCTTTTCTCTTCTTGCTTTTCCAGGTGAGTGTTTTCTGATTCTTTATATTTCAAATTTTTTACTTGATTCTTGCCTTCCTTTAGTCTGCTGTTAGGTCTCTGTATAATATTTTTTATTTAAGTCAGTGTATGTTTAATTTCTAGTTGGTCCTTTTCCATCTCTAGTTGGATCTTTTTCATCTCCTCTTGGCTCTCGCTAACTTTATCCAACTTTTCTAGGATATTCTTGAAAAACCTTATAAGCGTGGTTTTGAACTCTATATCCAGTCATTTGTTTTCCTCTATTTCTTTGTTTGTGATACTTTCCCATGTCTCGGCATTTTCACTATGCCCGGAGAACTTCTGTGTTGGATTCAGCCTTGTGATACCAGACTTGAAAAACCTCAAAAGCCTCTCTGTTGAGCTTGGGATGGGTGGAGTCTCAGGGCTTAAGGGACCGCCTTGCCTTCCAGTCAGCCCCGCCCTCCACAGCCCCTGAATCTCACGTGACTGGGTAATGGCTGGAGTGGTCCCTGTGCCCGTTCTCTCACAGTGCCTCTAGACTGCTGCTGCTCTGGCTCCCCTGCGCTCCAGAACCATATGAGTCTGGGTCCCCAGAGTTTTGCCAGAAACTGGGGTTTAGTGGAGTTAGAAGTGGCGCAGTTGGGAGGGTCTGTCTCCTGCCCACTCGTGAAAGCCAGCGGCACAATCAGCAGTCGGTCCTTTGCGAGCAGTGCCGTGCTTGTCACCAGACTTCTGATCTTTTGCGACTCCCCTAAATTTCCATACACAAACTGCCCTAGTATGAGTTTCGGCTAGATCTGGGGTTTGGTGTCATAGGATAAGGAGTTCAATGCTGTTGAGAGTCTCCGTCTCCCTCCCACAAGAGAAAGCCAGCCAGGTTCTCGGGCACCCGCTCTCTCCATGCGCGCATCTCCGTACCTCAGCTTTTTGCAGTTCCTCTGGGTCTCCGTGAGCCCTTCTCTTTCCCTCTAGTTGTAGAACTTCCACTCAGCCAGCTTTCCTGTGGTTCTGGATGATGTCCGTTCTGTCTTTTAGTTGTAGTTTTGAAATTGTTGTGCGAGGCATCAGTGTAGGTGTTTACCTATGCCGCTATCTTGGATTCTCCAACCCCAAGGTTTTAACATACACTGAAGATACTCTCCAGGGTATCTTTTTGTAAACCCAGTGGGCATAGCAACCAAATCATGGGCTACAGAATACAGCAGCAGTTCTGAATTCAACCTCAACTTGACCACTTACTAGCTGTGTGATCCCAAATCTCTGATCTCTGAGCCTTTGTTTCTCAATGTATAAAGTGGGGTCACCCACTCATGCAGATACTTGGAAGGATTTAGTGAGAATATATGTAAAGCACCCTGGACTTTCATAAATGGTAACCGTTACCATTCTTTGCAGAGCCTTGTTAGTTTTTACTTGTTTTTGGTTTTTTGTTGTTTTCTCTTTTCCTCTTCGAGGTTTCTTTCAATCCTAATTTTTAGAGAATTTGAGTATTTCTAACTTTGGTGCTTGCAGCAGACTCAGGCTGGCTTCTGTAGCACATTGAGCACGAGGCAGTTTCTCATGCTTCCAAGAATTGCTCTGTGACATCCATAGGCATTTAGTGCAAATATACTAAGCAGAAAGAGAAAGCTGGGAAGCGCCAAGGATTGTGGTGGTTGGGGACCAGGACTCATGAACATGTAGCAGGAGGTCAGGTTCATAAGATGATCCTCAATTTCCTATACCTGATAGGGCACTTTTTCTCCTTTAATTAAAGGAGGTGTGTGGACCTTGCATGTTCTTATTTAGCTCCAGTAACTTGCAAACTGGGGGTGTGGTGGGGTGTGGTACCTTCCTGGGAGAGGCCAAATCTGAACAATTCAACAGCCTTTGTTCTTAAGAGGGAAGCTCCCCCACACGTCACGCTAAGAGCAGTAAGAAGGGGAGGGTGGATGCAGTCCCCACAGTGAACACAGGTAACGAACACAGAATTCCTGAGGACTGACTTTCTGGAAGTCTCTCCCCTCAACCCCTGAAAGTGTGTCTGCTTCAGACGCCTTCCCACAGCCTCGACCCTGCTTTCAGCAGCCCCCACAGAAGCACACCTGTGAGTTCAGCCACTGGAGTCCAATAATGAGGCTCAGTCTCTCTCCTGCGTTCAGGAGTTCAAGAGTCAAGTTTCTCAGTACAAGTACTGGGCATGTCCTTCCCAAGTTGAAGGAACACCATTCAATCTTTAGTGTTTAATGACTTCCCCAAAGGGTGTCTGCATCCCCCAAGGCAAGGTTATAGGCAGTCCCAGGTCAGGGCTACATTCAGACTGTTATGCCTGGGTAGCAAGGGGTGTAGCACCCAAAACAGGCTTGGGCTTGAAGTGTGGTTCTGTCACTGTCTGGTGGCATGGTGTCCAACAAGTGACTTAATCTTTTTAAGCCTCAGCTGCTTTATCTGTAAAATGGGGATCGCAATACCTATTCCCTTAGGGCTGTTGTAAGGCTTAAATATGATCAGCCACCCCCAGAGCCAAGTACAGTACCTGGCAAGGAAGGTGTGTTTGGATTGACTCAGGAACCCTCAGGGCATTGAGAGGAGGAAGAGCTTGGATCTCCCTGGGTTCTTGACCAGGGTATAGTTTGCAGTTTCTCCCTGGAAGTTTCCGTTTTCGTGAACCCTGCTTGTTATTTGCGACATCAGAAACAATGAAACCTGCGTGGTTCTCGACTCTCCTTCCCAGGCCACGTAGAAGACATCTGGGGAGCTCATTAAAAATATCCATGGTTCCCATTTTAGAATCAGATTTTAGAATCAGAATTTGGGGAAGAGGGTCAGGCATGTGAAGTTTCAACAAACCAAGAGATTTCGCTGTAGAGTCAGGACTGTGCATCACTAGGCTTGCTGGAACGAGGGTTCTGCAAGGTTGGCACTCATCCTGATGGCCCCTTGCTGCATTAGGCAGCTGGGATGAGGGGCCCTGAACTAGGGATTCAGGAGACCTGAGTCACTAAGGAGCAGGGGCGACCTTGAGCAACTCAACAACATCTCGGGGATTCTAGCAAATGAGGTTGTTGGACCTTTCAGCTCGGACAGGTTCTTATTTGGAGATTGTGTGGAGCATCAGGTCTTGGGGGGCCCAGGACTCTGCTGCTTGAATTAACAGAGGGAGGTTTGCCATTGTGATATTTTATTGTTAAGCTCCTCATCTGTCTCTCTCCCTCCTGTTCTCTCTCGCTCCTTCCCCATTTCAGGAATTGTGTGCTGTTAGAGGCCTTCCACCTTTATTAGGGAACAATAGAGCTTTACAGCACCAGAAGATTGGGTGGGGCCAGTCACAATAAACAGATTTATAATGGGTATAAAGGAGACACCTATAACTGCTGGAAGTTAACACTTTCAGGGCCTTTGAGTGGCAGCTTGCCTGCCCATGCCTTCTGGCCCTGCCTGCTGCAGGTGCTTCTTCCTGTTGAGTGGGGGTGGCAGTGAAATCCAAAGAACTCTTGCTCAGCAAGAGTGGAAAACCTCTGAACAACATCTATGTATGTAACATCAGTTTGCATGATGGACACAAAAATAGGCGCTTAATTTGTCTCAAGGTGGATGGAGCCTTCTCCTCTCCTTTTTGAGAATCCTACAGCACAAGGGTTTGCATTCCTACCCATCAAAGGAAAAGTAACTCTTATTCTCACTGTGAGGAAGATAGTCTCCAAAGTCTCTGAAAATCTAGCTCAGTACGTATGTATTCCATGTGATAGAGTTGTGGGCAATCACATTCACCTGTAAGTGTGAACTCGCTTTCCTCACCACTGTGTTCCCAGTCCACAACCCTATGCCCGGAACAGGATAGACATTCCATGTACTTGGGGAATGGAGATATATATTATAGAGGGATTTCTGTCCAGAAGTTTAATACCTGAATCCCCTGTTTTATACTCTGTTATTCAATTTCAGAGTTAAACTGAGCATTTATTACTTAAAGCATAGTTTTCTTTTTCTAGGAATAATGCCATTTGCTCTCCCTCCATTAATTCTGCTTAATCAAAGTACGTATATGGTTCTCAAAAAAACCCTCAACATTAAATGCTACCAGGAAGTTTTTGAAGAACATATTTGTTATTCTTGCTCCCTAAAGTTTTACTAGTTTTACTAGTTTAGATAGTCTACTAGTTTAGTTCTTCTAGTTAGTTTTATGTTCTTGGGCAAGAAAAGAGCTAGAACAGCTCTTCCTGAGTTTCTATTGAATGAACTGAGGTTCAGAAAAGGGACTGGACTTTTTGCAAATCAGAGTCATTTAGAAAAACAGAAAGGAAACTGCCCAGCTCTAGGCAGCCACCAGTTCTCTGGGGTGTTTCCTGAGCACTTCACCGGTGCTCCTCCTCAATGGAAGTCAGTATCATCCACCTACAGCGTCTCAGTGCCCAACACCTGGTGCTCCCTGGGCCCAGCATCCATGAGCTGGTGATCAATGGCTGGCTGTCATGATGATGGTGATGATGATGATGATAATGATGCTGATGGCACTGCCCTCACCAATGGTGATGAAGAGCCCGGGATCTGGCCAGGCAAACCCCCTTCACAAGGCAGCTCTGACACTTGCCAGACCTCAAAGGATCTTCTCCCCCCGTGTCGCTTCCCAGTAGGGACCTGCTTATGAATAGATCGCAGTGGAAAACCTCTCTTTTCTGAGGCAATTTTATTAGCCCTTTAGTCACAATACAGATGTCTGTTTATAGGACCTAACTTTTGTGTGGACACCCAGCGGCTCAGTCTGCTGATGGCTTTATAACCTTCCCCCCCGTTGCCCAGACCCACAAGAAGCATCATCATTCTCCTCCTCAGCCAAGCCCAGGGGCCTTTGTTGTAGCCACATTGCCCCTGCCTGCAAAGGCAGCCTCTTGGAAAAGAGACCTGAAGAGCCCGGCTATAGCAGGGCTCTGTCTGTCCCCCCCGGCCATAGGCCTAACGCTGGCCTCCGTTAACTCTTCCTAGTTTGACTCTAGATTCCTTTGGAGAAGAAGGCATTTAAGTCACTCATTAATTGTTGATCCTTATCTCCAAATCAACCCAGGAAGCCTAAGACTGGGTTCTAACATGATGAGTCTAAATTTGGGGTTCCCACCTGTGTCCCACAACATTTAGAAAAGGTAAGCCTGTGCTCATGGAAGCACCTGTTTCCAAGCCCCTGACAGCATCCTAGGTAATTAATGGGTGCTATGAGAAGGCCCAAAGAAGTAGAGAGTGTGTGAGGTCCTCAAAGACATCCCATCGGCCCCTTTATACACTAGATAAAGCACTATCCCAAACGCAGGTGTCAAAAGGAAGTCCTGCTGTGTCACACTCCTTAGCACACCTACCTCCCATCTCATGACATTGCCCAAAGTGTCCATACTACTACTTCTTTAATCTCGCTTTCTCTTTCTCTCTCGCCCACCTCTCCTCCTCCTTAAAAACGCATGCCTCTCCCTAACCTCAGAAAAACCAGGAGAATTAGAGGATAAATGTACCCCTATCAGTTTTCTACTGCTCAACTCAGACTACAGATGAAGGGAGTGTGGAGCCCTTAGAGGTGAAGTGTAGGTCATTCATCCATCACTTTCTCATTCCACAAATACTTCTGAGAGCCTATCACAGCCTAGGCACTGTGCAAGATGCTGCCCTCATTGGGCTTATATTCATCCCAATGAGAGAGACAGCCAAGAAACAGGTAAACAAATAGGATAGTTTCAAACTATTTTGAACTATAAATGTCTCAACATATCGAGTCAATTTGGGGCTTGTGGGGAAGAGGGAGAAGAGTCAGCTTCGAAGTACCACTGACGTGCTGGGAGACCATTAGCAAGAGGTGGTGAAAATCACCTCCTCCTCTTCTAACCTCAGCTCTTCACTCAGTCACATGAGCACCTACCTGTGACACGCTGAGAAGCAGACTGTGTAAAACACTCCCATATGTGAGGACTTCTCAAGTTCTTAAATGCCTGCCTGGCTTCTCTCCCCGGCAGCCTGGGTCTCTAGGCTGAAGTGTCCATTGCAAACTATCTGACGTTTGTGGTGGCTGGTGAAGCTGGTGGCGTTTGTTTGTGGCCCTTCTACCTTCCCACAGGTGCACCGTGTACATTAGCTTCTGTTCTCAGCCAAGATGGTTTTGATGGAAGAGTTTTTTTTCTTTTCTTGGTTACATTTGCTTTGATTTTTATAAGAAAACCAGTTTGTGGGCTTCCCTTAAGTATCACTCCACTTTTACTCCTTGAGTTCAAGAATGTTTACCATCTCTGTAGGCCTGTCTGTGTTTCTCCTCTTATGAATCGGGCTCCTGACTAAGCCACCTCGGGTAGGGAGACATCTGGAATTGAAGCCAGCCCAATGTTTAAATTACTTTCATCTTGCATCAGCTCTTTCCTCCCAGACTTTCAGATTTTTAAACTCTTTGCACACGTTCTTTATTCCTGCAGAGGCAGTAATGTTAATAAGAACTGACAGTAGTCCTGTATTACAATGAGGAAACTGAGGCAGCAATGCTAACTCATTTGAGAGCCTTCATTTCTGGAGTTCTCAGTCACAAGCCAGGGAATGGTTCACATTCTTTTATTCCAAATGTGTGTCCCAGTTCACTAGACTGCATCATTCCTGTCTCTGCCTGTCTCCTCAAGAAAGTGATTCTTCTTTGCAAAAAAAGGGAGTGGATTTCTAAGGACACAGTGCTCGGCCCATCAAGACTGGCTGGTTCCTCTGGGTCCCCTCCCCAACCCTTTTTGGAGACAGCTGTCTACCCATAAATGATGGACATGGATGTTTCCTTTTAGAAGAACTTTCTCCTTTGCATAGTCCCACCCGCTGGAGTTTAATTCCCAGTTTTTAGATCCAACAGGGTTGGGCTGCACTCTGCATGAGGTTAGGAACACAGGGGAAGAATGTGAGTGACAGAGCCCTGGCCAGTTGAGTAATGTTTACTCTGTTGGTGGTTGGGACGCTCACTCCTGCTGGCAGAGGTCCACCAGCCAGAGGAACATTCCTGCATTATCAGGGATGGGAGATTGGCTTTGAAATGTCAAGGGTGAAAGGCATCCCACCAAATTCTGGGTGCAGCTCACAGACCCCAGGGAAAGGGACCCCAGGCTTCAGTGCCAGAGACCACATGGGGGCAAGCTGAGCCTGTCATTGCCCAGGAGGCCCCACTTCCCCTCCTGTTCTCACTAAGTGAGTAATTCTGGTCTTGCTTTCCAGCCTGACATTACTCCTCTGTTTGCCTAGCATTTTTCTCTCCTAGGAAAATCCGGTGCTTTTCTAACCTTACTTTATTCATTCATTCTTCTGGCTTCTGAAGAAGGAAGATCTGTATGGCCACTTTATAGACAAAAATACCAAGGCCCCAAAGCTGACAGGCCAGAGTCAAAGCAGAGAGATAGAAAGAATTAGTTCAAAGCGTCTAGAGTCTAGACACTGGTGCCCTGTTGATTTCTGAAATTGTGGCATTGGAGTCTCAGCTGCTTTTTCAAACTCCTAGAGAGCTGGGTTAGATACCCAGGGCTCTATGAGCTGTGGTTCTAAGTCCCCGAGCACAGGTTTCTGAACAATCTCTGTGGTTAATTACACACTGAGCAGCTCCTCTCTGTAAGACAATTGGTGTCTTTGAACACAGGTGCACAGCCAGTTCTATGGAACCCAGCATACGCATCATAAAAGCCATCATGTTTTGCCAAGTCACACCATAAAAGCCACAGGGCTTATAGGGAAAAATGGGGTGGAGGGCACAATACTCAAAAACTCTGGTCAGTGACACCGTTTTAAACAGATAAGCATCTAATAAAAACATCAGCAGGGTTTTACACCTGTTAAGTGATTAAGAACTATATAAATGCTGTGAAATAATAAATATGGCACTTTGTCTTGAAAAAGTCCCAAAGTTTGCCTATGGATGTGGGTGTCAGAAGGGTTGCAACTTGTGAGCTACTGTGAAGTGGTGGGCTAAGGGTGATGGACAATCAGAAGGAAAGTTGTGATTCCACATGTGGACAGATGCAGCTTATAGCATATACAGTGAACTGATGGTGGGCAGTAGATGTTTTTTTGATGTGTGTGTGCATACTTATGCACACAAGTGTGTTTAATGTATTCCTGTGTAGCTCCAGCTGGGTACAAATGTCTGAATTCTACAAACGCGAAATTCATGTTGCATTTAAATTATTCCCTAATAAGTAGACTTGAAAGAAACCCACACTTTCAGTACAAACTTCACTGCAGAACCGACTATATTTTCTCTTTCTGCCAGAGGAATGCTTCCTTGGTGTGGGGCATGAATACTCAAAGTTGCTGAAGATTCATTCAATAAATAGTCCCAATTTCAGGCCTTCTGGTAGGCTCTGAGGATGCAATAATGAGAAAAGCCATCTCTTCCTTTAAGAGGGAAAGCCAAGTAAAGATATCATCAGAGCATTAAACATCTCTACTACATTCAGATACAAAGTATGGAGCAGATAACTACCAGGATGAATCAAGGAAAACTTCCCAGAGGAGGTGACATTTAGCTCTCTTACAGGATGTGTACATGGACAAGGAGGGAAGAGCTTTCGAGGAGGCAGGAGGAATAGCATAAGCAAAGACACAGAGGCAGCAGATGGCAGGGCCTGTGTGAGGAATGGCAGGTCCACATGAAAAAAGCAAATGATTTGTCCCACATGCTTCCAGGAATTCAAGAATAGCCTCATCATCCATGATGCTGAGGAACCGTTGAAAGTACAGAACCTCACCAGGGCCTCTGGAGTATCTTTGGATTCCAGCTGAGATAACGTCTGCCGCTGGACACACCTGCTATGGTTCATAGGCCCAGTGATGGGGATGTGCTCAATTAGTGACTTGAGCCAGGAAGTGAGTGGAAGGTATATGGCCACCTCTGACCTTGTCATTTCTCCTATGGGACCTCTGGGGATATTAAGCTGGCATCTTTGGCCAGTTAATATTAAACCAGAGCCCACATTCCATATTTATTTTCAGAGCTTATAATGATGAAGGAAAAGGGAAGATGACATTTCACTTCTTAACATACTGCCTGGCATCTGCTCAAACCAGCCTTTCTAAGAATGTCTTTTAGAGAAAGACTGTTCCAAAGGAGGAGGAACCGATGTGTCTTGAACAACTGCTATGTGCCTAGCGTGGTCTGGGTTCTTTGACATCCATTAACTCCTCAGTCTTCTTCCCAATAAGCTAAGGGGTGGATGTTAACAGTAAAGAAACTAGTTCAGGGAGGTGAAGTAACTTCCCCAAGGCCACACAGCTATTATGTGGTAGAGGAAAGATTTAAACCCAGGTTGCCTGGCTCCTGAGACTTCTGCTTTCATTCTCATCTCCAGCCCTCTTCTGAGTTTGTGAAATACACAAGCACCTGGCCTCTCCTTCCTTTAATAAGAGCACCAGCAGATACCTTGTGATCCACCTTCTACCGCCAAACCCCTTCCCAAATCAGGCACTTGGCTGACTACAGTCACCCTCTCAGGGTCCAGAGTGATGACTAAATTTCTGGTGAGAAAAGCATCAGTGGGAAGGGTTATAGGTAAATGCAGAGCTGATGAATGGCCTCATGTCTAGCTCCTACCACACTTTAAAATGAAATAGCCCTCTCCCCACAGTGGGAAGTCCTCCAGCTTACAGATGAGGAAGCTAGAGTTCACCCGATACAGTGATGGCAGAGTGAAGATCAAAACATGGATTCCTAATTCTCAGGCAGACACTATCCCTCAGCCAGAGGTCTTTAAAGGAATGTATAGAGGTCTAGGTCCATCAGTGTGTAAACAGAGTAGGTCCCCTGTTTTATTTCTCACATGCTGAATTTCTGTTAAGGAAAAAAAACAATGTTTGAAAAACCACAGCAACCTTGGGCTATACAGATGGCTCTTGACTCTCTCATGCCAGACACTCTTATAAAGAAGGCTTTTGTTTCTTGTGCATATCTTTGGTTAATTATTTTTAAATAAATAATTATGTAGCCTGTGGTAGGGGAGAAGCCTCCCAGTGACCCATATTTGATCATCAGAGGCCTGGCCCTCTTCCTTCAGCCAAATTAAATAGGCTAAAACCAGAGTCTGTTTGACTTGAGACTGAATCGATGATGGGGACAGGCTCGGGGTGAAAACACACCTGACTCCCAGCGTTATCACTACTCTCTCAGGAGCAGAGCATCTTGGGGAGGTAAATAGCTAGTTAGGGAGTCAGAGAAAGCAGGAGAAAAACAAGGTGAAGTCCAGTTTCTCCAAAAGGAGAGGACCAGAGGGCTTCAGTGGTTCACCAGGTCTGGATGCTCTGGAAACTATTCTCCATGGATAGATAATTCCATTCAGTGCTTAGAACCTGCCTTACATTGTCTAGAATTCTTGAGTCTTGGGCACAGATATTGGGGTCTATTCCTATATCAGCACCCTCCCCCCAGCATCTCCTTTAGTGGTTGCCATTTATTTAGCATTGTGCTAGGAGCTCTCTAGATGTTATCTCTAATATGAAAATAGGAAAGCATTCTCTCTACTTTATGAGAGGAAACTAAGGCACAGAGAGAAAAATTTCCCAAGATTACTCGTCTGTTAAGAGCAAAGTCAGGATTTGAACCTGAGTTTGTCTAGCTACATAGCCCACAGTCTTCCCACTGCCCCTCCTTGTTAGAAAATTCTTCCTTTCATTGATTTGAAATCTGCTTCCCTCTTTTCCATTGAACATAGCTCTGACTTCTGAGCTCACAAGCTTCAGGTCTTCTTCCATATAACAATACTATGAGCTAATGTGAGTGGAGAAAAAGGACCTAATTTAACCCAAGTAGAGGGTGATAAATAGGAAAGCAAGGGGATGCAGATCAGCGCAAAGGAAGACAGACAGGCCTAGGCAGGGCTGTTAATTTGGAGATGTGGAAGCCTTCCTTTCTTTTAACTTCATGGCTCCTAATTCTCCAAAAGTGTAATGGCCCAGACCAATATCTATTGAATGTTAGTGCTGCCGCATTATCAACACTCCCTCCCCCCATTAAGAGCCCCTTGACTCAAAGGATGGGGAAAACAACCAATAGTAGAAACCCATAGAGCATGCATTCAACCACTTGATAGTCAAACAGGTTTCTCTTGAGGGTTAGAGCCCTGCTTTAGCACTTATTTGTCTTCTCCCAGCCCTCATAAGCTTTAGGTCCTATCAGCCTTGAATAGTGTCCTTTAGGAAACTGGCGTGGGTCTCCTCTTGGCAAGCTTCATCTTAGTGACTGGAGGCTGCAGGTTATGACAGCTTGCCTGGCTTCTGGGGCAACTTTGTAGCCTTCTTAGGAAGGAGCAGGGCAGGGGGGGAACAGACCAGCAGAATTAATATACTTAAAAAGTTATGTTTCATCTTGGGAAAGTGGGTAAAGGAGAAGTACAGCCAAATATTTGGCCTACCTCTCCAAATGAGTTCATGCCTAGAACATCCAATCTGCCTCCCTTGCAGAATAGGGTACCCTCATCCTTTTATGTCAGATCCAAAGCAAAACACAAAAAGACTTTCTAAGCTTTGAGCTTAGGATGAGTTGCCCAGCAACACCAACTTTGTCTTTGGCTGTCTGGTGGGCACATCAAACAGGACTTTGATTCTGCAGATTTACCCAGGTTTTTTGCCCAGTTTCTGCTTCCTTCGGTTGTCTGTTCTCTACCCAGCATCTTCCCTTTCCTGAGCAAGAGGGTGGGTCAGGGCAGTGAGGTTATAAACATGCTTGGTTCTTCCCTCCCTTGCAGACCAAACTACAGTACTTACTAAGCATCTACATCCCACCTGTGTGTGCTGCTGCCCCATCTCCCAGCCTGCTCCTGTGCCCTGAAAGTCAGCCAAATGGGACCCCATCACAGGAATGTGAGTCCCAGAGCCAAAGACTCCTAGCTGCAACCCCATCCCTGTCTTGCTTTGCCTGTGACCCCCCAGGCCTTTTGGGTGCAGCCAAAACAAGGGTGCACAGAGACTGATGCATTTAGCTATGGCTCTTTCAAGGGTCATTGGGCGAGTACCTCTTTGTAAAATAGGTTAACTCATATACTTTGCAACCACACATAGCCAAGAGATGCCAAGGAAACATTTTTAGAAGGCATTTTGAAGAATAAAAGAAATATTCCAGCCAGGAAGAAATAACCCTGAATCCTAAAAGAACTGTGCTAATGCAGCAACAAGCAGAATTCATTCATTTGACACGTATTTATTGAGTGGCTACCAAGTGCCAAGGCATTGGAGATGCAACAATGAGCAAACAAAACAGATAAAAATGGCCTGCCTTCATGGAGCTTACATTGCAAAACTCAATAAAGGCCTTTCCCCTAGAAAAAGACTGCCAATATTTCTTGTGGGTGGACAGGGAGAAGAAAGCAATTTTGTTTTCTTGTCATCCACTCTTGAAAACAAGGGGAGGAGTGGAATTAGTATTCTGGGGCCCCGGTGGCACTAATGTTCACTGTTGGGTCTGCCTTGTTTTGCAGGGGTGCGCTACAGCCAACAGGGAAACAATGAGGTCACTTCCTCCTCTACAATCAGTCACCATGGCAACAGCGCCATGGTGACCAGCCAGTCTGTTTTACAGCAAGTCTCTCCAGCCAGCTTGGACCCAGGCCACAATCTCCTCTCACCTGATGGTAAAATGGTGAGTACACCTGGGCCATTGTAGCTCTGGAGCTGATAAGATAAGAGGCAAAACAAACACAACTTCTCACAAGGCCTGCCTCAAACAATGAACCATTGTAGCCCTACTGGGGAAGATGGGGGCTGCCCAGAGTTGGAATGGAAAGGTAGAATGGGTGGCCCAGCCTTTGGCGGGTGGAAGAGGTGTTCAGTTTGAACCCAGCCAATAAATCTGACAGAGCTCTGCTCTCATTTTATTGATCGAATGCCTCATAAAGGAGCAAGCCGGGTGGGACACTGTTTGTTTTGGGGCTGCCAGTGACATTTGTGTTGATAAAATGTTCATTCACCACCACCCCCAACCCAAGGCCTCCAAAGCCAGTTTTTCTGACCCAGAGAGGGCCTCATTTTTTCTCTTCACCACCCCCTGGTGCTGGTAAGGAGAGTAATTAAGTCAGGATTTAGTAGATGGCAGGTGGGGAGAGCCTTCTTGAACAGGGATTTTGAAGAGAATTGGATGGCACGCTAGTGACGAGTGTGGCGCAGAATGGTAGATGGGGAGATTTAGTGCTTACAGGGTGGGTGAGAAGCACCGACTTTGAAGTTACAATGACCCAGTTCAAATCCTAGTTCCAGCACTTAATACCTGTATATCCTTGAGCAGGTTACTGAGCTACTTCAGTCAGGTCTCTCTCTCATCTATAAAATGGGGGTAAAACAATAGGGCTACTGAGGAGACAAAGGCGATAACATGGGAAGTACTCAGCACAGTGTTGTAAGGTAAATATTCAATAAGTGATAGTATTGCCCAGCCAGTGAGGCTCAATGGTTGAGCATTGACCTATGATCAGGGAGGTCACAGTTCCATTCCCAGTCAGGGCACATGCCCGGGTTGCAGGCTTGATCTTCAATAGGGGGCATGCAAGAGCCAGCTGATCAATGAATCTCATCATTGATGTTTCTCTCTCTTTCCTTCTTTCTTCCTCCCTGAAATCAGTAAAAATATTTTTAAAGAAAAAAAAAGTGACAGTATTGTTATGTTAACATCAGTGTTATTCTTTTTGAATGACATTTTCTATATCCATAACCACAGTCCATGCCCAGATGTAAGTTGAACACACTTGGTGAGGAATGGACTCTTTGAGTTTGAATTTTCAAGGTTCGAATCCTTTAGCAGCACAATTGCCGGAGAGAGCGACCCGTGAGCAAACACGGGCATTACGACATCTGTAAGGGTAGGCAATGGAAAACTTTAGTCTTTGGTCATGCTCTGTGTTTCAGGCAACGGGGGGGTGGCGCACAGGTTCCTGGCTTCTATGCTCAAGGTGGAGCTGCACGCATTCCCTCAAGGTGTCTGACCCAGAGGCGGTGGAGGCCGGAGTGGGGGGAAGGGACAGGGAGCAGATGCCATTTTAGACCTTGACGTGTGTGCTGTATGGGCAACACAGGAATGGCGAGTCACAGGTGATTGAGTCCCCAGCTCCCCGGAGGAAAAACAAAGTGTAGTTCCTGAGGAGAGAGCTGGCCTGGTCAACTCTAGTTTCAGGGCACCTGAGCTGATCTGCCTGGCAGGGCCTCTGCAAAGGAAATGAAAGGGGGCTCCTGAGGGAGGCGTTTTGCAGCCTCCTGGCCCCTCCCTTTTCCCTTCAGCTTCTCCATGAAGAAGTCTCGGCTACCTTGTGAGAGGCACAGGCAAGTTTTTATGAGTTCTCAAGACTCACTTTGAGACCCAAACAAGTAGGGATTACCCAGGCTTACGTGGAGAAGGGGCCTTGTGGAAGAAAGAGGCCTTGACTTCTCAGTGGATGTTTCCCTTGGAGTTTCCCTTTGAGCCCTCCCCCTCGACCTCCTAAGAGGCAGACTGCCTCACCCCGGCCGGGCTACCCCAAGGGCAGCCCGCAGACTTTTTGCTGTTCTGCTCGACAATACCTGATGGGCAGTATATTCTTGGATTGACGATTGACCAAGACAGCACACCTCAGCATTAGCAATCACCTGGAAGCTTGTTTGCAGAAACCAGCTTTTCACCACTCTCCAACACCCTGGCTCATAGGTTATATCACTATTACTGTTCTGTTAATATCTAACAGATCTTGGGCCACCAAGGCAACAATAATACAGGCAGGGGGACCAGTGTCTCCAAGTCTTGGGCCCTGTTATTTATCAGCAATAGGATGGGCGTTGCTTCACTTCAGTTTCACCTGTAAAATGAGGGGTAATATAAGGGGTAATGGGTGTGAGGATGGTTTATCGCACCGCTGTTCTGTGAGTAAGGCCTGTACAAGGAATGTGTGCTTTCAGTAGGACTTGCATTTGAAATCTTCCTCCAGATACTGGTTTTGGGAATAATGCCGATCCATTTGCACTTCGTTTTGTACTGTCTGTGCCCCACTCCTGCCCAGATGGCATGCATTGGCAAAGAGTTGGCCAGGGTTAGGGTTGCAGTCTGTGCATGTTGAACCTTGTTTTTCTTAAAGCATGTACTGGCTATTTTCACAGCATCAAAGCAGTGTGACCTAATGGCGAGAAGCTCAGGTCTCGGAGTCAGTAGTTGTTTTCAATGCCAACTCTACCACTTGGGCACATTTCTTAACTTCTCTAACTTCAGTTTCCTTGGTGTGCAAAGTAGGGAAGAATAATACCAACCTCATAGGTTGTAGGCAGGTAAAGCAGTTGGCATAGTGAAAGGTCTGCACTTAGCAGCATTAATTCAAGTTCTCTGAATGATCATGTAAGGATCATGACTCATCCTCAGCAGCCCCTTGGTTTCCATCAGTTTTGGAGGCAAATAAAAAATAGTGGTTGCAGCCCTAGTGGGTTTGGTTCAGTGGATAGAGTGTGGGCCTGAGGACTAAAGGGTTCCAGGTTTGATTCTGATCAAGGGTACATACCATGGTTGCAGGCTTCATCCCAGTCCTGGTCCTGGCACACATGGGAGGCAACCAATCAATGTGTGTCTCTCACATCAGTGCTTCTTTCTCTGTGTCTCTCCCCCTCACTACCACTCTAAAAAGAGGAAGAAAGGGAGGGAGGGAGGGAGGGAGGGGAAGGGAGGAATAATGGTTGCATTTTAAAGTGGGAAGGAATTTGACCAAGATTACTCAGACATAGTAAGTGGGTGTGATTTAAACTCCAGCAAAACTGGGTTTGGATTCTGGCTTCCTTGCTTACTAGTCAAATGACATAGACTAGCTTCTCCATTCTTTGAAGATCATTTTCTCAATCTGGAACATAGGGGCAGTCATTGTAATGCCTTCCCTCTTGGTGTCATTATCTATCGAGGACAGTCAGTGAAAGCACTTTTCGAACTCTAAAGCCATCCTCGTTTACATTGTTTGTATCATTGGCACCCACGTTTCTCTTTTACCACTAAACCCAAGAACTGGCAGAAATTACTGTCTCTTCTTTGACTTTTTCTGAAGGACTGCATTACCCAAGGGAAGTTTGAAGGGACATTACTGACTTTTTTTTTTAATGACTCTGACATTTTGAAAAACAAGTCCAGTGAACAGGCTGGTTTTCTCTTGTTTGATGTGGCTGGAATTCCTTCTTGGTCACATGACCCCTAACTCACTTCTTGATGCTCATTTTGAAAACACAAACAAACCTGTTTGGTTTTTTCTTTCTTTCTTTTTCAAATTAACCTTGGAAGCTATGGGGCTGATCAGAAGGGCAGAGGAGGAGGGAGATGGTATCTTCCCTGGGTGCTGGTAGGAGACCTATAATCTGAGCAGTTCTGGGTAATAAGAGATAGAAGAGAAACTAGACTACATCTGATGTATGTATCCTAACCCTAAAGCACTTCTCAGGATTCCTGATGCTATCCAGAATGTCTGGATTAATTCAGAATGAGGGGGAAATGTCCTTTCTTAATAATTTTAAAAATTACGTTAAAACTATAAATGGTAGACTGGTTTGTCATGATAAAAAAATGTGTGTATGTAACTGATAGATTCTTACAATTAATAGGAAAACATTGGAAGCATTTCTGATAACATCAGAATCACAGCAAGCACATCTATTACAGCTGTTATTATTTAATACCAACCAATGCAATATTATATGTACACATATTAGTACTAGCACAGGAGAGACCCTGTCAGCATTATATGCTTATGATACCATTATATACTTAGAAAAATGAAGAAAATCAAAATGGAAAAGACACTTTTATGAATAAATAAAAGGAATCAATTGTCAAGAAAAAGATTCAGAGTGACCCTATATGAAGTAAACACATAAATGCCATTAGCTTTTTCTTACTAATCTGCCACTAGAATGTAATGGTAAAACAGAATGGGCATACCTGAGGCACACAGCTTATTTAGTAGCTTTATCGTTACAATATCAGCAACTTGACAAAAAAAATATCTAATGCATAGTGGAGATTTGAAAAAGTAGAAATAATAGCTGATCTTTCTCAACCCTTAGTAATAGGTACATGGGTGGAAAAAGTTCTGTATAAAAGGTAAAAACTTGAGTTTTAGAATCTGATAGTCCCAAGCTTAAATACCAGATGTACCATTTACTAGTTGTTGAATCTTAAGCAATATGCATATCTATGCTGAGCCTCAGTTTTTCCATCAGTGAAATGGGGATGGCAGGAGTATCTACCTCATGGGACTATGGTGAGGTTTGTGAGTTAATGTATAAGCAGTGCTTGGCAGAGCCTGTAGTTAGTGAGAGCTTCCCTGAGCTCCTCGCTGGTCCCTAACCTGCTCTCACTGGGGAATCCCAGGATATCTCTTCAGTTACTATTTTTTAGCCATCATGTGTCTTTAGCACCAATGATATAGAAGGCATAGAGCAGGACAGAGGATACTTCTGAAGTGAGCAAGTGACAATCATGAAATACCTATGGGAAAGGCAGGCTAGTAAATCTAAGACAGTCAACGAATGGAAGCACTATAAAAGAAGGGATTATTGTCTGTTTTATTTACTGCTCCGTCTTTAGCACTTAGAAAACAGTTCCTACCTGGAAGTAGGTGCTTAATAATTGTTAAACGACAAGTGTTGGCGAGGATGTGGAGAAAAAGGAACCCTTGTGCACTGTTGGTGGGAATGCAGACTGGTGCAGCCACTGTGGAGAACAGTATGGAGTTTCCTCAAAAAACTAAAAATGGATCTCCCATTTGACCCTGTAATACCACTCTTAGGAATTTATCCTAAGAAATTACAAACACCAATCAGAAAGGATTTATGCACCCCTATGTTCATAGCAGCACAATTTATAATAGCCACAATTTGGAAACAGCCTAGGTGCCCGTCAGCAGATGAGTGGATCAGAAAACTGTGGTACATCTACACAATGGAATTCTATGCTGCCATTAAAAAGAAGGAATTCTTACCATTTGCAGCAACCTGGTTGGAACTGGAGAGCCTTATGCTTAGTGAAATAAGCCAGTCAATGAAGGAGAAGCATCACATGATCGCACTCATTGGGGGATAATAAAGAACATTATAAACAGATGAACAAAAGGATAGATACAGAGACAGTAAAGCTTCAAACAGACTGTGAAATTACAGCAGAAAGATTAAAGTTAGGTGAGGTAGATAAGAGATCAATCAAAGGACTTGTATGCATGCATATAAGCATAACCAATGAACATAGACACTGGGGGGTTGGGGTATGCCTGGGAGGGAGGGGGGGGCAATGGGGAGATATGTATAAAAAATTAATAAAAATTTAAAAATAAATAAATAAATAAATAAATAAAAATAAAAAAAATAATTGTTATTGACTGAATGAGTAAATTCATGTATTAATTAATCGTGCTAAGGAATTGCTGAGTGGTGTCATTCTTAATAATAAGTTTCAATTCCACTTATGTTACTCTTGTTTTTTCTTTCCAGCAGATCTCGGTCTCAGGAGGTGGTTTGCCCCCTGTCAGCACCTTGACGAATATCCACAGCCTGTCCCACCATAACCCCCAGCAATCTCAAAACCTCATCATGACACCCCTCTCTGGAGTCATGGCCATTGCACAAAGTAAGCCTTGTTCTTGATCAGAAAACTTGGGAACACAGAAGTAGCATGGGAAGTGAGTCAGCCTGAAAAGAAAGGGCTAAAGAAGACCCCCTTCAAATTCACCCACCACTTGTAGGTTTGATTCACCTTGTTTAATTTCTTATCTCGCTCCTCGGCGATATTTGGATTGTTTAGCCTAAAACAAGAAAAAAATTATGCGATGGAGCTGAATCTTGGTCATAGCTTACCATCATTGAATTGTTATGAGGTCCAGTTTCCTAATCTGCAAAAATAGGTTGCTGATGAATGACAGTGTGCATAGACATATTTGAAGTCTGTAAGGCATGAATATGTATAATATTGTAGTTTGTACTTTTGCCTAGTGTTTGTTCTATCCCTAAGTATGTGAGAGATTCTCCAGGACGTTGTCTAATGTTTGTGTCGGTGAAGATGGAGCAAGACATGATGGGCTCCCTTCTAAATGAAATTTGTGTGATCAAATGCCCAAGGTCAGAATACAGTGAGAGGGAACTCCAAGGGAAATAGTCATAGCATCTCTGAGTTTTTAAGGAAAAATGGGTTGTTGACGCCCATGTCTTGAAGATGGGGAGATGGGTCAGGTCCTTCCAGCTCCAGAAGGCTCATATTCCACAGGGAGCCTGTGCCACGTGCCAGATGGGCCACTTCAGGGCATGGGAGGGCAGACGCAGGCTGTATCCACAAGTGCCTCTCACAGAGTTTTAACCTTGATTGGTATTCAGTGTATTTTCAGCTGCATAATGACAGCTCAGGCCAAGTCATCACTGTGACTCCTGAGAAGTCTTGGGAGAGATCTAGGGGTGGCACATTGCTCATCTTTCTTTCTGGGACTTCCCCATTGGACTCAGGGCTTCCCTTGTGACAAGTACCCAAGTTGGCCACCTCTCCTGTCTTTTCCTCTCCTTCCCTCCACTCTCCCTAAACCACCTTTAGTCAGGATATCAACTTGAGTCGCTTCTGAAGAGAATGACTTCATATGCTTTTTAAGAGCAGTACAGGCCTAGGCCCACAGGAGGCACACAGATGGTCTGAATGAGTATGTGTGGCTCTCACCTTATCCTTAGCTGCTCAGAAATTTGTATACTCCACCTTTATTTTGGAGGAAATGGGAAATGGAGAAAGCCCTTAGAGGAAATGGGACTAGGAATGGAGAAAGCCCTTAGAGTGCTTAAAAAATAATAAATTAGTTTAAACTTATTGCTTTTTCACTGGGCCCTCTCCAGAAATATGGTAACCATACTAATGTCATTGTGAGTGAGCTAAGCTATCTGAAATCAGCTCACTTGCTTTCTAGAAGATTTTATTAAAAGGTCCATGGGTAAGATATTCCACCTGTTTGGTTCTACAGCCAAAAAGATACATAAACCTTATCTTCATTTTTCTCATGTCAAGATTTGGCTGATACACACAGTTATATATATTCTTGGGCTCTATCTGAACTAAAATTCTCCCTGAGGCTGCTCCATATTTTTCATTTTAGTTCCTTCTGACTTTCTTCATCCATGCTTCTCTACCTTCTCACCATATTGTTAATCTCCTACCGCAGCATGACACACCAGAGTGTACATTGACTGTAAGGGGTGTGTGTGTGTGTGTACTTGGAGTGGGAGGGTGCATGAAGAATGGTGTGGATCATCAGAAAACATGGCTGAGATACAGTAGTCCTATCTGTGGTGTGTCATGATGAAGAATTGGTTGCAGGCCCCCTCTTTTAACTAACTCATGTCCTATTGAGTGTGTAGGTCCTGCCTGGGAACCACTGAGGGCATGGTTAACAAATTACATGGCAGTGCCAATTCCTCCTTCTGTACTCACCTACTGGCCTGGACACTATGCTTTTTAAACAGGAATTCGTGCTCAGAAAACAGATGAAAAGGCCAAGAGTTACACTTCATGGGAGCTAGAATGACATCGGTGGTTCTCAATCCTGGAATTGAGGCACATCAGGGTCACAGATTGTGTTGAAAGTAAGATTCCTGGGCCTCACCTCTAAAGGTTCTAACTCATTAAGCCTTGGGTGGGGCCTAGGAATGTATATTTCATAAGCTGACCCAGATGATTCTAAAGCACAGGCAGGTTTCAGAACCATGCCCTCAAATGTCATCCACTCTATACAGGATAATTTGCTTTTCTGGGCAGAGATTTCCCAACAGGCAGCAACAATGGGCTCTTGGGAAACAGCAAGTCTATGGGACTTCTTAGACTAAGACCATCAGTGGAAGGTAGGAGAAGGAAACAGAATACCAGGATATCAGGTGAGACATTGGCTTGGGGAGATACTGAGCCCCTGTGGGGAATTGGAGATAGTGCTATTCTGAGGGTGATCTGAGGACCCCACCCCAGGACCCACCCAGGAGAGCCAAGAGGGGGCTTATCCCCCCTTCACTCACCTTTGATGTTCTTGATAACAATATCAGCTAAAGCTCTGAGTAGGCAATTGTTGAGCTCTTTGTGCTATCTCCATGGAGGACTCCCCACAGACCTGCTTGTGAAACTATCCATTTCAGGAAAGGCTCTGTAGGTGTTCCATCCATATTTACTACAGAGACCTTTTCCTGGACTTCCTTCTTCATTTTATTCTCCCTTTCCCCTTCCTCCCGCTTCCCAAAAGGCAAGGTCAAATGAACATTGGCAGTTCTAGGGAAGAGGTTGGGTGTCTTCCCCCTGATGCTCTTGTCCCCACTCCCAACCACCTCAGCTGCCTTCCCCAGAGTCTTGTGCAGGGAACAGATGGCAGGTGGGTACCAGGGACACAAACGTTGTGTCCTCAGGATATAAACAGTACAGAACCCCAGAGGTTCTCATACCTCCAGATTAGATCAATGGCAAGAACCACTACAACCGGCAACCTTCAATTTACTGTTTCCTCCTCCCAGTACCTGCTCCTTATGATGCCACAAGCCCTGGTGTTACCAGATAAGATATGCCCACATCATAGACTGGCTAAGATCCAGGGTTTCCCCTCTCTTTGTTACAGTCAGGAGAATGAACACCTACCCTCTCTCAGGGTCTTTACACAAAGCTACTAAATGAGTATCTTCAGACTCCCAGGACTGCAGAGGTGGTGCGTGAGTGCGTGCGTGTGTGTGTGTGTGTGTGTGTGTGTGTGTGTGTGTGTGTTTACCAAAATGTGCGTCCCTGCACACTCCTGCCCTCTGCTGGACAGACAGATCTGGGCAATAAACTTCTTCAGAGTGGCTGCCTTTACCTCTGCCCTGAGGGTATTCACCAGGGCGAATGTCTCACAGAGGCAGGCATGGATTGAGTAAGCAAGTAGGGTCAGCTTCCCCAGGGCCCTAGCAACCTCAAAGGAGGGAAGTTTGGGAGGTCATATGACTTTGGAAAACTCTTCAACCTCAGTCAGATCTGTTTAAAGCCCATTTCTATCTACAACTTACAGTGGGATTTGAGCAAGTCCCTTAATCTCTTTAAGCCTCATTGTTGTCTGGAATATGGACCTATAAAACTGCTTCTTATGCAGTCTCTGGGTCACCGGCTGAGTCCAGTGGCTGACACAAAGCAGGGGCTCAGTGGATGGCGTTTGCCATCCATTTACCTCTCCACGTCCCTGAAGCCACCTCTGACCTTTCCCTTTTCCTCCCACAGGCCTCAACACCTCCCAAGCCCAGAGCGTCCCCGTCATCAACAGTGTGGCCAGCAGCCTGGCAGCCCTGCAGCCGGTGCAGTTCTCCCAGCAGCTGCACAGCCCTCACCAGCAGCCCCTCATGCAGCAGAGCCCCGGCAGCCACATGGCCCAGCAGCCCTTCATGGCTGCTGTGACTCAGCTGCAAAACTCACACAGTAAGAACACGGACGTGTTGGGGAAGGAACACAGAGGGCCCTCAGCAGCCAACCCCTTCCCTCTCTGGCTCTGAACTTTCTCTGCAGTTTGTCGGTTTGCTCACTTTTTCCTACCCATGATCAACCAAGACAGTTTTGGAAGCATAACCCTTGTGTGGTGCTGTGCCTTTTCGATTCCTCTACTCTACCCTCAGGAGTCCCGGGGAGGGTCTAAAGAGGCCAGTGGAAGCCTGTGAGGGAGTTGGAGATAGAGCAGGGATAGTTTCCCACTCTGGCACCCACACATAGTGTCACCAGTCAACCTCAGCACCTTTCCCAGTGAGCCCCGAGTTAGCCTTTTCAACCTAAAAGTCCAAGTAGCCATTCCCAAATGATTATAGTTGGCATATAATTTACATCCTATTTGCCTTCCCTGGAATTGAAGAATCTTCTAGAGTCCCATTGCCCTCCAATTTGCACTCCAAGCATCACAAACCATGAGTAGAGGTGGAAAATAGCACCTGCATGCCTTTCTGGACCAGGAATGTTAGTGTGTCTGCCCCGCGCCCCCCCCCCCCGGTCCCAGCGATTTCCCATCTCCATTTCTATATACCTATCCTAAGTCTACCTTTCAACCTCTTATTTTCCACCCACTTCCATCCCCTATAGCTCTCCCCACCCCCACCCGGAGTCCCGGACCCCTAGTCCTCTGGCAAGATTAGGTTATAGCCCCTAGCCTGCTAATTTGGGGTAAGGATGGCTTCCCTGCTTCAGGCATGACCCCACAGGAACATCAGAGAAGTCTCTGGAATGGAGCAGTGGTCTTGGAGTCAGACAGACCTA
Organism: Lasiurus cinereus; assembly: GCA_011751065.1. Lineage (NCBI taxonomy): Eukaryota > Metazoa > Chordata > Mammalia > Chiroptera > Vespertilionidae > Lasiurus > Lasiurus cinereus. The sequence continues at coordinate 16,475,881 of JAAGEH010000016.1, read as the reverse complement.
GATTTAAACCTTGGCTCTGAGACATACCAGCTATATGGCCATTGGTATGTTACTTAGCTACTCTGAGCCTCAATTTCTTCACCCATAAAACGGAAGTAATATGTGTGTAGAGTGATTGTGGAGATAAAAATGGTTATGAACTCTGGTAATCAGGAGTTACAGAAACACAAGTGTCTGTTCATTAAGGGACTCCTTCATAGGAGGAGGCAGGAATGAGGAAGAGGACTTCAGTTTCTCCCCTGACTGCCGCGGCAGAGCTGCAGATCTGAGGGAGACAGTCAAGTTCAGCCTTCTATCCTCCGGGCTCTATTCCGCCCCTCAGGCCTGTGGAGCTGGTTTCTAAGCACCATCTCACATTCCAATCACATTTTCGTGGCTTTGAAAACATGTGTCACAGTCTGTAGCAGAGGCTGGGAGCACAAGTGCCCTAGTTCCCTTCTTCTCAGGGCCTGGCAATATACTCCCCACTTGCCCCTGCCCCTCACCTGGGCAAGCTTCCTCCATGGCTTGCTGGGTGGGTGGGACAGTCAGAGAGTGATCACCAGCGACCTATGAACCGCTGAGGCTCAGCTGGCCTGGCTGACTATGAAGAGATAGCCTGTGGGGCTCCAGACCAGGAAATAACCAGCCTCCCTCCACAGGAAGGGCAAGCTGAGGCAACAAGCAGTGACCTTCACCCCTGTTCCCTACTTAGAGGACTCCTTGGTAGAACAGGCTGGTCCCTCCCTCAAGGCCAAGCATCCACATGCTTTCATTAGTTGGTCACATGGCCTAGAATTTACATAAATCTTACGGAGTCATAACTAGTATGAATCAAACAGTTCCAGACTTGGTGAACAAGTAAAAGGAACCACATGTTCCTGGAGGTTTTATTAGATTCTAGTCTCCTTTTGTCTATCCTTCATATTTCTGGGGTGTCAGAAGAAGTGTTTTGTGTGTGTGTGTGTGTGTGTGTGTGACTAAATGTCAGAAGGCATTTAGTGTAAACTGCAAAGCCCAGAATTATATCAATGAATTATGCCCATGTCTAATTATAATTTTTAATTAATCTATGATTGCTAGCATGAAACCTGGTACTTGAGTTCTGGCAGTTTTCCTGCTACTTAGAACTTTTTGCCTTAAAATCCCAGATGTGCCGCATATGCCTAAGGATCACGTGGTGGCATCAGGCATCTAACCAGAAGTGCTCCCACCACAGAAGTGCTGTCCTCCATTACATATTAGGCACTGTGCAAGGCTGGCTGTTTATTTGGTACAAAGTGCTTTAAATAGGATCTCTTCTAATCCTATAACAGATATCATTCCCATTCTACCAGCAGGAAACTGAGGCTAAGTATCTTGGTTCAAGATAGTATGGGATGTGCATACGCCTGAGTGATCAGCACCTTGATTTTGTCTTCACTCTCTCTCTCTCTCTGTCCAGTGTACACACACAAGCAGGAACCTCCCCAGTATTCCCACACCTCCCGGTTTCCATCTGCGATGGTGGTCACAGATACTAGCAGCATCAGTACGCTCACCAACATGTCTTCCAGTAAACAGGTAATGCCATTGGGAAAGGGGGTGGAGGGATGACTGAGATTAGTGATGTGTGGAGAGTGTGGCAGGTTTGGACTCAGCCACAGGTCTGATCCGTCTGAGGTTCTCTGCTACTTGCTAAAGGAATCGCGGAGGTCACATGGCAAAGATGGGCCACGAGCTAAAGAGGCTTATTGTTCCCCTGGTGTCCCAAACAAAAGCTCTAAAGGAGGACTGAAATTTCATAAGTCACTGAACCCTGGATTCCCCAGAATCTTTAGTCATGGAGATTGACTATTTCCCAGTGGATTGCCAGTGATCCATGGAAAAGATATTTCCAAGGAAAGCTCAGGATTGCTCACAAATTAGTTGATGGAGAAAGTGAGTAGTAAGTCAGGAATCCTGAGGCTGATTTCTCCAGTCCAGGACCCATACTGGACCTAGAAGGCTGTAAGCTCTAGAGAATGACCCATTTTACCAACCCGTGTGGACTCCTTAGTAGACAGCCTGTTGTTTATGGGGCCTGCATTCACTTGGTGTTTTACAAAAAAATACCTTAGAATCAACTTCCTGCTGCACTGAAAGTGGGGATTCCAGAGGCTTAGTCACCGTTTCAGTTGGTGACTAATTCCCATGACCACATAGAGGTGATGGGGTACTAAAGACAACCAACAGCGAGGCTTGTCGCTGAGCTTGGACAGCTGGACTGTAATGGGGCACTGAGAGCTAGGAAACAGGACAAGAAGTCTGAACACAGATGACAATTCCAGAATAATACAATAGGCCTTTTAGTGGCTGGGCTCTATGCTGCGTGGGAACTGTTTAGTCTTTATTGATTACTAGATAAGCAGATGACAACCTTGAACTTCATGTCAGAGGCTCTCAGCAGGGTTTGGTTTTGTTGATCTTTATTTCCATCTGAGCTCTGGAAATCACACCTTATCCACTACCATGCGCTTCCAGCAGGTTCTTTCATGGGCTCAGGGTTCTCTGCTCTTCCCTTTGCCCCCATGTCCTCCTGGGTCTGTAGTGTAAAGCAGGAGGGTTCTGTTCCTGATTGTACCACTTGCTTGGTGATCTTGACCTTCCTGAGCCTTTGTTTTTTCACTTTTAAAACAATATTGTAACACCTACTTGTTCTGGGGTTTGGTGTGGTTACCCAGATTAAGTGCCTGGCGGGTCTTGGGCATACATACTCACACACACACACACACACACACACACACACACACAGCGCCTACACAGCTGGGCTCTGGAGTTGGGGGGCAAGGGAGAGGTGTGTGTGAGACCTGCTTTGCTACTCTTCTCTCACCCAATGGAAGATGAAAGGACAGCCCCCACACACTGCCCTGCCCTTCGACTCTGTGCGATTTCCCACTCTTTGTACTGAGCAGGGAAAACATTTATCTGTGCTCACAAATCTCAATCATGGGGGCAGCCAGGCGCAGCAGCCCCGCTTGGGAATACCTTCCCCTTTGAAAGGTTTATCAATCCATCTGCCGCTTGGTCAGTCTTAGACAGGACTATGATTAATTATTTCTGTCTTTCCCAAGTTGACTTTGATGCTTGCTTGTTGAAACAAGTCTTCTGAATTCAGGAAATGGTCTCTTAATCAAAATACTTTAAGATGCTCCCTGAGACGCCATACCAGCCCCCAAATGGCTTCTCCCCTTCACTGGACAGAGTGGCCAGTCGACCTTGACGCTTGCGTGCATGTCCCTCTTTTCTCCAAGTCCTCAGACACTTCAGGAGTCTAGTGACAGACTCACTTTCAGGATGATGAGGATAATGATTACATTTCGTAAGGATAAAACTATATAGTACTTTTATACTTCTCATGGAAATCATCTTGTCATTTTCTCTTTACTGAAACCTAAGAAGTACAAAGAAATGAACTAAGACTCAGAGATGAAGAGTGTTCTGCCCATGGTGACACAGATGATCAGTTCTAGAGCAGGATCTTTGGACTTGGTCTTTGACTCTCAATCCTGGACTCTTTCCACTTAAACAACACTTGCCTTCCAATACCCATCTTTAAAATACCCACAGTAATCGCTGTTCTTGTGGTCTTTAACATTTAGGAAGAAAAGTAAAAAGTAGAAATTCTAGTTTTGAATTCATTCATTCATTCATTTATTCATGTTTACTGAACATTTACTATGGCCCAAGTATTTAGTTAATATATTTCAGCTGTTTCCTAAAAAATGAAGAACAGGGAATGGGAAAGGCAGAATGAAGTGGGATGAGTGTAAAGGAACCCAGGGTGAAGAAAGATTGTACAAATTCTGTTCCAAAGGCAGAGAGTCAAAAATGAGTTCCAAAAAAGACCTGGTGACAGATCTGCTTATTTTGTTTGTTTTAAAGTATTTTCTGAAAGGGATTTCAAGACCATTGTTAGGAATCAGGGGCATGTAGAATGAGGAGAGGAGGATTCCTTGGTCAAATATGTTGGGGGAATGATGGGCCTAAACCAGTGGACAGCAAACAGAGCCAAATATCAACAGTATAACGATTGATTTCTTTTGAGAGCCAAATTTTTTAAACTTAAACTTCTTCTAACGCCACTTTTTCAAAATAGACTCGCCCAGGGGGTGGTATTTTGTGGAAGAGCCACACTCAAGGGGCCAAAGAGCCACATGTGGCTCACAAGCCACAGTTTGCCAACCACTGGCCTAAACAGTTAAACACCACAAGGCAGGGTTTCCAGAATCTTTCAGGTGCTGATATGTATTGAACAGTGTGCACCTCAATAATCAAGTCATAAGGACACAGCCAGGGCAATGCTGCTACAGAGGCACCCTAAAGTGCTAGGAAAAAGCAACAGACCTGAGCTATCCCCGCTCCTTCTACCCTTTGCTGCATGACCATGGGCACTTAACTCACTGCTGTGAATCAGTTTCTTCATCTCTTGTGGGGACATCCCACCCCATCTTACAGAATTGTCTAAGTGGCTAAGAGGCCCTAGCTGATTAGGCTCAGTGGATAGAGCATCGGCCTGAGGACGGAAGGGTCCTGGGTTTGATTCTAGTCAAGAGCACATGCCCGGGTTTTGGGCTTGATCCCTAATAGGGGATGTGCAGGAGGCAGCCAATCATTGATTCTTTTTTTTTTTAAATATATTTTATTGATTTTTTACAGAGAGGAAGGGAGAGGGATAGAAAGTCAGAAACATCGATGAGAGAGAGACATCGATCAGCCGCCTCCTGCACGCCCCACAGTGGAGATGTGCCCGCAAGCAAGGTACATGCCCCGACCGGAATCGAACCTGGGACCCTTCAGTCTGCAAGCCGACGCTCTATCCACTGAGCCAAACCGGTCTCGGCCAATCATTGATTCTTTCTCATACCCCCCCCCCCCCGCCTCCTCCTTTCCTCTCTGAAATTAATTAAAATATATTTTAAAAAGTATCCTTAAAAAACAAAAAGTACCTAAGACAGTGGCTGGTACATAGTCCAGTACTCAAAGTGGTAACTCCCTCCCTTTCTGTGACCCTTTAGGAGACATCGTCCATCCACTCTTTAAATATTGAACTCATTTCTTGGTCTACATGTGGTCAAAATGGGTTATGACAATAACATTGCCCAGGATTAGGACCGTCTGTCAGCACATTCCACCTGTTGGAATCATGCTCCAGATCCCTGTTTCTCATTCTTCTGCTAACACCTAGATGCCTCCTCAACCACCTCCCAGGAAAATTCAAATAGTTCAGGGACCTCTCAAAGCACCCCAAGCCCTTTGTGCTTAGCTAAATGCTTGGGCCATAGTAGATATTCAGTAATATGAATGAAAGAATGAATGAAGTAAAAACTAGCATTTTTAGGCAGCATGCCAGGTGCTTTTTCATCTTTCCTGAGCAACCCTCCCACCATTCTGCAAGGTAGATATTTTTCTGTCTGATTCACAGAACAAAAATCTGAGGTTCAAAGATGGGGAGGGATCTGGCCAAGTTCACACATATAATAAATCTGGAGCTGAACTTCCAGATTTTGGTCTTCTCACTACAAATCCATTCAACAACACTCCCCTTCCAATATTCATTTCAAAGTACCCATAGAAATGATCCAAGATTATGCAGGTATATAAGGCTAAAACCAGAATTTGAACTTGTATCTGTCCCATGCCAGTATTTCCTCTTGTCAAGATAGACATGCTGCCTTAACTGGTTTGGCTCGGTGGATAGAGTATTGGCCTGCAAACTCAAGGGTCCCAGGTTTGATTCTGGTCAAGGGTATGTACCTTGGTTGCAGGCACATCCCCATTGGGGCGGGGGGCGGGAGGGAGCGGGAAGGGTGCAGGAGGCAGCTGATTGATGTTTCTCTCTCATCAATGTTTCTAACTCTCTATCCTTCTCCCTTTCTCTCTGTAAAAAGTTAATAAAATATATTTTTTTTAAAAAAGAGACATGCCCTGGGGCCTTGTGGATCATGTTTTGGGAACTTCAGGCTAGAACTTTGTCATTGGGAATCCTTCTGCAGCTTCTGCCAGCTGTCCTTCCCAGAGCTATGCCACCCTCTCATCCTCAACCCTTGGGTGCTGGTGAGTTTTGTCTGACTGGGTCTGTGCCTGTGCTCCTGCAAAACAGTACCTTGCCAGTCTGGAAAGAAGACCATAACAAGCACCAACCTCTGTTAGAACAAGTATGGGCAGGCTGTGAGCTGACTCCTGTTCCACAGCTTCTCTACCCACTACACTTCCTAGTCTATAGAGAGGTCACTGGCCACAGGTACTGATAAGAAAGAGGTGGGAAGCCTCATCATAAATCCCCTGCAGCTGTTCTCCACCCAGCCAGTCTTCTCCACTGGTGGTGGGGCAGTATGGTCTGAAGTTTAAGAGTACTGACTTGGGGCCTGCCCAGTGTGGCTCAGTGGTTGAGCATCGACCTATGAACCAGAAGGTCATGGTTCAGTTCGGGTTGTGGTCATATACTCGGGTTGTAGGCTCGATCCCCAGTGTGGGGCATGTGGGAGGCAATCGATCATTCTCTTTTTTATCATTGATGTTTCTATATCTCTCTCCCTCTCCATTTCTCTCTGAAATCAATATATATAGTGTTGTTTTTTTTTAAGAGTATTGACTTGGGAGTTAGGCAGACCCAGGCTCAAGACTCAACCAGGCCGAAACTGGTTTGGCTCAGTGGATAGAGTGTCGGTCTGCGGACTGAAAGGTCCCAGGTTCAATTCTGGTCAGGGGCATGTACCTTGGTTGCAGGCACATCTTCAGTGTGGGGCGTGCAGGAGGCAGCTGATCGATGTCTCTCTCTCATCGATGTTTCTAACTCTCTATTCCTCTCCCTTCCTCTCTGTAAAAAATCAATTAAAAAAAAAAAAGACTCAACCACTTTCTACCTATGTGGCCTCAGGGAAAAGTCTTAGCCTCTCTGAGCTTCAGTTTCCTTACCTGTATATGAAGATAATGATTCCTCTTTTGTGGGATCTTTGAAATAACTAAATGCAATGGAAACAATAACTAAATGCTATAAGTCTTATAAAACATGTAGCTCAGTGCTTGACCTGAAATGCCCAGTTCATGGCAGCTGGGGAAAACTAGGCTTCCTAGGATAGCAACCCTGAGAGCCTCTCAAACTCAGAAAGGAGGATTTTAAATGGCAAAGGGCTTTTATTCACATGCAAGTGAAATCATAATGATATTTGTCTTTCTCTGACTTATTTCACTTAGCACAATGCCATGTTATCACAAAGTGTAAGTAAGATTTCATTCTTTTTTATGGCTGAATAATATTCCATTGTATATACGTAGCCCATCTTTCTCAGGGGTCACTTTTCAATCTCAATGGCTACTACACATTGCAACCAAAACTTCCAAGCCCTTTGTGATCAGCCCATTACTGACTCTACCATTCTCACCTCCTTCCCCTCCTCTCATTTCCTCAGCTTCATCTGAACCAGAGCCAAAGTGGTCCCGCTACAGGCCTCTTCATTTTGGTGTCTTCTGACAGGAACATTCCTTAATGTGCACCTTTGCCTGCTTGCTCTCCCTCATTTCATTAAGCTCAAATGTCACCACCTCAAAGAAGTTGCTCTTGATCTCCCTCCCTAAATTATTCTCTTTTCCTCAAGTCACCTTACCATCTTACCATGCTTATTTTTCTACAAAGTATTCATCTGCATCTAAAGTTTTGTACATACATATGTACACTGAGTGGCCAGATTATTATGATCTCTGAACGCAAAATAATCTGGTCACTCTGTGTGTATGTATATCTATAATAATAAAAGAGTAATATGCTAATTAGACTGGACATATTCTGGACATCCTTCCTGATGAAGCCAAAGCCGGAGGGAAACCAGCCTGGGTCCCAGGTACCTGCTGGCAGCTAGAGGAAGGAAGCCCAGGTCCCCCCAGGTGTCTGCTGGCGACCAGAGGAGGAAAGCCCGGGTCCCGAGTGCCAGAGGGAAACTTGTGCTGGCAGCTGCGGGAAGGCCTACTCCTGTGAATTTTCACATATTGGACCTCTAGTATGAATTTGTGTGTGGATGGGGTCCGGCCAGCCTGGCCAGGGGGAGGGGACATGGGCAGTTGGCTGGCCTGCCTGCTGGCCGAACTCCTGGTCGAGGGGACAATTTGCATATTAGCCTTTTGTTATATAGGATGTACACTGAGTGGCCAGATTATTATGCATTCAGAGATCATAATAATCTGGCCATGCAGAGTATATTTGCTTGTTTGTTTGTTTTTCAAAGCCCTCTCCAAAATGACGTGAGGGTGTGAACAGGGTCTTGTTCAGGGTTGCATCCCCTTGCCTAAAAAAAATGCTAACTAAGAATGTAGAAGGCACCCACATATGCTAAAGGAATGAGTGATAATTACCTGCCTCAAAGGGCTGATGTAAGAACTCAGTGCGATGATGTGTGTAAAGCCCTTACTTAGCTTAGTACCCGGCACACAGTAGGACCTCAATAAATGTTAGCTATCACTATTAACAAATCCTTTTAGAAGGAGGACATCCTTAACAATCGCCCCAGACACCACCCCTTTCAAACGGAGGCCTCTGTAGTCACTCAGAGATCCTGTGGGCAAGGCCCCCCATGGGGCTGCGTGTGCTCGGCTTCGGTTCTGAGGGACCATAGTATCCCCCTTATCAGATGTTTGTGTTTAGACTCAAGGGGGCAAATAACTCTAGTTCCTTTGACAACATTTAGGGCCCTGTCACCATTTTATTATGTGAGCAAACATTTGATAGCTGGGAAAGCCCATCCCTAATGACAGGTCATAGAATCTCTCTGGCGTCTCCTTATCTACCCTCTTGTTTGCTCTTCTATTGAAACTTGCAAGGTCACAAGCCATTTTCTCTCTCCTCCACCTGAAATCTGAAAATTGGAAAAAAGGCTGATAGTGGGAAGTAAAGAGACTCAAGAGTGGGGGTGGGTAGAGGGAGGAAGAGCCGGCAAAGGGTATCAGAGGACCCTGAGCAGGGCCTCAAAATGTAAAAGGGTCAGAAACCTGCCTTGTCACACGAAGGTACAGCTCCGTCCTGCTCTGAATGGCACGCAGAGCAGCATGGACTGAGGCACCCCTGTACAGCAGTCTTAATGAGAACAGTTACGCCCAGCGCCAGTCTGAGTACTTCCTGCGTATCAGCTCATCTAACCCCTCAACAGTCTCTGCTTTATAGGTGAAGAAACTGAGGCACAGAGAGAGGAACTTGACCCAAGAGCTCAAAGCTAGTCAAAGGCTCCTACCTCAGTGCGTCATAGAAAGAACACGTGGGTTCACACCTCAGAATGGGTTCGAATCCAGTCCCTCATAATTCTGAAATCTGGGGTAATTCACCGACTCTCCTTGAGTCCTGATGTCCTAGTCTGCAAAATGGACAGAATGGCAACCTCATTTAGAGTTATGGTTGCAAGTACTGATTAATGAAATGATAATGGGATAGTAGGCCTGTATCGGTCGTGGTAGGTGCATGTGTGTGTGATTGAGGGGGGAGTCTTGAGAGAATAAGCTGCTAAACCAAAAGGCAGAACCTTCCCCTGAGATGCCAATACAAGTGAAAGGGAAGGTGGAGACGGAGGGAAACAGAAAAAGGACTCCTTGGAAGGGAAAGGAGAGGAATGATGTTCCACGACGATGGTTGAAATGAATGAGGCCCAGGGCTCTGGAAGGGAGCCTGCCCAGTGGTGGGGGTGTGGCTCCTCTCGCAGACTTCCCCTGTGCACCTGGGGTTTCTCCCCACTGCCCCAGCCCACTAGAAGCCTGGCATCAGAAGCCTTCAGCCCTTGGATTTCTTTCCCAACTCTCTAAGTTTCTTGCCCTTATAGTAATGAGCCTTAGAGAACACTTGCAGTTTCCCATGCTCCTTCCCTGATAAATCACTGGAGTAAGTGCTGTTTTTCTCATGTGCTTTATGACCTGGTTGCTCAAAATAGATCAGCAGCATCAGCACAACTGGGGGCTGATTAGACATGCAGGTTCTTAGGCCCCCTGAATCAGAATCTCTATTTTAACAGATCTCTGGTCCTCAGAGCTCCATTAACGTTTGGGAACCAGTGTTCTCAGGGGCCTGGCTCTTGGAGGTCTCACTTCTATGAAAGGCAAGAGCTGCCCATCCAGCCGCTGTTGGAACCACACTGAGCTCTTTACAAATACCGCTCTCACAGAAAGAGGAGCCCAAGCTCAGGATAAAGGTCAGCGAGTTATGACTCTTGCAAGGTCTGCAGCAATTCACTTCTCTCTTCTGAAGTGGCCGGGAAAGCTGGCTGGCAGGTTTTGCTCAAGGAAATGTGCTTTAGGACTAGCACTGCAGAACTGAGCAGACAGTCAGTCCTCAGCCCTCCACTCCCAGCTCTTTGCCGGCCGAGTTGGGTCTCACCTCCTTTACAGAAGCCAAACTAATGGCCCATGTCCCTGCCAGTTGCACACAGCTGAGCTCTCTGTCCTTTCTCTCTGCAGTGTCCTCTCCAAGCCTGGTGATACCCACACATCACTTACTTTGTGCACAGTAACAAGGATCCTATTTTCCACACCATCACTCTCCGGGCAGCTGTCGTGGAAAAGCCCAGTGGCCTGACAAGCACCTGCAAGAGGTCTGCTTACCTGACATCCAGCTGGTACCTCGGACAATCCGTTCTCAGGAGGCACAGCCCAAAGCCCAGCTTCCCTTCCATGCAGTATTGTCACGATGCCTCTCCCAAAATGCCAGGTCTTCCCATCGGATCCAGAGGTGGGAGAAGAAACCACGGAAGAGGAAGAGAGAAAGCTGTAGTGTCTACATTATGCTCCTTCATCGAACAAACTGATGTGAAAACTTGAATCTGTTACTGAAATGAGGAGAGGAGGACACGTGCTATATTGAACTGAGCCAAACACACTGTAAATATCAGCACTCCCTCCCCCACCCCCATCCCAACTGATCTTGAGATTTCTTTTAAAGAAGTAAATTTGTCCAATGGGTGTAAACTATAAACTACTGTAATTAAGTGCAATTTCCCCTCCACTTCCTTGCCCCTCTGCCATGTATATAATACCAAAGTATCTATTAGTTTTCATTGTAAAGGTCAGAGTTGAGTTTTTCAAAGTGATTTGCCTCCTTTTCCTTCCCGTACGGAGAAATATACTACATCGGAAGTGCAGCCCTTGCCCCCTCTCTCATGCCTAGACACGCACAGGGACACTGTGTATTTTGGACTGATTGCCAGCTAACTCCAGTCTCCTGATGTTAAGACACACCTCTGGATCTCTGGAGGGGCCAAACATAGTGTCAGAGTAATGTCCTAGTGTCTGGTGGGGCTAAGGGTTCAGCCAGAGCACCCCCAAGAAAACCTCAAGGCAGGGAAACTGGCTGTTTGATACCATAAGAAAAGGTGGCCCTTTCAGAAAGCCTCCCATTAAAACTATTTTATCACTGCCCAGAGTTTCATATTTCTGTCTCTGACACTTCGCCTGCCACCATTCTACGGAGGATCCCTGGCCTCCGCTGCCTTGGAATTTTCCACTTACTCCACTGGGCTCCCTGCTGCATGTCCCCATGTCTTTTCACTGCCTTTACTGCTAAGGTAAGAAGAGTTCATTCTCCCAGCCAGACTCCACAAATCCATCAGAGAGGATCTAGCTAGAGCAGGAGAAAACACCTTTTTCTTCTCTGCAATTCACAAGGGTAAAGTGATAGAGCCAATTCTTGGTGACTGTGGTCATAGGAACAGATAAAAAGCAGGAAGATAGAAACCCTGTGAGCCACTTTTTCAACCACAGCTTACACATTAATTCCAGCTTTTCCTACCTTCTGTAGGGCTGTCAATCACTAGGAGAACGAGCGCCTATGGGTGTCGCCTTCTGCCCGGATTTCCCCCTCTAGTAGGGATGTTAATGGATACAAATAGTCCAAAAGGTGAAAAGCTAAAGGCCTGGACACTCTGCCAACAGGAACTTTGCCATAAATAATCCAGCGTTGACTCACGAAGAAGGAAGATGGACCTGTTCTCTTGACTGTCTCCTCTGTGTACAGTGTAGATCTACCAGCATTTCTCACTTCTCGTGGTTTCTTGCTTTAAGATGGAATATTAAGGCTCTGAGCAACAGATTTTTTAAAATTCCAGTTTAGTAGGAGATGCAAATCACAGTGAGCCAGACAAATTTACTGAATACCTACTATGTGCCCAGGGCAGGGATGGATGGATATGGTTTCTTGCTCCCCTGAACAATGTAATTTGTGCTGAAGTAGTCCAGAGCAAACTCATGGTTGGATTGAGATGATTGAGGCCAAGACCAAGCACCATGTGCCAAGAGAGGCCAAGATCCCCTGTCACTAGTTGAGATGGCCTGTGAGTTCCAGGAAGAGGAAAGGAATATAGGCCTCAATCGCCAGTCTCAATTGAAGCCTCATTTCTGGGCTCGTGTTATTTCTGGAATAGCAAGTATCTGCTTTGATAGATTTTAGATCTTTGATTGTTGTTATGGTTTTGAGAATTCAGAAAATTATATTCATCTAAGAGGTCATCTAGGCAGAGGTAGAGATGGGAGGGAGGATAGGTGAGGTGGGAAGGTCTTTAGGAACCAAATCTGATGTAAACGAAGGCATGTAGAAAATGACCCTGTCAACTGAAAGCCCCCCAAAAGATTAGCACCTCCCTTCTAATCAAACAGGGACCAATTGTTGCAGCCACTACAAAAAAACAGTATGGAGGTTCCTTTAAAAATTAAAAATAGAACCACCTGAGGACCCAGCAATTCCATTTCTAGGCATTTACCTGAAGAAACCCAAAGCACTAAATTGAAAAGATACATACACCACTATGTTCATAGTAATGTTATTCACAATAATCAAGATATGGAAACAACCTAAATGTCCATCAATAGGTGATTGTTTAAAGCTGCAGTACACATAAACAACGGAATATGATTCAGCCATAAAAAGGATGAAATCTTACCATTTGCGACAACAGGGATGAACCTAGAGTATATTGTGCCAAGTGAAATATATCAGACAGAAAAATACAAATACCATATGGTTTCACTCAGATGTGAAATCTAAAGAACAAAATAAAATAGAAACAGACTCATCAAAACAAAGAACAAACTGTAGGTTGCCAGATGCAAGGGGGCTTGGAGGAATAGGTGAAAAGGTGAAAGGATTAAGTGTACAAATTGGTAGTTACAAAATAATCCTGAAGATGTAAAGTAAAACATAGAGAATATGTCAATAATAACTATGTATGGGGCTAGCTGGATACTGAACTGATCGGGGGAGTCACTCTGTAAGTTACACATAATTACTATACTTATGCACCTGAAACTAATATATTAGTAATAGTGAATAGCAACTGTAACTGAAAAAGAAAGAAAACAGAGACCTTCCTCCACTGTCTAAGCAGAAGGAGGAGGTCTGCTGTGTATGGGTCCAGGTGGGTATTAGCCACTCTGAAGATTGGCAACTGAAAACCCCCATACCTTCCTCCACACCTTATGGACCAACGTTTCCAGGGTCTCTCTTTACACTGCACCCAGGTAAGAGACAGTTCCATTTTCACCAGGCCTGGCTGTCATTTTCTAGAGTGAGCCTTTAGAGAAGGCAGATTTCATTTTAACATCCATGGATAAGAAAGAAAATTAGGAATGAAAAATCTGCCTTAAAATGTATTATTAAACTTTTCCATGCCAAACAGTGGATTATTGTCCCTCAAAGCAGAGATAACTGGAGCATTAGTTGCTGAGTTCAGGTGGATAAAAACACAATGCAGGGAATGTGAGCTCTTGGCCCCCAGGTGGGGGCAGGTCTTTGATACCCATTTTGGAGCCTGAATGCCTTGATTAGAATCTTCAGCTCCACCACCTAACCCGTACTCATTGTCCTACCTAAAGTCGGTTGATAACAATAGCACCTACTGTATAAGGTTGTTTGAGGAGTCAACGAGTTAATACATGTTACACACTTAAAAACATGCCTAGTGTGTCATTGGGTGCGCTGGTGTTCCTATTCTTTCGTGCCAAAATGCCTTCTCATGTAGTTTTCTAGGTCTGGTTGATCTTTCCAGATAACCTCAACACAAATTGGATGCTTGGCAAAGAAAACTGCCAATAATTGGTTAAATGATTTTGTTTATTTCTGGGATGTGTGGCAAACCCGGCAGTGATCCAAGAATGAGGGAGGAAGGGGAAGTCTGAGGACAGGGGAAGGCTTTGTCTCTTTCGGGAAAGAAGAAAGTGGGATGTAGTGATCTTGCACTGAGGGACACCCAAGAGCTAGGAAGCTGGGGACTAACGCTGGCTGGGTGCTCCAAAGGATGGGTGGAGAAGGGAGGAGTGCAGGGAGCAAGGAAGGGTGTGGCTCAAGAGAAGAGAGGCAAGAGTGAACTTTTCCCAAGGAAAATAAGGGGACTAATGTATCCCCTTTGAATGAGGAGCTAATTCAAACAAATGCCATTGAAATCTGCTCTGGAAAATAAGAGATTGCCAATATGGACCACACTGTGGCATATATCGTATTCATGTCTTAACACTTCAAACTGTCCCAATTACATCATCCAGGCTGAATATTCGTGAGAAATTGCAATTAGCTGAACCAAATGCCTATAAAACCCTCTCCTTCCCTCTCTCAGAGGTCAAATATTAGATTGTCAGCTAAGATTTATAACATGACTGTATTTTATAAATGAATCTCCAGAGTGTGCAAGACTTCACACGCGCTGTAATGACCATTTTTTCCTGGGTGCATGTGAATATAGAGGAAACACTAGGGACAAGGGGCAGAACAAACATGAGGGGAACAATCTCAAAAGCGGGAATCGTCAGAGCAGCTTTCCTGCATGTGTATGTTTATGGCAATCGATCACGCAATACAAATAAACACCAGATATTTCTTCACTGTCTCCACATATTTAATTTTTCCACCAGATACATACTATTCTGTTCCCAAAAAGGTGGGTTTCTTTCCTGTGCCCTATTTCCCAGACATCTTTAATAAGCCGATTATATTAAATTATTCCCAATTATGAGAAAGATAAAAAGATAATGCAAATCTTTTAAAAGAGACAAACCCAAAACCCTACACTATGGAAAGCAGGTCTGATTTCCTAAGTCATTATAAGAACTTCTGTGTATCTCTTTGCTTTTGGAAACATCTTCTAGCCCAGAATAATGTTATTTATTTATTCACTTATTTGAGAAATATTTACCGGCGCCTATTGTGTTCCAGGCATCATGATTCTAGACACTGAGGATACCTCAGTGAACTGAATAGATAAAAACCCTTGTCCTCATGAAATTCACATGCTAGTGAGGAAAAAAGGCAATAAAGTGTGTGTGTGTTCATTTGAAATAGGATGGCCAAGCAAGGCTCACTGAGAAAGTGGCATCCAAGAACCCTGGGGCTGCCAAGGGAGTGAGCCAGGGCTCCTGAGCGGAGAGCATTCCACACAGAGGGAACAGCCAGGACAGAGGCCCGGAGACAGGAACAGAAACGCAGGGAGGTTAGAGGAGCTGGAACTGCATGAGGGAGGACGGTAGGTCAGGGAAGCGAGCAGTGCTGGGCATGAAGACAAATGGCTCAGGGCCGTGTCACCGTTTATAAGGACTGCTGTAAGCTGCTGTCAGGACTTTGGGTTTTATTCTGAGGGTGCTGGGGAGCCATCGGAGAGTTTTGTGTAGAGTAGCAATAAGATCTGACTGGTTTAAAGAGGTCCCTCTGGCTGCTGAGTTGTAGAGAGAGGCCAAAAGAGCGAGCAAAGAGAGCACCATTGCCGTCATCCAACCTGTGGGTGGGGCATGGAGTTGATGAGAGGCCCTCTGATTCTGGATGTTATTGTGAAGGTAGAGAATTCCAAGGCACCAGGATTTCCTGAGGGTTTAGGTGTGGAATGTAAGAAAGAAGCGCATCAAGGATGATTCTGAGGTTTGGGGCCTGAACAAAGTAGGAAGCATAAATTGGTGCTGTAGAAAATGAGAAACAGTATTGCCTGAACATAGGTCCTTTCTCATTGATTTTTGAAAGTGGTACTTTAGGAAGCATCTTGGCAGCAAGTGATGTTGTGATGTCATGTCTCTGACATGACATTAGGACTCTCCAGGCGACAGTAAGATGACATTTAATCATTCCTCCAACAAGTTGAGGAGTTCATTATATGCTACACACACTTCTGGGAGCCTCTATTCAACTGGGAGGGAACCAACAATAACTCAACAAGTACACAAAACATGCCAGCCGTTGATAGGCACCGGAGAGAATGAAGCAGAGAAAGGGCGCAAGAGCAGAAGGAGGCAGATGCATTTTTGTAGGGGGGATCTCTAGCCCCTTGTTTTCCAAGGCAGGGCTTCTTTTGGGCATCCAGCCTCAAAAGACACAAGAGTGTATATTTCTGAATCACCTCTGCTAGTGGTTAAAAAGTTATTCCCTGGGCTGCTTCCTTCTCTCAGAGAGTGTATTTGTTTCCTGCAGCCCCTATAACAAATTTCCACAAATGGGGTGGCTTAAACAGCAGAATTTGATTAGCTCACAATGGTGGAGGCTGGAAGTCCAAAATCAGTGTCACTGGGCCAAAACCAAGCTGGAGGCAGGGCTGCACTCCCTCTAGAGGTGAGAGAGGAGGATCTGTTCCTCCTCTCCTCCAGCCTCAGCTGGCCGCCAGGTTCTGGGCTTGTGGCCACATCATTCCTGTCCCTGCCTACAGCCACATTGCCTTCTCTTCTGTATCACACCTCCCTCTTCCTCCTCCTCCTAAGGATACATGTGCTTACATTTAGGGTCTACCTGTATTATCTGGGATAATCTTCCTTAATCACATCTTCCTTAAATGACTCTTTTTTTCCTTTTAAGATGACCATTTACAGCTTCCAAGGATTAGGACCTAATCCCTTCGGGGGGTCGTTATACAGCCTAATGCAGAGACTTTACAACGCACCGTGAAAATAGAACTTAATGTGATCATTTCTTTATTGGCACTTTTCCAATTACAAGTCATCATTACCTTTGTAAATAGGTTGCCTTGCCTTGTGCAAGAAACATGGATGGTCACCAGAAAAATACTGGTTTTGTAATCTTTATGAAACCTAGTCTCACTAGGAGCCACACTTTGGAGAAGCTTGACTCAGCAGTTGAAAAACTCAAACATGTTGCTCATGTTTGTCTCAACAAAACAATAGGCTGATGCTGTCATCAAGGTTAACCATTCATCCACCCCTTCGTTCATTTAGTAAATATTTCCTGCCGCCATGTCAAGGGGTGGTTAAGAGCTCAGGCTGAGGGAGTCAAGCAAATCCGGGTTCAAATCCTTAGCTCTCCCACTTATTAGCTGGGTGATCTTAGGAAAGCTGCTTAGCCTTTCTGAGCTGTGTCCTTGTGTGTTTTTTATTTATTTTTTAAAAATATATTTTATTGATTTCCCACAAAGAGGAAGGGAGAGGGATAGAGAGTTAGTAACATCAATGAAAGAGAAACATCGATCAGCTGCCTCCTGCACGCCCACTACTGGGGATGTGACCACAACCAAGGTACATGCCCTTGACCAAAATCGAACCCAGGACCTTCCAGTCTGCAGACTGACGCTCTATCCATTGAGCCAAACTGGTTACGAACCTTGTGTGTTTTTTAAATGGGATTACATAAAGCCCTTTGCCTGATACATAAGAAAAATGCTCAGTAAACGTTAGTGATTCGCATCTAGTCCTTCTTCAATGACAACATGAGAGAACATGCTGGCTCCATTTCCACTGTCCCTGAATGTCTCCCCCTAACTAGATGTAAATTCTGTGAGAGCAGGGACTTGGTATATTGTTTACTGTTTTGTCCCCAGCATGTAGTACCTGGCATATCTTCAGCACTCAGTTACTATCTTTTGAAGGATTGAATGTGTGTATGTATGCCATGGAGTATGCTGGTTTTATCTCTGGGAAATGGCCCGAATGTACACCTACCACTATCACCACTCTCCGGGGCATCCCATGCTTCAAAGAGAGGAGCAAGTCATTGTTTATTACATATTTCTGTTTTATAAATGGGGATGAGGAGAAAGGAAAAAGGTAAAAATGGAGGCCCTACATCATGTTTTAGGGCTAATGTAATACAAGGGTTAGATAGGCCAGCTCAGATGGAACCCATTCTGGCTTCTGAGCTGCCACTTAGGAAAAAAATACCAACAACAACACAAAACCACGTCTGTTTACCTATGGGTTTGACCTCTATGCCTCATCTGCAAATATTCCTACTATCCACAGAAAGATGACCAGATTGCAGACTTCTCAAGGACAAGAGATCCTAGGTCATGCCTCTCTTTACGAGCCTAACCCAGGTCTTCATTCCTTTGACTGTATTTTGTGTGCATTTTCAAAATACAAAGCATCTAAGATACATAATAGGTGCCCGTTTGCTCATTCATTCAACAAACCTGTTTTATACACTGACTTTGAGGCAGACCCTGAAGGAGTCCCCAGCCTGGCTGGGGAGACAGATAAATTAACAGGTGATTGCAATGCAGTGTGCAGGTGTTAGAAGATGGAGTGGTAGGACAATGGAGGAAATTCTATTTGGGTAGAAAACAGAGAAGGTTCCTTGGAAGGCACTTGAACTCTTATCATGAAGAATGAGTGACAGTTTGCCAGGCAACTTGAGTGGGGGAGGAGGAGATAGGAGCAGAGTGGAGGAGACATTTCAAATGGAAGTACCACAAAATGCAAAGTGAGTGTCCAAATCAATGCGCTCCTGGTAGTGTTTCAGCCCAAATATTCTGTCTTCTGCATGCCCGAGACCTTGCCTGACCTTCTCTTACCCTGGCTCTGTAAATCATGATCTGACACAGTGAAATATGTTCTCCAGGCTGCAGGGTCCTTAGGTCAAGGTAATGGATCACTAGCCAGCCAGTGCCTCTGAGGAGTGAACCAGGGCCTGAGAATCAAGTGTGTGGGCCCCACATTTCAGATGAACAAAAGTAAGGCATGGGGCAAGGCATGTGATATTTACGTTCACAAATTGCAAAGCCACTAGTTTGCAGTGTCATTACGTCTGCAGGTGGAGGGTAATTTTCCTGTTACTCAAGGACTCCTGATCGGGTTCTGATTGGTCTCTGGAGAATTGTTTTATGACCCAGAGCCAGGCAGCACTAGATAGGAGATGTGGTTTGCTGGGCAGAAGTTTACAGGGCAGGAAATTGCTTCACTGGGCACAACCATTCATAAGAAACACCTCTGGGAAAAGGAGACCAGGCTCCTGGCAGGGCTGGCCCTGGCCATTTGTTTACATCAGCAACAACCCATGTTCTTGGTTACACAATGTGGCAACGTCACTTTGAATGGGGGATCTTTGCTCCTTGGAAGAATAAACACATTCTTCACTCGCAATGGAATTAATAGACCTCACAGACTTTTCAGTGACTCTCCTGGAGGCCTTAATGTCATAGGAAGGTGACTGTAAACATGATTAGCTGTATAACTTATTCCAAATTCTGTTGAACTTTACTTGGCAGTTCAGCCTTAAGTGAAGATCCTCCAAAGGTGAGGTGTGGAAAAGGGTGACAGTCCATCGTCAGGCAGTTGCCAAAACCACACTATGTTTCTTAAGAACAATCCAGCCAGAGGCTTAGGAGTCATTGGCCAATCTTTGGGCAGGAGGGGACAAGGCTGTGGGATGTTTGGATACATTCCAAAGCCCACGTTTCCATTGTCCCACCAGCTCTTAGCTGAATTCTGGAGTCCAGAGTTTGTAGCACTAACGCCATCAGATCTGCACATGTCCTGGGGAGGAAAGATAAAGGGCAGTGGCCAGAGTCTCTGGAACCACGGGGGTCTGTCTGGCGAGTTCTTGGATGCCTCCAGCCCAGCATCATTCAGTAGAGTCAAGAGTCACGCCCCAGGCCCTACTCTTCCCCCCCCCCCCCGACCTCCTTTGTAAACCCCATCTCAGTCCCTTCTTGGCCAGGTGAGTTTCAGAAATGAGCTTTCTAAGGTCTCGAGTTCTGTAGCTGCGAAGTGGGAGAGAGTCATGTCATTTAACGTCACAGCTCAAATGT
Source organism: Lasiurus cinereus (assembly GCA_011751065.1). Lineage (NCBI taxonomy): Eukaryota > Metazoa > Chordata > Mammalia > Chiroptera > Vespertilionidae > Lasiurus > Lasiurus cinereus. The sequence continues at coordinate 16,455,914 of JAAGEH010000016.1, read as the reverse complement.
GGGGATTAAATGGATTTCCTCATTCTCAAGGGTTTTCACACTTAGAGTTTGTGGCATCGTCTCTGGGGGCAGTTGAACAGTTAGGGAGAACTTGGAGGGGAATTTTATTTTATGTTTTCTTTTACCTTTCTATGAGGAGCTGCAGGCAGTTCACCATTGCTCCCAACTTAGTCGGGGACCTACTAACTGTGTAGTTAGGCTTTTTGGTATAACATCTAAGGCAGGAGCAGCCAGTGGCAGAAGGCCCAGGGCTTGCCCCATCCGAGCTTGTTTTATTGGCTTTCCCAGAGACCATTTGTTTAGATCTGTCTCCCACTTGAAAGTTCTAAGCAGGTCCAAGCCAGGTTATTCTTGCTCACACTATATCTCCAGTACCCTACACAGTTCTTGGGGCATAGATTTTCTTCAAAAGTTTGTTGAATGAATAAGCAAATACATGAATGAATCAATGAATGGGTTGCACTTCTTTTAAAATATGAAAACTATTGATATAATGAATCCATTACAAAACTACTATGGACTTCCGATCATCTAACTTCTACTTCATTAGACAAGTAGGCAACCTTGGTTCCTAGTTTCCTTGTAGGAAGGAGCAGGTGTATCAGGGAAAGCAAGGGGGGGGGGGTGCCAAAGCCTACCAAGGAAGTTACAAGGACAATACTTAGCCAAGGACCCTTTTAGGAGATGTGGTTTGCTGGGCACACCACTTTAACAGTAGTTTTCATCTTGCCTCAGGATCTCAGGTTTACTGCTTCCCCTTCCTTGTCCCCTTCCCCGAGACTACAAAAGGGTTAGAGCCACTGCCTCTAGGTATTTGAGGAATAGTGTTACTGGATATCAAGTCCTACTGGAAGGTCCAAGATCAGCCTAGACATGAAGGATGGTCCCACAGGGTTCAACTAGAGGCATGTGTGACCAGGGCAGCCTAGGACAGACCCTGAAGAGTGTTTTGGGATAAAGGATTGGTCCATGCAAACATGTTAGAGGCCTCCTTTGAGGTGGTACTCCTGGATGTGGTACCTATATACAGTGGTACCTCGAGATACGAGTGCCCTAACATACGAGATTTTTGAGATACGAGCCATCGAGTGAGCGATTTTTGCTTTGAAATACGAGCAACATTTGAGATAGGAGTAATCTCGCGGATCGGCCGACTGCACACGACCTACCAGTTTACCGCGACTCGAGTGTCTCATAGTTTCCCATGCCTCAAGGTTACGGAAAGAATTAAATATCTCGAGGTACCACTGTATAGGTCTGGTGTCCTAAAAGGCTGGTGTTTCTCATGTTTAGAGTATTGGCTTTGCACTGAAGTGTCATGGGTTTGATTCCAGGTTAAGGGCATGTACGTGGTGCAGGAGGCAATCAATCAATGTGTCTCTCTCACATAGATGTTTCTCTCTCTCTTTCTCTCCCCTCTCCCCCCGCCTCCACTCTATCTAAAAGCAGTGGGAAAATGTCCTTGGGTTAGGATTAAAAATAAAAGGCATATTTCTCACAATAGGGTATAGGTAGGACAGTACAAGAGCTACAGAAAAGAATTCATCTTTCTGGAGCATCAATTTTATTCAAAGACAAATAATTTGTACTGCATTTTTATATAAAAGCAAATCAATACATTATGGTAGAAAATACAAAAGTTTTAAGGTAAAATATGGGGCTTCAAAGAAATTGCCTGTTGGTGGTGACCTAAAATCCTAGGCCCCTCGAGAACTGCGAATTCACTCTTCTCTGCCAATAATAATGGTCCTTCAGTAGAAAGGTTTTAGAAGCACAGGCTGAAAAGAGCCACGAAAGAAAATGTCACCCATTGCCAGTCCCTCACTGTCCATGCACGCTGCTAGACCCCCACCTATGCGATGAAGGTCCCCTCAATGAGGTCCTGGCATTAATAAAGCAGCAGCCCCTCACATCATCTGGACTGACCCTTGAACCTCAAGAGATCAACTTGCTGTCCTTCTCCCAGGTTCTCTGGGATATAAGCCCCCCATCCTAGAGGAGGACCTGTTCCCTGTTATTATTTTCTCCATTCTGGTGGCCAGCCCAGCACTGAGCACAGATGAGGCACTCAGTGTGTTGGGACGAACTGAGTTCTAGACAGATGTCTTCTTTCTCTTGAGGGTGGTGGCAGCTCCGGCTTCAAATCCACAGGGAGACCAAACCTAACAGCATGGTCACTGCTAACAGGTGCGGCTCTAGTCCAGGCAGTGGGGGCAAGTTTCACTTCCCTTGTTTCCAGGGCTAAAGGGTTGAGCAATTTCTTCCAAGTAGAGACAATATTGTTTTACTTTTAAAAAAGTGTTTTTATTGAAATTTTTTAGATAGGAAGGGAAGAGGGATAGAGAGATGGAAATATCACTGAAAGAGAAACGTCCATTGGCTGCTTCTTCCATGCCCCTCACTGGGGATCGAGCCCACAATCCCAGGCGTGTGCCCTGACTGAGAGCCAAACCAGAGACCTCTTGGTTCATGGGTTGATGCTCAATGACTGAGCCACACTGGCTGGTCAATATTGTTTTATTTTTATTCTCACTTTTGAGACCAGGATACTGAACTACATAGGGCAAGTTAACAGCTCCATTCTGGAATACACAGAGATGAACCGTGAATGAGCATCAGGGTCTGGGGGCACGTGTAGTAACTTCACTCTTTGGCAAACTTTGGTCACCTGAGCAAAGTCCCTGGGGAATCCAATTCCCATCTTTCCTCTGACCTACTGGCAAGGGCACCTTCTCTGAGTCTCCTGATCCAGTGCCAGCCCCTGAGAGTGGGAATGATGTCTAATTAATGTTTGTACTCCTGCCGCTTAGCAGCGTCACTGCACTGAAGATGCCCCCAATAAATTTTTGCTGGTGCTCAGTTTGATGGCATTAGTCTAAGTCATTTGCTAGATGTTTATGTTCTGTGCAGTCTGCTGGACATAGGGATTCAATGATGAATAAGAAATAACTCCTCTCAAGGTTCTTAGCAGGGAAGGCTAGTATGGAAACTACACATTGCATGACAGAGAAAAACTCAGAAGCCCTCCCAGACAATGCAGACGATGCCTGCTGCCTAGCCAGGGAACTTAGTAGGTCAAAGGATGACTTCTAAAGCCATTGAGGTGGGCCCAGCCTCCCGCAGCTGAAGTCATGGGAGACCAAAGGGAGGATCACCTTCAACCGTGGGCTGTCACAATCACAGGAATGCCCAGGGTGGGTGGGCCAAAGGGTGACCTCCCCATCACCCGGGAGGAAAGTGAGGCCAGACTAGCACCTGTTGAGACAGGTAACTCCATTTGTCCATTGTCCCATGTTTGCAGAGGAGGAGCAGTGAACTCCAAGGAGTAAGAGGGGATGGGTCACAACCAGGTGAGCCTCCTTTTGCTGGCACCGCAAGCATTAGCGCTGAGATAGAGCGGCTGTCCTGGAAGGATTTATAACTCCAGATTGTAAGGTCTTCTTGTAAACAGGCTCTCTCAGTCACCACGTGTCAGGGGTAGGAGGAGGAGGCAGCTAGGGGCAGACTAGAGAACAGTGCTGGAGGTGGTGGAGCAATCCTAGTAGAAATGTGCACGTTTGGTTGTAGCAGAATGGGGAATTTAGGAAAGAAAGAGGGAGGTATGTGGAAGAGTGAGAGAAGGGTGGAGGGGTGGAGTTGTTCATGGCTAATATTGTATGGAACATTGAACTGGTTAATTATAATGCTTTATTTCTTGCCTTATTCCCTATGGCCAGACCTAAAAGGTCATAAACATGCTTTGGAATGTAGTGATATTGTGAGGCAAGCCGAGAGAGCCAGCCCAAACTTCTACCAGGCTTCTGCTTTCTAGAAGTTTCTCCCCCACACCCAGGACTCCTCACCCAGTGCATTTGATTGCTTAAGGAAGTGGGCAGGTGGGCAGTGTCTCTGGTCTACCTCTAGTTTCCAAGTCAGGTACACAGCAGGTTATCCGTGCCTGGAGAAAAGCAAACTGCCTAGGTTGTTAAGTGGTAGGAGTGGGGGAGGGGTGTGTGTTCAGGAGGCAGTGAGGCCAGGAGGCCTGGAGGCAGAGAAGCAGTTGTCGGAGGGAGCCGAGGGGTGGAGGAGACTCTGAAAGTGGGAACCTCAGGCCTGTGGCTGCTAAAGCATCAGTGCCACCTTTAGATGCCTCTCTCTCTCCCGTCAAGTCTTCCCTTGATGCCCTGGCTGGTGTTAGAGTGGTTAGACTATCGGGCCATACATTGAAGTGTTTGAGTTTGATTCCCCATTAACAGCATGTACTTGGCTTGTAGATTCAATCCCCAACCGTGGTGGAGGCTTATGTGGGAGGCAGTCAATCAAGGTGTCTCTCTCACGTCAAATTCCTCTCTCTCTCTCTCTCTCTCTCTCTCTCTTTCTCTCTCTGTCTCTCTTCTTCTTCTTCTTCTTCTTCTTCTTCTTCTTCTTCTTCTGCTTCTGCTTCTGCTTCTGTTTCTGCTTCTTCTCTCCTTCCTTTCCACTCTTTCTAAAAAGCAAAGGACAGCCAAGACCGGTTTGGCTCAGTGGATAGAGCGTTGGCCTATGGACTGAAAGGCCCCAGGTTCGATTCCAGTCGGGGGCATGTACCTTGCTTGCGGGCACATCTCCAGTGTGGGATGTGCAGGAGGCGGCTGATAAATGTCTCTCTCTCATTGATGTTTCTGACTTTCTATCCCTCTCCCTTCCTCTCTGTGAAAAATCAATAAAATATATATTTTTTTAAAAAGCAAAGGACAAAATATCTTAGGGTAAGATTTTTTAAAAAAGTCTTCCCTTGACATGTATATTATTTTTAAATATATATACATATTTTTTATTGATTTAGAAAGGAAGATAGAGGGAGAGAGAGATAGAAACAACAATGATGGTGGAGCAGCACTGATTGGCTGCCTCCTGCACGCTCCCTACTGGGGATCCAGCCCACAACTCAGGCATGTCCGACTGGAATTGCACCTGGGACCCTTCCGTCCACAGACCAACGCTCTATCCACTGATCAAACCGGCTAGGGCCCTTGGTATCTATTCCTACCTGATGTCCCCTGAATAAAAACAGGTGTCCAAGGGAAGCGGCACACTCTGCAATTTACCCTAAAGCACACCCCAGGTTGCCACCTTGATGGGAGGGCACTAGGTGTTTCCTGCCACTGCAGCCCTGTCCCGGGCTTTTCTGGGCTCAGCCTGGTCTGCATTCTGCTCCTAGGTGGGACTGCCGACTCAGCAGGAGTTGAAAGATGTCCCTCAGAGGCCCCCAGAGCATGCCTCCCTCCTTCTACTTCTCTGGAGACATCAAACACCCAGGCCTAGGTGGGCTGGCTCAGCTAACAAACACAGCCTGGCTTGGGGGAGGCTTGCAAGCCGCTCCTCAGCCTTCCAACTGCAGCCTGAGCAAATCCTGCTGGGACTTCAAAGCCAGCTGCTTGTTTGCCTGACCACAGGGCAGCAACAATGCTTTCCCTTTGACCTAAGAAAGCATCCCTGACAAAGGCAGCACAGGACTCTGCATAGGGGCCGTGATGTAGGCATTCCTGCCAGCCTCCCTTGCCAGTCTAAGACTAGGCAATGTGTTTGGCAGACCTGACAGGCACCTGGATACACCGAAAGACTGACTGCACCTGGACTCAGTTCAAAGAGGGCAGCCCCCTCCACCCCCCAGGAAGTAAGTGGCCGCCCTGGGCAATGGAGACCACAACCCTAAGCACTTGCTGCTCCCCCGAAGGCACCCTTGTTTCCAGAGACTGCTCATCACAAATGTGGCCGTGTGGTGTGTGTGCTTGTCCGTGCCATATACATGTGTGTGCATATCCCAGTGACCCCAGACACCACAGCTCTATAGGAGCTATGCCCTTGACTTATACTCTGAAAACACACTTTTATGCTTGATCTGGTGTATGAATGAAACAGTAAATGAAAGCAGCCAGCCTGCTCAAGAGATGGAGAAACCTATCCTAGGATTACCCTTCAGCTAACTTCTGCCAGGTCAATGATGAGTTATTAATACTTTCAGGGACCCTCACTTTGAGACTTGAAAATCAATTCCAGATTATAGCATCCAACACCATTTAGACCTTTAGCAAGACCATAAATATATATATATATATATATATATATATATATATATATACATACATATATGTATGTATATGTATATATATATATATATATATATATATATATATGCCTCTAGAGCTTTTCTTCTTTATTTTCAAACATACCCATAACACATTTTAAGTAATGTAGTTCAAATGAGAAAATAGATGGATTTAGTTCACTCTAAACTTAGCATAAGTCAGCAGCAATGCATCATAGTTTCTAAAAAAGACAAAAATCTAGACTGCATCAATGGAAATAACTGTGTCTAGATTGTATGACATAAGAACTCATCTTGTTTGCAATAAGACCTGACCTTAAAGCCTGGACATTACTTTTCAAGAGGGACATTGACCAACTAGAAAGCCTATAGAGGCTAATAAGAGAGTGAAAATTCTGGAAATGATGTCATTCAGACAATAGCAAATATCTGAATAGCCTGAAAGAGAATACCTAAAGAGAATGAACACATAAGTGGTGTTATGTACAGGAGAAAACACACTGCTCTCTGAACCAGTGGGCAGATTGTGGGTCCATGTAAGAATTATTCAACAGTTTGTCTCTGAACTAAACCCACCCTGGCAGTTGGTAAAGGCTGGAGGAATACTTGTCAGTGATGTAGTACAGGGATAACTATATTAAATTGCAGATTGGACAAGATAAGAGTTGTCTAAGAGCCTATGGATCTGTTAAAAATTACAAATAGGTGGAGTCTTCTACAGGATATCTCCCTAAAATTCCACATTAGAGTCATTTAATTGGACAAAGGTATTCGTTGTTCTGGAATATGTCTTAAATGCAATATGCTACATGAGAAAGGTAACACAACAGATAGATAAAACTCTTCTATATATTGTGTTTTTTTTGTGTGTGTGTGTTTTTAAAAATATTTTATATTGATTTTTTTACAAAGAGAAAGGGAACAGGATAGAGAGTTAGAAACATCAATGAGAGAGAAACATTAATCAGCTGTCTCCTGCACAGTCTACTGGATATGTGCCGCAATCAAAGTACATGCCCTTGACCAGAATTAAACCTGGGACCCTTGAGTCTGCAGGGTGGCGCTCTATCCACTGAGCCAAACCGGTTAGGGCTCTTGTTTTGAATGGAAGTTCCATAAGTGTATACAATATCAAAACTCATAAAATTGAACACTTAAGTTGTGTCATTTTTTTGGTCTGTAAATTAAACTCCGATAATGAATGAATGAATGAATGAATTAGAAAGAACAGAAAGGGAGCTTCAAAATTCAATTTGGAGCCTGGCCAGAGGTCATGGTTTGATTCCTAGTCAGGGCACATGCCTGGGTTGCAGGCTCAATCCCCAGTGTGGGGTGTGCAGGAGGCAGTCGATCTCTTCCTCGTCCTTCCTCTCTGAAATCAATAACACACACACACACACACACACAAATAATAATAATAATAATAATAATAATAATAATAATAATAAAATAATTTTTTAAGTTAAATTTTGGCAGAAGTTTATAGTCTCCACTCTTTGACCCCATGGTGCTCAGAATGTAAAGCCCATTATGGGGAAGGCGAGCACAATATTCATAGATGATCTACATCTCTTTTGTATTTCCTTCTGCTCCAGAATCCATGTACAACAGTACCAGCGTGATGGTCTGTTTCAGAACTCTGAGAAGACTGAGGCAAACTGGTTCTATTCAACTATAAAAAATTCTCAGAACTGCCGTCTGAGCCATGAGTCTCCCTTACAACAGGTAAGCCAGTCTAATGCTTGAACCGCTGCAGTGACAAAGAACTCCCGCCTTCCCAGTAATAATAAAACAACAATGACAGCTAACGATGTGCCTGGCCCTGTTCAAGCCCTTTGCTCATTCCAGATGTAGAGAGACAGGACTCCAACATTTCCCTCCTATCTTCACAGGTCTCTTAACTGAGGGGGAATGAGGGTTTTCATCTTGGAATGCGTTGCCCATGGAGATGATTGGGGAGGACAGAGTTGGTATTCATTGTGTTATATGTTTATCATCATAAGCACAGTCTATACTAGGCTCTGAAGTAATAGCGATAGTTAAAATTTATTGAAGCATGTGCTCACTTTACATACATTTACCTCATTTGATCCACATGACAACCCTACAGATCAGCAAAATGTTGCTTTGAAAGATTAAGTAATTATCTTAAGGCCCAGAGCTGGAAGTCCACATTCTAGTCGAGGCTGTCTGACCCAGAGGCTGAGCTGTTAACGGCACCAATCTGCGCACATTTTCAAAGTTAATATGTTTAGAAGAATGTAATGGAAAAAATCTCTGAACTGGGGGTGAGAAGACCCGAGCTCTGCTTCCTGGTCTGCTACTTTCTCTGTGAGTTTGAGAAATGGTTTTCTTCATTTCCTTTAGTATGAAACAAGAGAGGTGGACTAACCCTGGCCAGCTTTGCTCAGTGGTTAGAGTGTTTGCCTTCAAACCAAAGGGTCTTCAGTTCAATTTCCAGTCAAGGGCACCAGTCAAGAGCACATACCTCCCTTGCAGGTCCAATCAGGGTGCAAGCAGGAAGCAACCAGTCAACCAGTCAATGTGTCTCTCTAACATCGATGTTTCTCTCTCTCTCTTTTTACCACTTTCCTCTCCCTTTCACTCTGTCTAAAAATCAATGAAAAAATATCCTCAGGTGAGGATAAAAAAAAAAAAAAGGAGAGAAGTGGATTGGGTGAGTGGCTGACAAACTCATTAGTCAACAGAGCCAAATATCAATAGTACAACGATTAAAATTTCTTTTGAGAGACAAATTTTTAAAACTTAAACTTCTAACGCCACTTCTTCAAAATAGACTCACCCAGGCCATGGTATTTTGTGGAAGAATCACACTCAAGGGGCCAAAGAGCCACATGTGTGTGCAAGCCACAGTTTGCCGACCACCGGACTAGGAGATCCCTAAAGCCCAGGCCTATCTCTGATAGTCTATAAATTCTAAGCCAAAGTTATATAAACCTTTCTCATCTGGAATGTGCCTTGTATAACATTTACTAGGGCATCCAATTAATATATGGACATGGTGGTGATGATGATGATGATGATAATGAAGAAATGCATGAATGAATGAATGAATGAATGAAGTGAAATCTTTAGCCTTTTCTTTTGCTGAAGGTTGTCTGTGGTCAGCTGTTTCAGGAGAAAGAAAGTTCTTGTCTCACTTTTCAGTTTCAGTTGCCTTCCATTACTTGCCTCAGGTTTCAGAGAATAAATAAATAAAGCCAGCATCAACCCCAGAACTTTCTCTCAAGGCCCAGCTGTAGGCTAGAAGCAGAAAGTGAATATGCACAGAGTGGCCAATTAGTTCACTGAGTGCCCTCATGACCTCTGACCCCTGCTGGGCCACCCCATCCATTAGCTGTCCTCTTCCCCCTCCACCCTCCTTTCTCTCAGTTTGATTCGGTGTTCCCGCCATTCTCTTTCAGTAAAGAAACATGCTCAGGCATTTAGCCAGCCGCTTCCACTTTCTGTTCTTTTGTCTGCTCCCTCTGTTGCCCTTGTTGCTAACCTGGTCACCACTCCTTGACCCTATGGCTGGTCTCTCTTCCCTCTTGGGGGTGGGGAGGGGCAAGAGTCCAAAGCAAGGCTTGCTGGAAGAAAGAAGGCAGGCTTTTACCTTTCCTTTTCACTTGGGTTTCTCTCCACAGACTTGAGTGTGATGATGCTTTCTTTCAAAGGCATGTGTTTTGAAAAATCCATGTGGATGAAGGGAGCTGTATGTTCCTTTGATTGAGAGCGGAAAGGCTAGTTCAAGATTATGGGTGAGTACATATTTGTGAGAAACTCTAAAGCAATCATCAAAAGGTGAATATAAACTAATATTTTGGGCTTGAAACAAACCTTTCAATTGTTGACTGCCGCTGCTGATTCTTTTTTTTTCTTTCTTTTTTTCCTCAGTTTTTAAAAGGAAGATTTATTTAACAAGTTTCACTTAAGTACAATATGTCTAATGGAAATCACAATACAAGGAAAGATTTAAATCAAAGATTCAGAATTTTATACAAATGACATGACCCACCTTCTAAAGTATCAATTGGTATTACATCTCAAAATTGTCCCAGATCATAATAAAAAATGTGTTCACTCATGTGCCTTATAGGATAGTAAACCAAAAAGCTAGAATTAAGAAACATGCCAAATGTTTTCACTTTGAATTATAGACAGAGCTCCTATATTTGAGTTTTACAGAAAAGCATGTTTCTCAACACACATCCCAAGTTTTCAATGTCTTGTGGTATAAGAGCAACATTTAACATAGGAGAAACTGCTTTAACTTAAACATGTTTACTGCTACATGTTGTACACTCCTACAACATAAACTAACTTGAGGAAAGATGAAAATTGTTTTAACAGTTATGGTCAATACTGTATGTTTCAGTGTTCAAAATTACTGAGCTTAAAGTTTGAAAACAATCCTGACTCCCATTTTACAGTAAGCATAAATCACAATCCTGTAATGCAAAAGTGTTAAACGGAACCTTTGTTTTCTTTAAAGAGAGAGAGAGAGAGAGAGAGAGAGAGAGAGAGAGAGAGAAACAAGGAAAAAAAGAAAGAAATTGACCTAGAGTGATCAGAATCTATTTCCCATTTACTATATTGGATATGCTAGACAGCCCTCCCATTCTATTCAACGCCCATAAATGCACAGCTTTCATTTCTGTAGCTGTTTAATGTTCCTTCTCTACCTATGCAGGTTTGACTGATAGTCACTTGAGTTTTCCTGCAGAACGTGGTCATATCCACTCATACTGCTCTGATCACCATAACCACCTCCATAACCACCACTCAGCTGCTGGCTAGCAGGACCCCCATAACTGGACTGCTTGGATAAGCCCATCCCTCCCACCATTTGGCTACCATAAACACCACTACTTGCCTCTGCTGTAGAATTCAAAAAGAGTTCTACATAGCTGTGATCATAAGCCCCTCCACTTGTTCCTGCAGTAGAATTCAAGAAGAGCTCCACATATCTGTTGCATATTAGCCTTGTCTTTTGCCATAGCTGTCACAGAATCTTCATAAGTAGCAAATTCAACCTCTGCCTCACCAATAACTCTGCCATCGGGTCCAGTTTCAATGTGTACTCTCATGGGGTTAAGAGGTGAGAAAAAATTGTAAATATCATTCTCAGTGGCTCTGTAAGGTAATCCCCTCGTGTGTACACAGTGCCCTGTGGTGCTCTGGAAACTAGAGCCACCATCTCCGTATCTATGATCAGACATTCCTGAAAAACAGTAATTGAGGTCTCTTCCAAATCTATCAGACCCAAAGCCATACCCATTATTATAGCCACCATGATCATCATAGCCTCCATACCCTCCACCATAGGCACCCCGTCTCATCCTTTCAAATTCAGCCCCTCTGCCAATGCTATTGTACCCTCTGCCAGTCCCTGGCCTATCAGAGGGACCAGGTTGCTGCATAGCCATGAGCTTTCAAGGGGGGTCATAATGGGTTCGGACTTCAGCTCAGCTACTCTTAAAGATTTCAATGTACCTGTGCCCTATTCTTTCCTTGTGTTTCTTTAAAGCCTTTTCAGCTATCTCTTGTGAAGCAAATTGCACAAAGGCCTTTCCTGTGCCCCGCCCTTGAAAGTCCACAGGCAGTGTCATCCCATTTGGCACAATTTCCAACCCTGAAAAAAACTGAACAATCTCCCCCTTGCTACAGCCAAATGGGAGTCCTCAAAGGCGGATGAAGCCATCATTGGCAGTATCAGGACTATTCGGACCTGTATGCTTCAACACCCAATCCATTCAACACTGTTGAACTTGAATACTTCAACATATCTGTGTCCCATGGTTTTTCTGTCCTTCTTCAAAGCCAATTTCACTTCTTCTTTAGATTCAAGTTCGACAAATGCTTCACCACTCAGTCTGCCTTCTCTAGTGTAGATGAAACGGATACCTGATGTGCCATTTTGGATTTTGCAATCAGAGAAGAAGCACATCACATCATCAGCAGAGCAGGACCCGGGTAGGCCCCTGACCTTCACCACGAAACCTCCCCTGCCTTCCGTGCTCAGCATCATGGTGACTGTTAGGCTCTTGGTGGCAAGCTAGGATCAATGCAATTTCAGTGTAACTCTAAGAATGCCGGAGCTGTTTAATGTTCTCCTACCCTAAAATGGCTATAGCAAGACGGTAGACCTCTGCTGATTCTTTAGAATTCTAGCTAAGAGAACAAGGGAAGTAACTGGTGGTGTATTTATTAGAAAAGAGTAAGCACGTGGGAGTCAGACTACTCCCTTTAAATCCAGGCCCTGCCTCTTGTTGATTGGGAGACTTTTGGTAATCATAGCAGCTTCCAATGTTCTGAGTGCATTCCAAGTGCCAAGCACATCATCTTATTGATGCGCATAATAAGCAGTGAGGTAGATATTTTTTTAGCAATTGTCACCTCATATTACAAATAAAAACTGAATGCTAAGAAACTATTTGTTCAGGGGTGTATAGATAATAAATGGCATGAGGTATACATTACTCTGGAGTTCTTAAATACAGTACCATACTTCTCCAAGGTACCTAAGTCAGTCTTTATGTGTGTCAGCTTCCTCATCTGTAAAACGCTCACCTATCAAGCGCCTAAAGGAATGACTAAGCAGTCCTGCATGCTTACTTATTCTATGCATTTTTCTAAATGCTGATATAACTTATTTCATTTAAGCCTCACAAGGTTCTAATAAATTGGAACTATTTTTATTTCCACTTTACAGAGCAAGAAACTGAGTCTTAGAGAGGTTAAGAAACTAACTCAGATCACACATGGCTAGTAAGTAGTGAAGCTGGGATTCTAATTTGAGCTGTTTGGCTCTAGAGCCCATACTCTTTCACGTTTGATTCAATGACAGTTGCCTCAAAAAGGCCTATTGAAGAAGTCATGGGGAATGGAGGGGGGGGGGCGTGCTTATGCGTGTGCGCGCATGTACACACACACACACACACACACACACACAGTGTATACACAAAGAGAGGTCTACAAGAATGTAGGTAACTAATTCCAACCCAAAGTAACAGGGACAGTTTTCTGAGAATGTAGAGGAGAGTCACTTGATGGAAATTTACTTTAATGCCAGAAAGGCTTGAAAATACATCTGTTTCATAAAAGGAGAAATATCCTAATAACAGACCAGCGTTTATATTAAAGAGGTAGCAGAGTCCTTGTCATAGACATGTCTAATCAATAGTATGGCAGGCCTTTTAACTCTCTAAGCAGAATTATGGTTGTTGTCAAAAATAAGCACCTTATCAAAGCTGGCTTAAAGGGAGCCAAGAAGAAAGTTGTTGGTCCATTTTCTAAGAAAGATTGGTGTGATGTGAAAGAACCAGCTATGTTCAACATAAGAAATATTGGAAAAACACTAGTCACAAGAACTCAAGAAACCAAATTACATCAGATGGTCTCAAGGGTCATGTTTTTGATCCAAGCCTAGATTATGTACAGAATAACATGTAAAAGCTGCATTAAGAAAATTTAAGCTAATTACTGAAAAGTGTTCAGGATAAAACTGCCTATTTTCCATGGCATGGATCTTACCCATGAGAAAATGTACTCCATGGTCAAAAAATGGCAGACCATGGTTGAAGCTCATGTTGATGTCAAGACTACTGATGGTTACTTGCTTCATCTAGTCTGTGTTGGTTTTACAAAAAAAAAAAAGCCATAACCATCAGATTTGGAAGACCTCTTATGCTCAGCATCAACAAGTCCACCAAATCTGGAAGAAGATGATGGGAATAAAGACCCTAGAGACACAGACAAATGACTTGAAAGAAATGGTCAATAAATTGATTCCAGATAGCACTGGAAAAGGCATAGAAAAGTTTGCCAATCTTTTTATCTGCTCCGTGATGACGTGGTTAGAGAAGGCAAAATGCTGAAGAAGCCCACATCTGAATTGAGAAAACTCATGGAGCTTAATAGAGAAGATAAGCAGTTTTGAAAAGCTACTGGGGATGAGATGGGTGCTGCCAAATTGAACAAGCTGATGGATAAGCTTCTTGTCCAAGAATCTATTTAAAATTCAGACTTTTAATTAATGGCAATAAATTTAAAAAAATCCTATTTTGGGGGGAGAGGGGTGGACAGTAAGGCAGGTAGGTACTGCATCTCTCTCAACTTAGTACTACTTCCCCTTTCCCTTACCCTTCCCTCCCCAATAGCATCTAGAAGTGTCTTGCACATACTTGGCACTTGCTTGATAGGTTTTTCCTAAATGAATAAGTGAATAATACCTAAGGGAGGATTTCATTGGGAGTAAATGGCTTTCCTGTTTTGGGGGATGCTGTAGCCCTGCAGCTGAAAGGCCTATTTCCTCTCATCTTTCTCCCTGCAGCTCCCCTGACAAGCCCACCAGCTGAATGATAGAAAGCTCACTGTACCAGAGATGATTTATGGTTCTTTGTTATACAAACTCTTCACATTCCTCCCCATCCTCTTTTTGCCAATTCATCATGATACTTAAATGAAACTTTAGATAGTGAACTATATGGCTTACAGTCTTAAAGACAATTGTTCAGGACACCTGAACAACAATAGAGTTAGTATACAGTTCTATAAAAAGACCACCTCTCCATGGGGATTATCTTAGATTTCCCTGCTTTCCCCAAAGATACAGAGAAAGAAATGCCTTTATCTTTACCTTAAAGAATCCCAGGTACTCGGCCTGAGCAGTGAGAAGAAAGGGGGAGACATGCTTCTGACTCAAGAAGGCAATGCTTTGTAATCTCTTCATAATTAAAGTAACAGAGGCCCCAAGGAAGATATTATCACAGTATTTCAGTCTAGGTTGCAGAATAATTTTGCAAAGATATCTCAGAGGTGTTTTTACTCAATGCTCTGGGACCTGTAGCTTTGTTTGACTAATCTGCTATCAAAATGATGAAGCAAAGTGAGTTGAAACTTTCGTGGTTCTTCATGCTTTTAATATAAGCTGAAGTTACACTAATCAAAGTAAACCTTTATCATGGCTATAGGAGTCAAATAGAAGTAAGTTTTCCTTCCATATGTCTGTCAGTAAGCCTATTTCAATCACATCACTCATGGGATATTATATGTTGGCATTAACTTGACTATGTCAATAGAACTGAGACTAAGTCACATACACTAACACTAATCCAAGATCATGTAAAATAGACACTTTTGATTTTATTTATTGATCGTTATATGTCATCACCTTATTGTGAAAAGCACTATGGCTGTTAGATACTAACATACCATACATGATTTGTTGCATGCATTTTTTTATAACTCAGATGAGTAAATGATGTCTTCTAATTTCTTACTGCTCAATGCTTAATAAACTCACTGTTTCTGTCTCGTTTTCTCTTGGTATACAATTAGGAGGTGAATGTTTTGCTCCCTATCCTCCTAAAAGACAGAAAACTCAAAGTGCAATGTAAACAACAAAGGGATATTTTATAAAATAATATGTTCAAAGAAGTTAAGCTTACATCTTAATTTCAGTGAATCATATCATACTTTAAATGTACAAAATAATATTCTTTTGTAAAACAATCAAGTCCTTTGTATACTGGTTTGAACATTCAAAATCTCAATCAATTTGCTTAAAAGAGAGGTTCAGTTAAACTTGCAAAGTTCCTTGAGTTCACCCTGTGCAGTTGGTGTTATAAAATATTTTTATTGCATTTATTATCAGCTGAAACATTTATCATGTACTCTTCTTGCTTCTTACTCCTTCACTGCAAGCATTTACCTTTGACCTACATGATGCTAACATTTTATTGCTCATGCCAGATGATTATGTTTCTGCTTTGTTACATGTAAAATAGAAGTCTATCCCAAAGCAATTAGACAAAACAGAATAAAAGACCTGCATTTACTTTCTTTCCAACTTGGGCCTGGCAGAATGGCTCCTGCAAAGAAAAGTGGCAAAAAGAAGGGCTGTTCTGCCATCAGTGGGGTGATGACCAGAAAATAGACCATTACCATTCACATGCCCATCCATAGAGTGGGTTTCAAGAAGTGTGCCCCTCGGGCACTCAGAGTTCCAGAAAGTTGCCATGAAGGAGATGGGAAATCCAGATGTGTGCATTGATACCAGGTTCAACAAAGCTGTCTGGACCACAGGAATAAGAGATGCCTCATACTATAGCCAGGTGTGGTTGTCCAGAAAACAATGAGAATGAAGACTCACCAAGCAAGCTCTACACATTGGTTACCTATGTGCCTGTCACTACTTCCAGAAATCTACCAACAGTTAATGTGGATGAGAACTAACTGTTAATTCTCAAGTGAAGTTATAAAAGTGCCACACACACAGTTCTCAAACTGTATCCCAAGGTACCACAGGGTGCCACAGCAGCAAGCCCATAGTGTGACATAGGACAATTAAAATTTTCAAGGGCAATACATCTGTTGAAAATTAGGTGAGACCATTGTTTCAACATTAAACTATCCTTTTGATGATATCATATCTTTGCAAAACAGAATTTCCTGCAGTTGCTGTGATGAACAGCAACTACTGTGTGAATATCAGTGTGGAACAGGAAATAATATAGCAAAAGGAGACATATGTAATACTTTCAACAATAAAGATTTTTTAAAAAAAGGAGATGAGTATGGCAGTGTCTAATGCAAGCTCAAGGTTAAGATGTGTGCAGCACCCAACAGGCTCATATATCTTATTAGCAAGAAATGGTGATATATGTAAATTGATTTCAGAGAGGGAGAGAGAGATAGAAACATCACTGACAAGAGAGAATCATTGATTGGCTGCCTCCTGCATGTCCCATACTGGGGATTGAGCCTGTAACCTGGGCATGTGCTCTGACCAGGAATTGAATTACGACATCCTGGTTCATAGGGCGATGCTCAACCACTGAGCCATACTGGCCAGCCAGTAATGGTGATGACTTAAATAAAATAAAAATACTGTTTTCTCTTTCACCTTATATGTATTTTTCAATGGCTACTAAATTGTGAAATCATAAATATGTGTTAAGATATTTGGCTCTAACAACTTAATAAATGGATTTATTAGATATTTCTTTTGGCCTGAGTTGCCATGAAAAAATTACTAGAACACTAGGAGCACAACTGAAAGTTTGAGAACCTTGGTTTTCTCAATTGTAAGCTGATTCTAAAAATAGTACCTCCTGCCTGGTTGATGTTGAGCATCAACCTATCAACTAGGTGGTCATGGTTTGATTCCCAATCAGGACATATGCCCAGATTGTGGGCTCCATCTCCAGTGTGGGGGCCTGCTGGTTTGCCCTGAAGGGTGTCCTGGATCAGGGTGGGTGTTCCCTTGGGGCGTGGGGTGGCCTGAGCAAGGGGCCTGAGGTGGTTTGCAGGGTGGCCATGCCCCCCTGGCAACCCAAGTGGAGGCCCTGGTGTCTGGGATTTATTTACCTTCTATAATTGAAACTTTGTAGCCTGGAGTGGAGCCAAGCCTTCTGCTCCCTCTGTGGTGGCAGCCATTGAAACTTTGTTGCCTTAAGCAGAGACCAGGGTTTGCAGAAAGCTTGGCTTTCTCCATCGCCGAGGACAACCCAGACCTCCTTCCTGCTTTCTCTGTGGCCGTAGCCATCTTGGTTGGGTTGATTTGCATACTCGCTCTGATTGGCTGGTGGGCATGGCTTGTGGGTGTAGTGGAAGTACAGTCAATTTGCATGTAACTCTTTTATTAGATAGGATAGTATTTCTCAAATCGCCATAGTAGTGGTATTATGACTTCACTAGAGGACTGGTGCATGAAATTTGTGCATAGGGGTGTGTCCTTCAGCCCAGCCTGCACCCTCTCCAATCTGAGATCCCTCTCACAATCCAGGACTGCTGGCTCCCAACTGCTCACCAGCCTGCCTTCCTGACTGCCCCTAACCACTTCTGCCTGCCAACTTGATCATTCCTGCCAGCCTGATTGATGCCTAACTGCTCCCCTGCCAGCTTGTTTGCCCCTAACTGCCCTCCCCTGCAGGCCTGGTCACCCCTAACTGCCCTTCCCTGCAGGCATTGTCACCCCTAACTGCCCTCCCCTGCAGGCATGGTCACCCCTAACTGCCCTCCCCTGCAGGCCTGGTCTCCCTCAACTGCTCTCCCCTCCAGGCCTGGGTCCCCCCCAACTGCCCTTCCCTGCAGGCCCAGTCACCCCCAACTTCCCTCCTCTGCTGGCCTGGTCACCTCTAACTGCCCTCCCCGGCAGGCTTGATCACTCCCAACTACCCTCCCTTGCAGGCCTGGTCTCTCCCAACTAACTGCCCTGCCCTACTAGCCTGATCACCCACAACTGCCCTCTCTTGCAGGCCTGGTCACCCATAACTGCCCTTCCCTGAAGGCCTGGTTGCCCCCAACTTCCCTCCTCTGCTGGCTTGGTCATCCCTAACTTTCCTCCCCTGCAGGCTTGATCGCCCCCAATTACCCTCCCTTGCAGGCCTTCTCCCTCCCAACTGCCCTCCACTGCTGGCCTGATTGCCCACAACTGCCCTCCCCTGCAGGCCATCTTGTGGAAGCCATCTTGTGTCCACATGGGGGCAGCCATGTTGTGTGTTGGAGTGACGGTCAATTTGCATATTACTCTGTTATTAGATAGGATTACCTAGGACAGTACTTCCAATGATTTTATACTTCTCTCTATGTGATAGGAAAAAAACCCACAGTTTTGGAGTATGTCTCTGCATCAGTAACATTAAAACTTTCTCATTGCCATCATAATAGAATTTCTGTTTAAATTTACTATCTGGGAAAAGAACAGAAATTATTCCATTTCTTTATTTTTTTTATTTTTAGATTTCCTAGATTGAAATCTTCATCCAACCTTCTTGTTGTTGTTGTTGAATGACTAGAAACAGAATTTATCTCTGGTACATGTGAGTTTTTCAAAATTGCTATCAAAAACTCTTTTCCAACAGGTTTACAGCTTTTCAAACTTATTTTTAATTTTGTTGAAGGAAACATCTAATAAGGTGTTTGCCTTCCTACCACCCCTTGCTCCCCTGTGATGGCTTTCCATGAGCTAGCTCTTCTGCTAAGAAGGCCAGCAGAATTAACTTGCTATATGTTGATTATAGCCTTTGTCTTGCTGTAGTTTAGCATACTCCTAGGCAGTGCTATTATTACCTTTCTTTTTAACTTTTTATTTATATATAATTTCAGAGTTATAGAAAAGTTGTAAAAAAAAAGGGGGGGGACACAAAAATTCCTATAAACCCCTCACCAAGACTCCAAAACATTGGTATTTAACACACTTCCCAAATATTGGTATTTAACACATTTGCTTTATCCTTTACTTAGATCATTTTGTTACATGGTATCTGCCAAATTTGTGCACTATAGATTTACTACTTTTCTCTTTTTAATGAAGAAATGTCTTGTGAGAACATATTTTGTCACAATATAAAGATCCTGTTCCTCATTCAAATTTCACCCATTAGTTTAACTATCCATTGATGATTCTCTGTCAGTTTGCAGAAATCTTCCTCATTCTTTTTTTACAGATGTATAGTGCTCTATTATGTTCTCATACCATAGTTTAGGCAACCACTCTCCTCTACATGAGCATTTAGGTTGTCTCTAATATTTTACGAATACAAACAATGTTGCAATAATTAACTTTGTGCATATGTTTTTTCATATTGTTGGAGCTGTATATAGTTAGGATAAATTTCTGGAAGGAGGATTACTGGGCCAGAAGTAGACACATTGGGCTTTTTAAAATACTTAATAAATTCTTAATATGGAGATTTAAAATATTTTTTGTGATAATGTTCATAACTATCTGAATTTTTATACTACTTTTTTTACAACTCTTCTATAAAAAGATGGTTTTGTTTTCGATTTTGAGTTACCAGACTTTGTATATTTTTTAAGCAGCACAATTATACCTTAACAAATGTGTTCTGGTGATTATAAGCAACTGAATAACAAAATTCTTCTTAAGTGGTATTAGACTTTACATGTATTTATTTAATTAGATTTAACTCCAAGAGTAATGACATATTAAACATAAGAGGGAGGAGGGAAATTCCTTACATCTGTAAAACATTTAGTATATAAGGATGGATCACATTCCTATTCTGCAAATCGGGGATATGATATTTTTACATCTCTAAGGAGGAGGTATTTCTTCCCAGCAGAGTTGATGATTAGAAGTCACTGGAAGCATGATGAATAGTGAAGGGAACTGGTCTGCTGGTGCAATAGGGTGGTTAATTATACTGTAAATCATGCAAACACTGACATGTTGAACAAAAAGCTTCTCCAGACATTTTCTCCTTCTTACTAAAAGAACAATTCTCTTAAAAATAGACAGATTGGTAATTATCTTGGGCTGAGAATATACAAGATGCTGACCCCTAGAGACATAGAGAAGTTTTGTGTCTTTGAAGTCTGTAAGACATTTTAAAAAATGATTTATAAATATGATTTGACACTCCATTAAACATTGTAGAAGTAAGGACAACTAACTCCCACTTCTACAGGCTATCATCAGTAGAATAACATTATTCCGGAGTTTTATTATTTGTGTCTTTCTATTGGGAGTCTTCCTATAGATAGAGTCTAGGATTCACCAACAATTCTCAAAGGAAAAATGTTTTATTTGGAAACTTTTATGGGATTTGGGCTTTCACAGATGGAGATCAAAGATAGGCTCCATTGCTGACCAATAATGTCAACAAATCCTCCCTTGTCCCTTTGGTTTTTCTACTCAAAAAAGGAAAACAATCTTTCTATGGTACAAATATTGATATCATTTATATCTTTATCATTTGCTTTATCATTTATATCTTTATTTACTTAACATAGTGTCTGCAAGTTTTCTTTCTGTAGATGTACTATTTTTCTTTTTGTAATTAATAAATGCCTTGTGAGACATACTTTGTACTATGTAAATATCCTCTTTCTCATAGGTGACAAAATGTTTCACTAGGAGGCCTCAAATTCACGTTTGGGGTCCTCACTAGATTCCCTAAGTACAAAATTATTTAAACTATATTATGCCAGACAGTCTGTTCCCAAAGAAACCCACATTTCATTTGTTACTGCTTTAATTTTAGAATCAATAATATGAGGCCATGCAGCCTTGTTAAAACAATCATGCAGATTGAATAAAAAATGTAGCATGGCCCTGCCAATGTGGCTCAGTGATTGAGCATCGACCTAATGAACCAGGAGGTCACCATTCGATTCCAGGTCAGGGCACATATCTGGATTGAGGGCTGATCTCCAGTAGGGAGGGGGTTGGCAGGAGGCAGCCTATCAATGATTCGCTCTCATAATTGATGTTTTTATCTCTTTCTCCTCCCTTCCTCTCTGAAGTCATTAAAAAAAATATTTTTTAAGTGCAGCATAGCATGTCCTCCCTGTAAATTCTCCCCAGGAAGTTTAATTGTGGAGTCTATGGAGCAACAATTCATACTAACTCTACTTCAATGTGGACTGTCCACTTAGAGGTTAGGAAGCTGATTGCAGAGCCCTTCACTCTAACAATACCGGAGTGCCACCGTGAGGTGAGCTTTGGTTCTGAAAATATTTGCTTGAAATCAGTCCCTATTACAAGAATATCTGAGTAGTTACATTTACTTTGCATTATACTTACGTTAAAGCATGAAAAATGTACTTTATTGACTCTTTATATAAATTTTATTGATATTTTACAGAGAGGAAAGGAGAGGGAGAGTCAGAAACATCGATGAGAGAGAAACATCGATCAGCTGCCTCCTGCAAACCTCCCACTGAGGATGTGCCCGCAACCGAGGTACGTGCCCCTGACCAGAATCGAACCTGGGACCTTTCAGTCCGCAGGCCAACGCTGTATCCACTGAGCCAAACCGGTCTTGGCTCTACTGACTCTTGATGGCCAAAAAAAAAAAAAAAAAAGTACAAAAGTAGAAGAATTTGCCTTATTTATCAGTTACAGTTTATATTCAATATTATTTTGTTTTGGTTTACAGCATCGTGGTTAGATAATCATATACTATCTAAAGTGTTCCCCCAATATTTCCAATACCTACCTGGCACCATAAGTAATTATTACAATATTATTAGCTATATATCCTATGCTGTATTTTACATCCCAGGGACTATTTTGTAACTCTAATTTGTACTTCTTAATCCTTTCATCTTTTTTGCCCAGCCACCCAACCTGCCCTTTGGCAATCATCAATCTGTTTACTGTATCTATGAGTTTTTCTATTTTGTTTGTTTTATTCTTTAGATTCCACATATAAGTGAAATCACATGCTATTTTCTTTCTCTGTCTGACATATTTCACTTAGCATAATATCCTCTAGTTCCATCCATGCAGTGGCAAATGGTAAGGCTCCATTCTTTTTTGTGGGTAACTTTCAATTGTATATATATACCACATATTTTTCACCCATTTGCCTATTGATAGACACTTGGGTTGCTTCCCTATCTTGGCTATTGTAAATAATGCTGCATTGAACAAAGTGTAAGAATTTGGATTTCTAAAGTACTAGATAGAGTGTTAGTGAATTTTGAGAAATTGAAATTAAAAACTAAGCCCCAGGAAAAGTGAGATTTTTGTCTAAGTGTGAAGAGCTGCTGGGTTAAAAAAAAAAATCTATAGCCAATCACCCTTTATTTTATTTAGCCCTGAAGCTATGAGCTATAAGTTTATACTTCCCTTTTCAAAGTAAAAAGAATTCCTATTTTCAAATGATCATTACCAATTCCACTCAAATGTCCCACAGAAAATCTTAAACTCAACTTACTCAAGATTAAACTTATTGTCTTCATGCAAACCTAGCCCTCCAATATTCCCATCTACATGAACAGAGCTACCCTCACCCAGTCACCTAAGTTTGAGACTTGGGAATTGTTTTAGGTTTCTCCATTTCCCCGTCTTCCTACAGTCAGTCATGAAGGGAGTCCTATCAACTTTACCACCTCAATGTCCTGCCTCCTTCTCCTCTTCCCTTTTACTACTGCCTTCTTTCCTCACTAGACCCCTACTATAATATGTTAAATTCTTCACCCTTTCTGGCCTCCTGTGTTCCTCCTTCGGCGACCCTAATACAATATTCTTCTGGTCTCCCTAATTCCAGACTTGCCTCTTTTCCATGTTGCTGCTGGAGTGATCTTTTTACATTGGAAACTGTTTATGTTACTGGCTTAACATCCTTTAAGGACGCTTAGTACCTACAAGATCAAATCAAACTTTTTGGTGGACCCATAGGTGTACGGGAGTAGTCCTTACCCACCTGTCCAGCTCTTCCTGTTGCTGCATCATCTGCTGTCAGCTTTGCAGAATCACTAGTAGACCAAACACCGCGGGATTTTTTTTTCATGCCTCCTTATATATGTTCCTACTGCTCCCTTTACTTAGAATAGCTTTATCTGTCTTGTCTAATTTGTCAACATCTCATTTTTTAAGGGTGTGTAAGTTTTCTCTTCTCTACAAAGCTTTCCCATCCTTCCACCACAGAGTGACTAATTCCTTACCTCCTATAATTTATACCACAGTGCCTAGAGAATTTTCTTGCTCGGTTTGAAAAAAGAGCCCTCTGTTCGTAGTAGACTTTAAGCTACCTGAGAGCAAAGGCTGTGTCTAATCTCCCTCTGTATCCCTAGATCCTAGCTTATGCCAAGCATGCTGTACAAAACAACAACTGTTTGTGAAATGATGGGCAGGAACTGGAGGAAAGATTCTCAAGAACATATTTTGAGAGTATGGAGGGATGGCTGTGTTCATAGCAACAAAATATCCCAAATAGCTCCGCCTGTAGGGTTAGACAGACTTTTTGTTCTCACTTGCTACAGTTGAGAAACCATGTGTGTCTACCAATCAGACCATACTGGTTTTTGGAGAAATTCCAGTTATACAAACCCATGACTCAATTCCTTGCCACTTTTACTGACGATAGTTTCTAATTGTTTTGTCCTGAAGAGGAAATGGTCCCTTAATGAGTCATCTGGACATTATCAAGGTAAGAAATGATACAAGTCTGACAGTTTCCATTTGTCTTCATTCATTCAGCCAAAATTTATTACAAAGTACCAAACAAAAGACATAGATACTTTCCTAAATCCACAAGGTTGGCAGTTTCAGGGATTTTTGTTTATTTTATTTCACTTCATTAATTCAACAAGATTTATTAACTGCTTACTATATGAAACAGACTCCATGCTAGGCAAACATAATATGAAGATAAATGAGATATAGGCTCATCCCTCAAAAAGCTCAAAGTCTGGTATAAAACAGATGTGGAAACATAAATATAATGCATCAGGAAAAGTGCTAAAAGACAGGTACTTTCAAAGTGGCAGGAGAAATCACGGAAAAAAGATGGGCTATGTCAAGGAAGGGACATTCATGGTAAGCTGCGCAGAGGAGAGGACATATAAACTGAGTTTTGAAGAATATTAGGATTTTGCCATGGAGAAAAATGAGAAGAGGACATTCTAAGAAGAAAGAAAAATATGTACAAAGGTTCATATTTAGAAGCAAAGCTGAAATGAGATTGATCACATTAAAATTTAGAGAAGGTAAGTAACTTACCCATGTAGAGTATGTTATATATAGCTGGTATGTATAATTTGATTTTAATAAGTTGAATCCTTGTTTGATGTGACTCCATTGTACCATTTATATGTTGATGACTCCTAAATTTATTTCTTCAGACCTGACCTTCTTCCTTGAGCTTCAGACTCATGGATACAACTATCTACTTGGATGTCTCTATTAAAAGTCAAGTAGGCATCTTGACATATCCAAAACATACTACGGTAATTGATTCCACACTCCCCCACCCCCATTCCTCATTCTCTCAAAAAGGTTATTATTCCCTTGTTCTTTCTTAGCTCAGTAAATGGCATGCCATCCACACAGGGTTTCAAGCCAATAACCTAGGAGTGATGTTTTGCTCTCTTTACCTCCTCTCTACATGAAATGCATTAGATGCATTTAGCTCTACCTCCAAAATTATATCTCAAATCTATCCATTTAACTTCATCAGCAGAGACACCACCCTAATCCAAAGCACCATCACAATTTCTACTTTGGCCTCCTTGTTTCCGTTCTTACCCTTTCTATGGTCCATTCTCCAAATAGCCAGAATAATCTTTTATAAAAAATTCGCTCATTCGTTCATCAAATATTTATTGAGCAAACACTGGAGATGGGAATACAGCAGCGAAGGATGTTAGATCCCTGTGCTTATGGTTTTTCATTCTAGAAGGGGGAGAGGTCATACACACAAGTAAATCCTTTTGTAGTACCAATGCAGTGAAAACAATTAAATTCAATCAGCTAAGTCTCTTGCTACCTGAGTTTTATGGATTTGCTCTTTCAGCAAAACATTTTGCAAGTTTCCCAGCCTGTTTAGATTAAAATCCCAAATTCCTTATTCTGACCGTGTGATAAGATTCTATGAGATCTGGTTTCTCTGGGTCCCTCCAGCGTTGTCAGAGCCACACTTCCTCACTGCGACTTTTCTCCAGTCACCCTGGCCTTCCTTCTTCAGCCCCAATGGTCCAGCCCTTCCCTTCTGCACACCTGTGTTTGCTGCACCGGGAAGGCTGTTTCCCAGACCTGGGCGAGGCTGCCTCCCCTTCATTCAAATAGCACTCCATCATTACCAACCTGAAGAGTATGCCCACAAGCAGCTCCCCTCCCCTTTCTCTATCCATGGACACTGCTTTATGTGTTTCAACAGCACTTCTCACTTTCGGGCATGATCTTCCGTATTTGTTAATATCTTCTGTTCCCACATGTTGATCCTCCCGAAGTGAGAGGCTTGAAGTGGTTCACCAAAGTATCCTGAAAAGTCTACATCAGTGTTCTGCAGAAGAGGCTCTGGGTAAACCTCTTCTGAATGAACAAATGAACAACGGCGGACGGTAGGACAACACAGCGTTTTGCAAGACTAAAACCAACTAGTCCCTCGCTCCGGCCAGGCTCCGCCCCCCCCCAGAGCCACTCCCACCCACGGTCTAGCGCAAGGCCTTCTGGGAGAGGGCCTCTGCGCAGGCGCGGGGGAACCGCAGAGCTTTCTGGGTAAAGATGGATGCGCACGATCTCTTTCGCCGGCTCGGTGCCGGGGCCAAGTTCGATGTGAGGCGCTTCTCGGCGGACGCAGCCCGGTTCCAGGTACTGTGCTGGGAGGACAGAAGCCCGAGTCGCGGAGAAGGAGCAGGAGCCCGGCAGTGAACTGGCTGCCGGGGAAGCCTGCCCTCGGAGATCCCGTGGCCAGGCTGTGGGCATTTCCCCCTCCTGGGGCGTCCAGTGTGTGAACCTAGTCAGGACCCGCTTTCCAAGTTAACTCTCTCCTCGTGTTTTTTTTTTTTTTTTTTTTTTTTGTAGATTTAGTGGGGGCTTGGCCGTAGATTAAGTTGGGTGGCTTCTCCGACCCCCATCCTAACTAACACAGAAACAACTCGGCGTGGAGAGAACAGATTCTTTCATTATAAACCTCTCGGGTTTGGGTTGGCATGCATATATATACACCGAGTGGCCAGATGATGGTGCTCTCTGGACGCATCATAACCTGCCCACTCAGTGTACTTCTCTTGAGTACCCCATTTATTCGATATCAAAGATACTATAAATCGTGCACCTGATCAGTTTCTCCCTTTGCACTGGCTGATAGAAAGAAAGCTCAGGGCAAACAGGTGGTTGATCTCCAGCAGAAGTCTAGAATACTTTCGGTACCCATTTGAGAGACAAATACACTGAGTGGCCAGATTATTATGCGTTCAGAGATCATCATAATCTGGCCACTCAGTGTAACTTTACATGGTGTTTTTTTAATCTCTCACTCCTGTAGCTTGTTATTTAACCAAATGAGAATAAAGGTTTAGAAACGGGAGGTCTTAACATAGGAAAGTAGTGAGTGATAAATCGGGAGCAGTCGGGGCCCAATTGTGGAAAATCTTGATATTGGGACGAGGGACATTTGTGTGAGTGTGCGACATGTGTGTTTCCTATTTCTCTGACTGGCGGTATAGTGTAGTTATTAAGAGTTTGAAATCTAGAGCCTTATTATTTGGGTCCAAATCAAGTTAGCCTAATGCCTCGATTTTCTCATTTGTAATGTTGCTATTTACCTCAAAGGGTTGTTGAAGAATGCAATTTAATATATATAAACATGTTTAGAAATATGCCTAACAGCATACAAATATTATGCTGATAAGCATATGTGTTTGTTGCTATTGGTTATTATTACTGTTATAAAGTCAGAAAAGGTACACTCTTGGATTTCATTTGCCCAAACACATTTGTCAGTGCAACAGATATTTGGTGAAAGTGTAAAAAAGATGGTGAGTCATTGGACCCATCCCCTTACTACTAATACTGTTTGGGTGAAAGGAATGCCATTCTCTGGATTTCACTTTAAATATTTTGTGTTTAGCTAGGAAAAAGGAAATATGACTTTGATCCTTCGGAGGTGCTGCAGGGACTGGATTTTTTTGGAAACAAGAAATCTGTCCCAGGTGAATGTGGAGAATCAAGAACTAATCAGAAGCTCCAAAATGAAACGAAAAAAGAAGAGAGCCTAACTGAAAGGAAGAGGGAGCAGAACAAGAAAAAGAGGAAGAGAATGACTTCAGGTTAGTTCTTGATTTCTGTCTTTTCTCTTTAATTTTTTCCAGTTATGAAAATAGTATAAGTTTATGGTACAAGTCAAGTAATATGCAGTCATTTATCAGTTGATGGCATTCAGGTCTTCCCAGGTATTTATTACAAATATTGCTACACTAAAGATTTAAATGCAGCTTTTATTGTAAATGTATTTTCCATCTACAGTAGTCCCCCTTATCAGTGGTATTTCTTTCTGCTGTTTCAGTTACCTGCAGTCAACCACAGTCCCAATATATTAAGTGGAAAAATTCAGACATCCCCTGGGGGCCATGAAACATATCCCCTGTGGATAAGTGGGGGAGGAGGACTAGTATATTTGGGTCTATCTTTGGGCTCTGTTTTATTTCATTGATTTATATTTCTGTATTCATACACCAGTACCAACTTATTTTAATTATTATGACCTTGTAACACCTTACAAAATTTGGTTGATTGGTGTGGCACACTATGTTTATTGATTAGGCAACTGAATAATTTCTCCCTAAAGTGTTCTATCTGTGCAAACCCAGTTAAAATATTAGTAGTCTTTGGTGGTAGAAATTGACAAAGAACTTTTTTTTTTAATTAAACATGCATCTTCCATATGACCTACCTGTTTCACTCTTAGAATTGACCTACAAGAAATAACCTTTGCCCTCACAAAAGTTTGTATACTGATGCTCATAGTGACTTTATTTGTAATAACTGAAAATTATCAAAATGCTGTTCAATAGGGGGAAGACATCCATATGATAAAATTTTATCTAATAAAAGAATAATATGCAAATTGACCATCACTAACTGGCTGCCCCCATGTGGTCAAAGACTGGCCCCATGTGAACACAAGATGGTCACCACAAGATGGCCAGCAGGGGAGGGCAATTGGGAGGGACCAGGTCTGCAAGGGAGGACAGTTGAGGGTGATCAAGCCTGCAGGGGAGGGCAGTTGGGAGGGAGCAGGCCTACAAGGGAGGGCAGTTGGGAGGGAGCAGGCCTGCAAGGGAGGGCAGTTGGGGGTGATCAGACCAGCAGAGGAGTGAAGTTGGGGGTGATCAAGCCTGCAAGGGGGGGGCAATCAGAAAGGCAGGCAGCAAGCAGTTGGGAGCCAGCAGTCCTGGATTGTGAGAGGGATGTCCGACGGTCCATTTAAATGGGGGGGTCTCAGATTGGAGAGGGTGCAGGTTGGGCTGAGGGACACCACCCCTCCCCCTGTGCATGAATTTTGTGCACCAAGCTTCCATAAGTAAAAATTTAAAAACTATTGACACATGCTCCAATATGGATCTCAAAATAACTATCCTGAATGAAAGAAGCCAGATTAAATTTAGTACATACTATCTGATTTCATTTATATAAAATTCCAAGCAAAGCAAACTAGTTTACAGTTTACAAAAAGAAAAGAGGTACAGTGGTACCTCGAGATACGAGTTTAATTCATTCCGTAACCTTGAGGCGGGGGAAACTATGAGACGCTCCAGGCGCGTGCAGCCGGCCGATCCACGCGATTACTCGTATCTCAAATGTTGCTCATATTTCAAAGCAAAAATCGCTCCCTCGGCAGCTCGTATCTCAAAAATCTCGTATGTTAGGGCACTCATATCTCGAGGTACCACTGTAATTGCCTAAGGATGGAGCAATGCATTGCAAGGAGCCAGCCATAAGGGAATTTGGGGAGATGATGTAAATAACCTTGAATGTGGATGTTTTAACATATGTGTATAAATGTCAAAACTTCTCAAATAGTATATTTAAATTTATTGTATGTTTATTTTACCTCAGTGAAGTTAAAAAGAAATTCCAAAAGTAATCCTTGTTCATTGCTTTTCTTAGAATTTTTAGGTTATTTTACATATTTATTTTCCCATATAAACTTTAGCCAGTCCGGTTACCAAAACAATGCTGTCATTACTTTTCATTAAACTAATGTTATTTATAGGTTTAGTGAGAATTGCTATCTTTATTATATTGAATAGTCCTTAAGTACTATGTTGCATTCATTGCTATTATAAGTGAATTACTTTCTTTCATCCTACTGCCTCATTGAAACCTCTTTTTGTTTAAGTAGTTTCCCAACTAATCGCTTGTTTTCAAGTGTAGAGTCATCTACATATTATACAGCTGAAGTAACTAACAAAAAGAAGAGAATGAGCTTCAGAGCTCTGGTTTTACCAATATAGAACCTGCTTCTCCTTTTCAATTTCTAGACTTTCTTTTATCTAGTTGCAACAAGTACTGTTCTTTTGTTTGTGTGAAGGTATGGCCTGTTTGCTACACCCTAGAATGTTGCACTTAAAATCTTTTAATTTATTAAAAATTATTTTAGAAATTACTTCAGAAGAAGAAGGTTCTACCATACAGTGGATATCATCTGTGGAAGCAAAGATTGAAGATAAAATGGTTAAAAAAGAAAATAAACTAACATCAGGGAAGTTGGAGCATATCAGAAAAGAAAAGGTTAGAAAAATGTCTTAGCCTCAATTTCTCACCTAGTGACTTTTTTTTACTGTCCTTGGGTTACTCTGTTGGTAAAAGTGAGTATGGTTTTGTTAAGCTAGAAAATTAGTTTGAGTTTTACTTTCATGAAAAATTAAAGCAAAGTGTTTCATATTCTACAAAAACTTATCCTAGACTGTTGCTTTATTACATCTGACAATATTTTTTACCATATTCATGGTGACTCCTTTACTGTATTTTTCAGATAAACTTCTTGCGGAATAAACACAAAATTCACATTCAAGGAACCGATCTTCCTGACCCAATTGCTACATTTCAGCAACTTGAACTAGAATATAAAATCAATTCTCGACTACTTCAGAACATTCTAGATTCAGGATTTCAGACACCTACACCAATCCAAATGCAAGCCATCCCAGTTATGCTGCATGTGAGTGTGAAGGTCCAGAATGCCTCTGACATTCCTGTGTTTGCTTATTCTCTTTCCTCTGTCTTTGAAATCTTCCTTTCTGCCTTATTTCCTCCCCCTGTTGAAAACTGTACCTTTCTATTAAGGCCCATCTCCAATGCCTGTGCTTTTGAAAACTTGTCTTGATCACTACAGCTAGATGTGATCTTTTTCATTTACCAATGCTCCCCTATCACCCAAGTCTCTATGGTACTTAGTGTGTTCTTTTTCTTGCAACATTTGTCTTATACTTCACACTACGGTGTATTTGTACTAATTATATTTATCTTTTTCATTTTATTATAGTGTAAACACTCTGAGAGACTATGTTCTGTTTACTTATCCATGATTTAGTTTATAATTTCCAGGAACTATTTCAGAAATACAGAATTTTTGTTATTGAAGTATACTTGATATACAATAAACTACATAGTTAAATGTACAGTTTAGTGAGTTTCAGTGATGCATACCCTATGTAACCATCACCCCAATGAAGAGATGTAACATTTTTATCGCCCCAGAAAATTCTCTTGTGTCCTTTACATTCTGTCCTCACTACACCCCTGCCTGTAGGTAACCACTGTTCTGATTGCTATTGCCGTATATGAGATTTGCTTCTTCTAGCATGTCATATAAGTGGAATCATTCATTATTTCATTTCTGGTTTCTTTCACTTTGCATACTGTTTTTGAGACTCATCCATGTTACATATATCAGTAGTTGATTACTGAGTATAATCTATTGTATGAATGTATCACAATTTGCATATCCACCTATTGATAGATGTATGGGTTAACCTAGATTTTTGGAAATTAAGTTTTTCTAAGATTTCTTTTGGTAGTGATGATAGCCACCTTTTCCCCCTATAAAACAAAGATGGCCTTCATTTCTGGTTGTTATAGGATACCATTCTGGTCCTTTTCATTTTCTTTGAGATCTGAAATGAAACTACATTTGAATTATGTTGTTGATTCATAGTAACTTTGCTTTTAATTTTCATTTAAAATTATTTCTGTCATGATTTTAGTTTAAAGCTTTAAAAATCACAGTGACTTACTGAAATTGTCATCTGTTAATTGCTCTGTCACTCAAGTTATGGCCACTTTTTCTTTCTTTCAGCCATTTTGTTACTTATTAAAACCTTCCCTAGGGATTGAGGAATATAGATATCAGCACAAAATTTTGGTTTTTAATTTTGCATTGATAAAGAGTTTAGTAGGAAAGAACAATTGAACTAATGGAAATAATTGAGGTTGAAAATTATCTTGGGATTTTAGTAATCCACATTCTTTACCTAGTTCAAATGGATGTCAGTGGCAGTGCTTAGACACTCCATTGTGGTGGTAGTGGCAGGGGTGGATAATGTTAGAAAAGCAAATGTAAGAGAAGTTGGAAGAATGATAAGAACATGAATGATTGGATTTATCAAATATATTTTTACTATTTGTCTGGCTGAGAGCATTATTTGACCACTGGTTAATTTAATATACTCTGTTTTTAGGGTCGAGAACTTCTGGCTTCTGCTCCTACTGGTTCTGGAAAGACTTTGGCTTTTAGCATTCCCATTTTAATGCAACTGAAACAACCCACAAATAAAGGCTTCAGAGCCCTGATTATATCACCAACACGAGAACTTGCCAGCCAGGTATGACCTCTCACTTCTGAAGAGGATGTGTTTTGGTGTTTGCTTAAGTCATCTTTCTTCTTTGAGGGTAATAGAAAGGTCTCAAAAGAGTATGGCCTGTGTCTTTTGTCAGATCAGGTATTCTGTACAGAGTCCATTTCTATGTCTTATTGCATATGGGGAAATATTTTCTAAAACATGATATTAACATTTGTACTTCTTTGGTGAATGCTCTAAGATCCTCGAAGTTGAAAGGCTACTATAATATATAGTCACTCTAAACTTTATTTTTCTCACCTAGAAAAATGAAAACTCATCTAAGTTTTTGAGAAAGTAAAACTATGCAATCATTGCTCCACTCTCCATGTGCTTAATGTGAAATACATGCCAAGTATGAAATAGTTCTATAATAGTACTATATTCTAAAAACAATAAGTAACAGATTGGATAAGTTTTGTTTTTTTTTTTCTGTTGAAAATGTTTACTAGACCTGAAGAAACTACTGAATCTTACTAGGCATTGAAGTTCCAAACTGCTGAGATTCCAGGTTAATCTACACATTATTACAGATTAAAATTTCAGATATTTATGGAGTTGTAAACTATTTACTTTTTTCATAATGTAAATGAGATTATACATCTTATTCAAGTATTTTAGAAGATAATGTTATCATTTTTTGTTTTAGACTCATCGAGAGTTAGTAAAAATATCTGAGGGAATGGGATTCAGAATACATATGATACACAAAGCAGCAATTGCAGCCAAGAAATTTGGACCAAAATCATCTAAGAAATTTGGTAAGGGATTCGTGCTTGAGATGTAGAGCATGAAGGGGATTTAGAAATTACAAATATTCTAATTGACACCTAAGTGCTCTTAAAGTATATTCATGCATATAATTTGATTTTTAGAGAAGCTAAAAGAGATCTCCCTGCTCCCAAACAGTAGTTATATAAATATATACTAGTGGTTCTCAGCCAAAAGCATTTTGCCCTCCACCCCCACCTCACCCTTCAGGGATATTTGGCAGTATCTGGAGAAATTTTAAATTGTCACACCTGGGGCAGGGTGTTACTAATCTGTAGTGGGCACAAGCTAGGGATGCTGTTAAACATCCTACAATGTACAAAACGGCCCCCTATAACAAAAGAGTTTTCTGGTCCAAAATGTCAACAAACTGAGGTTGAGAAATCCTTCTCTATACTAAAATGCATGGAAATACTCTGTTGACAAGAATAGCTTACGTCCCTACCCTTACATCAGAGAATCTTCTTTTTAGTATCTTGAGCTTCTGAGTAAATTTTCGTTTAAAGAAGGATTTTCCTGGCCTGGTTAGTATGGCTCAGTTTGTTGGGGCATCATCCCATACACCAAAAGGTCTTGGGTTCCATTCCCTGTCAGGGCACATACCCAAGTTGCAGTTAGGATACCTGGTTAGGGTGTGTATGAGAGGCAACTGATTGATATTTCTCTTACATTGATCTTTCTCCCTTTCTCTTCTCTCTTATCAATAAAAACATATGCTCAGGTAGGATTAAAAAAATGATAGAAAAGGAATTTCCATGAAAAAAAAAGTTTGAAAATCAAGCTGTTGGATTATAGTGTTTGCAGCTCAAATATAATGATACAGAAGGGATATACTAGTTTATGCTATGATGGATAAAAAAAAAATATGTTAGCTTACTGACAGGGAAGAACGTTTGTGATGGTGTAGTGAGTATGACCACTGCCTCCTTTCCTCACTTCAGGTTATTAACAACATTCAGGAGCCTTAATTTTCTAGTTTAAGAGGGATGAAACTTGTCTTTGCAATTTGTACCATTTGTTTTTCCTGTAGATATTCTTGTAACTACTCCAAATCGACTAATCTATTTATTAAAACAAGATCCTCCAGGAATAGACTTAACAAGGTACAGATATTTTAATGTTTTAAATGTGCTTTTCTTTTAGTTGATTATATTTTGTCCTCAATTGCTTGTATTGTTGCCCTGTGGAACTTACTACCTACCAGCTTTCAGTAATGTTGGTGCTGAGAATAATGGTGTTTATTAAACTCACAGGAAAATAACTCTGGTCTGGAAGAAAGTTACAGATTCTGATAAGCAGTTAGCACAGAATTCCCCTAGATTTTCAGCAGTGGTGATGGAGTTTTTAAGGTTTATGTGCAGTGGTTCTCAACCTTCCTAATGCCGTGGCCCTTTCATACCATTCCTCATATCGCGGTGACCCCCACTCATAAAATTATTTTCATTGCTACTTCATAACTGTAATTTTGCAATTGTTAAGAATCGTAATGTAAATACCTGTGTTTTCCAATGGTCTTAGGCGACCCCTGTCAAAGGGTCATTCGACCTCCAAATGGGTCGCAACCCACAGGTTGAGAACCACTGTTTATGTGGATCTCTGTTTTTTGCTAATGGAACTTCATATCTTTAAAGCTAATGGCATAGTTACATTAATTTATGTTTATCTTTCTCTACCTTTCCTTGCTTATTTTTCTTGTACCTTTTTGTGATAATGATATGTGGGTCTGAGAAGAAGCATTATGGTTTGACTTCTTCATAGTGAAATGTCTTGGATCTTCTAGTTTAATATCCACAAGTTGTTTTGTTATTTCTTAGTGTTGAATGGTTGGTAGTAGACGAGTCAGATAAGCTATTTGAAGATGGCAAAACTGGGTTCAGAGACCAGCTGGCTTCTATTTTCCTGGCCTGCACATCCCACAAGATCAGAAGAGCTATGTTCAGTGCAACTTTTGCATATGATGTTGAGCAGTGGTGCAAACTCAACTTGGACAATGTCATTTCTGTGTCCATTGGAGCAAGGTAATTGTTCTGCATTATCCCAGGTTTTTTTTTTTGTTGTTGTTGTGTGGTTTTTTTTTGGGGGGGGGGGTGTTTGTTTCATTTACTTGGAATTTTGGGTGGAGGGAAGCAAAAATTGGTTCTTGCAAACTGTAAGGTATGTTTTCTTATCAGGAATTCTGCAGTAGAGACTGTAGAGCAAGAACTTCTCTTTGTTGGATCTGAAACGGGAAAACTTCTAGCCATGAGAGAACTTATTAAAAAGGTATATTTCCAAATAAACTTTTTGATAAAGTTCACTAAGTGTTATATTATTAGTGGGAGGCTGAGCACTATACCTATATCATATTTACTGATCCAGTGGTAAATTGTCAAGCACTTTAGGCTAACACTTCTCCCGAGGAGGAGAGGTTCCAATGTTCAAATATAGTAAGGTTTCTATTCCCAGCACAGGGTAAGCTAGGAAAAGACCTACCTGATGCCCTGAAAGCCTTTTTCCACATCTGCATATGTATCTGCTCTTTGCATTTCTTGTCCCCCTCCCCCTGTCTCCTCTCCACCCTCCAGTCCCTCTGCTACTTTCTTATTGAACTGGGTCATTATAGAATGAGTAGGGCAATTTTCTGTTTGTATCCCTTCAGTATACACTCAGTGGCCAACTTATTATGATCTCTGAATGCGTAACAATCTGGCCACTCAGTGTACATCCTATATAATAAAAGGCTAATATGCAAATTGTCCCCTCAACCAGGAGTTCAACCAGCATGCAGGCCAGCCAACCACCCATGTCCCATCCCCCTGGCCAGGCTGGCTGGACCCCACCCATGCACAAATTCATGCACCGGGCCTCTAATATATATAAAAACAAGGTAGGCAGACCACGCATGCCTCTAATACACACACACACACACACACACATATATATATATATACACATTCTGAGTGGCCAGATTATTATATGTTCAAAGATCATAATAATCTGGCCACTTAAGTATATATTGAATAGAAGCCATAGTTAAAAGACTACATACTGAAGGGTTGGGGGGAGGCTATTGAAATATAAATCCTAAGCTCTGCCCTTAGAATTTAGTCTTCTTTAGGAGCTAAAATAAAGACACTTGTATAAGATAGTTTGTGATAAAGTGCCATAAAAGGCTATAGAGTGCTTTTCTTAACCATTCATATAGTTACAATGGGGCCATAGGGATGGATTGAATTGGTTCAGGGAAATGCTACTAATATGGGCCTTGAAGAATTTCTGGGATTAAAAAGTGAAGTATTAGTGGCAGGAAGAGCAGCTATTGTAAAGTCTCAGAGGTGGAGCTGAACACATTGAATGTGTTTGTAGACAATGAAGAAGTTACCTAAGGAGAACATTTATAGTGGAATTAAAGACAATCAGTTTGGACAGGAGAGTTGGAATCAAGTTAAGAGAAACCACTGAACATTATTGAAGATGTGGCCACATAATTTTTAAGGAAAATTAAACAGGTATATAAGATGGATCATAATGAAAAGAGATTGAAAGTAAAGAAACCAATTAACAGGCTATTAAGTTAGGTTGATTAGACATAAGGAAGAAATAAATGAAGGAGATAGCCTTAGTGGAGGGCTAACAGTAGTTGGAGGATGAACAGGAAAGGTGTTTGCAAGTACCTGGTGAGGACAGGAGTGGTTAAGAATGTTGATTCTGGAACCAGACTACCTGGGTTGAAATCCTAGCTTTAGGCAAATTAACCTCCATTCCACAGTTTCCTCATCATTAAATGAGGGTAATAATATCTACTTCTTACAGTTGTTTTAGTATTAATGAGTTAATACACATAAGTACTTATAATAGTGGTTGGCAAATAACAAATGCTATGTGTAGTTTTAAAAATATTCTTAACAGGTATTGTATAGCAATAGGAAATACAAGTTTTTCACAGATACATAGGATTATACATGAGCTCTAGATTTGTGAACATTCTGAAATTATGTTAGATTTTGTGTAAATGGGTGGTTGCCTATTAGAAAGTTTCATTGCTTCATTAGATTCTGAAAGGTATATGAACCAAAATAAAAAGATTAAGCCCTGCTGAAACCGGTTTGGCTCAGTGGATAGAGCATCGGCCTGTGGATTGAAAGGTCCCAGGTTCAATTCCAGTCAAGGGCATGTACCTGGGTTGCGGGCATGTCCCCAGTAGGGGACGTGCAGGAGGCACCTGATGGATGTTTCTCATCGATGTTTCTAACTCTCTATCCCTCTCCCTTCCTCTCTGTAAAAAATCAATAAAATATATTTAAAAAACAAAAAAAAGATTAAGCCCTAATATAGACAGTTGAAAATATTCAAAGTTGATTTAGAGAGAGGAAGGGTATGATATAAATATAAAGATCATTTGCTTAGAGCTGGTAGTTTATAACTGAGACTTTAATAAGATAAATATTCAGAGAACTGAGAACAAAGAACTGCGCTTTGGGGGAATACCCACAGTTAGGAAAGATAATGAATTAAAAACACAGTCATTACATTTTAAGTAGAATCAAAAAAGTTCTGAGGCACAGAGGCTGAGAGATTATTATTTCAAGCATTTGGAATCCATTGCTATAGAAAGGTAAAGGGGATTAATTAGACAAGATCATTAGCATTTTCAAGATGTAAGTACAGTTCAAGTTGGTGGAAAGAACCCATTATAGAGAAGGGACGATGAGGAAGGTAGACAGACCACGTATGTCCTAGAAATTTGGCAATGAAAATACACTAAATTGAATTCGATTCTTTTATGAACTAAAATCATAAAATACTGTGATTATATTCTTAATTTTGGGTTAATGTGTACTGATTATTGCATTTCTTTTTAGGGTTTCAATCCACCCGTTCTTGTCTTTGTTCAGTCCATTGAAAGGGCGAAAGAACTTTTTCATGAGCTCATATATGAAGGTATTAATGTGGATGTTATTCATGCAGACAGAACACAGGAACAGGTGAAGTCAGATGTATACTCTTAAAATGATAACTAAATTTTAAAAATGTTTTCCATTCCTAGAGTGGTACTAAAACATTTACTGTCTGTTCTATTAACTAGAGAGATAACACAGTCCAGAGCTTCCGAGCAGGAAAAATTTGGGTCCTTATTTGTACAGCCTTGCTAGCCAGAGGGATTGATTTTAAAGGTGTGAACTTGGTGATCAACTATGACTTTCCAACAAGCTCTGTGGAATATATCCATAGGATAGGTGAGTTGTCTCCTGCCTCCACGCTCATCCATTTTAGCACTGATGCTATTCCTACAAACATGATCAGTTTTTTAGTGCTGTGAAAAATCCACTTTTATATGTGAATCTTGAAGGTCTCTTTTTCCAAAAAAATGTTTTTTAATGGTCTGGTTTTTCTTAGGTCGAACTGGAAGAGCAGGGCATAAAGGAAAAGCTGTTACATTTTTCACTGAAGATGATAAACCATTATTAAGAAGGTAAGTTAGCCGAAACCAGTTTGGCTCAGTGGATAGAGCATCGGCCTGCAGACTGAAAGGTCCCAGGTTCGATTCCGGTCAAGGGCATGTATCCTGGTTGCAGCCCCATCCCCAGTAGGGGGGTGTGCAGGAGGCGGCTGATCGATGTCTCTCTCATCGATGTTTCTAACTTTCTATCCCTCTCCCTTCCTCTCTGTAAAAAAATCAATAAAAAAATAAAAGGAAGGTAAATTAGGAAAAATAACTTTGTGTTAAATTGGCAATGTTGATTCATTATTTTTATATGTATACACAGTTAACAGATAATCACAAAATATCTTTGTCCAAAATTATGCTATAGTAGTCAACTAAATTTTAGCAACGAGAAACGGAAAAATTAACAAAAGGCCTTATTTTTGCCTTTCGATTATTTGTTAATAATAACAAATGTTCCAAAATTCTAATAACTCAGAATTCTCCCAATAGCCACCAGTTAAAATAATGTAATATTATGGTTTTTGAATGAGTAATAGTTTAAAATTAACCTGAGTCTCTTTAGCCCCATCAAGATTCTTACTATACTGCATCCTTCCCATTATTCTTAGGGACAGATGGAATTTTATATTTAGTCCCAGGAGCACACTCCAATATTATTCAATTGTAGCCTCTTGAGTAGATAGAATTTTGAAATCATGGGTTTTAATTTAGCCCATCATCATAGATAATAACATAAAAGTTTCCTGCATTTTGGTTGCCTACAGAAAATTTAGCCTGATGATAATCGGTAACACATTACATTTCTAACAGTTGAAATTGAGTTGTGGCTCTAGCTGGTTTGGCTCAGTGGATAAAGCATTGGCCTAAGGACTGAAGGGTCCCAGGTTTGATTCCAGTCAGGGGTATGTATCTTGGTTGCAGGCTCCTCCCCGGCGTGGGCCCTGGTTGGAGGCAACCAATTGATGTGTTTCTCTCACATTGATATTTCTCTGTTGTTTTCTCTCTCTTCCACTCTCTCTTAAAAAAAAAAAAAAAGTTGTGTCTGAAAGCAGTTTGTATTTTGAGTTTATCTGTTTTGGCAAAGATTTTTTTTCTGTGCCTTCTGAGATGTGGCTCTGTTAATCTTGGTTTTTCTTTGAGCAGACTTTTATATGTGCATGTGTAGGGCAGTATGTACTCAAACCGCCTATAGTCACCTCAAGTTTCCTCAGAAACTCCAAGCATGTGAATTTGATGCCCATATCGGTGTAACTATGCACCTCCATTTTTCATCTGAGAAATGGGGATAATGATAATACAGTGGTACCTCGAGATACGAGTGCCCTAACATACGAGATTTTTGAGATATGAGCTGTCGAGCGAGCGATTTTTTGCTTTGAAATACGAGCAACATTTGAGATATGAGTAATCACGCGGATCGGCCGGCTGCACATGACCCACCAGTTTACCGCGACTCGAGTGTCTCATAGTTTCCCATGCCTCAGTCAGTGTGCTTGTTTACCTCGTTGTCGAAGCATCTTTTGTGCATTTACATACTTTATCACATTTCTTTTTATAACCATGGGTCCGAAGAAAGCGAGTGGAAAGGTCAGTGCTCAGAAGAGGATGATGTCTATTGAATTAAAGCGTAAAATCATAGAAAAATATGAGCAAGATGTGCGAGTGGCTGACTTGGCGAGGCAGTATGGGCGTAGTACTTCAACGATATGCACTGTGCTTAAACAGAAGGAGTCGATAAAGGGTATAACGCCAGCTAAGGGC
The DNA here is from genome assembly GCA_011751065.1 of Lasiurus cinereus. NCBI lineage: Eukaryota > Metazoa > Chordata > Mammalia > Chiroptera > Vespertilionidae > Lasiurus > Lasiurus cinereus. The sequence goes on along the minus strand of JAAGEH010000016.1, from coordinate 16,415,784 downwards.
GTTAAAATAATTTCTAAGCTTCGTAGCTCTCTCCATGAATAGATGGAGAATCTACTGATGGTGTGGGTGATGGAGAAGCAGCTTAAAGGAGATACATTAACACAGGGCATCATATGCGAGGAGGCGCGAGCGATTTACGGTGATTTGCTGGAGCAGACCCCGAGCACTTCCACGGACAAAGCATCGAAAGACTCATTTAAAGCCAGGAGAGGCTGGTTTGATAACTTCAGGAAAAGGTCCGGCATTCACTCCATCGTCAGGCATGGTGAGGCAGCAAGTTCGGATGTGAAGGCAGCTGAGGATTACCTCAAAACTTTTTCTGAACTGATAGAAGCCAAAGGATATATCCCCCAGCAAGTCTTCAACTGTGACGAGACAAGGCTTTTGTGGAAGAAGATGCCGAATAGGACTTATAGAACGGCAGAGGAGAAGGCGATGCCAGGCCACAAACCCATGAAGGATAGGCTAACTCTCCCACTGTGTGCCAATGCGAGTGGCGACTGCAAGATCAAGCCTCTGCTCGTATACCATTCGGAAAACCCCAGAGTCTTTAAGTCACATAAGATTTTAAAAGATAAACTGCAAGTTATGTGGAGGGCAAACCCGAAGGCATGGATCACCAGGCAGTTCTTTGTGGAGTGGGTAAACCTGGTTTTCGGCCCTTCTGTTAAGAAATATCTACAGGAAAACAATCTAACCATGCAAGCCCTCCTCGTCCTCGACAATGCTCCTGCTCACCCACCGAACCTCGAAGATGAACTCCTCGAAGAGTTCAAGTTTATCAAGGTTGTCTACCTACCTCCCAACACCACTCCTATCCTGCAGCCCATGGATCAGGAGGTGATTTCTAATTTTAAAAAGCTGTACATCAAGCACCTGTTCCAGCACTGCTTTGAGGTGATGGAGAACACAAACCTCACCCTTCAAGAGTTCTGGAAGAACCACTTTAACATTGTGATATGCCTCAGAATTATTGATCAGGCCTGGCTGGGTGTTACAACGAGGACTTTGACCTCTGCATGGAAGAAGCTGTGGCCTGAGGCCATAGCCAAAAGGACCTTCGAAGGATTCAAACCCGAGGTGCCAGTGTAGGAGGAGATAGTGTCTCTGGGAAAATCCATGGGCCTGGAGGTGGATGAGAGATGTGAATGAGCTCGTCGAGGAGCACTCCCTGGAACTCACCATGGAGGAGTTATAAGAGTTGCAGTCTCAGCAACATGCAGAGGTTCTCCAAGAAATTGGTTTCGAGGAGGAGTCAGAGGTGGAGATCTCTACAAGTGAGATAGAGGAGATCTTAGGAATGTGGGAGAGGATGTCACACTTTGTGGAAAAGAAACACCCTGAAAAAGTTGCTGTTGGTTGTGAATCGGAGCTGTTCAATGAAACTTGCCTCACCCATTTCAGAAACATTCTGAAAGGGAGGAAGAGGCAAACCTCATTGGACACGTTTTTTTTTTAAATCGGCCAAAAATGCAAAGACCAGTAGCAATTAAGTTCAGTGAAGATTAGTTAAGTTACATTCAGTTTAGGGATAAAGTGTAGCATGAAGAGTGTAACGAGTAGGTAAATACACTTTATAAAACCAGTTTATTCCTTTACATTCTCTTTTATTATGTTTTTATACAGTATTTGTCATTTATAAATACATTTCTCTTATTCAAAAACACGTAACAAGAACAACTGGGGTGGCATTTTGAGGGCTGGAACGGATTAACGGCATTTCAATTGATTTCAGTGGGGAAATTTGCTTTGAGCTACGAGCAACTTGTTATACGAGCAAGGTTACGGAACGAATTAAACTTGTATCTCGAGGTACCACTGTATTATAAAGGGTTGTTGTGAAGATTTAAGTTACTACACATGAAAAATTGAAGACAATGCCAAACCTATAGTAAATACTATCATTTAATAGATTTACCTGGTGAGTTTGACTCTGGCTTCAGTCAGTTTCTCATCCAAGGTTGAACTTAGAGGTTTTTTAAGGTTTGATAAAATAAATGTTGAGCAGAAATAGCTGCTGTCTAAAATTATGCATCAATCATTTTGTTAGTAATCCAATGTGATTACATCTGTTAGTAATTGATAATACATTAAAATACTGGATTACTTTTTTACTTGTGTAGTTTTAGTTCTTGTATTATGCAGAGGGTGCAAGTTCATAAACATCAGTCTGATAAGATACAAATTTATGTTAATGGGTACCTTTTTCAGCGTTGCCAATGTTATACAGCAGGCCGGATGTCCTGTTCCAGAATACATAAAAGGTTTCCAAAAACTACTAAGGTACAGTTTTGAATTTACCAGACCATCTCTTTCTGCCTTTGCATATACATTCTTGTTTTCACATTCTTACACATAGTTTTAACAATACTATTACTTTTAGAACATTTTAAGATAAAAATTTTCCTTATAAAAATTTTTGTGAATATTGTATATTTTTTAAACCTTGCTAGTTTTCTCATCCTTGAAATTTTAAGTATTCAGATTCTTTAAAAAATTATTCAATATGAGTGAAATATGTTTGGATTTTGTTTTAGTTCATAAAACTGGTAAAAAGCAGTTAATTGGCCCAAATCACACTCTAATGCTTTTTGGCACAATAAGGCTGATATGGGACATATTTTAGCCATAATCACTGCCTTTAAAGTTGATTGAATTTATCATCCCTTTGGGTTACCTCTGTAAATGCTATTAGGTAATCTAGTATATAAAGTAGATACAAGTTTGGATAAATCAGTGAGCAGATAAAAAATGAATTTTGTGACAAGAATCAAAATTAGTTTTAGCTTTAACTTTTAAATTAAGTTATACTTCATTTAGTTCTTTCCTCTCTTTATAACTTTCAGCAAACAAAAGAAAAAGATGATTAAGAAGCCATTGCAAAGGGAGAGCATTAGTACAACTCCAAAATACTTCTTAGAAAAGGCTAAGGATAAACGGTAAGTATATGGTGAGAAAATTAACTGGTTGTTTCCATTACATAGTTATAGTAGGCATTACTTGTCCTTAGGATAAGCTTTTTAGAGGTAGAATTAATAGGTTTACAGTCTGTTATAGATTGTAATAAAAGTAATATATCTTAGGTTGGGGGAATGATTTGGGAGCTTGGATGATTCAGTCTTGGATCTGTTTATTTCCACTTCTGAAAACATGATTTCAATTTACTATAAATTAGAATTGCACTGCCCACCATCTCCACCCAACTTGCATGAGGACATGCTACTGAGGCCAATAGTTAGGACTCACATTGATGGAGTCTTCCTTGAAGCTCCATATTCTAGACAGGATTTTATATAATCTTAGACTTATGCTGAAGCATATTGTAAAACTTATAAAAAGTATGACCTTTGGTTAAATTTATAGTAGCATGGCTGCATTGAATAAGTATAGATTTTTTTTTAGCGTACATACAGGATTGCTAGGAAGCAACATATTTTGATAGTAGTCTGATATATTCTGATCGGTAGTAGTGTTTCCACTATTTATGGAAAATGACACTCCTCAAATTCTACTAGTACCCGTTAATATATAATATATATGAAATGTAGGCATTTACTGAGTATCTATTGTCCTGCTGGTACTTGACAGTAGTTATACAATGACGATACAATGAGGCTTGTTTCCGAAGTTAGTATGCAGGCAAAAAAATAGAGAACAAATTTTAAATAAAATAGAAGTTTAGAGAAGGGAAATTCATTGTGGATTAGTATAGTTCCAGAAAGTTTCAAGGAAGTACAATGATCTTTAAGGATAGGTAAAATTTACGCACATAGAAGGAACAAGGTGAACAGAGACATGAATACTGGAATACACTTTCTTTCTAAGTGGAATAAGAATCTTACCTGACATTTTATATTGATTGTGAGAATAATGTTCAGTTCAAATATATGTAGAGTACAGTGTGTTCCAAAGTTTCAGTGAGTTTAAGCTTTAATCCCTTGGAAAGAGTAATCTTCTTATACTTAGTTTTGTGAGTTCTTAATAGTTTTTTTATTTTAATTTTTTGTGGCAGCAATTTCTGGGTGACATTTAGACTAGTGGACTGGCAGAGATCACTCTGCTTGGCCAATCTAATGTGTCTCAGACTTTTTCTTTTTGGCCATCTAATCTCTCTCATTAGACTTTTTCTTTTTAGTGGGCATTAGAACCTTGTTCTTTGGGTGAGGTTAAAGCTAGGATTGCAAATGCAATTTTAGGCATTGAGCAGCAGCTGATGAAAGTTTTTAAAATGGTTGAAAATTAACTTAGAGCATAATGATGCTTTTAATAAGAAACATGAATATCTTAATTAAATGTTGATTTTTTTATCAGTTTGTAGCATTTATACTTTTGAAGTTATTAAAACTTAAAGATACTAAGATTTTGAGGATACTCAGTATAAATGTTGTCACTTTAGACACTTAAGATGCTATTTTCATTTTCTTTATAATAAATTAAAGGCCATACTTTAAATTTTTTTTTCTCAAATTAAAGGAGAAATTTAGAAAGTTAAACAGAAGTAGTAGAATTAAGCCAACTGGGCTGCATAGGTTTAAGAAACAAGTTACAAAGGCTAAAGAAGGGCCATAGGTACTTAGGAGAGAGAAAAGCAAAGGTATTGTACCTGGTAGGGGAGGAAGAGGGAGAAGAGAAAGGTGCCTGTATGCTCCTGAGGAGATCGTGCCTAAAGATCATAATTCTTAACATAGCCCATAAACAAGAACTGATCTGAATCTAGCTTAGTTTTTCAATGTATTGATGCTATCTACATTTGTAGTTTCAGTTTATACCTCTATGCTGATAATACTTCTGTCCACATCTTCAGTCCCAGCTTCTCAACCTGAAAATAATACAAACTCTGCCACTGGGATTGACTGAGGATTAAATGTGTTAATATACATCTGAGAACTTTGCATTATTGTACCATGATATACAAACATTCATTATTTTTTCAAAATTATTTCCTTTTCCTGTGTTAACATTTAGTTGATAGCATTCACCAGACTCTAAAATCAGACTGTTGGGGTTCATGTCTAATATTTATTAGCAGTGTGTGATGATCAGCAAGTTGTCCAACCACTCTACTTAATTTTCCTCATCTATAAAATGAGGATAAGAGAATCTTCTTCATAAATTAGGAAGTTATCCAAGATGATAACATATAAGGCACTTATAACAATAGTAACACTTAATGTGAACTCTTACTATTAGGTCAAGATCAGAATTAGTCTTTTATACTATAATGGAGGCCTGGTGCATGAAATTTGTGCACTGGTGGTAGAGGGGGGCGGGAACGGGCCTAAGCCAGCAGTCAGATATCCCTCTTGCAGTCTATGCTCTTGCAGTCTGGGACCCCCTTGCTCCTTTTTTTTTTTTTTTTAAGTTATGATGACATTTATTCCTCCAAGTGGTAATATAACTCAAAGGTTATGATGTTATTACCCTGAAAGACATTAACCATTTTTACATCTAATTTAGGCATCTTATTTCTCCCCTTGCTCCTTAACTGCCCACAGCAGAGGCAGGAGAGGTTCCTGCCACCACTGCTCTACACACTGACCACCAGGGGGCAGCTCCTGCATTGAACATCTACCCCCTTGTGGTCAGTGTGTGTCATAGTGACTGGTCATTCCACTGTTTCGTCGAGTTGCATATTACATTTTTATTATATAGGATTGTAGTATAGTGTAGTTTATTGTGACCTTTCTGACTCACTTAGGTGATGGTGGTTTTCTAAAGGGCAGTGACCTAATGCAGCAGTTACCAACTGGTAGTCCATGGGCTACTGATGGTCCGTGGGTCTGAAAGGTTGGTGACCACTGACCTAATGCATCTTTGTGTTCCCAATGCCTCATATATTTTATTATACAGTAGGTTTCAGTCAATGTTTATTAAACTGGTAGACTTTGGGAAAGTACATTTGGCTAGATTTTTTGATTCAGCTTTTCTTACTTTCCTTGTCACAGGAAAAAGGTCACTGGTCAGAACAGCAAGAAGAAAGTATCTCTTGAAGACAAAAGCTAAAAAAATATATATTTTTAAAAAAAAGCTGTATCAGAAACATCATTTTATGATCAAAACATACATGTTGTTTACATGGAATACTTCATCTTAAAATCACCTGTAGTCAACTACAAGAACATGGTTCTGGTGAAAAATGATCATGAACTTTCAGTGCATCATGTCTAACTTTTAAATGATCACACAATGAAAATCACATTCATTGACATTTCTGTGGTTTGGCTCCAGAGAGATACTTCTTATAGAAGAACAAAAGCTTATGCTACAAAATGAAATACCCAAATGTGGGGAATGCGTAAGGACTTTTGCCTTCAAGTGTGAAGGAAGGTGTGATGTGTGTTGTAGAGAGACATTTGGAACCAAACTAAAGTAAAGCCTTGAGATTGAATGTCCCTTCTCTCTCTCCCCCATCCCAGTCTGTTTCTGTTGTTGTTTTTGAATGAACACAAACTATCTACCAAGAAGAAAGCTAATCTCTATTTTACTATTTCTTGATAGCCTTTTATGGTGTAAACTACAACAAAAAGATGCCTCTTCTGTAGCTGGTTTTCAAGATCTCTAAGATTTTAAATTCCTTGGTCTATTAAATATTCTTATATTTCATTGGTAAGGTAGCTCATACTTCACCTGCTTAATGTTGCAACTACAAAATATGGTCAGCCTATCCCTTCTTATTTAAAAAAATTTTAAAGAATTTATTGGAGTGACATTGGTTAATAAAATTATATAGATTTCGCCAAAACCGGTTTGGCTCAGTGGATAGAGCATCAGTGGATAGAACCTGGACTGAAGGGTCCCGGGTTCCATTCCGGTCAAGGGCATGTACCTTGGTTGCAGGCACATCCCCAGTGGGGAGCGTGCAGGAGGCAGCTGATCGATGTCTCTCTCTCATTGATGTTTCTAACTCTGTCCCTCTCCCTTCCTCTCTGTAAAAAATCAATAAAATGTATTTTTAAAAAATTATATAGGTTTCAAGTGTATAATTTTATAATATATCATCTCTGTATTGTATTATTTATCACCTCTTTACCCTCTCTTACCTTCCCCTACCCTCTTTCCCTCTGGTAATCACCAGGTTGTTCAGCTTCTCCCTTTCTTCATTTTTCATCATTTAACCATGCTCTTTCCTGTCTCTTTCCATTCAAGATAGTTTTGTCCTGATAAGGAAGAATGTTCCTATTACTTGATATACCTGTGGCTGCATTCTCTTACATCTTACCTTTCCTGAGACTTCATGGCCCTTTATCCATTTAGTAAGCAGGTCTCAGTCAAAGGTAAAGAATTATGATCATACGGTGATAGAGACTATTCACCAGATTTTGCTCTGTTGATAGATTTGTACAGTGGAATAAAAAATCAACTTCAGTCCTCTCTGGGTCCGACCCAGTTTGTGGCCTCAGCTAAACACACTAAGAAGGTCGGAATCATGGGTAACTATGGGACCCATTATGGCACCTCCCTCAAGAAAATGGTGAAGAAAATTGAAATCACTTGCTTCTGAGGCAAAACCAAGATGAGATGAACTGTGGAATCTGGAACAGATTCCTGCATGAAAACAGTAGCTTGTGGTACGTGGACCTATAACACCACTTCTGTCACAATAAAGTGCTATCAGAAGACTGAAGGAATTGCAAGACCAGTAGAAGCATTTCCTTTATTCTTATCTTTTACTCTAGAGTCAGTACAGGGAAGTTCCCAACTGGAATATTTTAGATGGGCAAAAATTGTTCATCTTCAGAATTTATGTAAATGGAGCTCTTACTACAAGGTGCAAAAAATACAAGTGTGATTTTCTTTGTTCTAACAGGTCGATTCTATATTCTGAAGATAGGTATACTTCTGCTACCCATTTGCCAGCTATATAACTTTGAATAAGTTCATGAATTTCTCAGAGCTTCAGTTTTTTCATTTATGGAACTGGGGGTAATACTAATTACGTCTCAAGGTTAGAAGTACCTAACATTGCCAAATGTTGTAAATTCACAACAAATATTCCTTAAACATATTTGGTCCAGAATATAAGGCTTGATAACAATCACTGCCTTCCAGAGTAGTGGTTAGGAATAAAGGAACAAGTAGTATGGCATATGCTATGTTAGACATAAGGAATCACAGGAGGGCATCTAACCCATACTGGAATTGTCATGGAAGGCTGACATCCTGAGCTGAGTCTTACAGATATAAGGATCTATAGGCAAAAGAAAACAAAGTATTCAGGCAGATACCACATCTGTGGCCCTTGATATAACTTTCATTTGACTTCCTCTTCATTATTTTCTGTGTAACCACCCATCCTTAAATAAAAGTTACATAAACCTGTAACTTTGTCAATGGATTAATACTGAATTTAACACCTTTATATCAGTTGGAAGTAATCTGCACGAGGAATGAAATTAGTAGACAATTTATGAAATTATCATGATAATTGAATAGGCTCTAGTGAAATGAGCAAGGACTTCTTGAAGTCAAAACACCAAGTTTTATATCCCGGTCCTGCCGCTGTGCAGCTGTATGATTTAAGTAAATTACAACTTTAAACCTTGGTTTTCCTATTTATAAAATGCCAATACTAACTCCAAGGAACATTGAGGATTTCAAAATATACAGTGAATTTCCTGACCAGTGATTTGTGCCCAGTAAACGATAACATTACAAATTATGTACCTGTAAAAGCCTTGAGACAAGAGTAAAAGATAATTATAATTAATCCATTACTTGCTAATAAGCAAAATGCTTGAGGGCTTGGAAAAGTTAACATTTGACTTTCAGTAGTTTGACTAAGAAAAATAACGGTAAAAATATGGTCAGTTATATTAGTAGTTTTGGACTGCTTTCCAAACACCAGTTTTGCCACAGGCATACCTTGTTTTATTGTGCTTCGCTTTACTGTCTTCATAGTTGAGGTTGTTTAAAAATATAAATTGAAGGCAACACCCTGCACCAGCGAAAGAGTACGACTCATTTTATTGCCATATTCTTTATTGCAGTGGTCCAGACCCAACCACTATGTCTGTGAGGCATACCTGGGAAGGAAAAATGGATTACTGGGTGGCACGATGGCAGAACCAAACAAGAGTTAGGCACCCTGGAGGTTTTATATGTGGATTGGGGTTTGTTGTTTTACTAAAATTTCAAATTCAAATTTCAATTTCCAGGGAGAAAATGGAGAGCGCTGGGTCCTTCTTTATGTGCAAAGAATAACAATGAGAGAACACACCATCTAGTTTAAAAAACAGGACTCAATCTGCTCTTTCCACTGACCAAGATCATGATTTTTCCAACGAGGGACGACGACGCCTTGCAGCTTCGCTGCCAGCTGGGTTCTCCCTAACAGCCTTTCCCGAGAATGAATCAGCTCCCCAGGAGCTGAGGACGAGCCCGCCCCGCTCACTCCCAGAACTAGCAGTGCACCTGCAGGACCCCCTAGCGGCGGCCGCGTCACGTGAGCAGAGCGCACCACCCCTCTCCCGGCCTCGGGGGTCACGTGGGCCCGCGGCCCCGCCCCGTCGCCCGATCTGCGGCGAGGTAGGGTCTGTGGTTTGCCCCGGAAGTGGCTGTCTTCCGCTGACAGCTGCTGTTAAGGTGGCGGCGGCCCGCGGCCGCGGAGGCAGCCCCGGAGCAAGATGGCGCTGCGGCCGGGAGCGGGAGCTGGCGGCGGCGGGGCCGCGGGAGCCGGCGCGGGGGCCTCGGGGGGAGGCAGGTGAGTGTGAAAAGCCGGGCGTGCAACCCGCCCGCAGCCACAGCCTCGGCTCTATGGCGGTTATGGCGGTTTTCGCCCGCGCCGGCCCCTTTTGCTTTGGAACCGGCGATGGGAGAAGGGTCGTCCGGGCTCCTAGGCCGAAGCGGGCGGACGGAGCTTGGCTGCCCGACTCGTTTTCCAGGCTCAGGGGCACCAGCTGCTGGGCCAGCGGGAAGCGGGCGGGCGCCCCAGCGCGGGGGGGAGGGGTGGGGGAGGTGAGGGTCCGCTCGGCGGGGCGGCACCGGCCTGGCTGAGTGAGAGAGGGACCCCAACGCCTCGCTTCTCGCCCTGGCTGGCTCCGAGGGCCCAGAGACCTCCCCTCCCCTGGGCTCGGCCGGGGGCCCCGGAGGGAAGGCTCCGGAGAATGTGGTCACAAAGCCGAACAATTGCCTCCGTCCGCGCTGTGTGTGTGCTGCTGTTCCCTCCCCTTGTTTAGGTGGCTCTGTTTTTATTTCCTGAACACGCGAGACTCCGAAGACCTTCCCGTGGGTAAAGAGAGCTCTGGCCGATGCAGTTCTGAAGACTTGATTCCTTATTTCTTTTTAAAGGACTGTTTTAAGCCTTAGTTACGCAGTTATTAGAACAAAGCTTCCCGACAGACTTTCCCTTAGCCCTAAAACAAATCGCCCTCTGTCATATTTCAGCTAATAACTGCTTATGGATCTCAGACCCAGAACTGTAAGGAAGATGAACAGTTTGCAATTGGACAAGGTCATCATTTAAGGGAAAAAAAATTTTTTTACTCTGAAAGTCTTCCTTCTATAATGACCTTAGTCCGATTCTGTTTTGTTAGCAAACACATACTGCATCCACATTTGGAGATAAAACTAGCTTTTTATCTAAACTTTAGATAATTTTAAATTCTAAAGCATTCTAAGTTATCTTTGGAAAACAAAGTATCGGTTTTTTAATATGCAGTGTTTCAATTTTGGAGTCATGAACACAAAGTGTCAGCTCTTTAAAGGTACTACCTCCTGGAGGTGCTTTAATGTATGTGCTAAAAAGAACCTCTGTTCAATAAACCACCCGTGTGCAGCCCCACTCTTTATTTCCTCTACACATCTTTCGCTTAGATTTAAAATTTCTTTCTTTTTTGTTTTCTAATTTCCACTGTTTTACAAGTTTTTCATAAATATTCTATTTATAAGTCAGTTCCTGGTTGGAGAAGCGAAATCTGTAATAATCTCTCTATCTTTATATGTGATGACAGTTTCTAAAACGTTCTTGAGTGGCATTAATTTGATCAAGTGTATGGTTAATTATGGCTCCAAATTCTGAGGAAATGTAAATTTAAAGTAATTTGATATTCTAAGTCCAGGTTTTTAATTTTGGGGTTTGTGTGTGTGTGTGTGTGTGTGTGTGTGTGTTGTTTTTTCACTTTTTTGGGTGGGGAGGATCTCAGGTGCAGAAAGTTGAGTGGATCATTCACCTTATAGTATTTTAATATCACTCGTCCATGAACACAGATTTTAAAAACAAATATGGCCTGAATTGTGATAGAAATTTGGTTGTAGTAAATCTACATTTTGAAACTCTAAAGGATATAAAGGAGAGAAAGTGGTTAAATGTTCCTTAACTTGAATAATATATGGAAAGTGTTATATATATTGGAAACTTTCTGAGAAGCTGTATGCTCAATGAAGAAACAACACTATGGTTTTTAGAGAGTAGTGGTGAGGGCTGAGCTTTTTTTGTGAGGAAGCTAACATTATGGTAGCCTAAATACATTTTAGGGAAAAATAATTTTAATAAAGAAAATTCATGAAGTATAATTTATAGTATTTTTTAGATACTTGTTCCTGTTCTAAGAAACTATGCAAAAAGCAATGGTATTTTCCAACTTTATTAATATTAGCCTACTTTTTATTGGTATCCTGAATGGGCTACTTTAGAATAGATGGTATATTTGTATAAAGGGCAAATTTTACCCCAGTGGTGAGAAGTAAATTTTTTTAAAGTCAAATATACTACATAAAAGGAGTTGAAAGATCTTGAATAGTCTGAATCCTTCTAGGATATCATTTATAAGTTTGTCAGTTTTCCTCCTGCTCTTTTATAAGTTCCTTTAAAGGCTTTCTCATCTTTTCATTGTCCACTGTTTCTCGCACATTCTAGCACACAGAAAACTTTCTGTAAATATTTTCACATTCAAGCTATAGAAGGCAGAGAAGAGGCAGTATTTCACCAGGGCCCTCATTTGGAGGAAGCGGTCAAGAGATTGTCATAAAGGTGGGGATGCCTAGTGAACACTAGGGAACAGTAGGTAGGCTAGATGCGGCAGTGAGGTGGGAAGATAAAGCTGAAAAAAAAAAAAGTGCCAAACTTGGAGCGGTCCTTGCGTATAAGCAAAGGAAATTCAATTTAAGGGGGAATCATTGCATAGCTTTAACCTTAGGATTAGTTCTTAAATGGTACTTTAGGAAGATGCACCTCAGCTGTACTGTATGAGCTACTGGAGGTGGAGGTGGGGAGAGCCATTAAGTCTCACAGGATTCCAGGCCCCAGAAGTAAAGGCTGATTTGGATTAGTAACAAAGATAACTGAAAAGGAAGAATGAATGAAGTAGGCAAGAAGAATGAATGTGACAAATAGAGTTCACAGTTCTGCTTTCACACTAGCACATCAGTAATAAATAGTGATTTTTACCTTTGAAATAAAATTGTTGGTCATCTTGATGCCCAGTGTTTGCCAAACTTTTCTGTCTTATCAATGTCTTACCTGCTTGTCTAACCAGTCTTGAAACAGGCTGATGGTGGTAATCTAAACATTCCAGAGTCATACAAATGATACATAGCAACATTGAGTTGCTTAATAATTACTGAAGTAAGTCATATTCATCAGTAATGTTTTTAATTTAGTTTTTATTTGTTTACGTTTTTGAAGTAATCTTTCTCCATCTCTCCATCTATTCTTGTCTAATTGGGACCTTGGGAAACTTGCAGTTCTCTGTCCTCATTTGACAGAGGAAACAGGACAGAGTGGTGAAGTGAGGGTCGGGGAGTTGCATAGAACTTCATGGTAGTTACTTTATGGTAGAGAGGCGTTTCCTGTTTTTATTTAACCACTAAACCATATTGGTAATTGTAATCGTTAAGATTGATTTTGAAAAGTCCCAAAAGATTGATTACTTAAATACATTGTTTCTACGTTTATAAATCTTATTCTTTAAGTAACTTTTTAAAAAATTGAGTACTACCAAATTTCAGCTTGCAGTTTAAACATTGTATCCAGTTAACACATTACTTAACTAAAATATCTTGTGTGCAGTTCAGAAAAGCTGTTCACTCTCCTTGGGTGCAGGCCTGCTTGTCAGCTGTAGAAATTGCTAGTGATTCAGATCCTTTACCAGATAGATGTTCAACTAGAACTTTGTAAACCATCTTAGAATTAAATTTAAAAATATATTTTTTTCAAGCTAAAAAACTCCAAAGTTTGGTTTTTAGCCTTTTTCCTGGGTAAGGGGGTGTTATGCCGTAGAAAAATGCAAGGACTCATAAATTTGGCCTATATTCCTGGATTTACCTAGACTGTGTAAAGACTATCCTGAAATCTCCTTCAGATCTTTGACTCCCAGATTGAAAGCATTTTTTCTTCCTTAATTTGTCCTGTTTTCTTTCCCTCCAGTCTAAGAAGTCCCTCTTCTGTTTCAAAGCAGATCTCTTTTGCTACCTCGCTAGGTTAATACCATTCCTTCCAAAACCTTGTTTTATAAGTTACTAAGTATATCTTTTGTCCAGTATTTGAAGTCTTTTTCCCTACAGTTTCTTCCTCTAAAAACTGTCCACTCAAAGATCACCATTTTCAAAAGCAGTGATCTTTATTTATTAATCCTCATTCTTACAAGCCTTTCTACAGCATTAGACACCAGTAACTATTTACTTCTTTTTGAAATGTGGTTGTTCTTCAGTTAAATTCTTAAGTTATAACCAACTTCTTTAATTCTCAGTGACCATTCCCTACTCAATTGTCACTGTAAAAATTCTTCAGCATTGTCCCTTTGTTGCCTTCTTACCATGTATGCACATTCCCTTGCTATTTCATCCACAACTACAGCTCAGGTTTTTTTAACCTGTATTTAAAAGAGCCTAGCTCGACCCTTCTCCTGAACTTGAGCTACTTTTCTGATTGTTTACTAGATTGCTCCTCATGGCCACACTGCTACCACCCTTCTCTCTAAACCTATTTAATTGGATTGCTGTTTTTAGTGAACAGCATCAGCACCTTTGCAGTTGCTCAGGCTCAGATCTTAGCTTCATGTTCTGCTCTTTTTACATATGAAGATCCCAATCTATTTTTGTTCTGTTTTCAGCTTCATGTTTCCAGTAGCAGGTGGAATGAGACCTCCTCAAGGTAAGTGAAAGGTTACATTTGGAACTTTTATTTTTCACTATTATGTTTCTCAGCTTAGGACTTAAGTGGATAAAGAAGTTTTGTTTAAACTTACAGTTTAAACTACTCTTAAAATTTCTCAAAGATTACGTAATTTGGGGAATACTAAGAATCATTTCTCATTTCTCCCAAACTTATTTAAACATATTAACAGATTATTATTTAACCTCAGAGATGGAGGTTTTCAGATCATGAGTATCAAAGAATTCTCTAAATGACATATTTTTCCTTCTATCTAGTTTTCTGCTAGATGGTTTTAGCTGCTTAGGGCAGGGTCTTTGTCTGCCTTGTCGCATTAGCATATCCAGCACCCAGCATCCACATGCTGATAGAAATAATAGGGTCTCTGTAGATCTTCGTTGAATGAATAAGGTGACCTCTCCAGTTATTTTATACTACCATATTTCTCTGTATGAATTTAGTCTTATTATGATCATGTACATAAGAGATCCCATATTCTGATTCAGTGTTAACTATTTTTAGTCTCACTTTTATTCCTAACAATTTCTTTATTTTTCCTCCTTGTTTCAGAAAAGGGGCCACCAATATCAATTCTAAGCTTTTACTTCAAAGAAACAATAGTGAAAGGATATAATCTTGACTCCTGCTACTTAGCCACTGGGCCACAATATTGAAGGAAGAATAAGTCTGCCCTTCTCTTTCTGCTCACTTTTCCCATCCCACCGTGCCCTCCTCGCCACACACCAAGCTGCTTCTGAAAACCGGCCCTTCTCACATGCCGGTGTTGATTGGTTATGATAGTCTTGCTAGAGAAACAGACTCCTAGGTCATTGTTAGAGATGAATGATAAAGAGGTGGTCAGTAGCTCATACTGACTTTGTCTCCATTTGTAATCAGTGATAGAGGTTGAGTTTCAGGTAAAATTTTCCAAGGGTCATTTGTATTGTTTTCATTGTGCTCACACGTATGCATTATTCAAGCTATCTGTGCTTAGATATACCCCAGATTATTAAATGGTTTGAGATATTTTTCCTTTAAGAAGGCATTATAAATATGTGTTCATTATCATAGCTCATTTTCATTTTTATAAATTTTCAAATAAAAACCTATACATGAAGCAAAGAAGAGATCCCAAAAGGTATCTTGATATTTTTTTCTTCTGAAATTTAGAACTGTTTTAAAGATTTTTTTTCTTTTTACAGAATGTGTTAGAATGGACTTCTTGATCATGTTAAGGCTGGACTATTTATGAATGCATGTACAAGAAACTGACAATAAGAGTAGCCATAAGATCATGAGTAGGTGAACAGGAGACAGAGAAATGAGTCTTATTTTTCATTGTGTATTCCTGTATACCTTTAAATGTTGTACCAAATACCTGAGTTACCCGTTAAATAATTAAATAAAATTAAATAAAACTTTAGGTCTAAAGCAGTGGTTCTCAATCTTCCTAAGGCCGCAACCCTTTAATACAGTTCCTCATGTTGGGGTGACCCCCAACCATAAAATTATTTTCGTTGCTAACAGTTCTAATTGGTGCAGGACTAATTTTGCCACTGTTATGAATCGTAATGTAAATATCTATGTTTCCTGATGGTCTTAGGTGACCCTGCTAGCTATTCTCAACCTGTGGAAAAAACAGATATTTACATTACGATTCATTAACAGTAGCAAAATTACAGTTACGAAGTAGCAACGAAAATAATTTTATGGTTGGGGGTCACCCCAACATGAGGAACTGTATTAAAGGGTCGCGGCCTTAGGAAGGTTGAGAACCACTGGTCTAAAGGGATAAGAGGAAAAATATCTTACTATGGTTTTATTCAGTCTGTGCATTCGAATTCTCCAAGACACCTTAGGACTTTTGCATTTGGCATTCCTTTGTCTGGAATACTCTTCCCAGATATCCACATAACTTGCTCCCTTACTTTTTTCAAGTCCTTGCTTATATGCCACTCTTTTAGTGAAACCTATTCTGCCTATGAAACAGCAACTATTCCATTTCCTCACTCTCCCTTTCCCCTTTTACCCTGCTTCATTTGTTGTCCTGTCCTGTCTCTTAACACTACTTGAATGTACTTATATTTTATTATCTATCTCCCCCAATTACAGTGTGCATTCCATGAGGGCAAAGATCTGGTTTTGTTCATTGCTTTGTGCCAAAATAGTGCCTGACATGGAGTTGGCCCTCAAATACTTGAATAAATAATTGAATGAATAATAGCTTGCCAGTAATAAATGTTACCTACAAGTGTGGATGTTCATGCTCCTAAAATTAAACTATGTATAAATAACTTTGAAGGTTCACAGAACACACAAGATAAGCATGGTATGCTTTACTAGACCTTTAATATTTTTTAAATCAAAATTTGATTAAAAGCTCCTTATAGTAGAACCAACATGGTGTAATATGTGATAAAATGTAAAATTACCCCTGGCTGGTTTTCTCAGTAGTTTCTCAGCCTGTGGACCAAAGGGTCCTGGTTCAATTCCCAGTCAAGAGCACTTGGTTGCAGATTTGATTCCCGGCCCCTGTTGGGGTACATGCAGGAGGCAGCCAATTGATGTGACTCTCTAATATGGATGGTTCCCTTTCTCTCCCCTCCTCCCTTCTTCTACACTGTCTCTCTCTCAAATGATCAATGAAAAAAAATATCCTTGAATGAGGATAAAAAAATATATTAAAAAAATGCAAAATTAGATTGAAATTTGTATTCAGGGTATATAGGGATTTTGTTTTATTCACTGTTATTTAACTAGAACTGTGTCTAAAATATGGTGGGCATTTAGTATTTATTAAATCCCCAATGGGAGGTATCTTTATTGGAAAAGTTTGGGAGATACTATACTCTTAAGTTATATTTTCATGATAGTTTTTTTCTTTAATATATTTTATTGATTTTTTACAGAGAGGAAGGGAGAGAGATAGAAAGACAGAAACATCGATGAGAGAGAGACATCGATCAGCCGCCTCCTGCACGCCCCGCAGTGGAGATGTGCCCACAAGCAAGGTACATGCCCCAGACCGGAATCGAACCTGGGACCTTTCAGTCCGCAAGCCGACGCTCTATCCACTGAGCCAAACCGGTCTCGGCTTCATGATAGTTTTACTGCCATTGCATTATTTACTTTACATGCTGGAGGCTGTTTTGTGGTAAATGTTATATTAACTATTAATGTCAGGAAAGAGCAGAGGAATATCATTTCTTCAAGCATATAGGTATTAAACAGTTTTACAGATGAGTAACCGAGGCATAGAAGTTAAGCAAGTTGCTTAAGATGCCTAAGCTAGCCAGTGACAGTTCTAGTTGGCATCCAGAGTTCATGCTCTATTGCATTAGTTATATGTGGTTACATTAATAATGAACCCAAAACTTTAAAAAAAAAACACATTTTATTATTTTACATTATTTGTTGATCAGCTATGTGGGAGTGGTTTTACAGGGTGGTTTTGGTGCAGGACTAAAGTGATTGCAGTAAAGACGTTAGCTAAGGCTGTAGTCATCTAAAGGTTCATGGGGCTGGAATATCTGTTTCAAAGATGGCTCACTCACATAGATGGCAAATCTTTGCTGTCCTTTGACAAGAAATTTCAGCTCCTTACCACTTGGATTCTCTATAGGGCTTGCTTGAATGTTCTCAAAATGTAGCAATGGCTTTCCCTAGAGGAGGTGATCCAAGAGACCAAGAAGGAAGCTGCAGTGGTTTTTATGGATAAGCCTGTCACTTCCTCAGTATCCTATTGATTATAGTGTTCAGTCAGTGTGGGAGGGAATGAACACCAAGAGGCAGAGATCACTGGGGACCACCATTTGAAGGCCAAATGGAACAAGTCATACTATTAATTTTTTAAGTATGATAAGTATTATCTTCCTTGTACAGGTGAAGTTTTATAATTTGTCCAAGATCACATAGCTAAGTAAATGGTGGAGATGGAATTCACTCTTAAGTTTGTCTTACTCTAGAGCCTATACTGTTTCACTCACCTGTCACCTCCCAAGTAACCAGTCCTTTAGGTACTTATGGTTTTAAGAAAATAAACTTGAGAACACATTGACTTTAATGATAACTTTGTTTTTTGTTTTGTTTTTCAGCAGGTCTGTTGCCAATGCAGCAACAAGGATTTCCTATGGTCTCTGTCATGCAGCCTAATATGCAAGGCATGATAGGAATGAACTACAACTCTCAAATATCCCAGGGACCTATTGCTATGCAGGTATTTGCCTCTTTAGCTGATTGTTTATGAAATTATTATGTGTCTACATGCTAAGAGCTACATACTAGGACTTTACTGTTATATTTAGAAATAAATGTAGTCTACATGTTAGGTGGTTTTCTTCAAAATAAAACAAAGTTATGTTCATAAGAGAGAGATACAAAAAGATAAATCATTTAAGGAAAGTCTGCTGACTTCTCTATGATTACTAGCTTAGAAGAAATTTAGAATGATGCCTTGAAAAACTCAGGAACCTGATGCCATGAAGTAGCATTGTTAGAAGTAGTAGCAGCACTGTGTTCCTGGAAGAAACTGTATCATTGTTTAGAAGACTTAGAGCCTTCTTTATATTAAATTTTCTCATGTAAACCCCATAACTTTTTAAAGAAGTGGTATCTCCAGTTTTCTGATGAGACCAAAGCTTTGTGAGGATGCTCACAGAATAAAGTCAGCCAGAATTTGAACCTAAATCCTCAATAAACTTATACTTAGCCATGTTGTACATCAAATTCTCTCTTAAGATCATTAGGAAGCCAATAGCTTGAAGCAGTGGAATGATACATTCGGAAAGATCATTGTGACTGCTGATTGAAGAATGACTGGAGGCAGAAGAGCAAAAGTGGATAGAAGGAGAAACCCTAAAAGAGTAGTTGATGTCCTGAGAGTAATTGAGGTGTTGGCTTTAATTAGGGTGGTAGCAGAAAGATGGAGAGATGGATGTTTTTTAGCACAATTTAGGAAATAAAATCAATAGGACTTGCTGAGTGTTTGGATGTTGAGAATAAAGAAGATAGTATCAAACTGATTATCATTTTCTACATGAACAACTAACTGATGGTGTCATCTTCTATACTAATAAAAGGATATCATGCTAATTAGACTGGATAGACTGGATGTCTTTTGGACATCCTTATGGACAAAGCCATGGTGGCGGGGACTGAGATAGAGGCCATTAGGGGCAATCATGCTGGCAGAGGAGAACAGTTAGGGGCGATCAAGCTGGCAGGGAAGCAGTTTGGGGCATCAGGCAGGCAGAGTGTTTAGGGATGATCAGGCAGGCAGGGGAGCAGTTAGAGGCATCATGTAGGCAGGCAAAGAGGTTAGGGGCGGTCAGGCAGGCAGGCAGACAGGTGAGCAGATAGGAGCTAGCAGTCCCGGATTGTGAGAGGGATGTCTGACTGCCAGTTTAGGCCTGACCCTGCAGGGTTTGGACTTAAACCAGCCGTCGGACATCCCCTGAGGGGTCCCAGATTGGAGAGGGTGCAGGCTGGGCTGAGAGACCCCTTCCCCATGCATGAATTTTGTGCACTGGGCCTCTAGTCTATATACAGTAGGTCCTCGGGTTATGTCAGAGAACCGTTCCTACTGTGTGAGGTAATGCGATTTTCGCCGTAAGTTGAAACCCACCTACATAAGCACTTACGTCACTCACGTGGAGCATATACACAGCAGTAATGAAATGAAACAGTAAAAAGTATTTAAAAGAAATATAACAATTCCTGACCTTTACTTGTGGTAAATAAAAAATAATAAACATAAAACAGCCTGGCTGGTTTGGCTCGGTGGACAGAACATCAGCCTGTGGATGGAAGGGTCCCAGGTCTGATTCTGGTCAAGGGCATGTACTTTGGTTGCAGGCACGTCCCCAGTAGGGAGTGTGCAGGAGGCAGCTGATCAATGTTTCTCTCTCATCAATGTTTCTAACTCTTTATCTCCCTTTCTCTCTGTAAAAAAATCAATAAAATAAATTTAAAAAGAAACATAAAGCACATTAAGTACATAAGTTGAAATGATGGAACTTTTTTTTTTTAATATATTAATGGGAGATAGCAACATAACCACAAAATGACTATGTCAAGTTTGATATAACCCGAGGACTGTCTGCATATGAAAGCCAACTGGCCGGTAGCTATGACACACACTGATTATCAGAGGGCAGATGCTCAACACAGGAGTGGAAATCACAGGCATAGAAACATGCAACAGATTAATGAATCTCAGAGGGGAGAGGGGAGGGCAGGAAGAGATTAACCAAAGATCTTATATGCATACTAGAGGCCTGATGCATGAATTCATGCACCAGTGGGGTCTCTCAGCCTGGCCTGAGGATTGGGCCAAAACTGGCCCAGTGCACAGATTTATGAATCGGTGGGGCCCCTTGACCTACTAGCCTGTGGAGATTGGGGAGAAACTAGCTCTCCAGTATCCCCTGAGAGGTCCCAGATTGCAAGAGGGTGCAGGCCAGGCCAAGGGACCCTACCAGTACACAGATCTGCACTGGGCCTCTAGTTTCCTTATAAAAGAAACACTGGAGGAGATGGCTTGTTGGTACATATTATTGACTTTGGAGAACTCACGAAGTTTCAAGTGGGGCTGTCCAGAAACAATTTAATAAGCTGAACTCTGGTCATTTTTCACTCTGAAAATTAGATATTTGAGAGTTATCCATCCATAGAAGGTAATTGATGATATAGGGGTGAATTAGAACATCCAAGAACACTATAGATGGAAAACATAATCCAAGATAGAGCCTTCAGGATTTCAATATTTAAATACTGTACAAGAGAGGGAGACAAATGCCATGTATTTCATGTATATGTGGAATCTAAAGAATAAAATAAATAAGCAAAATTGAAACAAATTCATAGATACATTGATGGTTGCCAGAGGAGTAGGAATACTTATTAGGATGTAAAGTACAGCATAGGGAATATAATAATTATTGTAATAACTGTGTATGATGCCAGGTGGGTATTGGAAATACTGGGGGTAACGCTATGTAAAGTATATGATTGTCTAACCAATATGCTATACACCTATAAAATAATATTGAATGTAAACTGTAATTGCAAAGTAAAATTTAAAAACAACATTAAAATCAGTTAATCAGTCCATCAATTTAAGGGAGTGAGTTGCCTTCATAGGAGATTTAAGAGAAGAGCCACAGAAGTGGGCCAGGTGGATTAAAAAAAACAGCAACATAGCCCTGCCTAGTTTGGCTCAGTGGATAGAGTGTCGGCCTAGGGACTAAAGGGTCCCAGGTTTGATTCTGGTCAAGGGCACATGCTCAGGATTGCTGGCTGGATCCCCAGGCAGCCAATCAATGGTTCTCTCTCATCATTGATGTTTCTCTCTCCCTCTCTCCCCCCTCTACCTTTCTCTCTGAAATCAATAAAAATATATTTAAAAAAAACAACAACATGGGCCCAGCTGGTGTGGCTCAGTGGTTGAGTGTCGACCTATGAACCAGAAGGTCACAGTTCGATTCCTGGTCAGAGTAAAGCCTTGGTTGTGGGTTCGATCCCCAGTAGGGGGCATTCAGGAGACAACCGACTAATGATTCTCTCTTATCATTGATGTTTCTATCTCTCTCCCTTTTTCTTTCTCTCTGAAATCAATAAAAATATATTAAAACAACAACATGGGTTTTGGAGTTAGACAGACTCAAGTTCAGATCCCAGCTTTGCCATTATGTCAGTATCATTGTAGAAAGGATTGAAGAAATTATATAAAGTACTTATTAGCATATGCTCTGACCAGGAATCGAACTGTGGCCTTTTGGTTCATAGGTCCACACTCAACCACTGATCCACACCAGCTAGGCTTACAATTAGAATTTAAGTTGCAATTATTGTCATGTTGCGTCATTTAAGCAAATAAAACTCTGTTTTATATATAAAGATTCAGAAAAACTTCTAGACTCATCCTTTATTCATCTCCAATAGGAAGAAAATAAGAACAAATTGAGCTTTTGTAGAGGTCTTAAATTCATGTTACTCGGCTTTCAGTAGGTTATGTTGTAGAAATAACAATCTCAAAATCTCAGTGACTTACAAAAACAGGTTTATTTCTCACTTGGTATCCTTTATGGGTTGATTCAGATCCATATTATCTCTTCCTCTTGGGACCTTTACGTAGGACATTCCAGACTCCTGGCATAGGGAAAAGAGAGCCAGACCCTGTAATGTCTTTTATTTATTTTTTTTTTAAATATATTTTATTGACTTTTTACAGAGATGCGCCCACAACCAAGGTACATGCCCTTGACCAGAATTGAACCTGGGACCCTTGAATCTGCAGGCCGACGCTCTATCCACTGAGCCAAACCAGTTAGGACCCCTATAATGTCTTTTAAAGCTTTCTCTCAGATGTAGCACTTTCAATCACTTCTGCTCACCAAAATAATGGGGTCAAAAGGAGTGCATGTCCACATAGTGATGTGTAATACTTAGAGTAATGACAGCAAATAACTAGACACAATCTACAATAGATACAATGTTTTTTAACTAAGATGTAGTAAGCTTACTGTTGAATCTTAACAGCTGATACAATTTTTAACTTACTGATTTTAACCCTAAACATTGTTTTATGACCTACATAATTACCTGAAAAATGTTTTTAAAGAGTTTGAAACGACTAAAATAAATAAGTATCTCTAACATGTGGTATACAATATAAAAAAGTAAATTATCATCTATACTAATAAAAGTAATATGCTAATTAGACCAGGTTGACCAGACATCTGGTCATCCGATCCTCCTTCTGGACAAAGTCACAGTGGCAGGGACTGAGACAGAGGTGGTTAGGGGCAATCAGACTGGCAGGGGAGGGCGGTAAGGGGTGATTAGGCCAACGGGAGGACATTTAGGGGTGATCAGGCTTGCAGGGGAGGGCAGTTAGGGGCGATCAAGCCAGCAGGCAGAGGGGTTAGGGGCGATCTGGCAATCAGGCAGATGAGTGTTTAGGAGCCAGCAGTCCCAGATTGTGAGAGGGTGCAGGCCGGGCTGAGGGACCCCCCCCCACACACACACACCTGCATGCATGAATTTTGTGCACTAGGCCTCTAGTATTATATATTCTCCAAATAATGTCCCTGGGTATTAGGAGCTTAGAATTAATGATTCTAAAATAAAAAGACCACAATTTTTTCCTTTAACTTTTAATGTTGTTGGAGGTATTAAACTTCTTGGAAGCTGCTTAAAGGAGAAATTTATTCAAATCTTACATTTTCTCCTGAGAAACACAGTATCCCCAACCAATCATAGATATATAAAAGGATGTGCAGGAGACAGCTGATCAGTGTTTCATTCTCACATCAATATTTTTCTTTCTCCCTCTCCCTTCCTGTCTCTCTACAAATCAATAAAAATATTTTTTAAAAATTTATTATTCAAACACATTGGAAAAACGTGTTTTTAATCTCATTTGTGGAGTAACTACTATGTAACAAACTCATCTGGTGATGGAAATGACACTTGTAAGATATGATACCTCTTCTCAAAGAGTATACATCAGTGAGCTTACCAGAATATAACTTGTGTGTGTGCCTGTATGTGCTTCCATACACACACAGCCTAAAAGGTTTTACACACACACACACCTTCACACCCTCAGACTATTAGCAGTGGTCACGTCTAGGTAGGTGAAGGAAATGAAGGGGGTGAAATATTAAAGGGAACTTAATATGTCATGAAAGAAATTATGGAAATTATAGTTTTTTTTTGTAATAAATAAAAGGCAAAATTGGGTTGTTTTTTTTTTTGAGCCTTTGTCCTTTTCTTCTAGGCAGGAATACCAATGGGACCAATGCCAGCAGCAGGAATGCCTTACCTGGGACAAGCGCCATTCCTGGGAATGCGTCCTCCAGGCCCACAATACACTCCAGATATGCAGAAGCAGTTTGCCGAAGAGCAACAGTAAGGGACCTCATGATTCAAGGATAAAAAATACATGATAGCAGTTATTTTAAGCATCTCAAATGTTCTCTAATGCAGATTTGAAGCCGAAACAGTCACGTTGCCTTTAAAACTCTGCCAGAAGGAACCTTAATAATTCTCTAATTCAGCCCTCTTATTTTACATCTAGGAAGAGTGAGGTCCAGAGAAATGCAGCCACTTGTGAGTCAAGGCTACACAGTTACTAGCAGAACCTGGACCCAAATGTAGAACTGATTCCCAGACAATTGCTTTTTCTCCCAGATGACATGGTTTCCCAAGTGGAAGTTTCTTCTTTAAATGCCAGGCAAAAACTGTTTTTTATTTTGTCTATCTCCCTGTTTGTTTGTTTTTTTAATTGCTTTTAAATGCAAAAGATTGTCCTACTGCCCTAGCCAGTTTGGGTACATGAATGAGCATCGGCCTATGGACAAAAGGGTCCTGTTTTCGATTCCCGGTCAAGGACATGTACCTTGGTTACAGGCTCCTCCCTGACCCTGCAACCAAGGTCAGGGCTCCTGCAAGAGGCAATCAATCAATGTGCTTCTCTATGTCTTTCCCTCTCTCTTCTACTCTCCCTAAAATTCAATGGAAAAATATTCTTGGGTGAGGATTAACAAAACACACACACACACACACACACACACACACACACACAAAAGATTGTCCTCCCCTTGCAAATTAAAGAAAAAATAAATTCATGTCTAAATTTAGGTAAATAATTTTTTAAACTCATATTTTGAAATTAATATAGAGGGGAAATAGGATTGTCAAAAGAAAATGAGCCCTAGCTGGTTTGGCTCAATGGATAGACCGTCGGCCTGCAAACTGAAAGGTTCCAGGTTCAATTCCAGTCAAGGACACATGCCTGGGATGTAGGCTCGCTCCCCAGTGAGGGAATTGCAGGAGGCAGCTGATCCATGATTCTCTCATTATGGATGTTTCTCTCACTCTCTCCCTCTTCCTTCCTCTCTGAAATCTTTAAAAATATATATTTTTAAAAAAATGAGAAAACATTAGAGAAGTTTTTAGTACTAAAAGTATAAGATGATATTAGTAGAAATATAAATATTAACACAGGTTATCATCCCTGAACCTGGTTCTTTAGCTAGAATGTTTTTCCTTCAGAAAACGATTTGAACAGCAGCAAAAGCTCTTAGAAGAAGAGAGAAAAAGGCGCCAGTTTGAAGAGCAGAAGCAAAAACTCAGACTTCTGAGTAGTGTGAAACCCAAGGTAATATATTCTGCCACCCCTCCACCACAATACAACACACAGCCTGCATGTGCTGCTTCTTACTCATTGAATTTGCCAGGTAGCAGCCTAACCGGAGGCTGTGGTTGATTCATTTTTGATTATCAAAGTCCAAAAGTGAAGGATTTTTCTTCTGTAAAGACACTGTATTGTTGAGGGAAGTGAGATACCAGCCAGTTTTCTCAGTCTTTTTTACTACCACTAGTGAAGCGTTAATACAGAATATTAATATATTAATATAACATAACAACTGAATCATAAGGTATTTATAAATGGGCCTTTTAATTTATAGAGTATTGTTTTATGTCTTTATATACTTACCAATCTTTTCTGACTTGGAGGATTCTGTATCAGAAGTATGTGATAAAAATATTGGAGACAGACTAATATCTGTATTTCTTTTTAACTTTGCGAGTATTTAGGATGAAGTGAGAGATGATCAAAGAAATATACATACATTTATTATCTCTTAGACAGGAGAGAAGAGTAGAGATGATGCTTTGGAAGCCATAAAAGGAAACTTAGATGGGTTTTCCAGAGATGCTAAGATGCACCCTACTCCAGCATCACACCCTAAGAAACCAGGTATTTTAATTTAAAGTGTTCTTTTCTTGGAAGATGACTTATAGTCCATGTATTTTATTGGCCATTACATGCATGTGAAGAGCTAATGCTGAACTCTTCCTTCAAGCTAGGTACAGATTTGGATATCTTAAAATTTACAATAGGTAAGCGTTCTAATCTGGATAACAATTTTAGAAGAAAAAAAAACCCTTTCTAGTAAATGTCAGTATGACAACTTGTAAATCTTCTGTGTATATGAGTATGTTAACAGTAAAATGCATTCACTCAAAGCAAATGTAATAAAGTAAGTTTATTGTTTTCTCATTATTTAAAATAACTTTGCTTTTCATGAGCTAGTTTTGATTTTATTCAGTGTGATTAAACTTAGAAAACTTTACATGCCCCCTTTTTAAAAAGTCATAGATTTAATAATGCTCCTCTTGAATGTTAAAGCAATTCAAAGTAGTTTAAAATATGGCAATAATAATATTGTTAATGAGCCTCATATTAAATGTAGTCCCTGTTAAAGAAGGTTTATTATAAGAGTGATTCTCACATTTAACAGTAAAAAGCCATAGTGATGTCTTTTTTTTTTAGTATTCTTTTTTTTTAAGTATTACAAATAGTAGTACATATGTCTTCCTTTTTCCCTCCCCTTTTTGAACTCCCCCTGGCCTTTCCTATCCCCAATACATGCCCTCACCTGCCCCCGCCCCTCAGTGCCTTGTATCCATTGGTTATGCTTATATACATGCATACAAGTCCTTCAGTTGATCTCTTACCGACCCTCCCCCCCGAAACCTCCCCTACCTTCCCGCTGTAGTATGGATGTCTGTATTCTTTAGAGCTAAAGAAAATATAGTCCTCAGTCAAGGTTTCCTTTCTTAAATTGACTGTTAAGTTGTTTGACTCAGCACTTTATGGTGTCCCAGTTTTGAGGCTTTTCACAAGAAAATATCACTTTGGCAATGTGTTTAATGTTCTTGTTGTCTTTCATAATTTTCACTAGAGGCCTGGTTCATGAAATTCATGCCCTTGTGGGGGGATCCCTCAGCCTAGCCTGCACCCTCTCACAGTCCAGGAGCCCTCAGGGGATGTCCAACTACTGGCTAAGCTAGCAGTCAGACATCCTTAGCACGCCTTGGAGGTGGGAGTGGCTCCCGCCAACACAGCTGCACTCGCTAGCCATGAGCCCAGCTACTGGCTGGCAGCACTCCTTATATTAAATGTAGTCCCTTTTAGAGAAGGGACCACCCGGGGACAGTTCCTGTGTTGAGGGTCTTCCCCCGGTGGTCCGTGTGCATCATAGTGACCAGTAGATCCACCATTCAGTTGATTGGCATATTAGCCTTTTATTATATAGGATTCTTCACACGGTAACTATTAAAATGTGAGCTATACAAAATGTACGGGTTAGATCTGCTATCTCAAAAATTATGAGTCATACATTGTTTCTTACTGACATAATGAATTTTAATTAGCGGCTATATCTGTCCAAAATGTGTTCAGCAGCATTTGGTAGATTTTCATACTTCTGGTATATATTAGTTTGAAAGCATATTATCCAGATAAACAGATCACTTGAGTTTCAAAAGTAATCACCACTTTGATATAAATTATTAGTGGACACGGGGGAAAATAAATATTAACTTAATAGAAGGAAAGAAATTTTGAGTTTTATATTTTCCTCTTTTTTAGTCAAATGTAAAATAGCTATAAACCTCTTTAAAAAACACCAAAAAAATTGTGTGTTAATAGACATCAAAGTATTCTGCATTCATTGTAAAATTCCATTTGACTGTTTAATTACATGTTATTTCTTGTTCACCTGTACTATTCATGTTTCAGTATATTCTTTTGGAATTGTACTGCATCTTAATTTCTTTCTCCCTTTTGATTTTCATTTCTTTGTGTTTCGTTACCATTTTCCATTTTGCAGATTATCCCACATCATCTCATTCTAAAACTGTCTCCCCATCACCTGCCTTTCTTGATGAAGAAGAATTCAGTGACTTTATGCAGGGGCCTGTTGAAGTTCCCACATGTGGGCCTTCTTCCACTTCCCAGCCTTTTCAGTCTTTCCATCCCACCACCCCACTTGGCCAGTTGCATACACAGAAGGCTGGAGCACAGCCTCTCCCTCCAGGTCAGATTCCAGTGTCTTTTGCCTTACATGGTGTCCCTGGACAAAATCCTTATTTCTCTACTGCTTCAGCCTCATACAGTGTACAGAGAGCAGGTAACTCTTAGCATATTAAGAAAGTACTTTTAAGATAATGTAGGCTTATTTCTTTTTCTTACCGAAGTTGAATAGTACAGTGATGTTGGCAAAGGAACATGTACCTGAATATATGAGTACTATTGAAATTCATCAAAATAAGAATCTAGATTTTTTAATTCTGGGGGCCTCACTTTCCAAAAAAGTGATTTAAAACTTTTGCTCTTAAATTAGGCACTATTTAAACCACTTTAGAATTTTAAAAATAAACCAGTTTCTTCATAAGATTACGCTTATTTGGGAAAATCACTAATATCATTTTCTTAGAGTAATGAGCCAGGGAAAGCTGCTTTAGAAAGTGCTCTCTCTAGTTCAGTTTCTTCATTTGCTGTCCTCAAGCAAATCTGTAACACTTGTGAAATGATGGGAGTTCGGACAGTTACACATCATGGCTAGAGACATGGAGTAATGCTGAGAGGGATCTTAGCTGATATGTACTGAGTCCGCACTTTCTCAGTTAACAGAGGAGAAACAGACCCAGAGATGATGTTACTGGCCAAGTGTCCATATTGTGTATAGGTCACCAGACTTCCAAGGTAGCACTCCTTCTACTATACTATTCTATCTGCTACCACAGAGAATTCTTGAGAATCAAAGTAGATTTAAAATCCATAAGTCTCTCAATTTCTATACAATTGTGTAGTGATCGAATTATTTAGAAATTTACATTGTATGTGGCAGGATCTTCCCTTAAGAATCTGGGGATGGAAATGAATGATTAAAAAAATTAGAAATTTTGCAGTTATATACAAATAATCCTTCATGCTGTTTGTTTAGGCCCTTCTTTGGAGGAGAAGTTCCTAGTACCTTGTGATATAAATACATCTGAGCAGGAACAAATTAAATTAAGTACTTCTGAGGTTGGGCACAGAGCCCAAGGCCCAGGTTCCAGTAAGAACCATCTTAGTTTAACGGCCAGTATCAGGGGTGCTGTGGATGGACGTGTAAGTGGTACCACTACTGCAGAGGCAGAAAAGACTTCAGACCAAAACCTGCCCATTGAAGAGAGTGGTGAGCTCATGAAATATTTAGCAAAAAGTTTAATTAACCAAATGCTGCTCAAATGCTAACACCTTAAGCATTAATCTTAAAATGAATGTTGCTTGATTTTGCTAATCAAAATTTTGCTTAAAATATATTTAATGCATTTCTTTCTTCAATTAACCCCTATAATTTTGCTCTGAATTCTTTCAATGTACTGTGTTACTCCTTTTAAAATTTTTTGGTAGTGTTTTTAAATCAGAATCATTCCTGAAATTTCTTTTATAAAAACTCTTAATTCCCCTTCTTGCACTTTGTGTTCTATAAAGGTTAAAATTTAACTGGAAAAGTCACCAATGAGAATATAGTTTTGCTTCTCTGAAATAAATTAGATGCACTGCTCCCTAAAAGGTTAAATTTTATAAACTCAGCTTGCAGAGATGAATTAGAATGTGGGCAACCCAGGAGGTAAACTTTTGGAGGGTATTTCACTGGACAAAATAAATAAAAATCCTTGCATCTAAGGCAGCAGTGTCATGTTCAGGTAAAATATATCAGACTTTATAAAGAAACATAAAAAGCTGTAAATGAAGCTTAGACAACCACATGTTTTGTTTTGTTTTTACATATAATAATTTAAACCACTGATGATTATTATGTTTTTCCCCTTTAATTTGTAATACATGTGAAATGATGCAAGCCTCATGAGATTCAGAATATTGATTTGGTATATCTTAGGTGTTTTTTTTTTTCAATAGACTCTTTAGGATATAGTTAATGTATAAGAGTTGTTTAGAAACCAAATATTACAGTTGTATTGGTGACTTTTTTTTAGTGTCTCCAGCCTGTGCTCTTTTTATAAAAAAACTGACTCTATGTGATTCCCCCATCTTGTACATGGACTGTTATATATAGTAGGTAATGTTTCTTATCTTTTAGGTGTAGGTGTATTTCCCTCACAAGATCCTGTTCAGCCCAGAATGCCTCCTTGGATTTACAATGAAAGTTTGGTTCCAGGTAATAAATAAAAGCTTCTTTGTCCAGGATTCCCATCTGGATATTTTGCTTTAAATGTGGTGTAAATGTAATTATAAGTAGTTACTGTTGTGGTTACAAAGTATGCAGAAGGAATTGTAACTTTTTTTTTTCTGAAAGACTATAGAAAATTATATAGATCTAGTATTTCTTAAGGCTGCCTTATATAAAAAGTAACTATAAGTGAAGGAGCAATGTTTTGCTTATGTTTTATTGACCATCATCATATATTTTTAATTCTAAAAACTTGTTGATTTATCATGCTTTAAAAGAAATCAAACATTTATTTTATAGATTATTAATAACTATAAGGAATAGTACTAATACGTGTGATGCAATTTTTGAACTCTTGGTGATTAGTTTATATTTTAAAAAATATTCCTATGACTTTTTTGTTATGTGGTAGTATCTGAAATAAAAAGACCAAGTGGCATCTTTTTGTACAGTAGAAGATGATGTTACTTTTTTCTTTAAAATGTTATTACTGTTGAGCCAAAAAAAATTTTACTAAGGTGCACATTTTGTGATACTATTCAGTTGATACAAAGAATAGGTCTGTTTAAGCCATGATTGACTATTATAGCAGAATACATTAATCAAGCTTAATAAATTGTAACTTATTAAATTTGTTCTACTTGGCAACCCCTTGTAAACTAAAAGGTAGCTTTCATCAGATCTTTAGTGTTGTAGATTGGTTATAGACTAAAGTTATTCTACACTTGATTAAATAAAACTCATGCAAGATCCTGATAGCTGAACTTCTTTTTACATCATAATCACAAATTGAAAGGCTAATTTCCCAAACTAATATGGAACTTCAGTTGTACATAAAAACAATAGGTTTTCTTCCACCTGCCAATTAGACAGTTTGCATCTTTTCCTCTTTGTTTTCAAGCCAAACGAACAAAAAAAATTGGACTTGGTATATTTTGGAGTTACGCCCATTTTCTGCCACTTGTTTTCTTTCTTCTTCTTCCAAACATACATGTACACATAATTTTCCTTGCCAAAATATGTGTTGTCATGGCTAGGCTATTAATCTGCAGCCCATAGTTAAATCATAGATGTAAAAATTTTGCTTTAAACATTTTTCCCTATCTACCTTAGCCCTATCCACTTTCATCCCTCAAAACTCCTCCATCTAGTGTTGCCAAATTTAGCAAATAGGCAGACAGAACATTCAGTTAAATTTGAATTTCAAATAAACAGTAAAGAATTATTTAGGGGAAAAATCCAAGATGGCGGCATAGGTAAACACCTATACTGCTGCCTCGCACAACAATTTCAAAACTACAACTAAAAGACAGAACAGACATCATCCAGAACCACAGGAAAGCTGGCTGAGTGGAAGTTCTACAACTAGAAGGAAAGAGAGGGGCTCACAGAGACCCAGAGGAGCTGCAAAAAGCTGAGGTACGGAGATGCGCGCGAGGAGAGAGCGGGTGCCGGAGAACCTGGCTGGTTTTCTCTGGTGGGAGGGAGACGGAGACTCTCAAAGGCATTGAACCCCTTGTCCTGCGACACTAAACCCCAGATCCAGCCGAGACTCATACGGGGGGAGTTTGGACTGTGAAAAGGGACAAGTGCACGGAAATTTAGGGGAGTCGCAAAGGATCGGAGGTCTGGTCGCGCACGGCACCACTCGGAGGACAGATTGCTGATTGTGCCGCTGGCTTCTGCGAGTGGGCGGGAGACGGACCCTCCCAACTGTGCCACTTCTGACTCCACTAAGCCCCTGTTTTGGGCGAAACCCTAGAGACCTAGACTCGTGTGGCCCTGGTTCGCAGGGGAGCCGGAAAGGCAGCGGTTAGAGGCACTGCGGGCGCGCGCACAAGGACCGCTCCAGCCATTACCCAGTCACGTGAGACTCGGGCTGTGGAGGGCGGGGCCGACTGGAAGGCAAGGCAGTCCCTTAAGCCCTGAGGCTCCACCCCTCCCAAGCTCAACAGAGGCTTCTGCAGCTGAATCCAGCACAGAAGTTTCCCCGGCACAGTGAAAATGCCGAGACAAGGGAAGGGATTACAAGCAAAAGAAATGGAGGAAAAAAAACGACTGGATATAGAGTTCAAAACCACGCTTATAAGGTTTTTCAAGAATATGCTAGAAAAGATGGATAAATTTAGTGAGACCCAAGAGAAGATGAAAAATACATTGACTGAAATAAAAACTATTATACAGAGTCCTAACAGCAGACTAGAGAAAGGCAAGGATCAAGTCAAAAATTTGGAATATAAAGAAGCAGAAAACACTCAACTGGAAAAGCAAGAAGAGAAAAGAATCCAAAAATGTGAACATAATGTAAGGAGCCTCTGGGACAGCTTCAAGCGTACCAACATCAGAATTGTGGGGGTGCCAGAAGAAGAGAGAGAGCAAGATACTGAAAACCTATTTAAAGAAATAATGACTGAAAACTTCCCACATCTGGTAAAAGAAATAGACTTACAAGTCCAGGAAGCACACAGAACCCCAAAGAAAAGGAATCCAAAGAGGACTATACCAAGACACATCATAATTAAAATGCCAAGAGCAAAAGAGAAAGAGAGAATATTAAAAGCAGCAAGAGAAAAATAGTTCATTACCTACAAGGGAGCACCCATACGACTGTCAGCTGATTTCTCAACAGAAACTATGCAGGCCAGATGGGAGTGGCAAGAAATATTCAACGTGATGAACAGCAAGAACCTACAACCAAGAATAATCTATCCAGCAAAGCTATCATTCAGAATTGAAGGGCAGATAAAGAGCTTCACAGAGAAGAAAAAGCTAAAGGAGTTCATCAACTCCAAACCAGTATTATATGAAATGCTGAAAGGTACTCTTTTAGAAGAGGAAGAAGAAAAAGGTAAAAGACAAAATATTATGAACAACAAATACACATCTATCAACAAGTGAATCTAAAAATTAAGTGAATTAAAAATCTGATCAACAGAATAAACTGGTGAATATAATAGAATCAGGAGCACAGAAAGGGAGTAGACTGATAATTCTCAGGAGGACAAAAATCATAAAGCATCAAACAGACTGTGAAATTACAGCAGAAAGATTAAAGTTAGGTGAGGTAAATAAGTGATCAATCGAAGGACTTGTATGCATGCTTATAAACATAACCAATGATCACAGACACTGGGGGGTCGGGGTATGCCTGGGAGGGAGGGGGGGCAATGGGGAGATATGTATAAAAAATTAATAAAAATTAAAAAAATAAAAAAAATAAAAAAAAATAAAAAAAAATAAAAATTAATTAAAAAAAAGAATTATTTAGTATATGATAAGTATATCCCATGCAATATTGTTGTCCTGTATGTTTTATGTCAACCCTTTCTCAAACAGCATTTCTCACTTTGTCCTTTGGAAACCCTATTTTATTGTGAAAACATTCCCAAATAGTCCCTTTCTTTTCTCTGCTTCCTTACCTTAACTGAAACTGTATTTTTCCCATGGAGGCTATATTCCATAGCACTTTACCCATTGATGTTTTTTCTCACTACCTCTAACTCATTGGGACAGGGAAAAAGTGGTATTGTATAATTCCCCCTTCCAACTGCTGTTTTCAAACTATTCCCACCATCCTTAATCTACAACTTTTCTTTAAGTCCACCTCAATTTATTGTTGTTACTATCTTCTACTAAAATAAGACATTTTCTTACTTTCAGACCTAAATCTTCATCTGTAGGACCAAGATTCAACCTCTCTTCTAAGCACCATACCTTAATTATCCGCTGGATATTTCCAATTGAATATCTTTACAGCGGTTCAAACTCTGACGTGGCTTTAGTTCTATTAAAGCAGTTTGACTTAAGATTATTCTTGTATAAGCAACATTAACAACAAAAAAGATCAATCAGTTGTAATATATTTACGTTTGTAATCTGGTCTTTTCTTTAATAGATGTCTATAAGAAAATCTTAGAAACCACAATGACTCCAACTGGAATAGATACTGCAAAACTTTATCCCATTCTGATGTCATCTGGACTTCCCAGGGAAACTCTTGGACAGATATGGGCCTTAGCTAATCGAACTACACCTGGCAAACTAACTAAAGAAGAACTTTACACTGTTCTCGCCATGATAGCAGTAACACAGGTAGACATTATTTCAGTTAGATAAAATAATTTTTCAATATAAATTGGAAGAATATGAATCCTTTGTGATTACAACCTCATAGCATTCCTTGTACATTAAAATTTCGATTATTATCAAGATACAGTACTTTAAAAATATATAGTTTATATAAAGCACATACTAGAAAAATATCCCTTTGTTTAAAAACTAATATATTAACATCTTCTGACATGATTATCTCTTCTGAACTTGAAAGTTAGTAATAGATGAAGTTTCTCTCTGTCCTTTGAAGTGCTTGTTTAAAATTCCTTAGATATAGCCAAAACCGGTTTGTCTCAGTGGATAGAGCGTTGGCCTGCAGACTGAAAGGTCCCAGGTTCGATTCCGGTCAAGGGCATGTACATTGGTTGCGGGCACATCCCCAGTGGGAGGTGTGCAGGAGGCAGCTGATCGATGTCTCTCTCATTGATGTTTCTAACTCTCTATTCCTCTCCCTTCCTCTCTGTAAAAATTCAATAAAATATATTTTTAAAAGAACTCCTTAGATATAGATAAAATAATTTCCATCTGATAGTAATTTCTCTTATATTACAAAGCCACTTATATTTAATCATGATTTGATTATAGTAAATTAACCCTCTAATCATGATTTGATTATAGTAAATTAACCAAAATTGTCAGAGTGAAAATGTTAGAATTGATACATGTTGGCCATATCTTTGCTAAATATTAGGATTGCATTAACCTTGTAACTTATTTTCTTGTATTAAATTCATGAGTTTTGGGAGAGTTAGGAGTGAAATCATACCAATGCTACAGATTTTACATTTTGGTCTGTCTTTGCCAGATTTAGTTGTATGTGGTTTATAATCTGCTAAAATGTTTCGATTTTCTTCCTATGTAGAGGGGTGTTCCTGCCATGAGTCCTGATGCTTTAAACCAGTTCCCAGCGGCTCCTGTTCCAACTTTAAGTGGCTTTCCTATGACTTTGCCTACTTCAGTGAGTCAGCCAACCGGTATGCCTTCAGGTCCTGCAGGCTCTATGCCCCTCAACCTCGGGCAGCCAGTCATGGGCATTAACCTTGTTGGACCAGTGGGGGGAGCTACAGCCCAGGCTTCCAGTGGCTTCATGCCAACTTACCCTGCAAATCAGGTAAATGGAGAAACTGCATATTTCCAATAATCTCTGAAAGGAATCTGGGCAATGTTTTTTCCAGAAATGCAGAGGAGATTGCTGGATTATGATGGACTTTGGTGGTGAAGATTAAACAAAACAATACAAAATGTAATTTTTCATTATTTAAAAAACATGAAGCAATTTGTTAAACCTTAAGATAATTTAATTTTGGCTAAAAGTCTATAGTTCTTTATACCATATACATTTTAAACATCAAGCCTAATGGAATTCATTAAATTCTTAGGCTGTTAAACCTGAAATTAAAGTACTTCAGTTTATTTTTCATTTCTCAGATTAACAGGAAATTTAAAAACAATATTTAGTATCAGTAAAATATAGGAAAAAGGGACTATTGATAGTCTTTGTGGCGTATGGGTTTGTTAATAGCTCTCAAATTTCTATATGTATCTTATGACCTAAACAGTCATGCTCTTAGGAATCTATCTCACAGAAATAGTAACTCAAGTTAGCACAGGTACAAAATATCTGTTATAACACTGGTTGTTAGCATAAAAAATTAGAAATGGCTAAATGTCCCTCAGGAAAAGAAAGGTTACATAAATTTTGGTTCATTCGTACAGTGGTAAACTGATCATTAAAATGAATTAAGATAGATCTGTATGTACTGCATTGAAAAGATGTCCATTCCATATAATTACATTTTTTGAAGTAAAGAATATAATATAAACTCATTTTTACAAAGCAAATGAACTGTTTATAATAAGCTTATATTACTTTTTATATTTACAGACATATATAAAATGTTTTTTAAAGATGACAGGTTCTCAGTAATCTGTTAAATGATTTAGCTATTTATAAATTATATAGGTTAGCCCTACCCAGTTTGCTCAATGGACTGAATGATCCCAGGTTTGATTCCAGTCAAGGGCACATTCCTGGGTTGTAGTCTCAGTCCCCAGTAGGGGGTATACAGGAGGCAGCTTATCAATGATTCTCTTTTATCATCGATGTTTCTATCTCTCTCCCTCTCCCTTCCTCTCGGAAATCAATAAAAATATATATTTTAAAAATACATAGTTTAGGTTCTTAAATCAACTTTTTACAATTTGTATTAGAGTATCTAATTTTTTAGACAAGATTCCTCCCTTAATTAAGCACTGGAGTTGATGTTGTATCTAAAGGGTGTTCTTCTAAAATTAGGTAGTTGTAACTATATGCAGAGATTTAAAAGATAGTCTTTGATATTGGCATTTGGAGATTTGTTATTTACTATTTTACCAGTTTAATGCTCTCTCTTTAAATGTCCTCATACACCTAGGTGGTAAAACCAGAAGAAGATGACTTCCAAGATTTTCAAGATGCTTCTAAGTCAGGATCCCTTGATGACTCTTTCAGTGATTTCCAAGAGTTGCCCGCTTCTTCAAAATCAAATAATTCCCAGCATGGAAACAGGTACAAAAGAGTTGATTATAGTTAACATTGTATTCAATAATTGAGAAAGAGACATCCACAATGGGAAGCCTAAGTGTAAGTAAGAGAATTAAGACTCTCCACTTTCATGGTTTTTCTGATTAAACTCTCCTTATTCATAGTTTTACTCTTCAAACTTTTGTCTGCATTGTCCACATTAAACTTCATCCCCTACCATTTCTTCCTGGTACACACATACTTACCTATATTTTATGTGCTGTGCTAACCCTGATTTATTATAGCTGAGTGCATCTGTGCAGTGAGGATAATCTTGTGTTATGACCAGGTCTTCAACTGCTACAAAGCTTTTTAGCCTGAAGCACATAATATGATATTTTTGCAATAAATATAATGTTGATTTTCTGTAGAAACCATAATTCAGAAGATTAGATATGATTATTCACATCTCATACTTAAGTTGAGATTAATGGCTGTTAGGCCTTCGTATTTCTCTTTGTTTGCATAGACGGTTGCACAAACATATCTCTAATGTTTTATGTGCTAGTTTAACTTTTAAGTACAGTAACTGATTCAGTATGTTCTCAACATTTTGAAAAAGTATTTAGATACTTCTTCCACAGAGTGGAACATACCAGAATTTGATTAAGCAATATGAATTTCTTCAGGGGTTCTTTTTAAACTTGTTTTTGTCAAGATACATATTCCATTTCTCTTATGTTTCTATTTGTGCAATTCATCTTTTCCCTTTTAACTAATTGATTATCTCTTAGTCAACATTTCTTGCATATGCATTGTAATAAGAACTGAGAGATAAGCATTGTAATCACAAATTGGGGGAAGAATTATTCTGATTTTAGGAATATATCAAACACATGTAAATGACATATAGAAAAAATATTTGAGGGTTGTGAATTTAGAGGACTATGATTTCCAAGCCCACTACCCCAGCATATGTGTTATTAACCTGTTAGACACAGAATATTTCTTTCTCACATCTCTTCTTTTGAACAAAATGTTCTACTGCTATCTGAAACATACTCGAATGACCCAAGGCATCTCAAAGCACCTGCCTAAAATTAAATTTATTGTCTTCCTAGTTAAAGCTAAATAAAAAATTATTAACTCATCATTTTCTTCTTTGGTGACTCATGTCACCATAATTCAGTCACCAAATCAGAAACATGTTATTTATTTTTGGCTCCCTCCTCTCTCCTTTACCACCATCAGCTCTTTCAGCTCCCCTTGTCATCAAAGAGGCCATGTGTGATCCTGCTCCTGCCTACTCCATTTCCCCACAGCTCATACTGCAGCCATGCCAACATGACTTCAGACTCACCATGCTCTTTCCAGCTTCTGGCCTTTTATGTTTCATTTCCTTCAATGTGAAATTCTTTCCATTGTTAATTCTAGTTCCATTTCAAAAATTGATTTCATATAGGAAATTTTTACTAGCCCTTTTGGATCCATCATTACCACCAAGATGAGTTAAGAGCCTCTCTGTCTCCCCTATTAAGGTACCTTATGATATCTGTGCCTTAGTTATTATTTCTGGGCTACCTGACTATTTCCTTCACTAAGCTATAAGTACCTGAAGATAATATGTCTACATATATAATACTTAGCCTATGATTTTTAGTTAATAAAGGTTTGATGGGTGATTATATTATAATAGAGGCCTGGTGCATGAAATTCGTGCATGGGGTGGGGTGCAGCGTTGTGTGTCCCTCATCCAGGACTGCTGGTTCCCAACTGCTTGCCTGCCTTGGGAACTTACCTGATTGCTCCTAACCTGTTCTGCCTGCCAGCCTGATCACCCCCTAATTATGCCCCTGCCAGCCTGATTGTCCCTAACTGCCCTCCCCTGCCAGCCTAGTTGCCTCTGACTGTCCTCCCCTGCAGGCCTGGTCTCCCCCAACTGCTCTCGCCTGCAGGCCTGCTCCCCTGCAACTGCCCTCCCCTATAGGCCTGGTTCCTCCCAACTGCCCTTCCCTGCAGGGCTGGTTTCCCCCGTCTGCCTCCCCTGCAGGCCTGATCGCCCCCAACTGCCCTCCCGTGCCAGCCATCTTGTGGTGGCCATCATGTGGGTTGGAGTGATGGTCAATTGGCATATCACGCTTTTATTAGATAGGATTGTAGAATGAAAGTAATAGACTGAAGTTATCAAATTGGTGGTTCATTCCTGTGGGGGGGCGGGATTCTCTCATTAGATGAAATTAAAATTGGGGTATACAGAGTTTTAAAATGGTGGCTAGACCTGGGACATGTGCGGTATTAGCAATTTTGTGTGGCATTATCTCCACATCATAGTTGACTTTCATACTTAGCCATTCTTTGCAGATTTTTCTTATTCAGTTCTGATTTGATTTTCCTTGCATGAAAACATTTTGCTCATGTCTAAGAATCCATGATGTTGTTTACTTATTCATTCAGAAACATTTACTTAGCAACTGCTATATGCCAGACATTGGGATAAGCACTAGAGATATTGAGAAGCAAAAAACAGTTCTTGCTCTCAAGAAGCCTAGTTTTTTCTGGGTATTTATATTGCCTGATAAAACTTTCTTAGAATTGGTCCTTAAATGTGTGTGTGCATATATAATGAACTTTCTAGTTTATGATAATCTGTATTCCATATTGTGAGTTTATTCTTAAAGGATATTTGTTAAATCACAATATGAATAGCTAAGCCTAGGTGAGACCACTTTAGGTGGTATTTTTAAGCAGAAAATGGGCTTTTTTTGTGTTAGAGAACATAAAAAGGAAAGGAAAGTGTTAGAAGTAGGATGGAGTGGAGAGTATTGTTAGTGGAGGGGGAGGGGATAGTGGGAATGACATTAAGGACTGCACCAATTGGGATGCCATAATTTATGGCATAATCTGTTAAAACATTTTAAAACTAAGAAGTGGCATGATGAAAGTGATTTTTACTGCTGTGTGTGGGATAAATTCAGCTGCCATGATAATACTGTTGTGAGATGATAAGAGGTACACAGGATTTAGAGTTACAGATACTGAAAAATGTGTATCTGAGAAATTGGTTGGACTCCATGTTGAACTGGATATCAAAGTCAAAGGAGGAATAAGCTGGTGTGAAAGGGGATCTGGAAGACAGCAGCATCATTAATTTATCCATTCAGAAAAAGCTTTGTGTCAGGCACTGGGGACCCTAGTATAATAAGACAGATATAGGGCACTGACACTAGAGTAAGATTAAGATGTAGAGGTTTTGAGTTACTTAGTTTTATTTTGCTTTTTAAATGGGTGTATTGAGCAGGATGAGCAAATAAGTAAAATCATCAACCACAGCCATGTTGGAGTGATTGTAAAGCATAGATGGAATTTTATTTTGTTGAGTTTACTCAGCAGTACTTCATTATCCTAAAGATCCTCGCTATTTTTTTTTCTAATCCTGAAAGTAAATTTTAAATTAATATTAATTAACAGTCACATTTAGTAGAAGACTTTTAAAGACCATAGCTAAAGTTACAGGTCATGAAAAACTAATAGATCATTCAACTTTGTCTTTTATTCCTAAGGCATTAATTACATTTATTCCTGTGTAGTATTCTGTTTAATGAGTTGTAGTTTAATTACTTATGGAACTTTTAAAAATTCACCTTTAAAATATAGCTGATGCCCTATTTATCAAGATCAAATATGTAGCAGCTGTTTGGTAATGAATGTGAAATTATATTATTTGATAGCATTAAGCCCTAAAGCACTGTGGATCCCCATTAATATGTGTGTGCAAGAGCTGGGTTTCTTTCTTTGCTTGGAGGCCACTGATAAGAAGATTTAAATGACTATGGAAAGGTTTTTGCTCCAGAGCAGAGAACTCAATAGAAACCCATTTATATAACTTGCAGTGTGTTATTGAGTGACACAAACTAGTGGTGGAATATAATCATTCATATGTAAAAGGGGTTCTTCCTGGGAGCTGCCTGTGTTTGATAAGCAGATGGGGGGAAAGCAGTGCTTTTATAGTATGTGTTAAACTGGTCCAAGAATTACCCACATAGATACTACTCATTACACTATTTTTCCATCCAGGGAGAAATGTGTCCACAGGCAAAAATATCTTTATCTAATTTTGAAGTGATTGTTGTTTTACTACAAAGATAGCTACTGGAACCGCTGATGTGATCTAGCAAAAAATGCAAATAACTCCATCGCTGCTATCAGGTGTGTAAACTGCTGTCAGTAAGCAATGCCAGGAAGCAGCAGCATCATCAAGAGAGGAACGATTTACATCGTGGCTTGAACAGCACTTCATAAAAATATTTTTATCTAAACTATTCCACCTCTACATTCTGACCCATTTTAGACAATAATTTATATTCAGGTTCACATAATTTATGTTAAAATATTGGGTATACCTATTTGGAGCAATTCACTTTTATGGTCGTAGTTAAAATTGCAGTAGGTCATCATTCTATGATAATATATTTCCAGTGCCATTCTGGTTGTTTTTATGGTTTAAAATCTGATTAAATGGTCAGTGTGGATCCAACAATAATCAAGAGGAAATTATTGGTTGGGTGTTGATTCAATATATTTTTTCAAGAAGGATGTTGTTTTTAATCATTTGTAGCATATACATATTTTTGACTTTTAAAACAGGAAGGCATGTGTTTTAGTTAGGTACCTATTTGCCACTTTAATTCTAAGTTCCTACTTGATTTGAGGAGAGGATTTAGTGTTTTGTCATTAAGAAGTACTTTTTCCCTTTCAGTGCCCCTTTGTTGATACCACTCTCTGGAACTAAAGCTTCAGCTTCAATGGATAAATATGCTGTGTTTAAAGGAATTGCAGCTGACAAGTCCTCTGAAAATACTGTTCCATTTGGAGGTAAAAATAGTTTGTGAATGTAAATCTTTGTTTTTAATGGTGGCCTTTTTAAAAAAATATTTTATTGATTTCAGAGAGGAAGGGAGAGGAAGAGAGAGAGAAATAGAAACACCAATGATGAGAGACAATCATTGACTGGCTGCCTCCTGCATGCTCTACCCACCAAGGATTGAGCCTGCAACCCAGGCATGTGCTCTGACCAGGAATTGAACCATGACCTCCTGGTGCATAGGTTGATGCTCAAACACTGAGCCACACTGGCCAAGCCTTAGGTGGCTTTTTATGGTAAACTAGAGGCCCAGTGCATGAAATTCATGCCTGGGTAAGGTCCCTAGCAGCTGCTGGCCACCAGCTGGGGCCTTCCTTCATTCCACGCCACCCCTTGGTGGTCAGCGCACGTCATAGTGAGTGATCGAACTGCCAGTCAGTTGATCTCCAGAGGGGACACTTTACATATTAGGCTTTTATATATAGATAGATGTGTAAAATGCCTATACCATGTGTTAAGTATGTTTGGCTAACCCAGTCTGCCTTACTTTCTTAATTGTGATCTCAAGGTTCCTAACCTTACTTGAGTTTCTGGCTTTTTAATCATAGAGTCTGGTGATAAATACAGTGCTTTCAGAGAACTTGAACAGACAGCAGAGAGTAAATCTTCAGGTAAGTTTTTGATTCCTTAAATGAATGAATTATTTCAATTTGTAATAAAAAGAGATCTTTGAACATTCTTTTAATGACACCTCTGAATGCCTTTATTTTATTGTGTGTGGGTTGTTGTTGTTTTTCCCTTTGAGTCTGGAAATTATAAGGAAGCAAAATGTGGTTCAGTTATTGAAAATTATTTTCTAAAATTTAGGGCAAACCTCAGATCAATGCAGTTTCCTGTAAAGATAGTGCATTTACTTTCTCCAGAAGCCTTCAAGCCATGTTAGACTCCTGTATCAAATGGAGGGCTCTGATCACTTTTGGTTATTTTAATGTCCCACAAGACTGTGGAC
Source organism: Lasiurus cinereus (assembly GCA_011751065.1). NCBI lineage: Eukaryota > Metazoa > Chordata > Mammalia > Chiroptera > Vespertilionidae > Lasiurus > Lasiurus cinereus. The sequence goes on along the minus strand of JAAGEH010000016.1, from coordinate 16,373,175 downwards.
TATATAGAAGGCAGCAATCAGTCTTTTACTTTTCAAGATTTTCAAAATTGGTTATAATTTAATAAAATGAAATGAAAGGGCTTTCTGTGCATATGTGGTCTCTATGTCTGATAGAAGGGTTAAGTAGAGTAGAAAGGAATATAGGATGATATGCCCTGATGGGATGACTTAGTTGGTTGGAGCATTGTCCCATACACCAAAAGGTTGTAGGTTCGGTTCTTGGTCAGTGCACATATCTAGGTTGTGGGTTTGATTCTCTGTCAGGGTGCATACTGGAGGCAGCTTAATGATGTTTCTCTCTCACATTAATGTTTCTCCTTCCCTCTCTGTCCCTCCCCACTTCCTCTCTTAAATCAGTAAGCATATCCTCTGGTGAGGGTAAAAAACAAGAGTAAAATGATAATGTGAGACCCATATATGTAAAAGGTAAAAGTTATGTTTGTGGTTAAATTCTACTGTAAACTTAAAATGTAGGGTTTAGATGTCTATATGCCATATTAAGTCCTTCAAAGCTTAACTGCGCATGCTATGAAATTTGTATACTCTGTTGAGGATTTTTTCCTGGGAACAGTACTACTACTGTTCTACTTTTTTATACTGAATGCACAAATTTGGAACATCCTTCAATAGTCACTTGTTCTCCCCCTTCTGCCTAGGCCAGTGGTTGCCAACCTTTCAGACCTCACAGACCACCAGTGGTCCATTGACCACCGGTTGGCGACCACTGGCCTAGGAGATGGGAAGACAATATAGGAAAGGTGAGTATATGTGAAAATTTAAGTAGAGAGTGTACTGCTTAAATATCTAAAAAGGGAATCTCACCTTTTCTGAAAATACGCAGTCCCTGACAGTTCTTATATGCTAGAAATGTTCCCTTGTGTTTCAGCCAAGCCTTTAGGATGTAATAGCTATATCTTCCTCCTTGCCTGTATTAGGTACTAGGAGTACAAAGATAAGCCCTAGAGTATCTTTTGAATTGTTAATTTGTCATTTACTCCTAGAAATGCTTTCATCAACTCCTAGGCCAAGGCAAGTTTGAAATAGAGTATGGTTTAGTACCAGGGGTCTTTGTATGGTATAGTATTAATGATTGAGTGTATGTATGTTATTTTTGGGAAAGACAATGGTGCCACCCAAATGTCCCTAGTCCTGCTTTTTGACACTTTATTAACAGGATTCCAGATTGTTGTTGCCATTTTTGTGTACTTGCTTTCATTCCTTTCTTAACTTTAAATCTATGGCCTTCCAGGCAGAAATGCCAACTTTGTTTAGTTTATAACATACTTTATTTTACTTGCATTAAAAATACATTGGCCTTAGAAAGTATGTAAGTATCTTAGAATTTATGAAGACTCTTATGGTATTCTGTTCAGAGCTGTTCTTAGGTTACTAAATGACAGAGTTTAATATTTCCTTTTTTCTACCCTACGGTTTAAAACATAATTAAAGTTAATGAGGGAAATATTTTATGTAGCTAAGTGACACTGAAGTTTTAATAAAAAGTTATCTCTTTAGAAACGTATTTAGGGCCTATAAAGTAACAACTAGAGAGGTAAATTTATGAGGATTCAGAAGTTAACTGAAAAGCTATCAATGAAGTAACATGCTTAAATGGAATTTCTGATATGCAAACTTCAAATGACTGTAACTAAATTATTTGCCTCCAAAACTCCTTTGTTTTTGAACTTTTAAACCTACCCATTTTTATTTCTTTTTAACCTTTTCACTCAGCTTACATTTCTAATGGAAAAGTTTACAATTCATCAGTAAGTTTAGTTTGCTGTGGTTATTTCTTTTTTAAAATGACAAAGCAAAACTTGTCAATTTCACAGATATTTCAAAGCAGCACATCAAAAATTTTGGCTGTGCAAAAATTAGCTGCTTATTACCTTTTCATTTACAGAAATAATACAAATATTGTCAGTGATATACTTGCCTAAAGGACTAGGTGATTTTTTAAAAAGTTTTACATCTGCTTCTCCTGTTGGTTTGTGAAATTGACTATAGTTTTATTGGTCTTATGTTTTACAAACGTAAATTAGAGGAATTCTGAATGTTTTTCCTCTCTTTCTAAAGTTTTCCTAATAATACTAAATAGATTTCTCCGTGTTGATGAATTATGCTGGTGAATTGGTTAAGTAGCTCAGATTAGGAGGGAAAAATCTGCTTCTGTTATTTTCCATGCTTTTTTTTATGATATATCAACATATATATCACTTTACATGCATAATATATTTAAAGCACGTATTATTTTGATGACAATTTTAAGAATTGGATTTTAATTTTAAATACATTTTTATAGTTCATATGCTTTTATGTTTTATTTTTAGGGAAAATATATTTAAAAAGTGGATGAGGAAATTAAAGCTCAGATTTTGATTTATAACTCTCTGACCCTTACATTTTTAAATAGGTGATGTTGATATAGCTATATTTATATTTGGTTTATCTCTGGTTTTCATTACCTGGTATTATCTAGTGGATTTTATGGAAGACCTTCAGCTACCATTAGAAAACTAAGATCATTTGCATACCAACCTCATATCTATGAATGATAACATTACTATGATAAGAAAGAATAGAAAACCTAATAAGAATCATGGCTCCAGATTTTTATCAGTATCTTAACTGAGTCTATTTAAATATTTATGAGAAATACATTAGCACCTATTTTCTCTGACTAAAAAATTAATAAAATATTCTGTTAGAACCCCATCATCAGAGTAGCACAGTATAAGTTTAAATCATATCCTTGGAAAGCTTTAATAGTAGAATTAGTGCATATTCAAGTCCCTTTGAATTTTAATAATAAGTGTTCAGTGAAATGACTGATTTCAAGAAAAACCCAAGTACTGACTGGTTTGGATTTGTTAGACAGTATAGGGAGAAGCTGCTTTACAGTGTACCCTGGGCCAGAATGCTTTGCAAATAAGTAGATACTTTTTTAAAAATTTTCATCAGAGTTGCCTTTAAATTAATGCTTCCATATGCAAGAGCAAGATCACCTACTATGTCAAGTTAAATAAAGTGGTGTACATCCTAAGTGTAGATGCAGGGTTTTTTGTTGTTGGTTGGTTTGTTTTTCATAATATTCCATTGGTACCTGTGATACATTTTTCCTGATTGATCACCATGTAACACATTTTAATATATTTTATTAAAGGTCAATATTTTAATATAACTCTTCAGCAACGACTTTTAAAAAAATTATATATATGGATTTCAGAAAGGAAGGGAGAAGAAGAGAGAAATATCAATAATGAGAGAGAATCATTGATCGGCTGCCTCTTGCATACCCTACACTGGGGGATGGAACCCACAACCCAGGCATGTACCCTGACCAGGAATCGAACCAGGACCTCCTGGTTCATAGGTCAATAATGCTCAGCCACTGAGCCATGCCGGCCAGCAAAGTATGCTTGCCATTTAATATGCTGTGCATCATATTGTTTTCAGCTCTTTCTTATTTCGCTGCTGTTGTTGTTTTCTTTCAGGAGAAAACTTTGCAGAATTCAGATCTGCAGGGACTGACGATGGTTTCACCGATTTTAAAACTGCCGGTAGTATATCACCCCTAGAGCCACCAACAAAAGACAAAACTTTTCCAGCAGCCTTCCCCTTGGGAGCTATACAACAGAAACAACAAACTCAAGTGAAACATCCTTTGAACTTAGCAGACTTAGATATGTTTTCCTCAGTTACTTGTAGCAGCGAGAAACCATTATCTTTTTCAGCCGCATTTAGTACAGCAAAATCTGTTTCTACACGACCACAGGCAGGACCTGCTGCAGCCACGGCAGCATTGGCATCTACTAAATCTTCTAGTTTGGCTGACGATTTTGGAGAATTCAACCTTTTTGGGGAATATTCTAGTCCAGCATCTGTTGGGGAACAGGATGACTTTGCAGATTTTATGGCTTTCAGTAATAGCTCTGTTTCATCTGAGCAAAAGACAGATGACAAATATGATGCCCTCAAAGAGGAAGTTAGTCCTGTTCCTTTGACCAGCAGCTCAAGCAACACACTGAAGAGTGGACAAAACTCAGCCGCTGCGTCTACCAAATACGATGTCTTCAAACAGCTTTCTCTGGAAGGATCTGGACTAGGTGATGAACTGAGAGATAACCCTCCTTCAGGAAAAAGTGATGATGATTTTGCCGACTTCCACTCCAATAAATTTTCTTCTATGAACTCAGACAAATCCCTGGGAGAGAAAGCAGTGGCTTTCAGACACACCAAAGAAGACTCTGCTTCAGTGAAGTCCTTGGATCTCCCTTCCATTGGTGGCAGCAGTGTTGGCAAGGAGGACTCTGAAGATGCACTCTCTGTTCAGTTTGACATGAAACTGGCTGATGTGGGAGGAGATCTTAAGCATGTCATGTCTGATAGCTCTTTGGATTTACCAACAGTTAGTGGCCAGCATCCTCCTGCTGCAGGTGAGGAATTGGTGAGATTGCTCTGGTGATGGTGATGTAGATTTCAAAGATGGTTTTGTGGGTGTTGATTTACAGACAGTAAGTCTTTGGCTGTTAACCTTTATGAATTTCTAATAACCTCGTAGTTACCAGTCCCCTTAAGCAATGTTAAATTTGATTCTGTGGATACTTGGGTGTAATGGATACCATAAATTCTATGGAACTTAGATTGAATATTTTTATTTTTGAAACCTAACACCAACTTGGTGTTAGAGGCACATAAAAATCCACTGCTAAATGAACCCCACATTGCCAACATTTTTGTAGAAATTTTTGCAGTGCCAGTAATGTTCCTCTATTTTTGTGAGTGAGGCCAGTGTTTCCCTCTCCTTTTTTCTTCTCTTGGGTATATTTAATAGCTGCCAATATAGTGTTCTGTTTGGTTTACAGAAACTGACTCTTGTTAGGTCAATAAAGTAAGAATGTATAGCCAGTTGTATTGCAGTTTGCCAGGTCCTTACAAAAGAAAAAGAGGGAAAGTGCTTGGTGTATGGATATCCTGTGTGCCAGAGTCTGGCAAAGAGGAGGATGTGAGTTAGTGGATTTCAGGTACAGTTTTCAGTGTTAAACTTTATTATTGGAAGTATTAAATTGTAACAGGTCTGTAGATGATAGAATAGGGTAACCTCTCACTTTCTCATAAAATGTTTGAGGATATCTTATGAGGGAGCCCTCTTAAAATTCTGTATGAATTTATATGTAGCAGTTTATTCTCTAGTTTAACTTCTTGTCATAAAAACTAGATTCCCAAGTGTCCTAGTTTTTATTTTGTTTTGTTATTTGCTATATATAGAAAGATAAACCTATTTTGTGGCCTTTAATAATGAGAAATATCTCATTATTACTGTATTATTCTAGAAAAATTTATTATGCATATGAAGGATTCATTGTTGTTGTTTTTTAACTAGAGGAACATAACACACTTCCAAGTTTACAGATCCGGGCAGAAATTGTAAAGTATTAATGACTTTTGCAGTCAGAAAACAAAATTGCCTTTGTCCTTTGGCTATTGAAATGGAGGTATCCTTAAACAGGGTGCTGAGGCAAGAGCAAGTTTTCAGAGACGTTGTGTGTTTCACGTTGCTACTTGCCAATGTATTTTCCAATGCAGTGGGTTGTCTGTCCTCAAACTCCTTGTGCCCCTGACTGTCTACTTCCTTTTTTTGTACTTTTCCTCAGATAGTTTCCTATATTTTTTTTGCTACTGTTTGTTTGATACAGTGAATTTGTTTCTCTTTTTTGTATGAGCTGCTTGAGCCACAGCAGTTGAATGCAAAGTGCTCCATTTTCTGAACAACAGTATTTGATTTTTATTTAAAAATCTCATAACAAGTAAACTAGCCTTCTGGACTCTGGAATTATTAATTAGAAGCTATTTTTCTGAAAGTGAATCTATATTCTTTCACAGTGCCAAGCTAGATGTCTTTATGAGATGAGTCTAATCTGGGTTTGGGGTGGGGTTTTTTTTTCCCCCCTATTTTATTTGGAGAAGGGAGGCTGGGTTTTCTTTCTTTTCTTTTCTTTTCTCTTTTTACTTTGTTCTGATTGACCTTTTAGAATAATATTCTGTGCTCATGTTCTTTTATGTATGTTTGGATCATTCCCAACCTGTAATGTTCAAGCCAAGTCTCTTCAGTTTGAGATATTATTAAAAGCAGATTGTTTCTTCCTTTGGATCTGTAAACCTGTCAGAAAGAAGCAGTATCCCTTTAGAGCGGTTGTTAAAAGGGGTTGATGTCTGACCAATGCACTATATTGTTGTTGAGCAAAATTGCTGCATAAATGTATTGTGGAGTTTACATGACAGGGACTTCTTCGGTTTTTATGTTGACCACAGTATCTCTTGCTCTCTTAGTTTGAGGGTTAAAGGTACTTCTTGTTGGAGAAATTATAAGTGTGCTGATGAAGAGAGAATAAAATGTAGTAGATTGCTATCTCTAGACCTGAATCCTATTTAGAAACCCTAACTTAACTCTGAAGGGGATACTGTCTCTTTTAACACTTGCTATAATTCTTTGTATGGAAGGTAGATAATGCTAATAACATTGCCTGATTTCTCTGCATATTATTACATTTAACCCTTTGAGCCCTTGCTGCATATAATTTCAAGTAGGCTGCTTTTGTCCGCCCACTAAATTTAATCTCTGGCACTGAAGCATCTTGACATGCAGTCATTAAGATCATCTAGTTTTGTTGGCAGCAAGAGCTTAACTTCATTTGTGACACTCAAAGGGTTAGCAAGACTTCTGTAGCTACCTACCTACCTACCTGTAAAGTAACTCTTCTTTGTCATTAAAAATCTTTGTATTTTAATCAGCGCCTTTTATTTATTTATTTATTTTTTGGCTGCTTTTCTGATGTCTTTTTTCATAGACATTTTCTGTGTGAATGTGCCTTTTTGAACTTGCTTTGGTATATTCCTCTGCAAATACTGATCTGCATGCTTATTCTGATGACTTATTTTCCAGCTCTCTGTACCACTCTCTTTTGTGATCTGTAAGTCCTATGTTAATAAATAATTCTTTGGCATATTTTGAAAGTGTGGGGATGTGTGTAATTTGTACTTTTTCAGGGTTAGACCAAAAAATCCCTAGTTCATATCAAGTTTAAAGCAATAGCATCTTCTGGGGTTAGAGGGTTTTCCTTTTGTTTGTTTTGTTTTCCTCAAACACCTTTCTCTAGTAAAGTATTGGTGCATTTTAGCTTTTTCCCTTATAATTCCATTGATAAAAGTTTTTAACATATCACTGGATTAAAATATAACTTTAAATATTTTTTAAAGTGTAAACTGAACACAATTTTACACATTAGGAAATGTACTTTCTTCTAGTGAAGAAACTGAGTAGATTTTATTGCTTAGTAAAGATCACAGAGCCTGTCTCCAGTAGGAGTTCCATTGTGAGGAGAGGGGAAGGTGAGGGGGCAGAGGAAAAGGACACATTATCAGTAAATGTAATTTAAAATAAATTATCAAATGGTGTTGAGATGGACTTCTGAGCACAGTAAATGTAAATTTAATTTGAGTTGGTAATCTCCATACTGGAAAGTGTTCAGTGTTAATACCAGGACTGATTTGATTTGAGTTTGAAATTGGGTGCTTCATCCTCTAATTGTACAGTACTTTATCTTTCCAGCTTCAGAATGTATCATGAAGCTGCTCTCAGTTGTTTTTTACTTAATCCATAAAATGACTGTAGAGGATGCCTCAAAGTAGACTTCAAACATTTCCATTTTTAATAAAAGATTTCTAGAAAGACTCACAAAAATTAACAAGAACAGACCAAATGTGTAGAATATTTCATTTTATTTACTTATTTGTCTACTAGAGGCCCGATGCACAAAGATTTGTGCAAGAATGGGCCTTCCTTCCCCTGGCTGCCGACACTGCCTTCGCTTAGGCCAGAGCCCCCTTTCCGCCTTCTCAGGCAGCAATGTATGAAATCAAGCACTAACCACATCTTACTTAACACGTTAAATGCCCACTTAGTCACCAGAAGGTTCTGTGCCAATTGGAAAACACTGGAGGTCTGGAGTGGCACCTGTGTATGCAAATTAACCCACCATCTTTGTTGGGTTGATTTGCATATTCCTGATTGGCTGGTGGGCATCATGAAACTAAGGTCAATTTGCATCTTACTTTTTTATTAATTTAGTTAGTGTAGATTTCCCCTGGCTGAGAATCAACCTGCAACCTTGGCACAACGAGATGATACTCCAACCTGCTGAGCACCCAGCCAGGGTCTCCCCCATCCCCCATTTTAGAATATAATAATAGTAAAAATTCTTGGGAATATTATTGTTTTCAGATCAAAAAACCAAGATCAATAAAAACATTGGGCAAAAGATTGTTTCTATGGTTTAACTTTTTTTTCTTATAATTTGAGGCTTTAATTCTTTGTTATATTTTAAGATTGAAGCAGAAAGGGAATTAAACCATTGAAGATGAAGTTTTTTATTAGAATTCTTAACAAATCACTTATACAATCTGAAATATGCCATTTGAGAAGGAAAAAAGTTGTATATTGGGTTTTAGATTAACTCTAAGAAAAGCTGGGTTTGCCATTTAAAATATTATGTATTCCAGGGCATATTGCGTTAGACAGTTGACTAATACTTCATTTCAGAACCTTGTGTACTGCTAACTGATTTTAACGAAAGAGATTTTGGTGTAGCCTCTATCTAGAGTGATAATACCAGATGCCCTTTATTTAGGGTTTCCTGGTGCCATATATGAAGACCAGTCTTGTGGTAGCTTTGGCTAAGATATTCCTTTGTCAGTGGAATTATCTAATGCTAGATTGGTCCACCTGAGACTTTTATTTTAAAAACTTTCTTCATTTTTTTAAGTAGTCTGGAGAAAATGATTGAATATAATTGTGTATAAAACAGTTGCATTCACAAATAGAACAAGTAATGTGTTCAGAGTAACATTTACTTATAGGGACGAAGTTTTAATAATGTAATATTATGAACTTGCAATAAAGAATTAAAATACTCTGTGCTACAGATTTAAACAGGCAAACAAAAAATAGTTTTGTTTATTCCAATACCAAGTTAACACGTTAAGTGCCCAGCCTGTTTTGTCTTCTGTACAGAAAGTATAGTGTCAGTCACTGGTGACTGACTGGGCATTTAACGTGTTAAGTAAGATGTGGTTAGTGCTTGACTTCATATATCAGCACCTGAGAAATTATATAAATGTATTTATATTCTACAATCACTCTATTGTTCACATTAAAATCGCTGCTGATTTTTAACATATTTTATTTTACAGAGTGGAAGCGAGAGAGAGAGAGAGAGAGAGAGAGAGACAGAAACATTGATGAGAGAAAAACATCGATCAGCTGCCTCCTGCACACCTCCTAATGGGGATGTGCCTGCAACCAAGGTACATGCCCTTAACCGGAATTGAACCTGGGACCCTTCAGTCCACAGGCCAACGCTCTATCCAATGAGCTAAACTGGTTGGGGCTCGCTGCTGATTTTTAAAAGTAGCAAATGAACATGTAGAAGACACTGGCAATATCAAAGAAGCTGGGCTAAATCTTGAAATAACTCCGAGAATCAAATTATTTTTAAACAGCTGCTTGTAGCTTTGTTTTTCCATCAATTGAATTCTTTTGATAAGTTGTTTTGGAAGGAAAATGCTGGCCCATGAGTCAGTACAAAAGAATGGGAGGTTCTGTGCCGATTGGAAAACACTGGAAGGCAATTACACAGCAGCGTTTTCCTGTTTCCCTCAACAACACCTATCAGGGTGTTTGAGACTTAAAAGGATATAGTTAGACCAGGTTTTAGAATTAATAGAGAATGTGAATATGACTGATCTCAGGAGAGCAGGGCCAGGGTGGGCAGATGTTGAAATGTATAAATATTTCATGGTTTGCTTTGGTAAATGAAATTTGCATTAAATCAGTATTGGAAATTAAAAGGTACTTTTAAGTTTTTCAAGACTCTTCCTGAGTCCATTGAATATTTTTATTGCTATATAAAATACTAGGGAATGGTAGAATTTGCACAGGTACCTCCTTTCTTCTTTTCCAAACCCCTTTCTCAAAAGCCTTTAACTGTTATTAATCACCTGAGAGTATGCTTACAGCTTTAGAAAATGTCCGTGGGAATTGGTATGGCCTTCTGTCTGTGTGCTGTAGTGGCAGCTCACATTCTTTGTTCCAAGAAATGCCTTGTTTTCATGTGTAACATTGATTTAGAAGGGATTTCAATGGAGGTTATAGAAGAGACTGGTAGGGTTACTTACTAGAATAAGCAAGAAATCCGTGTCATGATTTGAGATACAGGATGAAAAGCAGATTGTATAGTTTATTCCTTTGGCCTTCGTAATAGGACATTCCTGGTTGCAAACAAATACATGTATTAAAGCACACAATTTGGCCTATTATCTGTGTGCAATTGCAGTTCAACCTAGCACAGCCTCAGAGTTCTTCATTAGAATTGGAAATGTAGTAGTGATTCTCTGCACATTTTATTGCATCCATTCTCTGTTTTCTTTTTCTCTTGCAATGTTGGTAGTAGAATTCAGCTATCAAATTGAAAACCCAGCTGTAGCAACTTTGGTGATTACAAAATAAACTGTGGTTTTTTTCATATTATTTTTCCAAATAGAGCTTCCATCACTTATGTTGTAGGTCTTACAGAAACTTTAATATTTTTAAGACCATCATACAGAATTTTACTGCTTATAAAGTGTAGAACTATTAACATTGGAAATAAGGAATTTTCCTTATTTAACCTCTTTTTCTTAGAAAATTACTAATATTCACTGTTGTTTATAAATGCTAAGGTTTAGGAATACAGCGTTTTCACTTTCCTATGAAATATCAGTTTTAGTACTCCCCTATACAGTGTGCAAGTGATTGCACTTCAGTAAATGATTTTCTTATACTTTAGGCAAAAGAAAATTTTAAAAATCAACCTCAAGGCTTGATTTTAGTATATCCTTTATATTTACTCTTTATTCTTTTTTTTTTTAAGTATAAAATACAAGATTTGTTAAAAACCAGTAGTATTTTAAAAATACTTTTTCAGCTAAGGTAATCCCTGTTCTTATAATTCCTGTTACATGATTATACTATAATCATTTCTGTTTCAAAAATCACTTCGTTGCATAATTGCACAAAAGGGTATTTTTATTGCCTTGGAAACTTAGTTGTGATGTTTGAATTAGAGCTTACCTTTTCATTAAATTTATCTTTGGTCTCTAGAAATATTGCTACTCTTTTAATATATGAAATTGTAGGAGCAGTTCATAATATAGCTTCCCCAAAGAGCTTTCTGGTAGGATCTAATAATGAAAATATTTGTATTATGAAACATTCTTCTGAATGTACTCCTGGAAGACAAGTTTTGTGCTAACTTCATCTGTCTCCTGCTTGAATTTCACCTTGTTTGAATCAGGGTACCTTCTGGTCCCTTTAAGTAGTGGAGAAAAGAGAACAGGACTCAGCCAAAGATTTAAGTAAGCATTTTGCTTAAAGTGTCTTTCATTTATTCACCTGAATTTTTTTCTCCTGTTTAATAAGCCAAATTTGAAAAGAACCATTTATACTCCAGAATTTTAAAATACATTGTTGTTTTAGAAATGTTATATGCTTTTTACAGGTTGGCTTTTTTATATTTTTATATATCTAGGGTGTTTCATTTTTGTTTTTAGTACCCTTTCATAATGTGATTTTAAGAGACAGATGTGAAGTATACTGTTAGAAGAGCTATGGAAATGTTAGGAGTCCCTTAACTCAAGCTATGCAGTGTTACTGGGAAACAAAGACAAAATAACCCAGTGTGGGCTCACCTCCTAACTTAGTTATGAAAATCTGAGTCATAAAACTTTTGAGCAATTTCTTTAAAAAAATTTTATTTTTTTTAATCCTTACCCAAGGATATTTTTTCCACTGATTTTTAGGGAGAATGGGAGAGAGAAGGAGAGACAGAAATATCTATGTGAGAGAAACACATTGATTGGTTGCCTCCTGCACACATCCTGACCAGGGCTCGGACCATGTACAACCGAGGTACATGCCCTTGACCAAAATTGAACCCAGAACCCTTTGGTCCACAATCCAATGCTCTATCCATAGAGCAAAAGGGGCTAGGGCTTGAGCATTTTCTTTATAAACCATGTATGGGTTGTCAGGGAGTGTTGTGTGTGGCCTTCTGGCCTTGTATATAGTGACTAAAATGAAACTAAACGTATGTTAGCCAGACTGATAGATAATGCTGCTGAAAGGTAGCTTCTCCACATGCTTCCGTGTACAGTGTTATTCAGCCTTAGCTAGTTTTGATTTTTGAATATGGACAAGAAAGTTTCCTTAGACCACTAAACTGATGAGTAGACATTTCATTTTTGCTTTGAAATAATTGCATTTTAGGCCCTAAAGTAGCAACTAAATGTCAAATTGAGGCTAGTGGCCACTATGCTATACAAATACCACTACTTTGTGTTGCTTACCAGGCCCTGGCTCCTTTACACACATTATCGTTAATTGTCACAACACATCTCTTCCAAGTCCATGGTATTTTCATTGAACACAGGTCTGTCTAAATTAAAAACCTACATGCTCTTTGCTGTTTTATGCTACCACTTATATTACTAAAACATATACTACGAATCTAAGATGAGTCCTTTGCCCCAACATTTCTTTTTTCTTTTTTTTATTATTTTTTTAATGCGAGGCTGAACATAGTTGAAAGAGAAACAGGAGACCAACTGGACCCAGACCTTTGCCTCTGTTTTTCAGGGGCTAACGTAGATTAGATTGATTTTTCTTTCCTCATATGCCATCACAGCAATATGACGTCCATATTGACCAAAATAATTAGGTAAGTAACTGTTCAATTAAAATCTCATATTTGTCCTGGCTTGAGACAGAAACTCCTAATAATTGATTAAAAGTTAAGTAACATTATTTTCATTCTAGCTTTTGAGAAATTGTCAATTTTTATTTAGTTTGTCATGTACATTTCATATGTCTGTGTTTTAAAGGAATGTTTTACAATGAAGTCAAGGCAAAAAGAGGCATGCTTTAAGCAGACACTATTGTAAATACATTTTAAAGTTTATAAACGAACTGTTTATGAAATAGCCATATTCTCATAGGAAACACTATATACATTGGTAGATGAACCTATCTTTTTTTAGTAGTTTTTATATCCAAAGAAAATTTCTCCTTGTAACTAAATATAAATGACGAGTCAAGGCTAATGTGGGTTTTTAAAGATCAGATTTTACAGCTCAACTCCTTTAATTTTAGTACAAGCTCTAAATTTAGTTAACTCCAGCATAGTATAAAACTAATCAGATATGCTAGACATTTTGCTTCTGCAGAGTTTAGGGCATTTTGCCTAAATTGTGAGCTTGCCTCTAATTGTGGGGTCTTATTTCCCTTTCAGATGTAGAGGACTTAAAATATGCTGCTTTTGGAACCTACAGCAGCAATTTTGCAGTGGGCACACTTACAAGCTATGACTGGTCAGACAGGGATGATGCATCTCAGGGCAGAAAACTCTCTCCATTTGTCCTCTCAGCAGGAAGCAGATCCTCCTCAGCTGCCTCAGTTCTACAAAAGAAAGAGACTTCATTTGGCAGTTCTGAAAACATCACCATGACATCCCTGTCCAAAGTCACGACCTTCGGAAGTGAAGATCCTCTTCCAGAGACTCCCTTCCCAGCATTTGCCAATTTTAAAGACGTGATTCCTCAGACCAGTGAGCAAAAGGAATATGAAAGCAGGGACTATAAAGATTTCACAAGACAGGAAGTACCTACAGCTGAATGGAGCCAAGAGGCCCCATGTCCAAGCCCTACTTCCAGTGGCACTTCTCACGACACTCCCAAAGAATGTTCAGATGACTTTGGAGAGTTTCAAGGTGAAAAGCCCAAAATCAGCAAATTTGATTTCTTAGTGGCCAATTCACAAGGCAAAATGAAATCCAGTGAAGAAATGATCAAAAGTGAACTGGCAACCTTTGACCTTTCTGTTCAAGGTGAGTAGCTTTCAACATAGATTTTTGTTATGGTGAGGCGTTTTTTTTTTTCCCCCACTGAGGTGTTGGATGTTCTTAGGATAAAACGTTGGTTTAGCAGGATATAGATTTCCCAGTGTTTGAAATCAGTCTATTACAGATAGCTATATTAAAAAAAAAAAGAAAAAAATGTTACCCTGAGACTGAACTGAAGTCAAACCAGCATCCCTCAGATAACTGCTTTTTGGGCTAAACACACAGCCTTTTGTTCATTAGCTTGTTTGCTTAGAGGTGCACTGGGTTAGAAGTACCAGAGAAATGGACTTGATCCATTCATGGGCAGGTTAGCTTTGCTTTTGTTCCCTGGCTCCATCCTGAATCTTTTCATCCAGAGGCTGCAACATGGTAGCTATAGATCTGGATCCAGTCTGCAGACCTGTTTTATTGACTCACAAACAAGGTATTTTTATAATGTGCGAAACTGTTACCAATACGTAAAAAAATATGAGATTTCCCAATCTGGGTTTCTAGCTTTTCTTAAAAAAGTAATATCTGGCCATACCAAGTCCTTTTATTGATGGGGTGTGCTCTCCACAGTGTCACGGTCCCCTGCACTTCCGATCTGCAGAAGACTTAGTCATTTACTTTACTTGCCTGCTCTCTGAAGACATTTGAGTTTGCCCTTTCTGCTGTGAGCCCGCCTTGCCAGAAGGGACCGTTGGTTTCCGGTGGATGGAGAGAGTATGTAGGGGATTGGTGCAATTCCGTAACTAAGGGCTAGAAAAGCAGCACAACTCGGACGCACTGATATTTAGAAAGACACTAAGCCCCCAGGCTCCAGTGATGCTGCACTTAGAATTGTGCAAGAATTATGATAGATCAGAGAAGAGTAGTGGAGGAAATTAAAGGCGGGGAAACTAAGCAAGAGGGAACAATGGAAAGGATTCAACATGTAGCTTGCCAGACAGAATGAATGAGGTTGGAATTTCTGAATGTCTCAATGACATAAACATCTGCAGAAGAGGGCTTGTACTAAGCTGAGTCATCACAACCTTTAACTGTGCCATCTACTTCTCCCAGGATCACACAAGAGGAGTTTGAGCCTTGGTGATAAAGAAATAAGCCGTACTTCTCCTTCTCCCGCTTTGGAGCAGCCTTTCAGAGACCGTTCCAACACTCTGAGTGAGAAGCCCGCTCTGCCTGTCATCCGTGACAAGTACAAAGATCTGACAGGAGAGGTGGAGGTGAGCGGGGGCGTGTCCCACAGGGGCCAGGTAAAGGAACAGCTGAGCACAGAGGGCCCCGAGAAAAGAGGCTTGCAGCTTTCCTATGTGACACGAGGGGCAGAGAGTCGCAAGGCACCAGACGTAAAATATGCAACTAAAGGGAGAGAATGTTGACATTAGCCCTGGATGAAAATACCTCCCAGATATGGCGGGCACTGAAAGTAGGTAGTGACCTGAAAACCAAAATTATCCATGGGACTGCACAAGGGGGACATGTTTTAAGGAAATTCTTTTTGAGTACTTAGATTTTATCATTTTAGTAAATGTTAAAACATCAAAATTGGAGAAGGAGGAAATGTTATGAGTCTTCTATGTTTCCTGTACCTTATTCCCATGCTTTCTTCCTCATTCAGCCAACTCTTAACCATTCTCCCCCGACTCCTGTCATCATATACCTGCACGCATGCATGTGCACTCACACTCACACAGAACTGTAACTGTCGTAAGCCAGTGGTTTGACATGGGCTCTTGTACTAGACACCTGTGTGGTGAGTACCTGTGAAGAAGTTTATGCTCTCACTAGAAAAATGAGGCGACATTTGCAGTCACAAAACATTTTCCTCGGATCCACAAGGCATGTGCTTTGAAGTTACATTGATTAATAATTTAAAATAGTCATTAGTGGGTTCGTAAGAGAAACTGTGTTTGAACTAGAGTGATTTTAATAAAAAATGAAAATCTTCCTGTGCCTTTTGGGTTGACAATTATAGAGGATTCCAGACTTGCCCTTTTAACTCGGTTCTTTTGGTGAAATTCACAGGAGAATGAGAGATATGCATATGAATGGCAGAGGTGCCTGGGGAGTGCCCTAGAAGTGAGTATATCACTGTTGTGGTGTTCACCTATATATAAGCTCTGTCTTGTGTCAGCTTGCTTCCTCTTTAGTTCTTATGAATGGACAAAGGCAAAGTGAAGCTCTGTGGAAAGTCATACATCTTTTTTTTTTTAATACATATTTTTATTGATTCCAGGTAGAGGAAAGGAGAGAGAGAAAGAAACATCAACGAGGAGAGAGAATCATCAATCAGCTGCGTACTGTAACCCCTTCCTGGGGATTGAGTCCACAACCTGGGCATGTGTCTTGACTGGAAATCGAACCGTGACCTCCTGGTTCACAGATTGATGCTCAATCACTGAGCCACACTGGCTGGGAAAACGTCAAACATCTTAAGTGAGACTTCTTTTACATTTGTAATAGCAGACACTGGCTCATTTGTCTGTTGTACCCTCAGCTGTCACTGTGTTTAAGAAATAATAAGCTGATATCATTAACTCTGCCTAAATTAATATTTTAGCTAAAGAACCTCTATCTTTCCACTTTCAAAGAAATGGAGGAGGGTTTCTCCAAAGTTAAAATGAAATTCTCAGTTTTGTTTTAGCAAAGTCATGTACATATATCGGTTACTCATGCTTTTTCACACCTCTTGGCTTGGGTTTTCTAATAATAAATTGATTTGCAATGACTTTTCTTGATTATGTAAGGTGATGTGATTTCATTTCTTGTAGGTCATCAAGAAAGCAAATGATACCTTAAATGGAATCAGTAGTAGTTCTGTGTGCACAGAAGTAATTCAGTCAGCTCAAGGGATGGAATATTTATTAGGTATGTTCTGTTATACTTATTCAAAATCATGACATTTTGAAATATTTTCAGTTTTCCTTTATGTTTAGTTTAGGTCTCTCAAGTTACATATGACTTTATTAAGTAGCATCTGCATTTGTAGATAAGATATGTCATAGGCAGAAATGATTATTTGACTATTTGACGTAAGTTCTCTATGGCCACACTTGCCAGTCCTTGTTATAACATAATAGCAACAATGTAAAATTATATCTGTGTTGCTGGTTTATCAAAGAGTCTGAACAAGGTGTGATACATTAGAATGAAATCATTGGGTCTCCAGTCAATGCCTCTCTTTCCTCTGTCAATTTTTTTCTCTACCCCTTAATAATATCACCGATTCCTTAACTTCCTGGCTACCTTCACCTATTAGAGATCCCAATCCAACCTGAAACCTCAAACTCTGTTCTTTTCAGTGTTCCTCCTGCCCCCAGCTCAGGCTTAGCCTGTGGCCAAGAGCCACAGGCACTGGACCCCAATCTTTTTCAGATCTTTACTCACATGTCACCTTCTAAATGAGGTCTTCTCTGGCCCCCCTTATTCAGTTGTATCCCCTCTGTCCACCCTGGCACTTCCTGTCCCTTTCCCTGCTTGATTTTCTCCCTAGCCTTATCACCTTTAATATCTTATATATATTTACTTATCATTCTTGTTCATTATCTGTCTCCCTCCACTAGAAGAAACCTCCAAGTATGGAAGGATTTTGGCCTATTTTGTTCACTGCTCTGTCTCCAACAGCTAGATTAGTGCCTGGCACGTTAGTCACTGAAGAATATTTGCTGGGTGAATGGATAGTGAAGGGATGTAGTTTCTCCTTGCCCCTGCCACCTCACTCTAGTTTTTTTCCCCACCCAGAAAGACATAATTCTACTGCATAAACAGATGTTCACCAGGGATGTCTGTCTTTCCTTTGAATACTTTCCTAGTATCTATGAAAGATTGTCTTAGAAGCCCCCTCACTTGGCGTAGAGCAGTGGTCAGCAAACGGGCTCGGCCGCGGTTTACCGCTCTGTTGACGAATGAATGAGTTTGCCGACCACTGACCTAGACTCTGGATTCCAGTAACTACAGGCTGTTGTTGTTCCTTGTGATTAAGCCCCTATCCCAGTGGTCGGCAAACTATTAGTCAACAGAGCGGCAAACTGCGGCTCGCGAGCCACGGTTTGCTGACCACTGACTTAGGTTGGACAATAATTCCTGCCCTTCCCCTGGGAAAGCAAAAGGACAAGCCATAGGGCTGCTAATATACCACCGGCTTCTCCAGTTCTCTCTCACAGAAGCTGGGGTAAGGTTGGGGACATGTCTGGTACCTCTCCTTAGAATGCAGAGATACTTGGCACCTATCATCCGTACTCAGAAACCATAAGGAAAGAACGGTTCTGAATTCTGTTCAGTGTATAAAAGATACATGAGAACACAGAGTGCAAATCAGTGGGCATTAATAGGAGTAAGATAGTTCTTAATTAGTTTGTGAGGATACTGACATTCAGAGTAGTTTTAACTTTTAATATTCCCATTTTCAATGAGTTTAATGGTATTTCCCAAATTCAAACAGATGGATTCATTAAAAAAATGAGAAAAAACAATAGTTAACACTTGCATAATACCTACTGTTATATGGACAATGTTCTGAGCCTTTTATAGTAACCAATTTAATCCCTTCAGCCATCCTTTGTGGAGGTGCTATTATTAACTCAGTTTTACAGATGAGGAAATTGATGCATAGAG
Source organism: Lasiurus cinereus (assembly GCA_011751065.1). NCBI lineage: Eukaryota > Metazoa > Chordata > Mammalia > Chiroptera > Vespertilionidae > Lasiurus > Lasiurus cinereus. Next base: position 16,354,585 of record JAAGEH010000016.1, on the reverse strand, counting down.
AGGTTATGTGACTTGTCCAAGGTTACACAGCTAGTAAGTGACAGAGCTGGCATTTGAATCCAAACAAGTAGCTCTAGAGTTTATGCTCTTACCAGTCAGTTATACTGAAGCATTGAGAGATGGTTGGACCCAAGAGATAGTTCATTCACCTCTGTCCAGATATAGTCCTTATTTCCAATTCAGGTAACAACAAGCAGTACTGCTCTCAATACACTTCCAGCACTCTAGCTCTCTCTTCTCTCACCCTGTCAGGTGTTGTTGAAGTATACAGGGTGACCAAACGTGTGGAGCTGGGGATAAAAGCCACCGCAGTGTGCAGTGAGAAACTGCAGCAGTTGCTTAAGGACATCGATAAAGTGTGGAATAACCTAATCGGCTTCATGTCACTTGCCACACTCACGGTAAGCCCATTTGACAATTCAAGTTGCTTTCCCTTCCAGAAACCTAAGTTGTAAAGCAGAGTGTACGTTCCTATGACGACACTTATTGGAAGATGAAGGTGCCTTCTGTATCATATTATGTTAAAGGAAGGACAGAACATTTTGTGCAGTTGATTCAATAATAACCAGGTTAGCTTCTGGAAAACATTCATTCTTAACCCATCCTCTTAATTCACATATATATATATGCGTATTTTGCAAAGCTTTGATTTGAGTTCTTTCCTTTGCATTTCTAACCCTAACCCCGGACAATATGTCTCAAACAGCAAATCCTCTCCCCAGTATTGTATTGCTTCTTAAATTCTTAAAAAGCTTAAATCATGTCCAAAATCTCTATTATTCCTTTGGCCCATTTTTCAATTTATAACCTAAAAGCATACAGCTTGGGCAATTATTTTTTTAAAATACTATTCTGACCAATACAATAAGAAATGAAGTACAAATATTTGAAAATAAGATAAATTACATTTATTTGGTGATATGAAATACTTCTAGAAATCTGAATTCAAGAGGTTAAATTTAATGAGTTTGGCAAAAATTTGTGGCATTCTTACATAATAATAGTTGGAAAATAAAGAAATGGGAAGCTCACTTTTTTTTTTTTTTAATCCTCACCTGAGGATATTTTTCCATTGATTTTTAGAGAGTGGAAGAGAGAGGGAAAGACAAGAGAGCAATATTGATATGAAAAAAACTCATTGATTGGTTGCCTCCTATAATTTGCCTGGGCTGGGAGGAGCCTGCAACTGAGGTATATGCCTTTGACTGGAATCAAACCCAGGACCTTTTGGTCTGCAGGCCGACGCTGTATCCACTGATCCCAATGGCTAGGGCAAAAATTCACTTTTTTAAATGTACTAAACCATTGAGGCCTTTTTTATTTTTGACCACATAGAATTACTGGTTAATTTATTTTATACCTTACCAATCTCTTCTGCATACTACTACTAGACATTTCTTTCTAAAATGTAAATCCGATTGTGTTATTTACTGTTACTCTCCTGGCCTCCGAGCAACTGAAGATCACCCAGGCTCTTTGATTCCACTATTATCCTCAGTATAACACATATTCTTTTGTGCTTCTTTTCCTTACAAAATAAGCAGTGAATTTCAGAGTATTTACTTCCTATTGCTGTGGCATATCAGAAGTTTATGTTTAATAATGATGGCGTTTTATCTTGCCAGTCTACATAGTGTTGTGAGACAGAACCTTCATCATGTTCTGCCTGGCTCTGCTCGGTTGACAGAGTAGATGTGGTTGGTAGAAGAATGCCCTCCCCCCAAAGATTCCCATGTCCTAATCCCCAGAACTTGTGAATGTGTTACCTTAAGTAGTAAAAGGGACTTTACAGATGGGATTGAGTTAAGGATCTTTGGATGGAGAATTTACCCTGGATAATCTGGGTGGCCCAGTGTCATCACAGGGGTCTTTCTGAGAGGAGCAAAGGAGAGTAAGAATGGGAAAAAGATACATACAATTGAAGCAGAAAAAGAAAGATTGGCAGGTGCTGTGTGCTCTTGGTTTTGAAGATGGAAGATGGGGCCATGATTTTGGGAATACATAGGCAGGCTCTAGAAATGGAAAAGGCAAAGAAATAGATTCTCCCCCAGAATTTCTAGAGGGAGTGCAGCATTGCCAAGCCATTTTAGAATCCTGACCTCCAGAACTTTTAGAGAATAAGCATATGTTGTTTTAAGTGACTAAATTCGTGTTAATTTGTTATAGTGGCAATTAAGAGAAATTAGATGAAACATTGAGGCCAAGAATGGTTACATTATAACCAAAACCAGAAGTCTGGAAGTGCTTTTGGAATCTGTCTAGAAAAGATCACCTTTTGTATCAGTCAAATTAGGCTAGGTTATGCTACAATTAACAAACCAGACCCTCCTTGATCTTAGCGATGTTAAGACAACAAAGCTTTATTTATTGTTCCTGCTAACATGCCTGTCTCAAGTTGGAGGGTTCTCTGTGCTGTGTTCTTTTCATTCAGGAACCGAGGCTGACAGACTCTCCACCATGTGGAATATAGCTGGTCACCACGGGGAGGTGAAGGGGAACATCACAAATAGCACGTTGGTCTTAAAGGCTCCCTTCCAGAAGTGGCACACGGAACTTGTGCTCACGTCTGTTGGCCATGGCAGGTTGCACAGCCACGGCTAATTTAAGGGAAGGAGAATGAGAATATTTGTGAACAGTAATTACTACCAAAGCCTTCTTGGACATCATTTTAGCAGCTCATCATTGGCTAAAGATTGAGGGTTGTATATCCAGTCTGGCTCTGGGACTTGTCAATGTATAATTGAACTTCTTAAAAATATTACTAAATGAAATACTTCCAAATTAAAGTAAATGATCTTTTACTTAAGGTGGCCTGAAATATTATTTGGCTTTGGTGTTGGATTTGGGTTTTTTGTTTCTTTTCATTGTTATTTAAGTGTTTTTCTTAGTTGGGGAATAATTTACATAAAATGAAATACACAGATGTTAAATGTATAGTTAGATCAGTTCTGACAAATGCATACAGCAATGTATCCTACACCCCATCAATATGCGGAGTACAGTGGTACCTCCAGAGTTTAATTCTTTCCGTAACCTTGATGCGTGGGAAACTATGAGACGCTCCAGTCGCGGTAAACTGGTGGGTCGTGTGCAGCCGGCTGATCCACGCGATTACTCCTATCTCAAATGTTGCTCGTATTTCAAAGCAAAAATCGCTCGCTCGACGGCTCGTATCTCAAAAATCTCGTATGTTAGGGCACTAGTATCTTGAGGTACCAATGTATTTTCATCATCCCCTAAAGTTCTATCTTGCCCTTTCTCATTCAGTTCCCTGATCTGATTCCAAAACATCTAGTGATCAATTTTCCCTAGGTTTCTATCACCGATGTACTTCTTCTAGAACTTTATATAAATGAACTTAAGTTCTTGTGTCTTGCTTCTTTTTCTTAGCATATTGTAAAAATTAATCTGTGTGGTATGCCAATTTGATTTTTTACCACTGAGTAATATTCCATTGTATTAATATATGATGTTTCTTTTTAATCCATTTTATTATTTATAGACACATGCTAATTCCAATTTGGGCTAATATAAAAAGAACTGCTATGAACCCTTTTTATGCAACACTTTTTGTTAATATGTTTTCATTTCTCTTGGATAAATATGAGTGGAATTGCAAGTTCATATACTAGATATATATTTTAATTTTTAAGAAATTAACAACTGCCCTAACTGGTTTGGTTTAGTGGATGGAGCATTGGCCTGCAGACTGAAGGGTTCCTGGTTCAATTCCAGTCAAGGGCATGTATTTTTTAATATATTTTAAAATATATTTTATTAATTTTTTACAGAGAGGAAGGGAGAAGGATAGAGAGTTAGAAACATCAATCAGCTGTCTCCTGCATACCCCCCACTGGGGATGTGCCTGAAACCAAAGTACATGCCCTTGACCAAATCGAACCTGGGACCCTTCAGTCCGCAGGCCGATGCTCTATCCACTGAGCCAAACCAGCCAGGGCAGGGCTCTCCTTACTAGCTGTTGTTAGATTTACTCTCTAGTTGGTAACTTTCAGGTCTCTTCCCCTCGAACACTAGGACTGTATATCCATCTGCCTGCTTATGTAATGTCAGACTTGGCCGTCCCATAGGCAGCTCACACTGAGCTCTTCTCTCCCATCCTCCATTCCCAACCCTGGTTCTGCTATCACATACATTCCTTATTATGGTGAATCCTCTCAGTTGCCTATGCCTCCACCTTCCTGGCATACTAAAGGTCACCCAGTCCTGTTGACTCTGCTGCCTTACTAGATTTTTCATGTGCCCATTTCTCTCCACTCCCCACTGTTGCTACTTAGTTCAGACCTCCCATGTCTGGGTCTTGGAGTGCTACAACTAAGCCTTGTAACTGAGGCCTGTATCTTGAAGATTGCCTCCCCCAATTCACTGCCTGCACTGCAACCAGAGGGATATGTCCATAATACACACTGGAATTAGTCATGAACCAGTTAGAACCCTAACGTCTTCCCCGGATAAAGCCTCAACCCCGTATTTTCCTTTCAAGGCCTCACGCTCCAGTTCCATCTCTTACCTCTTTCATAAGTTTGGCTCCCAACCTCTAGGTTTCTTCCCATACCCAATCTTTTGCTAAGATCCTTTGCCTGGCCTGCTTGTTCTACAAAGAGTAAACATCCTTCCCTCCCTGCTCATCCATTCCATCCCCTTCACCTAGCATAGTATATCCATCAGGACTCAGCCAAGTTGTTTCTAAGTTCTGAGACGTGTTCTCTGCCATCAGCCTGCTTTCCCCTGGGATTGGAGTAAGTCCCCTGCCCCATGTGCCCTGTCACTCTGTAATTACCCTGGTAGGGCTTTCATCACCTGTGTTGCCTGAGACCCACCAGCCCCCAACATAGACTGAGTTCTCAGAGGACAGAGATGCGTTTTTTCCCCTCATGCTATCATCCCTACTAGAACATGTAGGTAGGTATTCAGTCAATGTTTGGAAAATGGTGTAATTGTATTGCTGAGAGAGCTTACCTAATTTGCCATTGGACCCATGGGGGATGGGTAATCATTGGAGTGAAGCTGAAAGCATTTGGAAATCCAGGTTCTCACCCATTTGTTTTGTTTTCATAGCCCGATGAAAATTCACTGGATTTTTCCTCTTGTATGTTGCGGCCTGGTATTAAAAATGCTCAGGAGCTTGCTTGCGGGGTGTGCCTGTTAAATGTGGACTCCAGGAGCCGGGTAAGTCATATGCCTTCCCTGACAGATGGCAAAGTGCTTTCCTAACATGACCTGGGGGACAACCCCATTTAGACGACGTCACTCCCAGGGCCATGCCCAAGTGGCAGGGATTTAATGAAAGCCCTGAAATCTGACCAGACAAATAGACACATTTTCAGAAAAGCAGTGGGGAAACTATTGATGGAATGCGTGCAGTTCTTCCCTTTCTAGGGAGCGTGCTTTTTTATTGTGCCTGCAGCACCCTGTGCACAGTGGGGTAGTAAAGAGAACAGGTGACCTGCAAGGAATTGTTTGCAGGCAAGAGGCTCTGTTGTGGGAATTTTGTTGACCTTATGGTTTCAACGTTATTTCAGAAAGAAGAGAAGCCTGCAGAGGAACATCCTAAAAAAGTATGAACCAGTTCCACATTCTCTTAGCATCCACATCTTAATTTTCAGTGTGGAAGGCAAATCAGATGATTCCACTGCCATCCTGACCCATTCCAATCATGAATCTTTACTGAGTCACCTTTGTTCCCATAATGTTTGACTTAACCAACCGTGTGGATCCACTTCCATCTTGTTTGCATGGCTTGTGTATCATGATTGGCGTCTGGTGTTGTGGTTATTTTTCTGTGTGATGAATAGGGTAACAGAATGAGCAGCTTCTGAAAGACTGAAAGCTATAGTGACACGTAATAAGATCAAAGAACTTTAGGATTTGGCCATTATCAGACCAAAAAACAAAAACAAAACAAAAAGCAACAACAACAACAAATCGTTGGGTTTTAGAGTTTTATTTATTTGTAATGCTTTTGAAAGCACCCTGGGACATGATATGGTTAGGATTGGCTAGCTGTAACTCACCTATAAACCGTATTTATCCAGAAATAATTCTTATGTTTAATATCTTCATTTTTTTTATGAACCCTGTCCCTATTTGGACTTTTAATTATGTTGATTCAGTTACCAGCTCCCAATGGCATTAGACCCTAAGTTTATAATCCTTTGTTTTCTTTCATGATAGGACGGTAATTAGCCACAGAAACTTAAGGGATTACATGTGATAGATGCCAGCCTTTATTTCTTCAGCACAATGAGAGGATAAAAATTAGCCATAGCCCTTGGCTATGTTAGTTCCCCATATCATGACACCCTCTTCCCAATCCCCTAGGCTCTGCCTTTTCTATGACAGATTTGGTCTTCTTTTGCTGAAACTGGGTTTAATGGTAAAGATACTTTTATACCTTTAATTAGCAGCAGTAACTTTCTCACCTAAATTTCTGTAGCTACCTGCTCAGCTTTTGTATGTGGGCCAGTTTGGCTTTGGCCTCTTGTGACTTGAAGTGTGCATGCTGGTTGCTGCTCAGCTCTTAGGAGCAGAAGCCTGACTTGCTACATATGTCTGTTTACTTCTGGCAGGCATTCAACTCAGACACAGATAATTTCAAGCTGGCATATGGAGGACATCAGTATCATGCCAGCTGTGCCAACTTCTGGATCAATTGTGTTGAACCAAAACCTCCTGGCCTCATCCTGCCTGATTTGCTCTGAAAAGCTCCTCTATGAAGTACCAACTGGGTGGTGGTGGTGGTTTTTCATCACCCCTATGGGTGACAGGGACCAATGAACAGTATGGAAGTACTGCAAAATTCACCTCAATGAATTTAAATGAAGAATTCCTCAAGAGGTGGGCGGGGGAAAGCTGCACAAGTTCCTAGTCATTCCCACAGAGGACCTCTGTCCCCTGGTTCCCACCGCGTCTTTGGGATTTGTGGTGAAATTGCCCTACCCAAACTGCATGTGGCACCAGAAGTTGCTAACTTATCACTAGTTCTTTTAAGATGTTTTCAAATATGGACCACAGTAATTTGCTGCTGCAGTATCGAAACTGTGAAGAGTTGTCATTTGAAGAAAAATAAATTGTTGTAGGACTGGAATTGGCAAGAATGTGTTGAGCCAGAGCTTGTTTATATCTAGAACACTTACTGTCCTGTGAAGTAGAGTGCATTTATCTGCATTCAGTGTGTGATTTGAAATGAATAAAGAGGGGAAATTGTAATTAAACTGAATTCTTTTTTAAAAAATATCCTATCTCCATTGATCAAGGGCAGGTAGGTACGTGCAGATTTACCAACTTTACTGATGCAACTGAACCAATTAACCAGTTCTCTTCTCCTTGCATTCATTTCTAAAACTATCAACTTTCAAGAAGACTTTTTCTCAAACATGCCTGGGTATTTTGCAGTGGAGAATGTGCATTTTGACAGAGGCCCAAATCCTTGAATATCAGAATATCCTTCCCGTTAGTCTTATGACTGTGAACATGGTATTTTTTTCAGATGAGATTTGGAAAGGCAGCTGAATGAAATCTTTTTGCAGTGGTCTCTGTCCAGATTTCCAAAAATGACTGCCTATGTACCTGTACTGCCTGACTTTGCAGTATCTACGTGAGAGACCTGAAAACTTAACGGAACTTAGAAATAGTGAAAGAAAATTATTCAAAAACAGCACTGCATTTTAGAAGGAAAAAGCTCACGCTATTGTAGGGGATTGTCTTTGCCATTGAAACTAGTACATCAAGTGGTTAGGACTGTCAGTCCTAGGAAGAACATGCCAGTCTAGGACACACATTTCTGAGGTGCTGATTATGTGCTTTATGAAGAGATTTTGAATCTTTTGTTTCACTTTGTATGACTTGTGCTGTCTGACCTAGACTTAGTTTTTATTTGTAACTGAGAAATTTGGTTTTGCCAATATAATTGCTGCCTTACATAATTAACTAGATTACTTTCCCTTCTCAGGGCAGAACTTGAATTGTTTTGTTCCATCTTACACCTTTACCTCCATCCTCTCCAGAAAAGGTATACAATATATCCATGAACAGCAGTTGACGCTTCTGCTTTTACCCTGCTGTGCATCGGAATGTAGAGAAGTGTTGATGAGGTAAGTCTGTTTTTCTCATTTGCTCCATTTGATGCCATTTCCAGCTAAGGAATGAGACAGCTGTCTCTGAGTTGTTACTACCTTCAGAGCCTTTGCCCTCCATGGGACTAGTGGAGTGCCAGTAACAACACATGTGGACCAGTTTGTAGCAGGCTTTTCCTGAGGCTTCTGTGCTCCGATTCAGCCCGAGCAGTCCCTAGGGTTTTAGATGGCACCTAAATTCAAGCAGGCTTCTGATTGGTCTTGTACATTCCATAACAAAATCTACCTTTGCTATAAGAATATCACCCAGTTTGACAGAATTTACATTGCTGACTTTTTTTAAATGCTGTATGTATTATTTCCACAATGGCCTTTATCAGTAACATTTTTTAAAGTATGCTAACTAGATTGGTTCCCATTCTCAGATAGATTCCAGAATGCCTCAGATAAAATTCTATATATTACTGTTGACCTTACCAGGTATGGTAGATTTAGTCACTCTGTGGGAAATTGCAAGAGGAAAATATGGCAAACACCAACAAAAAGCCTTTGCTTTGAAAAGTATTCATTTCTGTCATATCTATGTAATAGAAATGTTTTGTTAGATACCACCATGGACTTGGGGAGTGTGGATACCATTGTGTTGATGTATGCTTTTACTAAAATGACTCAACATTGCCTTCAGCTTCACCTCAGCTCCTTAGCTAAGAGCTGTGTCCTTGGAAACAGTAACCAAGGTGACTTATTTGCATTACTGTGTATTGTGCTGACAGCTTCACCCAGTGCTTGAGAGGCGATTAATAAGCCATTTTTTTAAATTGTATTTTGCCTTTAAAAATGTTATGGCATAGTGTTATTTCTGTGTTATGCTTAAGGTAGAAGTGAGTATATTAGGATATTATACATTCCTTATTTTTCCCATGGCATTCTATCTAGGTTGAGTATTTTTAATTGAGTATTTTATGTACATATACATACTTTTTGTTAAAAGATACCTTCTACTTGCCTTTTATTTAATGACTTGTGTTCTTAAGCTTTGAAAATTATAGTCTTTATGTTACAGAAATTTGAAATGCTTGCCCTGGGGATCACTACAAAAATTCCTCTAACATCTTGTAGGTTACACACCTTCCTTTAATAGCTGGTCCTAATAAACTCTGACATTTGGATTAGAAAGGTATTAAGCTTCCCTGGGGCTAAGAATGCTCTTAGTTATCACAGTGGCGGTGTTTACCAGGATTTCTGCAGGAAATTTTCCTTAGTTATCAAGAACATACCACTAAGTGTTTTCTTACTAGAGTACAAAGATTATTTTGGACCTTTATCTAGAGACTACCAGACTTAGTTTGCCTTCATATTAAAGCAGCAGTGGCCTCCATAGCTATAGTATAGTTTTGTTGTTCTTTTGATTATGTGCTGATGTAGCATTTATGGTTCCTCTGATTTCCCAGAGAGATACTATTAGCTGTTTTTGAATTTTTCTATTTAGACAATGATGATGTATGTGGTTCTAAAAGTGGACAAGTGATATGAAACAAGAAAAGGTAGAATTTAGATGGAAATCACTGACCAGGTAAAATTTGGAAGTTATAATTTATATAAATATGCAGCCATGAACGTCTGGCTTCTTACCAAAATAGACTAAAATTCTAGAAAATTATTCCACAGACAAGCTAGCCACAGCCTATCTAACAAGTGAGTACAAAAGAGCAGTGCTGGGACAAATGGCTATCCTAGCTAAAAATGAGGCGGGCTAGTAATGCCCAGTGGCTTCCCAGGAACAACCTACAACTCCTGATGAGTTGTCAGATTTATTAGGGCCAGTTGAGGAAGCTGTTATTTGCTTAACACTAGTTTTAGTTTAGGGCATTTGTGTCTGTTAATAGTCAAGCAAAGGCACACCTGTTGTGAAAAAAACAAATTGTTTGATGGAGAATTCATTGCTTTGGTGCACTTAAAGTTACCAAGAGACAACTGCCTTTTGTCAGAGTGTACACTTGATGCTGTTTTTCAGTTCCAGCACTGTAAATGGTATCTGCCACGATGTGAAATGTTAACATGATTCAGCTGGAATGTCTATTTTCAGTAATATTCATTATTGTCACAGAAGCCATATTATAACAATTATTGGAGGGCATCTTTCTTCCAGTCAACATAACACACACACCCTAAAATTCTTCTTAGTAAATAATCTAATGTGTTAAGCAGACAGGTTTATTAAAAATAATATAGTCTGGGGCACATTGATTCCAAGAGGGTGTTTGCAGCAGATTTTGTTATAATTAACAGCTAAATAATAAAGGTGTTTTCTTTTTACCTTACAAAGTTACTAAATAATAAAGGGAAAAGGAAAGAGTAGGGCTAATCCAGTAGAGACTGAAGATAGTATCAATCTTCCCTAAGCGCTTGTGTGGTCAGCAGCCTTAGGCAAAGCTTGTCTCTACAGGATTAGCTAAACAGGACCCAAAGTGATTTTTGCACTGAGCTTCTCTTGCACCTGTCATGCCAAAAGGCATGGGATTCAAGATAGAGCAGAACCAGTTTAATAAACTGTTCAAATTATTAAAAATGATTAAAAGCTAGTTAAAGGTTTTCATAAACACTATTCCAAAATGTTAGTTTTAAAAATGTTATTAGCAATGTATGCATTCCCCTTATGTTCCTCCCCTCCTCCCTACCTCTTAAACTTGAATACTTCAGGGAGAACCAAAAAGTCAACCATTTGAAAAGAAAGGTGAAGAGGGGAGCAGACACTGTGTAGCAGATGCTGGTACTGCTTGAGGGGCTGCTGATGCAGGCTTTGCTGGCATTAAATCCCCCAGTAAGGCATCAGGTGTCGGGACTCTTTCTCATAAACATCTGGAACTATGCCATAAGGTGTCTGTACCATTTTAACTGTCGACTTCCCAAAAAGCTGGCGCTCGTAGTCTATCAGCTGCCTCCAGAAGCCTACATTGGGCCTGATCACAGGCCTCCGGGCTTTCACCCAGTTGTATGCCTCCAGCAGGCACACACTGTGGAATTTCATCAGGTAAGCAATGCAGAGAGTGGCTGAGCGGCTCACCCCTGCTGCACAGTGCACCAACGTGGCCCCATGCTTCCTGCTCACACTATGGATCTTGTCGGCCACAGTGTCAAAGTACAGTCCAATGGGGGCATGAGGCATGTCAGCCAGAGGCACTTTAACATATTCAAATTGGGGCCAGTTGAAATTGGGTATCTCAATAGTAGCATTAACAATGCAGGTGATGCCACGAGCCTGGAGGAGATGCCGGTTGGAGGCCACACTGCCTCTGCCCAGGAAGAGTGTGGAGGTGATTTGAGCGATGCCTCCTATGTCTCCCTCAGCGATCATCCGAGGGGCCATGAGAGTCCGTGGTAGTGTGCTGTGACCTCTGGAACTCATGAAGACACTGACAATCACACTTGCATCATTGGAAGCGAGACCAGAGCGCTTGTTTTCCTCCACCAGGGAATCCGAAATTATAGTCTTCTTCCTGCAAAATGTAGATACCTGTCAGTATTTTATTTGGTATTGATTCATCACAGCCTTCTGCATACTTGTGGAATGGGAAGGTAAAAGGGTTAGAAATAGTTATTTTCTATAATAGAGTATGTTCTTTCAAGGACATAGACAAATCATCTATGGATTATCAGTTAGAAAAAGTAGCCTAAGATACCAATATGTAAAATTTATATAAAACTCAGCACTCTGGCGATTGTTTTTTAAAAAAGGCATTAAATGGAAATATCCTAGTTTAGGAAAGTGAAAGACAGAAAAATGCCCAGCTGATTTCTGAACCAGTAATCTTGCAGGGTCTTGCTTTTATTGAAGCGAGTTTCTTGGTAATTAAGATGAAATCAGAAATTCTGACCCTTCCTATAGCTATGTTCTTTCAGAGACTGTTGCCTATCTTCATGTCTAATTCTACACAGAGATCTTATACCACATTAGGTAATATATTCAATGAACTGCCTTTGTGGACTAAAAAGATACTGAATTGGATCCATTACAGGAAATCCAGGACATATGGGCACTTTAGCCCTCCACTATTTAAACAAGTTCTTCCTTTCATATTTGTGACATCTGAATACTTTGGAAATTTGTGCTGTGGTATTTCTATGGAAATTAGTTGAAAGCCATGGTCTCAAAAATCATTTCTCTAAGTTAATAAGCATTTTAGCTGACCTGAGCCCCTGGGTTTGGTTAAATAACTTCACCTCTCAGCCAATTCTAAGTTCCAAGGTGAATCTCACTGGCTTCAGATGTGTTGAATTAAAATGAATTTAATATCTAAAGATATATGTATGTACTTATTAGCACAGTATTTACTAATATATGTTATATAGAACTTACATAATATTGAATGTGTTACAGTAACAATAGAAAACGAAACTCTTGGTTTCCTGAGATTTTAGACAAATTCCTCTCACTTCAAATGCTTTATAGTCTGTGTCCCCTGGAAAGGGTACTTACCTCCACCCAGGGTATTATAGAAATGCCTGAAGTTATTTCAGTCAGACAAGAATGTCCCTAGTTCCACAGACAGAGGTAGTGCTGGGCTACTCACTTGGGAGGGGTCTGGAATCCTGGGTCTGGATCTGGTAAGTTACGAGAGAGCTGATCACAGCGGGTATAAATTAGATCTGCAGAAACACAAGGAGGCAAGCATGTGGCCAAAGTTCAAAAGAATTCCCTCTGTAATTCCATGTTGGCCCTTCTTTATTCATTTACTAGAGGCCCGATGCACGAAATTCAGGCCCAGGGGTTCCCCTCAGCCCAGCCTGCTCCTTCTCCAATCAGGACCCCTCCGGGGGATGTCCAACTGCCCAAGATCAGGCCTAAACTGGCATCTGGACATCCCTCTCACAATCCGGGACCACGGGCTCCTAACTGGCCCCCTTCCCCATGCAGCAGCACTGCTGCTCGGTTGTTTGGTCACCCCTCACTAACCCCCCTACTGGCCCCCATGCCACCTGTTCAGTCGTCCATTCGGGTGCCATGGTCGCTTGGGCTATTATAATGTGATGATGAGTACCTGTCCCTCTGCCTTTCCCTAAGTAACGATCACACTTAAGTTTTTTACAGCTTTTGAGTCATAACTGGTGTACAATTTGATGAGCTTTGACATATGCATACACTTGAAACAACATGACCTGGAAATAACATATCCATCACCCCCCAAAATTTCCTCATACTCCATTATAATTCATCCCTCATTTTCTAGCCCAGTGGTGGGCAAACTCGTTACTCAAAAGATTGAAATTTCTTTTGAGAGCCAAATTTTTTAAACTAAACTTGTAACACCACTTCAAAATAGACTTGCACAGGCCGTGGTATTTTGTGGAAGAGCCACACTTAAGAGGCCAAAGAGCCGCATGTGGCTCCCGATCCGCAGTTTGCCGACCACTATTCTAGCCCATTCCTTAGCAACTACTGATCTGTTTTCTGTCACTACAATTTGCATTTTCTACATTTTTATCATAGGACATATAGTGTTCTTGGGGGATAGCAGGGGAGGTGTTCTGATTTTCACTAAGTGTAGTTATTATTTTTTTTTAATCCTCACTGAGGACACGCTTTCATTGTCTTTATAGAGAGTAACATTGATTGATTGGTTGCCTCCTGCACAAGCCTTGACAGAATCAAACTCAAGATCTTTTCACTATACGGGACAATGCTCCAACCATCTAAGCCACACTGCCCATGTTGTTGAATACATCAATAGTCCTTTCCTTTGTATAGGTAGATATACCATGGTTTGTTCACCTACTGTGAGATTGAGCTAGGAGCCTACACACCTTGGATCTGAAGGAAACTGAGTTGATTTTAGGCCATTATAATTAAAGTCGATAAAAAACATTTCCCAGGTGATGCTGATGTTGCGGTGTGCCACCCAGATCGCCCCTTCAAGACTGAGGCACTCAAAGAGTGCTGATGCTGAGGGATCACAAGTCCCTCCCCAGAAACTGCCCTTGTCCAAAGGGAGCTGCCTCATCCAAGGTTACACCCCTCTTTCGAGGCCCACATCTGATACAGGAGTACATGGAGATAGGTGCAATTGTATTATGAGGGAGAACAAGCGAAGTAGTCACGAAAGATTCTCGGATGAAATGTGCAGAACTTTTACATTATGAGAACATCCTGTCCTGTAGCAGAGCACAGTGTTTTGTCTGGTAGAATCCTGATTGTTTTTTTAAACTAAGTCACTGTATAATAAACACAAAATTAGGCTCTCAAGCTAGTGATAACTCCCTGTTCAATGTGGGAAATATGGAAGATGCTAATCAAATTTCCAACCAGGTTATCTAGTTACTGTCTAATTAAGAGGGATGCAGTCTCCCAAATAATCATTCTGTTTGTGAAGCCACATGCCTTTCTGAGGCAGGGTCCCAGGCTCCTTGGCCTTTACAGCAGAAATGTCTTCATCAGGGGCCAAGGGTAAGTATTGGTTGGGCCAGAAGCCTACTATTCTGTTAACCCTGTTTGTTGGGCAGTGGTAGGGTATTGGGTGCTACAGGGAAAAGAAAACAGATTGTGAATCCTCAGGGAAGAAGCCAAGTGAGTCAGGCATGATCCTCTCTCCCTGCTGCTGCTAGTCAGTGTCATGCCAACAAACCTGCTTAAAATGCCAAAGCTGGGTCCAAGTTCAGAAAAGCAACGTCTGCCAGAGGGCACAGACACCACAGTTGCTCCTCTAACAAACACTCCTGACCCCTTTTACAGATCAGAAAATAACAAGGTTCAGAAAGGGCGAGATGGTTTTCAACTCTGAGCACAGAAGAGATCCAAGGTGTGTAGGCTCCTAGCTCAATCCCACACACACTGCTTCTCTGTGGGGGGTGGTTACATTCTCATCACCTGCCTTACAGCACTCTGACATTACTGACCATTGCCTTCAATGCATGAAAGGGGTCTTGGATCTGCCTACGAAGAACATATTTAAATGCCACTTATAGAAAAGACAGCATAGATGAGCTGAGCTGTTCCATTTTCTTACTGCCCATAATAGAACAATATTGCCACAAACTGGTACACCATTCAGGACACAAAAAAGCCACCCTGATAGCAGAGGAACCTCAGCAAGAAGTCCCAGAATAGGCACAACAAGAAGTGTTGCTCAGTGCTAAGGTTGGCAGATTCTGATCATAAAGAATAAAAAAAAAACGGGTATTACATCACAGCTGTGTCAAAATCAACTTAGTACTAAATGGGTACTGGGAGACAGAAAAAGAATATTAGGAGAGTAAGGTTTGACCCACATTTGAGGGGGTCAAAGATTGCAGGGTGCTCTGAATGAATATTTCACTTCCATTGCAGCACTAGACTAGTCTCTGGGATGAAGATGGCCATAGAGAAAGCCAAGGAGTCCACATCGCTGCCCATGGTGTTCACTCAGCCCTTCCAAGTTGCTCTGACAGCTGCATTTCTTCAGGGGAAAATGCCTTTTTTGGCTAGGGGAAGAAGATGGGTTGAGATAAAAAACAAAAATGAGGAACTGTCCTAAACCAACCCCAGAGAGGTATTTCTTTTACAAGTTATAAGCAATTGGTCGCATCAAAGTGCTAAACAAAATGAATTTGTATTTGCCCACAAGGCCCGAAATCTCAAACTATTAACTACTCCCTGCAATGGAGAGCTCCTAGGATGTGGGCACCAGCCTCATGTTAACACTGGTGTCCATGCCTAGAATAGACTCAGAATCGCTGCCAGGAGTCAGTCTATTTGGAGCATCCATCCCAGTGCCACAGAGGCTACTTCCCCTTTTTAAAAATAAATGACAACCACTAAAATCCACAGTTAAAAAACTGAAATTCTATCCACTGAAATTTTGCCTAATATTGAGTAAGCAGAAAATGGCTACAACGGTGCTAGAGAAGATTGTGTAAAATGACCTGATTAAAGTGGTTTTATTTAGCTTTTGGAATTTCAGAGGGTCTCTGTATACTAGTATGCTTGCAGGCCTACAATGTTTTTTTATAACTGAAAACCTATGTAATTGAATGTTCTCTCTTTTTTAATAGTTCGATTTTTAGAAAAAGAGAAAGGGAGAGAGAAACAGCAATCAGTTGCCTCCTGCATACCCCCTACCAGGAACAAGGCCTTTACCACAAATCAAACCAACAACCTCCTGATGCAAGGGACAATGCTCAACTGAGCCACAACAGCCAGAGCAACATTTTCTCCATACGAGTAAATGTTCAGTTCTTTAAAAACCTTAAAAGTCACCCTTTTAAAAATAGAAGGATTTTAGCTTAAATACTAGTTCTCTCATTAATTTTCATTTATTAAATCAGAAATGTGTTCTATTGGGGATATACTCACTCTTACAAACAAAAAATAAAGTGTGGCAATCTTTCACTAAAGAAAAAAATACAGCCGAAACCAGTTTGGCTCAGTGGATAGAGCGTCGGTATGCGGACTGAAGGATCCCAGGTTCAGTTCCGGTTAAGGGCATGTACCTTGGTTGCGGGCACATCCCCAGTAGGGGGCGTGCAAGAGGCAGCTGATCGATGTCTCTCTCATCGATGTTTCTAGCTCTCTCTCCCTCTCTCTTCCTCTCTGTAAAAAATCAATAAAATAAATGTTGGAGTTGTATATTTTTTAAATATGAGTTTAAAAATGAAGTAAAGCCGAGACCGGTTTAGCTCAGTGGATAGAGCGTCGGCTTGCAGACTGAAGGGTCCCAGGTTCGATTCCAGTTGGGGGCATGTACCTTGCTTGCGGGCACATCTTCACTGTGGGGCGTGCAGGAGGCGGCTGATCGATGTCTCTCTCTCATCGATGTTTCTGACTTTATCTCTCCCTTCCTCTCTGTAAAAAAATCAATAAAATATATATTTTTTAAAATGAAGTAAAAATATTCACAAATTGTTCTCATCTAGAAAACTTGAGTTTTGGCTAATACACTTGAACATCTTACACATTTGGAGGCGGGGTTGATTTTGCTTGTCCCACCACGTAACTGCTATGATGGTGTCATAGGATGAGGATAAATACACATAAAACTCAAGTCTGAGAGTCCAAATTTTGGTTTGGCCACAGATATTCCCCAGTATGACACACAGCTTTAAAATAATTGCTTGTATAGTCATGACGTGGCTGCACATCTCGTGCTCATGTGGATCACCAGCCCATTAACAATCTATCAGACACTAGCCAGCTGCTGAATGGAGAAGACATCAGGGCCCAAAGAAGGATGTAGGCCGCCCACTTAATGAGAATGGGGAAAAATGCCAACAGAGCAGAGATGGGGAACCTTTTTTCTGCCAAGGGCCATTTGGGTATTTATAACATCATTTTCGGGCCATACAAAATCATCAATTTAAACATCAGCCTACTATGCTAGTATGTGGTCAAACATTTAACTCACCCCTAATGCCTTGGCAGGGCCAGACCAAATGGATTTTGCAGGCCAGACGTTCCCCACCGCTGCTAAGTTTAGTTCCATATAAATTCATAGACTCCCATGTTGAAAATAGAGAGAGTAGAGAAGGAACTATAAAAGGTGAAGGTATATATTTGTTTGGGTATAATGGGGTAATCTGTTCACATCTGGAATTAATATTTTTAATTTCATCCTTATCCAACTGGGCATTTAAATTACTTGTCACTCATTCACACAATCATATTGACTTGAGTTCATGACGTGTTCAACACTGTTCTGAGTGTTGTTGGGGACTGTGGCAGAATTTGCCAAGTCAACCCACTATCTCCCATCCCACATGACCCTCTTACAATGTGACCATCTCAACCAAAAAAGTACAGTAGAAAAGACACTACAGAGACTAGATTATTCTACCTGTTCTCCTGGGACTTGCTCTTGGAACTGAGTTGCCATCCTATGAGGAAGCCCAAAGAAGCTCAATAAAGTTACCACATGGATGGGTCATATGTAGGTATTCTAGCCAGCAGCCCAGCTGAGATCCCAACTGATAGCCAGGATCAACTATTAAAGGGTGTGACAAAAATAGGTTTACAATTGTGAGTACATGAAACACAGTCTATTCTTATACTAGAAGCTGGTACAGGGATTCGTGCATCAGTGGGAGTCCCTCGGCCTGACATCCCCCGAGGGGGTCCCAGAGTGTGAGAAGGCACTCTGCAAAGTTGCTGTGCTCAGCAGCTCCTGTGTTGCGCATCTGCCCCCTGTGGTCAGTGCACATCATAGCTATTGGCCAATTGGCTAGTCCAGTGGTTGGCAAACTCATTAGTCAACAGAGCCAAATATCAACAGTACAACGACTGAAATTTATTTTGAGAGCCGAAAACCGACTTTCGCACATGGGCTACGATGTTTCAATCATACTGTACGTGCGCGCCCACACGTGGTATTTTGTGGAAGAGCCACACTCAAGGGGCCAAAGAGCACATGTGGCTTGCAAGTCGCAATTTGCCAACCACTGGTCTAGTCACTTAATCTGTATATTAAAAGCCTATTTTCCATATGAACAATTGTAAACCTACTTTTGCCCCACCCTGTATGTAAGTGAAGCCACTTCAGTGAGTCTAGGTTCCAGCTATCAAGCCATCCCTACATCTTAAATCTCCCACCAAGGGCCCCAGACATTGTGGAATAAAGAAAAGTTGGCCGAGACCGGTTTGGCTCAGTGGATGGAGCGTTGGCTTGCGGACTGAAGGGTCCCAGGTTCGATTCCAGTTGGGGGCATGTACCTTGCTTGCAGGCACATCTCCACTGTGGGGCAAGCAGGAGGCGGCTGATAGATGTCTCTTATTGGTGTTTCTGACTTTCTCTCTCCCCTTCCTCTCTGTAGAAAATCAATGAAATATATTTAAAAAAAAAAAGAAGAAAAGTCCCCACTATGTGAAGTCCATAGGAATCTGTGAGTGAAGGGGGAAAAGAAAGTTGTTTTTATACTTTTTTTGGAACAGTATGCTATGCAGCAGTAGTAATTAGAACAGAGTATAAAGGTAACATAAGCCATAACCCTATGCTATGATTTTATCATCTTAAAGCAATGATACAAGATACTCATATAAAACATTTGAATGACAATAAGAGATGGACTAACATAAGGGAATCAAATGATGCAAACAGTGAGTGCCATCGATTGCAGAGAAGCCACAAAGTTAATCGTATTGAAAAACTAAGTTTGTTACCTGGAGAGGTGTCTTTATCTTTTTATTGAATTTACTGGGGTGACACTGGTTAATAAATTTACATAGGTTTCAAGTGTACAACTTTAATAAATCTGTATATTGTACTGTGTTCGCCACCCAAAGTCAAGTCTCTTTCAGTCACCGTTTATCCCTTTACCCTATTCTACCTACCGACTCCCCTTTCCTGCTGGTAATCACCATACTGTTGTGTCTATGGAGTTGTTTTTGCTTAATCCCAAAATTCACCTTTGTTCAGCCCCCAACCCCCTCTCCTCTGATCAGTCTGTTTTCTGTATCTATGAGTCTGTTCTACTTTATTTTGTTCATTAGATTCCACCTATAAGTGAAATTATGTGGTATTTTTTTTCTCTTACTTCACTTAGCATAATACTCTCTAGCTTCATCCATGCTATCCCAAAAGGTAAGATTTTCTTTTATACAAATAGTATTCCATTGTGTACATGTACCACTTATCTACTGATGGACACTTGGGCTGCTTCCAAATCTTGGCTATTGTAAATAATGCTGTAGTGAATATAGGGGTGCATATATTCTTTTGAATTAAGGGTATCTTCAGATATATTCCCAGAAATGGAATCACTGGGTCAGTTTCATTAATTTTTTGAGGAAACTCCATACTGTTTTCCACTTTGACTGCACCAATCTACATTCCCATCATCAGTGCCCAAGGGTTCCCTTTTTCCACACCCTCTCCAACACTTATTTTTTGTTGATTTATTGATGATAGCCACTGACAGGTGTGAAGTGATATCTCATTGTGCTTTTAATTTGAACTTTCTAATTATTAGTGATCTTGAGCATCTTTTCATATGTTTATTGGCCATCTGTGTGTCCTCTTTGGAAAAGTATCTATTCAGGTGCTTTGCTCAATTTTTAATTGGACTGTTTGTTTGGTGATGAGTTATATAAGTTCATAAGTTTTGGATATTATTGCCTTCTCAGATGTATTTCTGGCAAATATATTCTTCCATTCAGTGGCTGTCTCTTCATTTTTTTTTTAATGTTTCCTTTGCTGTGCAAAAACTTTTTAGTAGTCCCATTTATTTATTTTATCCTTTGTTTGCCTTGCCTGAGATCAGGAAAAAAAAAAAAAACTGCTACAAGAAATGTCTGAGATTTTACTGCACATGTTTTCTTCTAGGATTTTTATGCTTTCAAGTCTTACATTTAAGTCTTTAATCCACTTTTAGTTTATTCTTGTGTATGATATAAGATGGTGGTCGAGTTTCATTTTTTTGCACATTATCTGTCCAATTTTCCCAACTTTACTGAATAGACTGTCTTTACTTGGGGATGTAACCTGTAAGATTCTATTTTTTTTATCAACCCATTTAAAACATGCTGCTATTCTTGTCTTTCAAGATCCTCCTTATTTTTAGATTCTAGATGGAGAACACAAGCCCTTTTCTACTACTTTTACTACTCAAAAAGTGTGATCCAAGATCGTTGGTAGAAATGCAGAATCTCAGGCCCCATCTCAGACCTGTGGAATTACTAAAGCAAACTCAAGTACCTTGTTTGTTTAAAACACTCGAGTGTGCTCAATCTCTCACGAATCAGTATCATTCTACTGTCATGGTTCCCAAATAAGAACTAGAGGTAAATGGAGGATAAACAGGCTTTCACAGACTCTACATAGAAAGAGTAACCCCATTGGGACCAGAACCCTTTTCTATGAGTTGTCTGTTGATTAGTCAAACGGTCTTAACCACAATCGTAATGCGACCCACAGGTTGAGAACTGCTGCTGTAGAGCCTAAGACCATCAGAAAACACAGATATTTACATTACAATTCATTAACAGTAGCAAAATTACAGTTATGTGGTAGCAACGAAAATAATTTTATGGTTGGGGGTCACCACAACATGAGGAACTATATTCTATATTAAAGGGTAGTGGCATTAGAAAGGTTGAGAACCACTGCTCTAAGAGAATGCAATAAACTCTGAAACACACTCTGCAAACAATAGCTGGTGGGCCATGTCTAGCCCATCATCTGTTTTTGGTATAGTCCATGAGCTAAGTAAATGGTTTATACATCTTTAAATGGTTAAAAAAAAACACAAAAGAACAGAATGGTTGGCCCTTGAATAACACAGGGATTGGAGTGCTGACCTCCTATGCAGTTGAAAATCCTAGCTAATAGAAGATATGCTAATTGACCCTCACACTATCAAAGATGGCAGTGCCAACAGCCAATGAGGGAATGTGCTAATTGACTGCCATGCCTTCAAAGATGGCAGCACCCACAGCCACAAGATGGCGGCACCCAGTCCCCTCAGCCCTGCTGGGGTGGCAACCATGCGCTTGCCTCCAGAGTCCCCCAGTCCCCAGACCCCTAGCCACTCAGGGCTGGCCCGAGGCGCAGTCAAGCCTTGGATGGCCACTCGAGGTTCAGGTAACCAAGGCCGGCCAAGGCTTTTGCTGCCAGCAGTGGCAGCTGCAGAGGTGTGATGTGGGCATCGCCTTCCCCTTATCACCAGGTTGCCTCTCACCCCTAATAGCTCCTGGATTGTAAGAGGGGGAAGGCTGGGCTGAGGGACCCCCCTCTCCCCTGCTCCAGTGCATGAATTTTCATGCACTGGCCTCTAGTCCATGTATAAATTGGATTTCATGGCATATAAAAATTGTATGAAATTTAAATTTAGGTTCAGAAATGAAGTTTTATTGGAACACAGCCACACTTCTTATGTATTAATTATGGGTGTTTTCATGCTACAAAGCTGAGTTAAATAATTGCAACAAAAATGTTATGGCCCACAAGCCTAAAATAGATACTACTTGGCCCTTTACAGAAGAAGTTTCCCAGTCCCTGGTTGAAATTATGATATAAAGCCATCATAGTATTGCAAAGAAATATTTTTCAAAGTACAGTCCTAAGTCATGAGAACCATTTGAGCTGCTGGTTAGAATGCAGACTCCTAGGGCCCACCCCTAACCTAATCAATTAGAATTTCTGTGTGTGGGAGGTAGGGGGGGTAGAGGGGGAGTTAGTTAGAGGCCTGGAAATTAGTATTTCTAGCAAGTACCTCTGTATAATAATTTTTAAAAAGATTAAGCTATTATGGAAAGATAAAATATTACCTATTGTGCCAAAACTGGTTTGGCTCAGTGGATAGAGCATCAGCCTGCAGACTGAAAGGTTCCAGGTTCGATTCCGGTCAAGGGCACATACCTTGGTTGCGGGTACATCCCCAGTGGGGGGTGTGCAGAGGCAGCTGATCGATGTTTCTAACTCTCTCTCTCCCTTCCTCTCTGCAAAAAAAAATCAATAAAATATATATTTTTTTAAATATTACCTATTGTAATTTCTAGAAGGATAAATGGAATGAGAAAATTCCATAAATGTAGCCTTATTCTTCAAAATTGTTTTCAAATAATGTATTAGTTACTTAGGTTTAAGATATAATCCAGCCGAACCCGGTTTGGCTCAGTGGATAGAGCATCAGCCTACGAACTGAAAGGTCCTGGGTTCGATTCCGGTCAAGGGCATGTACCTTGGTTGTGCGCACATCCCCAGTAGGGGATGTGCAGGAGGCAGCTGATCGATGCTTCTCTCATTGATGCTTCTAACTTTCTATCTCCCTTCCTCTCTGTAAAAAAATCAATAAAATATATTTAAAGAAAAAAACATATAATCTAGTATGAACAAGTCCTATTTTTTTTACATTTTGGATCATCTTTAGCTGCAAATTTATACCAAGTAATTGGAGTTCTATAAAACACTGAATACTTCTCCAAGTTTTAACAAAAAAAATCACGTGAAATGATATACAAACTTTAACCCTGAAAGGTTTCTGTTCCCCAAACACAGAATATGTGTAACAGTGCAAATTAAAGGCTATTAGAGATTTCTTGTCCTTTTTACATTTGTCAAAAATATACTAGCTAATTTAAAATAAACATAACAATCATGAGTCATTTAATGGATACATGGGAATACATTCTGAGAAATGTATTGTTAGGTGATTTCATCATTTTTCAAACATCAGAGTGCATTTACAGAAACCTAGATGGTGTGGCCTACTACACACATAGGCTATATGGTATAGCCTAGTGGTCGGCAAACTCATCAGTTCAACTGCATACCACCACAGTTTGCGACCACTGGTATAGACTATTGTTCCTAGGTTACAAACCTATACAGCATGTTACTATACTGAATACTGTAGGCCAGTGGTCGCCAACCAGTGGTATGCGGTCCACTGGTAGTCTATGAGGTCCAAAAGGTTGGTGACCGCTGCTGTAGGCAATTGTAATACAACTAAACATACCTAACATAGAAAAGGTACAGTAAAACAGTATAAAATGGTGCCCTAGCTGGTTTGGCTCAGTGGATAGAGCATCAGCCTGCGGACTGAAAGGTCCCAGGTTCGATTCCGGTCAAGGGCATGTACCTTGGTTGCGGGCACACCAGCAGGAGGCAGCTGTTCGATGTTTCTAACTCTATCCCTCTCCCTTCCTCTCTGTAAAAAAAAAAAATCAATATATTAAAAAAAAAAGATAAAATGGTGCATTTGTATAGAGCAGTGGTCGTCAGCAAACTGTGGCTCGTGAGCCGCAGTTTGCCGCTCTGTTGACTAACAAGTTTGCCGACCACTTGTACAAGGCACTTACGTTGAAAGTCTTCACTACTATTGACCTGATAAACACATTTAAAATTATTTTAAATTTGTTAAAAATATTTTTAACATGTAGTTAAATGTAGTTAAAATATTTTTAAATTTAGTTAAAAATACTTTTCTTCAATGACAAATTTTTAGCTTACTATAATTTACTTTATAAACTTATTTTGTGACACTTAGCTTAAAACACACTCTGTACAGATACATAAAAATATTTTTAATATTTTATTGATTTTTTTCTTTTTTTAGAGAGAGAGGAAGAGAGAAGAATAGAGAGTTAGAAACATCGATGAGAGAGAAATATTGAGCAGCTGCCCCCTGTCTACCCCCTATTGGGGATATGCTCACAACCAAGGTACATACCTTTGACTGGAATCAAACCTGGGATCCTTCAGTCTGGACGACACTCTATCCACTGAATCAAACCAGTTAGGGCTAAAAATATTCTTTATATCCTTATTATATAAGCTTTTTTCTATTTTAAATTTTATTTTTAAATTTTTAGTTAAAAACTAACACACAAACATACACATTAGCCTACACAGGGTCAGGATCATCACTGTCACCATCTTCCATTTATTTCCACATCTCATTCCACTAGTTTTCAGGAACAATAACGCACACGGAGCAGTCATCTATGTTAACAATGCCTTTTTCTGGAATACCTCCTAAAGCAGTGGTTGTCAACCTTTTGGACCTCACTGGCGACTGTTGTCCTAAAGGCCTTTAGGCTCTTCCTGAGGAGTTGTCACTCTTTTCAGTAATATGTCCATGGTGGTTTGATCATACATTTGCTGGTGAGTAGATAATGCCATCAACATTCCTATTAATGAAAACCTTTTGGTGTTGGGATCCATGTTTTCAAATTTTTAAGGAGCTTATTCAAGTCTGAAAAAGCTTTGATTAAACCCTTCCCTGTGAATTTTCTTCGGGGTTCTTTTCTTCTGAGGTTTCCTTTAGCTATGTGTTCCTGTATCAGTTCCAACACCTCATTAGTCAATTCTCTAGAATCACCTCTAGGAGTTCCTTAATGTCATCCTCATCCACACCCAGGTTAAAATTGTCATTTCAACCACAACCTTGTTGATTTTTACAACCTCCTCATCATTGGCAAATCCTTTGAAGTTATTGACGAACAAACCTCTTGAGTGTCTTCTTTCAGGTGCCATTCATATACTCCTTTGGTGACATCACCCCAAGCCCAAGCAAGGTTCTTTTTAAAATTTTAATTGATTTAGAGAGAGGGAAACATCAATCTGTTGTTTCACTTATTTATGCATTCACTGGCTGATTCTTATATGTGCTCTGACTGGGGATCAAACCCACAACCTTGGCATATCAGAACAACTCTGATATGCCTAGCAGTCACCAACTAGTGATCCCCACCAACTGAGCAACCCAGCAAGGGCCCAAGCAAGGTTCTTGATACAGTCATAGATGTAATTTTCCAGAATTGCATTAGTTTCTCCTCAGTTGAAGCAATAGCTTGGTCTTCCTAACATAGGCCTTAAAAGCTGCTATAACTCTTTGTTCCATTGGCTGAAACACCACTTTGGCATTGGGATAAAAATCACCAATAAAATGATGTCAACAATAAGAGAACATTATGAACAGTTAGCAAAATTTTAAAAGGTATTGTTATTCTCATTCTCAAAGAGTATCTCTCCATTTCACTGGCATAGCAATTCAGGAGAGCACCTTGGAATAGGAGCTGAGTCATCCATGACTTCTTAATGCTCCTGTCTGTACACTGACAGTGCCTGCTTACTGACATGCTTGAAGCCCTGAGGTTCTCACTGTGCCATATCACAAAGGGTTTCAATTTGTAGCCTAAAACAGTTCCCACGGCAAGACTGTTACCTTGTACTTAAAAGCCTTGAAGCCTGACCATCTTATGGATGAAAGTTTTTCAAGTATCCATTTCCAGAATAAGGAGGTTTCATCCATGTTAAATATTTGCTATGGCAATTAATTTTCTTCCACAATCAGCTTATCTACAGTTTCCACAAATTCTTTGGCTGCCTTCATATCAGCACACAGAGACTTCACCACTCACTTTAAATATTATGTAATGAATAATGACTCTAATTGTTTAAGCTACTCAGAGCTAGTAGTAAATTCAACATCGTAGTTGAGTCCAGCTTTTTCTTTCAGTATTGAAAAAAAAAAATGTTTTGGCCCTGACCATAATGGTGCTGAAAGAGATGTGCTTCTGTGTCTGATCTTCAGTCCGGGTCATTAGAAGTTTCTCTCTGTCTAATATGGGCTCTTGTTGGAATACTAGTTAGTCTCATTACCTTCAATGAAGCAGATCCTTTAACAGCTTCCGTCATGTTCTTCAAGATGATAGTATGTATAGTGGAATGGGACATGCCTGACTGTGAGTATGACCATCACTGATTTTCTACCTTTGTAATTCTTAATCACTTTTAATTTTGTTTCCAGATTAATCACTTGATATGACCTCGTACTGGAAACATTAGCAGTGGATTTTGCACTTAGGGACCATGATGAACAAAACAACATGAGATTAAATCAAGCACAAGAGAAAATATTGCAATCAAGAGGCATGATAAACATGAAATGTATGAGGCTATTCCCAGCATAACAGGACACACTTATATAGCAAACTTTTTAAAAATTCAGCTTTATTGTTGGAAGTATCACAAATGTCCCCCTATTTTTCCCCATTGACCCCCTCCCACCCTGTACCTGCCCCTAGCAAACTTTTAAAATATATATATGTATTTCCATTCATTTTAGAGAGAGAGGGAGAGATAGAAACACCAATGAGGTAGGAACATCATCAATTAGCTGCCTCCTGTACACACCCCTATGAGGGACTGTGAATGGAACTGGGGCCCTCTTGGTTTCTGGGTCCACGCTCAACCTCTGAGCTGGGTGCTATACTTTTATATGACTGGCAGCACAGTTTTGTTTACAGCAGCATCACCGTCAACACTTTAGGATGCTATGATGTCATTAGGAGACAGGAAACTTAGGGACCACCAAAATAGAGAAGTATGAAGTCTCTATGTCACATACATATTTACTAGTTAACAGAAGCCACATGCTCTCACTTAAGAGTCTTCTCGTGTGTATTTACAAACTTAAAGAGAGAAGAAATAAAAAAGACTTAACAGAATCACATCTAAGAATACAAACAGGATTTCTCCAAGCATTGCTCAAATTAAGAGGTTCTAACACTTTTTATCCTCCCCTTCGGTGTTTTTTCTTGAACTTATATGTAAGTAGTTGTTTTGTTTGTTTTGTTTTAAATATAATGATTTTAAAGAATCTGGAAAAAATCTTTAGTGTTTTTAAAGAAATCATTATTTATGTAAGGGCTGAAAATAAAACAATTTAGCCATTTTCCAAGATGCCTTACAGAAGAAATGAAATAAAAGAGAAATTTTAAAATGCCACATTCTTTGGGCTACTACTGTTCTTCCATCACCCCTCCAGCTAACAAGAATCTCCCTGAGGGTATTTTCTAAACTTATAGTATTGTAAAACATTCTTCGGTAGACTGTTAGCAGATAGTAGGCACAGTAAATACTCAACAAATACCTGAACTTAACAATTTAATAACAGTCCCAAGGTAACCTCCCCACATCTCCCTATCCTCACTTCCCCTCCCCTTTCCCCCTCACAACACACTACCTTTAAATCTAGCTAGCAACACCAAACACAGGCAATCAATGTTAACCTGGCAACTGTCTATTCAAAAAGCAGGAATTTTCTATATCAAAAGAGGTAGTTCTAAACTGTCTCTTCTGTCGCATACAAAGGAAGATATGGAGAAAAGTACACTTTTAAAGGAGGTAAAAGAATCATTTATTCCAGTGGCAAAGAAGCTATGGTTCCTCTGGAATTGCCAAGAAAGGACAAACCACATCTGTGCTTGGTGCCTTTTGGGGCACGTGCACATGTGCACAAGCATGTGAATACCTGTCCTCCAAGGGCAGCTGTTCAACTACACACGTCACACAAAAGCCAACAATGCTGGCTTACACATTCAGGGCTGGACACAGGCAAGCATTCAACAGTACAAGTCAAGCCATCTGGTAGCCCAAGAGGTAGGATTCACCAAAAATCTTTAAAAGACTACTATGTACTAGACACTTTTATTTTTACTACTTCATGTGGCATATTTAAATATCCCTATAACTATACATGTGTGGGGTTTTTTTTTTAAGATTAAAAGAAGGGTTCTATTGGGTATTTTTCTATTAAAATAAGAGTGGAAAAACCATTTATAACCTTTGGATGGTATGTTAGTCCAATCCATACAATAAATATAAGTATATGTAAATATAATGGTACATGAAGGGCCAGGGATCAGTCCACATAGTTGACATGTATTCATTTGAGAAATACCCAAACATATCGTGGTTAAAGAACAAATACAGTGGATTATAAATTCAAGGCTGACACTACTGGAGGAGTGTAAATTGGTACAACCACTTTGGAAAACAGGCATCAGCTAGTAACGCTGGAGATATATACACACCTATGACCAGCATTGTTTAGAACTGCCCGAGAGCAGAAACCATTCAGATGTCCATCAACAGTGGATGATGGATAAATAACCTGCAGTATGTTCGTACAAAAATGAATACAGGCACATATAACAATATGGATGAATCTTAAAAATATTAATGAACAAAATTATGTGTATAGGTATATATACAGGGTGACCAAAAAAATGTATACACATTTTAACAGCTGATAGGTCAATTTTGAAAATGAAATGCATTTTAATAAATATTACCTCTATAATTATTCAAAGGTATATGTATTTTGGGGGGACACCCTATATATGTATGTATACATATACACATACATATATATTAAACATTTACAGTCATAGGTATCAACATAGATGAATTTTAAAAATATGCTACAAGAATTTTAAAAAAATGTGTCTGAAGATACATACGCACACAATATTAATAAAATAATTTAAAAGAATTCCTACTTTGAGCCCATTTACACAAGATAAAAAAAAAACAGGCAAAATGAAACTGTGCTGTTTAGAGATTTATATGTAGGGGATAAAACTATAAAAGAGAAAGGAAGTGATTTCCACATAAATGGGAGTAGTTACTGGCTTGGTTACCTCTGGGGGGCAGAGAGGTTGTCATTGGGAAAGAGTGGGATTGAAGGTACTTGAGCTGCAAGATGATTACTATTGTGTTTTCTTTAAAATAATTAAGTTATACATTTATGTTTTATAGTCTCTTCTGTGTGTTAGAATTCACAATTTTATAAAAGGTTAAATAACTATAATGTTGATTTCCAGGAATTCAGAATCATTACAATTCTGGCTAATCTGGGGAAAGAACACTTCCTCTCTGTCTGTTACTATTAGCCTGTCAGCTCAATACCTTTTAGCATGGCAAATGTTCTCAATAAATACCTAACACTTAAAACCCATAAACTCTTTATGGAAATTTTGTTTTAACTCACTCATCCCTTGAAATTACGGATTTAAACTGTGCCCACATTGACACTTC
This sequence comes from Lasiurus cinereus, assembly GCA_011751065.1. NCBI lineage: Eukaryota > Metazoa > Chordata > Mammalia > Chiroptera > Vespertilionidae > Lasiurus > Lasiurus cinereus. Next base: position 16,325,205 of record JAAGEH010000016.1, on the reverse strand, counting down.
CCTTTCTTTGTCTTCACCCAGTGAAGCTTTCATAAATAACTAAAGCTACCACCTTAAGTGTTGTTTGTTCTGTAAGTTTATACCCAGGTGCTGTTGCTTTAGCAACTCTGCTTTCCACTCCATTTTATGCCTCCTCATAAGCAAAGAAAAGATGAATACACTAGTAGTCCTAGGTTTGTCTTTTTCCTGAAGGGAAAGTTTCATCTGCAACTGTGAATAATGCCTAGAATCTTCATGATTTAATTGCTATGAAGTTGGTTAAAAGGGGGTCATTTGCCAGTTGTCCAAAGAAATACTGCCATTCTATCAGGTTAATAAAACTTTATACAACCAGCTGTAATTAATATACATGCTACCTGTTCTAGACAGAACTCAAATCTCTATGAACAGGAACAGTTAATTTTATAATTCATTTCAATTAAAAAATCACATCGTGCAAAAAGAATTTCATGAAAATGCTTATTAGAAAAGTCTAAAAGGATACACAAACAAACCGATAAACACAGAGCAGCTGTTTTGGGGCAAGATGCTCAAAAGAAACCTTTAACCTTATCTGTAAAGTTTTCGTTTTTTTTTACATTAAGAATGATTAAGTTTGGCTCAGTGGACAGAAGGGTCCTAGGTTCCATTCTGGGTTGTGGGCTCAATCTCCAGTAGGGGGCATGCAGGAGGCAGCCGAAAGATGATTCTCATCACTTGAGGTTTCTGTCTGTCTCTTCCTTTCCCTTCCTCTTTGAAATCAATAAAAATATATTTAAAAGTAAATAAAAGTTTTTAAAAAAAAGAATGATTAATGTATTTCTTGTATTTAGGAAGTGTTTTTAATCCACTATGCCTTGAAATAAAATCCCAATTACAAAAGAATCCACGAAACCCAGACACCTTTCCTAAAGACCACCCTTTAAAAATGGTAGTTTTTATGCTAAAGTTTTAAAGGATTTCCTGGAGCTATACATCTGGCCAGTTTTTATTATATAAATATACACATTTATTGCTAGTCTGTTAAAAGATGCTATAGAGCCGAGACCGGTTTGGCTCAGTGGATAGAGCGTCGGCCTGCGGACTGAAGGGTCCCGGGTTCGATTCCGATCAAGGGCATGTACATTGGTTGCGGACGAATCCCCAGTGGGGGGCGTGCAGGAGGCGGCTGATCGATGTCTCTCTCTCATTGATGTTTCTAACTTTCTATCCCTCTCCCTTCCTCTCTATGAAAAATCAATAATAATATATGTAAAAAGAATCATCTCAAAAAAAAAGATGCTATAGAAATCATATTTGCATTCAAACAATATGAGAGATTTCAGATGAGAACGCGGCATGGACCAATTCAACACTGACGTTAAAACGACTTGGGATGAAGGAAACTGTCTCCCCTTTGATGGGGGAAAGCCAAAAATATCAAGCAGCTACCTCTCCTCCCCCAAGCGTCAGGAGATGAGTCAGAGCTGGAGGCAGCAATGGTGCCCATGTGTCAAGCCGCCAGCGCAGGGCTCCTTCCTACCTCCACCCTCCACCCGGCAGCCCTCTCCCCTCGCCCAGGCTGGGGTCCCTGCCCCAGGCTGTCCCTGCGGTGAGTTCTCGGATGCCCCGGAAGAGAGGCGGTCATTCATTCTGGGGGGGTGCCTCATTCCCCGCGTTTCTAGAGGGAACTCAAGAACGGGAGGCTTTCTCAGCCCACAAGTAACAGTTACCAAATGCAGCTTGTCGGTGGAGCCTGCAGCCACGCACAACTTCGCAAAGGATACAGCACCTTGGCTGCCCTCCTTTTAAAGAGCAGGAAACACGCAGCGCAGCTGAGACTTGTCCTGACAGAGCCGAGTCCCTGGAGCACGGAGCTGCTGAAGGCTGGCCCCAGCCTCTCTGATTTTTAATCGAACTGTCCGATCTCAGGGACGATGTTCTCGGTGGCCTTTATACACTAGGAATTCCGGGAAACTCGGAGTTACATCTCTTGGTCCACATTCCTTTAAGGGTTCGTAAAGAATACGGACTTGGCTCTTTTCCCCCGTCCTTACCTCTGTAAAACGGGATGCTAATGCTCTCCACCTACCCGCTTATACCATTACAATGAACAGCTGCTAGTTAATGCATGCTAAATGCCCGCCGGTCTTGCTGGATAAAAAGTAAAGGGAGGTTTTTTTTTGAGTGTGTGTGTGTGTGTGTGTGTTAACTAAATTCCTACACAGTAGAACTGCATTTGTAAGTCACTTCCCTTGCCTCTCGGATGCCCTGTTACCATAACACGGGCTGGTACCATTGGCAACATCCACCTAAATAAAATATAGTCATACAAGCCACTTAAGACAGTTACAGCATGCAACTGCCTTCACACACAAACAACTCCGCTTCGCTTCGGAGCAAGGGCACGTAGAAGAAACGAAACACGTTAGCACTGCGCACACCAATTTACCGCCGCGAAGGAAAATGCTCAAGTTGCATACTTGGCATTGCTGCACGTCGAGCCGCTGCTCCCCGTGCACGAGAAGCCCTCGGCGGAGGCAAAGAGCCGCCGGCGGCTCCCGCGGCTCGGAGCGGGCGCACGCCGACCGCGGGGTGAGGGGTGGCGAGGCCGTGGCGAGGCCGCAGAGCAGAGGGGTCGGAGGGGAGCGAACGAGGATGCTCGCGAAGGTGCCCGGGGGCCAGTGCCCGGGGCGAGGGTGCCCGCTGAGGAGGGGAGCGGCGCGGCGCACGGAGAGCCAGGGAGGCGGGGGCCGCGTGCTGAGAAGGGGGCGCTGCGGAGTGCGCGCGGGGCCTCTCCGCTCCCGCCGCCCAGAGGATGCGAGAGCCACTGGCAGCAGGTGGGGGCGCCGGCACAAAGTTTCCAGAGACGAGGGTCGCGGAGGACCCGGGACCTCGGCCACGCGATCTCGCCAGCGTCTCTAGAGCCGCAGCGGCGCCAAGTCCCGCCCGTCCGGCCCCCTCCCGGGCCCGCGGGCAACGTACCGGTTCCGACGGGTTCGCGGCGGACGCTCCGTCCTCCTGCGCGGCTCGCGGCTTCTGCGGGCTGGCCGCCGCGCGCACCCCTCCTTCTCCCCTCCGCCCGCGCCGGCCGGGCCGCGCGCATGCTCCCTGCGCCCCACCGCCCGCTCCTGAGGTGGGGCCTCGGGGCGGAGGGCGGGGCCTCGGCCGGGGGCTGGGTGCCGGCGGGGGGACGCCTGGAGCCCCGGGCGTTGCGCGTGCGCACTGTGCCCTCCGTCGCCGAGCGGCTCGGCGGAGGCGAGTTCCCCGCTCCCCTGACAGCCGCTGCCCCTCCGCAGACTCTGCTTCGGGGTCCCCTGTTGTCTCTTCACCCGCCTCCCTCCCGTCCCCGCTTCAGCGTTTGCCAGCCAGTTTGGGGGCCTGGGTGCAGGGTGATGCACTGGTACTCTCTAGATGTGAGAGAGTTAAAGGCAAGAAAACAATTACAAGAGGGCGAAGGCTGCAGTTCGTGACTAATCCCCGACTCTCACCCCACCCCCACCTTCCATCCGCCCGGAGGGCCCGCGAGTTGGGGCTGAAGAGCGAAGGGAAAATCTCGTAGCAACTGTTGGGTGACTTTTGCTTGGGCAGGTGTGGGAGGTTTCCAGTAACTGTGGGAGCTTTATTGTCCGAGACCCAAAAGTAGCTCTAGATGCGGCGATCGATACTTTGCCCGCCCCGAGGTCGCCAACCCACCACCCCATTCCCCAAAACCCCGGTCCACACATGGCCCGTGCCTCCGAGGTGGGAGGGAGGGTCCACGGAGCCCAGCTGAACCTCGGATTAGCTGAGGGATTATGTGCTGTCTGGGGCTTTTTTTTTTGCCCATCTGTAACCTGAGTAGATGCCAAACCGACTCTTCAGCACAACCCCGCCCTGGCAGGTGAAGGGGGTACATACAGACGACTTCCTCGGGGCCCCGTGAGTCAGACACCTGAGCCCTGACTCCACGCCCAGCCTTTGCTCACCGGATCCAGCTCCGCGCCGGTGTAAGCCCTTGGCATCAGAACTGCTGAAGTCAGTCCAAGAGTCACAGGTTCGGGGGAGGGATCGACGAAGGAAGTAAAACCACGCGTACTGCGTGGACATCTCCCAGCATCTTCCACCAAAAACGCTCTGTCTGAGGCTTTTTCCACGCTCTTCCTGGTTCCCAGCGGGTCTCGGAGTCTTCCCCTTGGGTGCAGGATTATCTAAAAGGTCTGTCTACTTCCCAGACAAAAACAGAACCTCAAAAGCATTTTCGTGTTCATCTTAGGGAAACTAAAGAGTTCTGGGATGGAGATATTTATTTTGCCTTCATAAATAGAGAATCGCAGCTTTAAAATTAGGCAAAACTAGTATTTCTGTGTGAGAGAAGGAAACTGGTTTAGGATAAAACACTAGGAGTTCAAATCTTGCCTGGGAAAGGCATCTTCCCAGCACTAAACTACTCCACCATCAATTCATCTAATGACTTATTTTTGACATGCCAATACCAAAATAACAAAATCTCTCTAAAGAAGCCACTGTATGCCTCTTCCTTTTCTTTCTTCCCCTTCCTCCCCCAGTCTTTCCTTCAGTCAGTTCAGTGACTCAGCAGCACAAATAGATGCATCCCTCTCCAGATTCAAGCTTGTTACCCAGGAGGCAGGTTTCCAGAATAGCTCTAGTGAGGAGGTGCCGGGCATGTTCATGGATTATAGGAACTCAGCCTAAGCCTGACATGAAGAATCATATCCTCATCAGTGAAGAGGGGGCGGGGGAGGACTAACGTAGACTGTGTTCAGTGTGAGGCATGTATAAAGATCTAGAGATTAAGGAAAGTAGGACATAGTGCTAAATTCGGCATGATCACTTAGTGACTACACATAGGCCTGTGGGTAGGGAGGTGCTTCATGCCTTCACAGTGGAAGTGTAGGCTTCTATATGCCTCTGCCAAAAATGAAGAAAGGAAAAAAGCAACTTGAAGGTATTCTTTTCTAAACCAGCACAGTCCGTCCAGTAGAACTTTGTGATAGAAAGGTTCTTTCTATGATAGAAATGTTATGTGTTTGCACTGTTCAGTACAGAATCCCTAGCCTCATGCAGCTTTTGAGCACTCGAAATGTGGACTGTGACTGTATTTTTTAATTTTAATTAAATTTTAAAAGCTTACTTACGATTTTAGGGGGAGAGAGATTTGTTGTTCTACTTCTCTATGCACTCATTGGTTGATTCTTGTATGTGCCTTGATCTAACCTGGAAACTTAACATGCTGGAACGATGCTAGTTTAACCAATTGAGACACCTGGCCACAGCAATTTAAATTCACTTTAATCCATTTAAATTTCAATAGCCACATGAGGCTAGTGGCCACCTTCCTGGATAGCACATTACTTGGCTAGAAATAGGTATCTTTATGGGTGTTAACTATCTTTATAGAAACATCTAGAGGTCATACAAGAGTATGACCTGTCTACGCCTCGGGAGGTATGGGTGCACCTGACTTATATCTAAATAAGCAGCGTTTTAGTGTGATGCAGCTTCTACCCAGAATGAGAGCTGATCTGATTAGACACAGTAAGTAGAGGGTGGAAACTACTACTCTGCTTGGCTTCTGATGTCTGCCTTTCCAAAAATACGCACCTCCATTGCTTAGGCTTAGATTCATCAGACCTTTATGGGTCCCTTGGAAAGAATAGCTGCACCTTCCATTTGTAACATTGCCTCTGGTTAACAAATTGACAGCAGCTTTGATAGATCTGTCAGAATTGGGGAACAGCTGTGCTCAGGGCTCCTCAGACTACAGAAGTTTACCATCAGGTCCTGTTGGCCACAGATATCTCAAGCCCCTGCTTGCTAATGTCTGTAACTCCAGAATATATGCCATCCATTGGTAGTTAAAATATGGCATTCCTCCAGAGAAGTCTTTTTAAACTATTGTCCTTTGGCACATTTGAGAGTGACAGAGGACACCAGATATTTGGGAGGAAACTATACATATGGAAAAGATAAAAGAACTAGGAGACAGAAGTCCCCAAACACATGTCATCTACTACAGAAATTGGCTAAGGTTGTTTTATAAGATATAATATAGCACCTTATATAGCTATCATAAAGACTAAATTTTATTAATGTAAAATCCTTTAAACTTCTATTTTTAGAGTATTTTATAATCCTCATAAAATTTATTTTCCATTAATAAGCAAGTGTCACATTACCAGAGAGAGAGGGTGTGTAAATGCCATCACCCATAATTTTATTACTTAACAAACAACAATTAGCTTCGTTCTGGTCTTCTTACTATGCATGATTTTTTTCATTTTCTTTACATAGCGACATGTATATACAGTTTTGTGATCTGACTGCAAGCTTCTTAGGCAAGGCATTGTATAAGAGAATATTATGTCTAGGACAGTAGTCAGCAAACTGCAGCTCTCGAGCCACGTGCAGCTCTTTGGCTGCTCGAGTGTGGCTCTTCCACAAAATACCATGTATGGGCGTGCACGTACAGTGCGATTGAAACTTCGTGGCCCATGCACAGAACTGGGTTTTCGGCCTGGGCGACTCTATTTTAAAGAAGTGGCATTAGAAGTTTTAGTTTAAAATATTTGGCTCTCAAAAGAAATTTCAATCGTTGTACTGTTGGTATTTGGCTCTGTTAACTAATAATAGGTTTGCCGAACACTGGTCTAGGATAACTAGGTCATTTAATATGTATCTGTCTCTGAAATTTTCTGCCCTTAATTCAACCCTGGGACTGTGGCAATGATGCAATAAGAATTCCAATGTAAATAACATCCTTGAAAAATGCACATCTGTTATTTTTTTAATATATATTTTATTGATTTTTTACATAGAGGAAGGGAGAGCGACAGAGTCAGAAACATTGATGAGAGAGAAACATCAATCAGCTGCCTCCTGCACACCCCCTACTGGGGATGTGCCCGGAACCAAGGTATATGCCCTTGACCGGAATCGAACCTGGGACCTTTCAGTCCACCGGCTGACGCTCTATTCACTGAGCCAAACCGGTTTTGGTACATCTGCCTATTTTAACATTTGCTCTGTGTCTTTCAGATTTTAGTGTCCCCTCTGTGAGACTTTACCAAGATGTGAATTGTGTGGTACAGGAAAACCAAGTGCTTGCTTATACCTGGCTGGAGTTAAATGAAAATATCAAAGGTCCCATGGAAAGGGAAGGGAGACGCCAGGTAGTTAATATACCTCTTGCCATTTAATCTTCATCAAACCCGGTCAGGGAGTATTATCAAGCACACCTTACACACAAAGGGTTGAGAAACTTGCTCATTATTATTATTATGGATCAGGACAAGCATTAGCACTCAGATCTTTCCAGTGTTGTGCTGGTGAACAAGAAAGTATAAAACTTTTTTAAAATATATATATTTTATTTATTTATTTTTTTACAGAGAGGAAGGGAGAGATAGAGTTAGAAATATCCATGAGAGAGAAAGACATCGATCAGCTGCCTCCTGCACGCCCCCCACGGGGGATGTGCCCACAACCAACGCACATGCCCTTAACCGGAATGGAACCTGGGACCTTTCAGTCCGCATGCTGATGCTCTATCCACCGAGCCAAACTGGTTTCGGCAGAAAGTATAAACTCTTAACGTAAAAAGGAAAAGATGGGTTTTAAAAAACTTACAAATAGGATGTAGTCATGTATTCTTTACAAATTGTTTTTAAAGAAAGGGGAAATGAAGAAATGAAATGTTTCCCCCAAGAGTTAGTCACCTCTGGTAGTAACAATACCAGCAATGTTAAGAGACCAAACTTTTAGGGTATCCTAAACCAGTGGTTGGCAAACCACAGCTCATGAGCCACATGTGGCTCTTTGGCCCCTTGAGTGTGGCTCTTCCACAAAATACCATGTGCAGGCGCACACGTACAATGCGATTAAAACTTCGTGGCCCATGCGCAGAAGTCGTTTTTCAGCCTGGGCGAGTCTATTTTGAAGAAGTGGCATTAGAACACTCAAGGAGCCAAAGAGCCACAGTTTGCCGACCACTGTCCTAGGGAATTAATATCACTGCATAATCTACACCAGAGCGGGAAAAACCTGGTCCCACTGAAAGGGAGTAAATGCCCATGTCAGTCCAAGAACCTGTATACGTACTTCCTCTCTAGTTAGAAATTGCTACTCCTCAAAGTCTCTGACTATGCAAATGAAAGAGTGGAGCTCTGACCAGTTTGGCTCAGTGGATAGAGCATCGGCCTGTGGATTGAAAGGTCCCAGGTTCGATTCCAGTCAAGGGCATGTACCTTGGTTGCAGGTACATCCCCATTAGTGGGTGTGCAGAAGGCAGCCGATAGATGTTTCTCTCTCATCAATGTTTCTAACTCTATCCCTTTCCCTTCCTCTCTGTAAAAAATCAATAAAATATATATTTTTTAAAAAGAGTGGAATGTGAATGCAGGTAGGTAGTAGAGATTCCCGCATGGTTTAGAAGGCAACATCTAACCTACTGCATTGCTCATCTGCTCTCTGCTTTGCCAAATAGCAGCAAATCTATGCTACAGCAAGTTAGACACCTCAAATGATTCCCCTCCACCCCAAAATGTATATTATTGCTGCAAACACACCACCAAGTTTTGAACAATGTCTGGCTACATTCTGGATGCTAATCAGGGGTATCTCCTTTCACCAGAGGGAGCTCCCAGGCCCCCTATATCCACCCCACCTTGCCCCATCTGCTGGAAATTCATGGCTTGCCTTTTTCCTTCTCCTGGTTTCCATGGAGACCCAACAGTTTACTTTTTATCCCCAACTTTAAGCCAGGATTATTTTTAACTCTCAAACTCTGAGCCAGGTCACAGCATGGATCTAGTAGATGCAATGACATCTATAGCCACTCTTCTCTGCAGCAGACGCCTTCTTTTCTGCAGTTGCTGGGGGTGGAAAGCACTCTGGGAGATGTTGCTCTCCAAAGGGTTTTGGTTTGCATCATGAAGTTAAAACTATGCTGACTTAGATCTGACAGCTCTCCTGAATCTGAAACCATGTATGTACGCCCAAAACAAGGCAAAGATTTTCTTTTGTGTGTGGTGGGGGTGGGAGAGTATGGGGTTGCCAGGTAAGGTTGATGTTGCTGTCACCTCCTACCTGTGGCTAGCGATTAGATAAATGTCCTTTGGTAAAAACATCAAAGTGCTCTCCTTTAGGCAAAAAATAAGGGCTCTGGCTCCTGTCCCCAGTAGGGTGTCTTCTCCTGCTGAAGCTTGACCATGGTTAAAAAGAGGCTCCTAACAGGATACTATATGAAAAGCTCTTCCATCTCTCCAAAGCAGACAGCAAATTCCCAAGGGAATACTGCTGCCCTCTCCTCCCCTACCAAAATTCAAATCAGCCTCCCTAATCCCCATCTCTAAGATCTCTGGTACTTGGGGAGCTAGTATCTGTTCATGGTATTTAATTTTTCACTTCCTTTAAATAGCTTTTTTAAACTTGTTTAATTACCCTGAAAATTGCCCTTTTCATGTTAGATATCCTACCATTGGAAACTGAAATATAAGTATCAGACACTTATCCCAAATTAAAAATCCGTTTTCTTGTAAGGGATGTAGATTGGGAACATTAAAATCAAGCTCCAGGCCCGTTGGTGTGGCTCAGTGGTTGAGCATGGGCCCATGAACCAGGAGGTCACAGTTTGATTCCCAGTCAGGGTACATGCCCAGGTTGTGAGCCGATCCCCAGTACGGAGTGTGCAGGGGGCAGCCAATTGATGATTCTCATCATTACTGTTTCTACCTCCCTCTCCCTCACCCTTCTTCTCTGAAATCAATTTTTAAAAATTTTTAAAAAAGAAATGCCTCCTAAAAAATATATCAAGCTCCATAGTACAGATTCCATAATTTTTTTTGTTTCTTAAAATAATATATATTTTGTTTTTAAAGGAATCCTCTAAATGAAGGGTGATAATAAGGGGATAATCCAAATCAGTTATTACTGTTTAATGGAAGAAAAGTGAAGATTAGGCCATTGCAAATAATTCCAGAAACAGGGGAGTATACTTGGCAGATAACTCTCTTAGGAGGAGAAGAGATGCATTAGAAGTGTCGGGAGTTGGCACTTAGCTTTCAGTTCACAACTGAATAAAGGTGGTAAGATGACAGCATTTCAACATTTGCGCTTCAATTAGGAAAAAAGTGTTGATTTCTTAAAACTATGAGGTGTTCTCCTTTTGACACTTCCTAAGATGCTACTTCTGTTCAACAGAACTCTGGACCAGGGTAGGTTGACTAGCAAGCCCCAACTGGAAGTTTTCTGCCACATAAGATCCAAGGACTGAGCAAACTGGGAAAACAAATAAGTGTTACTTGGTTAAGAAGGAAAGAATAATTCAACCAAGATGCCATTTCTTAGGCTCCAAAGTAGAAAATAAGTGCCTCAGACTTAATTATCCAGTCCTGAAAGACATAAAACAAGTCTGTGCAGGCAAAGATTAACGACAGGATTTTTTCAAAACAAGGATGTATGGTGATATTCAAGCTTTTCTGAATCCTTCAATTTGGGATTGTACGCCATTTCAGGGTTACTTTCTGCATTCTTCCTTATTCCTACTCTTAACAGGAAAGGGGCCGAGTACACAATGCATACCAAGCAAGTAACTCAGGGTGACAAAGGCATTTTAATGTCAGATGCAAGCCATTCATCCTTTCCTTAAATACCTGGGTCTCTTGATTGGAAGCCTAGTTGGTCAACTCAAAGGGCAGTTCATGTTTGCATCCCAGCACATCTCATCTGATAGAAGCCAAAGCACCAGATAAACACTCAACAGAAAAACTCCATTAGATTTAGAAACAGGCTTTCCAGACTTCTCAGAAATTATTCATGTCCTCCCTTCATCCTTCCCCGCCCCTCAAAAGTAGCACACTAACACTCAGCCCTGATGCATGTTTCATGGATAGGCTTAGGTTCCAAAATATTCCCTAAGTGCTCTTCACTATAGTTCTCACTCCCAAATTAAATGCCTATGCCAGCATGACCATTACTATCCTATTCAGGCTGCTCTGGCCTTGCTTTTACTCTGAGATCCTACTCAATTTCACTCCGAAGGGCTGGTTATTAGGTCTGATTGAAGAGAAATCCCTTGTCTTGGCCCAGCTACCTCTTTTACAAAAGTGTCTCACTGTCTCAGAGATGGTCGCCTTGGCCGATCAGGGAAGAGTTAAACATATCTGGTCTAAGCACATTGGTCAGGAAAGTAAAGCTTCTAGATTCAGTACCTCTTGAATCAAACTTCAGAAATTTAAACAAATAAAAAGCCAGGTACACACAAGTTGTGGAAAAGTTTTCTGTGTTAACGATAATAAAGTATGTATTTAGAAGGCATCGACAAAGAGCCTTAAAAATGGATGAACCATGTTCCAAAATATGACTCTCTTGCCTGGAGGTCGGGGGAAAAGTGTTCTGGAGTTAATGTAAACAAGTTTTTTCCCCAAGCTTCTCATTGTAATTTGGGGCTCTGATTGTTCATACTGGACATTTTAGCTCCTTTTTTTTTTTTTTTAATGTTGATTCTAGAGAGAGGGAGAGAAATATCTATGAGTTGGCTCCTGCATGACCCCAACTGGAGAATGAGCCCACAACCTGGGTATGTGCCCTGACCAGCAATCAAACCTGCCGCCCTTTTGTGTACAGGATGACTCTCCAACCGACTGAGCCACAGAGGCCAGGGCCATTTTAGTTCTTTTATTACACTTCTACATGTTTCTAAAGCTAGAATGACTTACCAACTGGAATTTTGTTGTTTTTGATGTCATTGGCTTTCTCCTTTCAGCTAACCACAAGCTGGTGATTTCATTACTAAAAACTGGACAGCTTGTTCTTATCTCTCAGCAAGGACTGGTTAATTACCTGCTGAGTTCAGATTTTAAATGGGTTAAAGGATGAACACTAGAGTCCACAAAGGGATAAACCACAAATAGTTGGTCTCAGGAGAGACAGTCTCCGCCTTTAAGCACAAGAAAGGGTCATTACAGGGAAAGAAATTCGTCCTCCATTCCCAGCCCTAGCAGGAAAGATATGCCTAAAATGTTAGGTTGCAATAAAAATCCCTAACAGTAAAGAGTCTTTATTCATGTTGTTGAGATTCAGAGTAAACTGTTCCTCTCTGAGATGATCTGGATTGAGACCTCTATTTAATGTGACTGGAATATCCTTTGAAATGCCCTTGCTAGTTCTTGATTTTTATTAAAAGGAAGGTCCTTCCTTTGGTGATAGAACCTGGAAGAAAATAGTGTACTTAATCCAGCCATAAACAAATATGTCAGCAAATGCTTTTCTATTATAAGTGCATTGAAGTAGAGACTTAGTGACTTCTTTCAAGAGCACTCATTACCCAAAATATGGATTGATCTTTGAGAAATCCCCTAGGGATTCTAGGTCTTAAGTTTTGCAAAGTTCAGTTTACCAAAACAAAAATAGTAATAATCCTACTTTCTAAAATCCAGTTACTTGAAATTACAGCCTTATTTTTCTATCACTATTTTCAACCAGACTGTTTTTCCTCATCAAATCTGCTGATTACCCAATCAGTTTTTCAGAGTTCAACTGATTCCAAGGTTTCTACCAGACTGTCCTACCATCCTCCCACTCCTACCTAGCACAGCTGCCCTTGTGTCCTAGACAACCAAATCCCTTGGCACTATTTTCCTTACTCCTACAGCTGCCTCCATATCACCCTCCACCCACTATGTCTGGAACAGTCCCCCACTTCCATCTGCGAAATTACCTCTTTCCTCCTGATCTTATCATTGCCCCAAAGCTCACCTCTCCCAGGAAGCTTTCCTTAACCAAGACTGAGAACTTGTCAGATTATTACAGATGTCACCTGACATTGATGTCCAATGCATTCTGAATTTTTAGAACCAGAATTGTCTTTTAGGGATGACACAATCCCTTCATAAGCAACTGAAAGCAGAGTGGTAGTAGAATACATTTTTCTAAAAGAAACGAGTATGCAAAGAAAAGAGACCATTTCCAAAAGCCACGCTTTTTAAAGATTGAAGTTTTTAATTATTCTAATTCCTTTGGATCCTCAGAGTTTCCTTGTCATTTGTAACCCCCTAGATGAAGTCTATTAGCAAGCTACATGCATATTTACATCAGTCAAAAAGTCTGAGCAGACACTTCCAACAAAGTATATAATATTTTAATTAGATATTTTGAATGTTGAAAGAACCAGTGACTAGAGGTAATTTGTGCAGATTCTGAAGTTATTTCTATATATAATCTTCCTTCTATTAGAAATGGGATAACCATGACTCTGAGTTTGGCTTCTTATTCTGCAGAAAGTTTTGAGGACCAAGTTTCAGATGTGGTTGAGTTACTCACCCTCATTTCTACTGAGTTCTATATATGACTCTGCTTTACTTTTGTTTTAAAAGTAGCTTTTATTGCAGGCTAGCCATTCCCCATTAAGAAATTAAGGTTCCGGTTTCAATCCAAGCAAAGTGGAGGATAGTTGCATCATCTCCTCAGGGGCCTGGTATCCTGGGAAACCCAGGGTATGAACTGGGTGAGTGCAGGACACACATGGTAGGATAGACAGTGCATGTGAAGAGGCAGGCATCCAGCACCCTAAGTGTGCTTTAGCTACCAGAATATTGGACACCACAAACTGAGCAGCAAAACATTTTAATCTATTAATTCTAAAAATAATCGAGACATTTTATATCTGATGCCACCTCCTCAAAAGTCTACTGCAGGTTAAACAGACATTCAAATTAAAGATGCAGTTGGGACAAGACTATGATGAGATTTCCCTCCCTTTTGCTCAAGCATAAGCTGTCAACTTAAAGAATACTCAGAAGGAAAGAGAAAGCTTTCTCATGCTCCATAACCTTTCTTTTACTGTAAATCGGTCTGTACTGTTTGAAGGCAAAACAGATAATGAGAAAACCAACCACTGAAATACAAGAGTCTGAGTTGGACCCATGGGACTGAAGACGGGTCTAGTTCTATTTCTACCAACACCATGACGTGAGATACTATGGTTCTTGTTTTAGTTACAAGAGGTGCTAGGAATGAATGCCCACTCATGTTTAATAATAGCACATCTAGCATATAACTCTGCAGCACAATGCCAACAGCAAGAGTGTTTTAAAGCAGGGCAGAGAATAAAGTAGACATTCTCACAGCTTAAGGTTTCTTTTGTCCTTTCCCCTTGTTTTACACTGAGAATTCAGCTCAAGAATACCCATACTGTCCTTTGGTCCAACACATTCCAAACCTGTGATTTCAGATCCCAAGCCTGGAGGGCCTCAGGCTTTAGTGATGTACCCTTCTCGAATAAGGAAATCATAGATTTTCCGGGTTTTGTTCACGTCTATCTTGATGAGCGCTCTTGCCTGTGCCAGTCTCAAGCCTCCTTGCTTGTTACACTCGTGCAATAGAGCAGATTTGTATTCTAAGTAGGCTCCAGGGACCAACCTCACCATCTGACAGAGCTGTAAGACATGGCAAATTTAATAAACATTAACATCTATCATTCTCATAATTTAATCCAGCAGGTATAGCCAAAACAAAATTTAAGAAGTGACATCAACCTCCAACTATTTATAGGAGCTGTTGGGTGGCTGGACTACATTCCTTTTAGTCTCTTCTTTGTAGGAATACTCACTAAAGAGAGACACTCAGGAAGAGAAAGCCAGGAAGTGATGCTGGGAGAGCCTTTAGCAGGTGTTGGCGGGGTAGAGGCCCAGCACATTCCAACACAGCCAGTCAGGGAAGAGACACAGGGCTCAGTGGGGATGGCAGTGCAGATACTTGGGTTCCCAAGTGTGAATCACATTATTTTTAGTATCGGCATAAAGTAGTGGTCCCTGCTTTTGTGATTACATTTCCTACTTTGGGAGAGAGATATAGAGATCTTGTTAAAAGAGGACACTTTTTAGCTGCTAACATTTTTAGAAATCTGGCTCATTCCAGTTTACTTGCCATTATCCAGCAGTGAGCCATCTAAGGTCACCATGTTGTGGTTAAGGAATAAAAAATGCTTAAAACTCCAGGCCATTCAATACTTGGATCCAAATGGCCTGTGGCCTTTTTTAGCAATACTTGAATATAACATATTCCTAAACTAATCTTTACTATTCCTAGTGGATATAACAGAAGACTAATACTAGCCCCTTCTCCTATCTTCACTATCTGACCTGAATTAATGGTACAAGGTGGCATATAGGACACTGATCTTGGAACTGTAAAAGGAGCATCTGAGGAACAAAAGAGGAATGCCTTTTTTAGAATGGACTTCAGAGCCAAAAACACTTGGTGATGACTCTTTTGAGGCTGGATATAAATTTTAGAAACAGCCGAAAGTAACATGAAGACAAGTCTGATGATTATAATGGAAAGGAAAAGCGAATCATATCATTTTAAAATCAAAATTAATGTGTGGCTATATATGATTAAAATTTCCTTTCTTTATGCTTATAAACATGCTATGGAGACAATTCCAAAAATCTTTTAAGTGATGGTTATACTATTGGGAAAAATATAGAACAACTCAAAGTTACCATTCTAATAGGAAAGTAACCATTTTCAGATGTTATTTTAAGTTTATAAAAATTAATTCCATTTACTTAAAGCACTTAGTACAGTATCTGGTACATGGTAAATGCTCAGTAAATGACAATTGCTATTATGTAGATTTATATATCATATGCTCTTCTCCCAGAAGGTAAATGAGGGCAAGATGATAGGGAAAAGAGTCCTTTGAAACCTGCTGAGGTTAGCTCTGCAGCACACAGCCTTTGGGGATGGACTAGAACTGTACATGTCGTTAGCTAAGCAGAGCAAACCGGATTTGATCCTGTAATGGCAATTCAATGATTTCTCAGCTTCTTTCCTCTAGCGCCCCTTTTCTAGTTACCTCCTTTTCTTTTTCGTTCAGCTTCTCTGTGCCAGGGAGGCCCGTGAGGTTCAACGGTGGTGCACTTCGTCTACCTACAGACACAAACAGAAAAGGACATATATGTCATAGAAGTGATAAGTCCTCAGGTGGAAAATATAACAAAATTCACTGCAGCCAGGCCAGTTAGGCAATTATGGACAGCTGTAGGAAATCTCCACCAGTCCCCTCAGGCGCCAGTTTAATTAGCAACACTGGCTCCACAATGTTTACTTGAAAATAACAAGGCTAATTTGTGTGCCCTTTGCTATAGCCTGGCCGGGGTGCCTCAGTGATTGAGCGTCAATCTATGAACCAGGAGGTCACGGTTTGACTCCCAGTCAGGACACATATCTGAGTTTCGGGCTCAATCCCCCAGTAGGAGGCGTGCAGGAGGCAGCCTATTAATGATTCTCTCTCATCATTGATGTTTCCATATCTCTTTCCCTCTCCCTTCCTCTCTGAAATCAATAAAAATATATTTTCTTCTGAACCCAATAGGAGATTCTAAAATCTAAAGCCCCCCCTACCGAAAAGGGGGGGCATCTGTAATACCTTTAATAAAGATAAATTTAAAATTCAATTCAATTGAAAAATAAAATCTAAAGCCCAGAGCTCATCTAGTTAAGAAAGGTCATACACTACCTGCTTTGACAGCTGATGAATGGAAATAACAACTCGGCAGGAGACATTTCCTAATCCTTGCCACTCTGCCAGCAGTACAAGGCAAACATGGTAATTAACCAAGTACCATTTGCCTTCAGATCAAAGGCAGACTGTTAGGCCAGCAAAAGGCCCTTCTTATTTATTATGTGAGGGAATATCTGTTCCTTCCAAAGCAGCCCTGTTTACCGGAAAGATCCACAGAGAGGAACAATGAGCTATTATATGGCAAAGTAGAGGCTGAGGTGAACTCACATACCTGAGAAAGAAATCTAAGTATGAAGACACTGCCCAGGATGGGAAGCCTGATGTGCAATTTTTTGGTTTGGTTTTGAAAGTTTATTTGAGATTAGTGTTCGGTTGGGGATGGGTAGACTGAGTTAAGCAGAAGAAAGTATAAATAGAATAATATAAGTTTTATGGTTGTCATTTAAGTGTGGAGATAAAGGGAAGGGACTGTTAACAGACTGCTGTGCTAGAAAACATGCTTCTTTGTAAAATTAACACAGGGGATAAGGGCTTCTCCACAACCTAGATACAGTATGGGGGTGGAGAGAGCTAATCCCAGCCTGGGAAGCAAGAAAGAGTCAGGGAGTGCAGATGGTTTGGAAACACGAACACCGACGTTGCATGGTTATGTTATTTCATTCTTTATTTATTTGTTTGTTTGTTTATTTATTTATAAGACAGAAGAGAGGAGGGAGAGAGAGAAACTTTTTAAGTTTCCAACTTAAAAAGAAAGCCTTGCATTTCTGGCAAGTAGCATGCCTCTTTGTCCATATAGGACACAGCACTTTAATTTTCTCCCCCTTTGAGACAAACCTCAAAATCTGTGGCAGATAAAACCACAGTAAACTAACTGCCCACAGACATTGGTAAAATAAAGAAACCACCTCTTTGCAGTTATTCTTCCCTGTCCCTGTACTCTAATCCTGAGGCTAGTCTCTGTCAAGCCTTGAAGATTCTGACAACGTGCTCATGTTTATAAATTGGGACAACACATAATTACCATTACTCTGTATAAGCCCCTTGATTCCACAAAAGCAGGGAGGGACTGTTGGGTCAACACAATCTCTAGAATGAAAATTTAACAATCAAAACTTGCTCTAGCTTGAAAAATAATTACCTGAATTTGACGCCATTGAAACAGAAGGACTCAGGCCGGAATCACTACGATGAAGAAGAGGAATTTAAATTTATGTCACACTAGAGAAGGCAGTTTCCAAAAGCACATGTGGGACTGGCTGCCATTTATCAGGCCAGTGAGATAGACTACACATGGTTTACAGGTTATCCCACTGTACTAACCAGGAAAAGACATCTGTTCTGGGAGGGAAATCACTTGGATTTGTTAAGAGCTGAGCCCAGAACATCATGGAGACCATTCATGAGAAAAGATAGGAACCTGCTTCTCTAATGGAAAGTATACCAGTAGATATGGAGGAAAAGAGGAGTTACTTATTTTAAAAAATAAGATCAAAGTAGCAAAGAAGGATTGTATGAAGCCAGTTAATGTTTCTCAAAACTGTCATACTGCCTTGTTTCTGAGACAGATTCCTAAAATTTTCTGAATTCTTCCAGCTGCCTGTTTATTATTACTCTGCCATGGGTAGGGTGCCATGGAAATGCCTGAAAATACATGGAAAGGCCAGAAGGATGCTCCTCCACCCTGGACTGAGTGCTCACATGTCGGCTTGTCGGCGGAGCCACTGCTGGCAAGCACTGCTGTCCTGGATGTACTGGAGGACTTCAGAGAGCATGGTGCGTTTAAGGCGCTCCTCCTCTCGCGTCTTCTTGAGGTGATCATAGGTTCTGGCACCTGGAGGTGTAAAAAAAATCGCAACTGCAATAATAATGCAGAACTAAGAAGGGCTTCCTAACTGACCAGCAAACAGCTTGTCTTTTTTTTTGGTTTCTTTGCAAAACTACTTCCACGATTAGTTTTCCAAAAGCAAAGTAGATTTCTCCTAGTTTAAAATCCCTTTTTAATGTTAAGAAATTAAAATATTTTTATTCCTTTTTTTTTTTATCTTTAAGCAATTTTGAGGGGGGAGAAAAAAACAAAAACAGAAAAGTACAAAGAAAATAAGATGATTCATCTTTCCAACCCCAAAAGTAATCAACATTCAATATTGTCATATTTGCTTCCTGTCCCATTTTTCTATCTATATTTTTTAGTCATACAAGTGCTATAAGCAAACATTCTTCCTCAAAAAGCAATCAGAATTACAAATACAAACAAGCCTTCAC
Organism: Lasiurus cinereus; assembly: GCA_011751065.1. Lineage (NCBI taxonomy): Eukaryota > Metazoa > Chordata > Mammalia > Chiroptera > Vespertilionidae > Lasiurus > Lasiurus cinereus. The sequence continues at coordinate 16,306,457 of JAAGEH010000016.1, read as the reverse complement.
TGACCATGACTGTTCCTTTCCCCTCTGTCCCAGAGGCAGCCAGTATCAGGTAACCAGGCCCTAGTATCAGAGATTTTACATGAACATGGCTAAACAAAAGTTGTGTGATGTTTTATACATGTAACAAAGGTATACAGATGCCAAAATGCCACGGAGCCCCTTTGTCCCATGATCATCCATCAGGGCTTACATGAAGAGCAAGGGCACCACCACATACTGGTGGTTCTGGGTTCTACACCTGACCTGAATCTCTATACTTCAACCAAAGTAGTTCCACTTTTACCTTATTTATAGATTAGGGCTCCATATACAATTTTATTTTAAAAACAATTTCCATTGTTAAAAATGAAGAACCATTATACTAAGCTAAACTTACACCCATAGAGTTACTTCCTCTGGGTGCTGGGTGATTGCTTTCAACCAACAAGAAGGAAGGAATGCTAAAAATCATTCCAACTATAACAATAAAACAGCAGAAACTGCCATTTGTGGAGGATTTACCGTGTGCCTGCTACTGTACTATGTTCTCATACATTATCTCTAATTTATCTTCAGACTAATTCTAAGAGACTTGGAAAATTAAAACTGTAATAGAATTACAGATCTGGGAAGCAAGAGAGCCAGAATCCAAAGCCACACTGTCCAATTCTAGACTTCAAGCTCTTAACTCCCATAATACACTGTCTTCCCTTATGACCTGGCCATACTACACAGAGTTCTTAAATCACTTAAACCTTAGCTTCTTCATTAAATGGAAATAACAATATCTCACTCATGAGTTTATTATCAGAATTAAATGACAGGATCCAGATGAATTGGTAGCATAGGGACTGGTGCATGGCAAACTGTGTCTATGAGATGTTAGTTACTATTAATATAATTAATATCACCACCTCAAGTCACTCAGTCGTAGCACCTAAAGCTCTAGTTGAAGTTTGATGAATAAAAATGATTAGACTATGCATAACTAAATGTTAACTGGCTGAGGCTAAAAATTAGAATACAAATCCTTTTTTTTTTTTAAAGAAGCTATAGAATCCTAAATCTGAAGCAGTGCCTCTCTTTTGTGTGTAATTTCGATTTTACCTCAGATAATCCATATAGTGGTATTTATAAGGATTAAATAGATGAAACTTTACTGAAAGGTTTAAAAACTCATTCTGAAAAAAGAAAGCTTATTTAAAAAAAACAACACCCACATCACCTCAAACAGAGACTTCCTCTATGTGTTTGGAAGACATCTGCCCTCTGATATAGCATGTAGTACTTACTACAAAAATTGGTGATGCCTGCGGTCCTGTATTCCTGGAGCCGCTTGATTTCCCTTCGGAGTTCAAATTCCACTGTTCATCCCAAAAAGAACGAAGGAGAAAAATGGGGAAAACAAAATCAACATTAACGAGTACTTTTGCCATCCAGCATTTTAAGTAATTCTACCTTATATAAAAGACTGGGCAATTCCATTTGGGGACTCCTATTTGTTGGTAACAGCTCATTAGAAATTTTACCCAGAGCTGAGAAAAACCTCCTCCAGCTGTCTTCCAGCTGCTGTCTCAGGCTGGAGACAGCAGCAGCTGCAACGGTCTCTTAGAAAACTTACAGTGAACTGGCTGAATTCATTTAGTTCAAGAATAACAAACTTTTAAACAATCAAGTTTCCCTGCTCTATTTATTCTGTGTTAAAAGTTCTACCACATAACCAAATTCTTTTATGAAACCTGTCTCTAGTATTATTTGATGTAGCCCTTTTGCAAGGGAAGGACAAAAGCTGTGTGCTCAAGTCCCAGATAATTTCTTTCTTCACAGACACAAAAGAGCCTTGTGTTTCTCATAAACCAAAGATTTCTACTTCCTCTGAGCACACAGACCAGGCTGTCCTGCTTGGGTTATTTGGGTGCTTTGTAATAGAGGATGAAGGAAATGCCTGGACAATCCATGGGTGTAGTTCCTTGAAGTGATACATAACCCAGCGATGGCACAAACTGGGACAGGAAGTAAAGCATCAGTCACCTCATATAAACCACATGAAGAGTAAAACCAGAGTGTTTTGTGAGGACAATCAATCTGGTTCAGACAAATGCCTATCATGCCATGTAAGAAATATCTACATGATGAGAACAGGGTGAGATGAAGGGTACAGACTAAACCACCCCACCTCTTTCAAGTCTAGGCTTCCCTCCCTTAACAACTTTAATTTTTTATAGCGAAAAGTCAAAGGATAACTAGGTAGAGCTCTCTCAGAGAAACAGGCAAGAGAATGATGGAAGTACTAGCTACATGAGTTATCTAACACTGTCCCCACTTTAAAAACTAGTTTTAAGCCCTGGCTGGTGTGGCTCAGTTGACTGGAGCATCATCCTGTGCACTGAAGCATCTCTGGTTTGATTCCCGGTCAGGGTACATACTCAGGTTTTGTGTTATATCTGCAGTTGGGGCACATGCAGGAAGCAAGCAATTGATGTCTCTCTCTCTCTCCCCTCAACACATACCCCTCACCCCCCTTCCTCTCTTATAATAAATTAAAAAAAAAATACCCTTTGGTGAGAATAAAAACAAACAAAAAAGAAGTTTTAAAACTAAAATATTGCCGAGACCGGTTTGGCTCAGTGGATAGAGCGTCGGCTTGCAGACTGAAAGGTCCTGGGTTCGATTCCAGTTGGGGGCATGTACCTTGCTTGTGGGCACAACTCCACAGTGGGGCGTGCAGGGGGCGGCTGATCGATGTCTCTCTCTCATCGATGTTTCTGACTTTCTATCTCTCTCCCTTCCTCTCTGTAAAAAAATCAATAAAATATATTAAAAAAAAACCACTAAAATATTTATGGACAAATAATCTAATGTCTGAGATTCACTTCAAAATAATCCAGTTGTGCCAAGACCGGTTTGGCTTAGTGGATAGAGCATCAATCTGTGGACTGAAGGGTCCCGGGTTCGATTCCAGTCAGGGGCATGTGCCTTGATTGTGAGCACATCCCCAGTAGGGGGTGTGCAGGAGGCAGCTGATCAATGTTTCTCTCTCATTGATGTTTCTAACTCTCTATCTCTCTCCCTTCCTCTCTGTAAAAAATCAATAAAATATATTTTAAAAAATGAAAAAACAATCCAGTTGAGGGTGGGAAGGAAGTGGCAGAGATGACACTGGGTTGGCCATGTGTTGACAGCTGTTAAAGCTAGGTGACAGATATATGAGGGTTCACTATACTATTATCTCTGTTTTTGTATGTAGTTTTGAAAATTGTCATAACAAAAAGTAGGGGGAGGGGGGAATATTAAACTACTGTTTATATGGAGAAAAAAATAACACCACTAGGTTTTTTAACTTCTCCTCCAACTCTGAAAGCCCCAAATTAATTTTATGATAATAAAGGCAGACAAAGACAAAAATATCCATGTATTTATTTATGGAACTTCACATAAAACACATCATTATCTCTATTTTTATACACACACACATACACACACACACACACACACACACACACACACATATTCCCTCTCTCTCTCTCTCTCTCTCTCTCTCTCTCTCTCTCTCTCTTTCTCTCTCTCTCTCTCTCGGCTCAAAACCACCTACGTGCATGGCTTTCAATGAACTTGTCATGCTCCACTGGCCCCACAATCCTTGCAAATCGCCTCATTGTTTCATAAAGGTCTTGGACCTCCTTGGGATACCGCCGTTCCATTACTACAGAGAAAGTAAAACACAACCACATCACAAAGAATATAAGGATCCCTAAGTTTCTTGCATTTCCTTCACAAGAAGTGAAATGGAAGGACATTATTAATAACCTCACATGACTCATTTACCCATGACAAGAAGCAAACAGGAAAGCTGAGAATGCAAAACACTAATCATAACCGCATCACGACTTTCACATGGAGATGTTGCTATCACAGGAGAGCATCTGCACCACTGAGCACCCTGATGACCTTCACACCTCACCCTCTCTTATCTGCAGGAACTGTTGACAGCAATGGGGAAAGATCATTAAAGGCAGATCATACATTCTTAGGAACAATGTTGGACAAATTTGCTCGTAACTTCTGCAGGAAAACTAGGGATGTGTAAACACAATAATCCATCTAGAAGATGGAAAAAGTGTATGATCTTTTATATGTCACCAAAAATCTTTCTCCTACATACACTTAACTCAAGTGAGGCATATAGTATTTCTTCACTAAATTAAGTACCACAACTTAAGTTCTAATTTGATAACTACCATACAAGTAAATGGTCACACATACAGGATACCTAGGGTCAGCAACTTTAAGGATCACTACTGATCAAATATCTAATAAAAAGATATTGTCAAAGAAGATGGGAAGTAACAGCCACCAACAATATAGTAAGTAGTAGTGTGGAGCAGCCAGAAACCCTCAAAGTGCTACTTGGTCATTTCAACCAGTTAATAGTAACTAGGCTAATTCTGCCCACCTCTGACAGTTATTTAAATTAAGTCCTCTTGTCAGATGAATATTTTTTCTTGCAGGAGACATTCTTACCCACAAATTGTAGGAGCCAATTACATGGAAAGTCACTGATCAATTATTTTCACTATTAATACCACCTTCCATCCCCACCTCTCACTACAGGGATAATATAGAAGAATAAGTAGTATAATTTTAAAATTTGATGGAAAAAAAACCCTCTGTTTACCATATGCTGAAGGTCACATGTACATTCATTATAATAACCACTGAAAACCTCTGAAACCATACTGCACATGTTACAATTAAAAGAGAAGGAGGCTAAACTGACCTCTGTCCACCAGCTGGGATTAGATATACACAAGAGTCACGGTCTACTATAAATAAAGGTTAAAAACCCACTGACCCTATTATGAAGAGCCTGTGGCTACCAGAATTGACCAATTATTGTCTACAGAAAAGGCAAAGGAAATCTGCTCGTTAGTTATTTGTGCAAACCCACAGCTCTCAATGAGGATGAGGTTAAACAGGCAATCTTGTACACTGCCAGAAGGAATACAAATTGATATAACTGCTTTTGTAGAGCAAACTGGCAGCAAGTGTCAAAAGTTTTTTTTAATTATATTCTTTGACCTATTAATTTCACTTCTGGGACTCTACCTAAAAAAGATACATAAGTCTAAACATAGAAAAAATTTTATTCATAAACAAATTCATCACAGTATTTTTAATGATTAAACAAATGAAATATGCTAAATATCTAATAATTAAAGGCAAGTTAAGCAGAGTATTATATATGTATATATATAACACATTACGTAACTGTTAAAAATGACATCTTCCAAACACCACAATCACTTGAAGTGTGTAACGGAAAGTGAAAAAATAAAGGACATAAAATGCAACCTATTTATGTTCATGACTATATTACAAGACAACCCTTAAGTCTAGCTGACCTGAACCCTATGGGAGCACAGAGTATCAAAACCTGTAAGAGTCTATCAACTAGGATAATTATTAGGTACTTAAAAATATACAGATTATTGTGACATACAACTATTATAAACATTTCCATTTAAAGCAATTACTCTGAGATCATCATTCTAATTTTCTGAACAAACTCTACAGTGTAGAAGAAAAGGTAGAGTAATTCTTTCTGCCCAGCCTAGGTATTTCCAATATTTAAAAGAATAAGGTCAAAGTTGGCATTAAAAAAACAAACAAAAAAACACTCAGGTTTATTATCACCACCATACAATGCTAAAAGCCATGGTTATTTGTTTGTCTACTATGATACAAAATAGAAAAATGATTTTCTGTTGATTTAAAAAACAAAACATTTTCATAGCCTGGTGTTCAAGGTTATGTTTAACATAACCCTATCTAGTTCCAGAAAATGATTCATGCATACTCATGTTGCTATACTCATGTTACTATATAGTAATTACTATATTGGTTTTTTAAAAAGATTATCATGCAAATGTGGACTATATATTAATGGTTCTTAACTCTTACTATTCAGCAGAATCATTTAAAAGACTTTTATCTTTATTTATTTACTAGAGGTCTGATGCACGAAATTCGTCCTCTCAGCCACAGCTTCGTCTGGAAGGTCGTTGGGCTGTCGGGTCTAATTAGCATATTACATTTTTATTATTATAGATTGCTTTGAAGACTTTTTAAAAATACAGATGCGCCAAAACTGGTTTGGCTCAGTGGATAGAGCGTCGGCCTTCGGACTAAAAGGTCCCGGGTTTGATTCCAGTAAAGGGCATGTACCTTGGTTGTGGGCACATCTCCAGTTGGAGGTGTGCAGGAGGCAGCTGATCGATGTCTCTCTCTCATCGATGTTTCTAACTTTCTTTCCCTCTCCCTTCCTTTCTGTAAAAAAAAATCAATAAAATATATATTTAAAAAAAATACAGATGCTCTATCTCTATCCCCAGAGATTCTGACTTAATTAGTCTGTAGTGATATCCTGGTATCAGAATTCTTTAAAGCTTCCTAAATGATGGTAATATACAACTTGGACTAAGAACTACTACCATAAATGATTTAAAACTATTCAGTTAATGTTGGAAGAAATTTTAAAATAAAGAAAACAGCTAATACTTACACTGAAACTTCCTAAGGTTGATTAATCCATGATCTCTTATAATTCTAGAATGAAAACCACAATGTTTATTATAGTCAGTTTTACACTTAATAATGTTTTCCTCATGGGGCTTTTACCAGACATCCTAAATATTCTGAGGTGAAATATTGGGGTCCAAAGAAGCCACTCCCCACATAGTTTTGCAAATCAGTTAGTCACTAACACAATTGTAGGCTCTCAAACCTCATGTATTTTTCCTCTCCTTGGGCTTAGCAGACTATCAATAACTATTTGCTGGATAATGAATGAACCAATGAGCATTTACAAATACTGAAAAATACATGTCTCTAACTTAAGATGTAACAGAAGGGAAGCTGTATTCATGTCATAAAAATTAACTTACTCAGCTTAGGGAATTTAAGGGAAATTTAAAGGAAACCTGTTAACCATAAAAGGATAGCATAATCATACATTCAACATTTACACTGACATAATACTTTGAAACTATTTCAAATAAATATTATGCATGTTTACTGAAAGGGCATCATAAAACATAATATCCAAGAGCAACCTCAACAAATGAGTTCTATAATAATATCTAGCTCAAACTGGGTATTTAAAGCAAAACAGAATTTAAGTAAACCATGCAGAATGTCTGGAACCCTTGATTTATACCAGAGGTATTCATGACTAGCTGGGAAGCTTCTCACAAGAGCAGCAGGTAAGCTTCTTAGCACTTCTCAGAAGCTAACTCAGACACCCAGAGTGTGAGCTCTACTTTACATCACATCTTGGTCCCTGAACTGTGTCTCCCAATTTAATCAGTACAGCAGTTCCCAAATCCCAGTGCTTTTTACTGTTGTGATGCAACTATGTCTCTAGTTTGCAACACCATGTGTTAGTAACATGCCTTCTCTCTCTCTCTCTCTCTCTCTCTCTCTCTCTCTCTCTCTCTCTCAACCTCTATATACCCTTCTCTAAACTATAAAAAGACTCTGTAAACCAACAGGAGTTTGGGATCCAGAATTTCTCAATCTGAATGTATGTTTTTTGTTCTCTTGCAAAGAGAAGGAATAACCAAGAGTGTCTGAAACTTGTTCAGAATTTCCTTTGAAATTCTTTAAGATAAAAGATTCTCATAAAAAAATAATCCATTAGAATGAGAACATTACAAAAAGCGTAACTTAATAAAATCTTGAATTTATCTTGTTCCTTTTTTCCTTAAAACAGTGCACCCAAATTCTTCACTGGTCATCAATACTTAAAGAAAGGTTAAGGAGAAGTTAAAAAACAACAACAACAACAAAACCTTGACAGGTATTATCCTCATTTGATATATGAAAAAATTGAGAACACAAGGTCTCCTCAAGGTAACAAGATAAGCCACAACTGGAACATTCTTATAGACTATATGTGTATGTGGTCAATAGTCGAAAGCTGAAAGAAGGTTCTTAGTTTTCTATACTTACTTTTTCCGCCTTTGTCTCTCCTTTAACCTGGAATGGTAGATATCTACTACAGCCATCTTCAGAGCTTTAAATAAAGAAACAAATACATATAAATAAAGCCAAGACAAAAATAAAAATCTTTAAACCTCATATTGCTAACTATTCTATAGTCACTCAGTGGTCTAGGAGACAAATCATTAACTACAGGGGAAAAAAAAAAGAGAAATGAATTAAGTTAGCACTATGCTACATTAAACCATTCTTCTTTTTTCTTTTTTAAATATATGTTATTGATTTTTTTACAGAGAAGAAGGAACAGGGATAGAGAGTTAGAAACATGGATGAGAGAGAAATATCGATCAGCTGCCTCTTGCACAACTCCTACTGGGGATGTGCCCGCAACCAAGGTAAGTACCCTTGACCGGACTTGAATCTGGGACCTTTCAGTCCGCAGGCTGACGCTCTATTCACTGAGCCAAACCGGTGTTGGCTAAACCATTCTTCTAATCTACAATGTATGAATTCTGGAGAAATACTAAGACTTAATAATTTCAATAGATACTGGAACTATTCTAATAACCTGTTATCTCCTTAAGCATTGTGTAAGTTAAGAGTGTGATGGTTTTGTTTTCATTACTGAAGGTTATGTTTAACATAACCCTATCTAGTTCCAGAAAATGATTTAGAAGGTATTTATGAAGAAAGGGGCCCCAGAGCATAAAATATGACCTGATGTGTCCAATGAAAAAACTAAAACACATTATTGAAATGTTAGGTAACATAATTTCTAATAACACACCAGCCTTCAGCCTTCACAATAAGGAATTTAGTTGTGTATGACAATTACTTCTTCCAGGATAGAAAGCTTCATTCCAAAATACAGCCTCTGTAACATTAATAAACAAAATCAGCAATCCAATCTCATCCAAAGAATGTGAGATTCAAGTTCCGGTTTAGCACAGGGGGGCAATGAGTCAGCACAGATCTATATGTTCTGCTAGAGTAACTCTTAAACCTTGTTTTGCAATGGATGTTAGATGTGCTCTAGCTAAACCTCTTCTCCCTATTCCTTATCCGGCTACTTTTCCTAGTACTAGTCCCTGAGGCCACCTCCATGGAACTGTTTGAAACCCACGCTTCTGCTGGAAATAGTTTTAGGGTAGGGGAAAAAAGGAACCAAATAATGAAGACAGCAGAACTCAATGGCTTGTTAGAATCATCATTTCTTTCATTACATGAAAGCAAACAAAATTGACCAACGTACTATCCTAGAGAGATAATAGAAATAAATTCTGGATACTCCATCCTGACTCATTACTGTCTATTTGCCCTAAGGACAATCTCAGATTAGAAAGAAATACCAAAATCTAACATGCTGGGCTATGAACAGATGCATTATATATCTCTGTAACTTCAATCACTGGGAAATGACCAGAAATACTTTATCTAGGCCATTCTCCTTTGGATCTGAGATAAAAATAACAAGTTCTAGCTAGATGATCTGAAGAGGTGAGAGAATGCAATATTTTTTTAAAGTTTAAGTATAAAAAAAGGTGTTAACTACCATGAAAAATTTTTTTTTATAACAAGTTTAAAATTTAAACATCATTGTTTCATTTTTTTCTCATAACTGCCAACAAACTAAAAATAATTCAATGATAACAAGTCCATGATTTAAGGCAATGGTTTTCAAACCTTTTTTAGGTAGCAGAACTCTTTCTACAATGAACTCTTTCTTGATTTATAGGGTGGTTCCATATGCAAGCCCAGGTACCACAGAATGTCCCAGGCCCTGCCATCATTTCTAGCAGTTGTTGTGGAATGATAGGCTATAGAATGCTGTGCTGGTGGAGATGCACTTTACATGCCTTTGTGGAGAAAAGGGGGGTAAGAAAAGGGAGGGGAGAGCTGAAACCGGTTTGGCTCAGTGGATAAAGTGTCGGCCTGTGGACTGAAAGGTCCCAGATTCGATTCCGGTCAAGGGCATGTACCTTGGTTGCGGGCATATCCCCAGTAGGGGGCATGCAGGAGGCAGCTGATTGATGTCTCTCATCGATGTTTCTAACTCTCTATCCTTCTCCTTTCCTCTCTGTAAAAAATCAATAAAATATATATTTTTAAAAATCTGTAAATAAATACTGCTAATAATTAGTTCTATGGCTTGATCATTTCAATAGTTTAAACATGTACAACTAGTTTTGGGTAACAAAAGGAAGGAAACAGAGAGAAGATTCGTCTTTGAAGATATCTCTTTCCTTGATAAAGCACACACACTCAGGTTGCAGTAAGATTATGAGTTCTTCACTGCATGAATAACCTTGAGAGGACCACAGCACAGCAGGCAGAATAAAATAAGGCAAACACCGCAAGAATGAGAATAATCAGTTCACATTCTACTAATAGTGATTGGAGATTCCAGTAAAATGGGAACAAAGAACCAGAGATCATTAAAAATAAACAAACCAGCCCAGCTGGTTTGGCTCAGTGAATAGAACTTCAGCTTGGGGACTTTAGGGTCCTGAGTTCAATTCCAATCAAAGGCTTGATCCCCAGTAGGGGGTATGCAGGAGGCAGCCAATCAATGATTCTCTCTTATCACTGATATTATCTCTCCTTCTCCCTTCCTCTCTGAAATCAATTAAAATATATTAAAAACAAAAACAAACCAAAACCACCCATAATCTATACACAGATATAAGTAAGACCTCTGAAATCTCAGTCTTGTGGGAAGAAGTCTCCCTGTGACTATACTGGGTATTGATAATAAAATCTCAAAATGGCTGGCCTTAAAATATTTCAAGTAGTGGGCAGAAGTCAGAGGCAGCTTCTTCCCACTGCAATGTATTTCTAACATTGTTCAAAATAGCTAGCAACATGTTTCTGTTTTCCTGACAGAAGGCACTACTGTTTGTTTGGCAAGAAAATCAAGTCAGAGGCCTTAACTGCAGGAAAGCCGATCAAAATCCCTATTACAACCACACAAGTTCAAACCGATGACTTGGGTATTCCCAAGAAGCAAAGATTTTTAAGTCATTCCAACCTCTCTTCTCCCGCCCCACCCCCCAAGCTTTTGAGCCGAGAGGTGCACAATTAGTTATGTGAAGGAAATAAGACTACATGACCAAAAGGTTAACATCAGCAACTAGGAGGCCTGAAACAAGTAAGTTAACTCCTTTGTACATTACCCTAAATGTCTCCCATAGGAGACAACAAATGTGAATATTACCGCCACCTCTCTCAATATAAACCCAGCAACAAAAATTTAAGGTTGTAAAGATAATTAGTACACTATTAAGATCATAGACTTTGGAGATGGCTCTGTCACTTGCAGGTTACATTACTTCAGGCAAGTTACTTGATATTTCCATTCCTCAATTTCCTCAGCTATAAAATGGATATAATAATAATGCCTAACTCGTAGAGTTTTGTGAGGATTAAATGAGTTCACATGTATGAAGGACTTAAATGCTAATATGTATTAACTGTTATTAATAGCATTTATGTCTAAAATGTCCTAAGCATAGGAGAAACCAAGATGGCAGCATAGGTAAACACCTAAACTGCTGCCTGTACAACTATTTCAAATCCACAATTAAAAGACAAAACAGACATCATCCAGAACCACAGGAAGGCTGGCTGAGTGGAAATTCTACAACTAGAAGGAAAGAGAAAAGCACACTGAGATTCAGAGGAGCTGCAGAAGGCCGAGGTACAGAGACACGCGCGGAGAGAACTGGTAGCTCAGTGCATGGCTGATTTTCTCCGGCAAGAGACAGAAGCTCCCGACTGCTCTGAACTCCAGTTCCCGCCGAGACCCCGGGAACCCAGACTCATATGGGGGGAATCTGGACTGTCAGGAAAAGAGAAAAGCACACTAAGACTCAGGAGCTGCGGAAGGTGCACGTGCACATTGAGGGCTGACTGTTGAGTGCGAGGCTGGCTTTCTCAAGTGGGAAGGAGACAGAAGCTCCAGTCTGCACTGATATCCAGTTCTGGGTGAGACCCTAGGAACCCAGACTCATTCGGGGAGAAATTGGACTGTCTGGCAGCAGGTGAAACTCGAGTATGGCTTTCACTCAGAGGTGCTTGCAGCGATTACCAAAGGACACTGAGATCCAAGGTCCTCATAGGGCAGGGCTGATGGGAAACCATTGCTATCTGCTCCACCCTGACTCCGCCTCATCCAAGCTGAGCACAGAGGCTTTTGCAATTTTGCAAGTTTTGTCTCATAAGGGTGTCTCCAGCACAGAAGTTCTCCCAGTGTAGACACAGCTGATCCTCACAGCCAGTTGGCCTGGAGTTTAATTCCTTCTAGTGATACCAACAATCAAAACTTAACTACAACAAGGCTGTGCACACAGTCCACAAAGAGGTGCACCAAGAGTGTCCACCTCAGGTAACTGGGGAGGCTAAGCTACTGGGTCCTATAGGACACCTAGCATACAAAGCTATTCTACCAACTCACAGAAGCAGTGAAAATGCGGAGACAAAGAAAAAGATCACAAATGAAAGAAAAGGAGGAAAGCAAATGACTGGATATAAAGTTCAAAACCATGGTTATAAGGTTTTTCAAAAATTTCCTAGAAAAGATGTATAAATTTAGCAAGACCCCCAAGGACCAATTAGAAATTAAGCTTACACTGATTGAAAAAAGAAAAAAATTATACAGAGACCTAATAGCAGACTAGAGGATTGCAAGAATCAAGTCAAAAATTTGAAATACAAAGAAGCAAAAAACATTCAACTGGAAAAGCAAAAAGAAAAAAGAATACAAAAATATGAAGATAGTATAAGGAGCCTCTGGGCAACCTCAAGTGTACCAACATCAGAATCATGGGGGTGCCAGAAGAAGAGAGAGCAAGATACTGAAAACCTATTTGAAGAATTAAGGACTGAAAACTTCCCCCATTTGGTGAAAGAAATAGACTTACAAGTCCAGGAAGCACACAGAACCCCAAACCAAAGGAATCCAAAGAGGACCACACCAAGACACATTGTAATTAAAATGCTAAGAGCAAAAGACAGAGAGAATATTAAAAGCAGCAAGAGAAAAACAGTTAATTACCTATAAGGGAGCACCTATTCGATTGTCAGCTGATTTCTCAACAGAAACGATGCAGGCCAGATGGGAGTGGCAAGAAATATTCAAAGTGATGGATAGCAAGAACCTACAACCAGCAAAGCTATCATTCAGAATTGAAGGGCAGATAAAGGGCTTCACAGATAAGAAAAAACTAAAGGAGTTCATCATCACCAAACTAGCATTATATGAAATGCTGAAAGGTACTCTCTAAGAAGAGGAAGAAGAAGAAAAAGGTAAAGATAAAAATTATGAACAACAAATACATATCTATCAACAAGTGAATCTAATAGTCAAGTGAATAAAAAATCTGATGAACAGAATAAATGTTGAGTATAATAGAATCAGGGGCATAGAAAGGGAGTAGACTGACAATTCTCAGGGAGGAAAGGGGTATGGCGGGTGCGGGAAGAGACTGGACAAAAATCGTACATCTATGGATGGAGGACAGTGGGGGAGAGGTAAGGGCAGAGGTTGGGGTGGGAACTGGGTAGAGGCAAGCTATGGGGGCGGAGGGGAGAGGAACAATTTGAATAATCTGAAAAATAAGGATTTATTAAAAAGTATACATGAAAAAAAATGTCCTAAGCAAAAGGTAGTCAAATCACTACAAAGGGGAAGGGTACTTGCAAAAGGTGAGTGTGTGTAGAGACCAGGATGAATCTCTGATCTGCTAACTGTAAAAGGATCTAAAGACTGACAGTATTGGCCAAAGAAAGGCTGGGTGTGGGTGGAGAAGTGAGGGAAAATCTATGCCTAGCTAAAAAATTTTGCTGAAATTATCTTTCCAAATAAAAGGAGAATAAACTCTTTTAATGTGCAACCCTGAGATGTGTTGAACATACAGACACACATATATTAAGGTTTAATGCATGCAATATTATATGTGTGTCCACATATAGGAAGGAGCTTATAATGATAATGCCTCTTGCTTGCTTGAGTTATGAGACAGCAATGGTTAGAAGATGCTGTAACCAGGGTTTCAGACCCTGAGAAACTCTGGGAAAGAGGAGTCCACAAATTTAAGAGATATTTTCCCAAATGAAAGCAGGAAAAAGGAACTACACTGTGCGTCTGCACTGAAATTCCCACAATATACTATGACACACAAGAGTGCCAAGTTATGAGTCTTCTGCAAGTCTCTTTCTGAACCCATAATTTCTGCTTATTTCAATAAAATATAAGGAGGTGTTATTTAGGGCTCCCAGAACTTCCTTATTTTCTTCCTCAGACACTGCTTCACTTGTATCTTCTTTGGACCCATCTAAAAGCTTTCTGGTATGATTGGAATGCAGTTTATTATCCCTCCATTATGTCTCAGGCCTCTATAATGGACCATTCAACTCCATTTTATTAGACAAATTCCATGAATCATAGCTAAAGTCTTTGGGTAAGGAGAGGGGGTTGGTAGCATCTGTTGATCTTCTAGATGCCCTGGGATGGAATATAAAAAACACACCCAGCCAAACAGTTTGCTTCCTTCTAGTAGTTACAAGTGAGGAAACATAAAAGGAATGTTGTTAATGCTCAGTAATATTAAGAGTATAATGGTATAATGGAATGGTAATAATGTCACCTGAATTGTGTACCATCTTTCATTGCAGACATTCACACTCTATGACTAATCAGTGTCACCCCCTTTTTTTCCTGGCAGGGGACACAAAAAACAGTAAGCAAGATTTTAAGGACTTGCCTAAGATCACACAGTGACTCAGAAGCAAGCCCAAGGCTGAATCAGTATTCTGATTTGCACAAAATATGTGTCACTCTGTCTGTTCTAGGTGTGCTACTTCTCATTCCTTCTTGAGTCTCCTCGGGCTCCTAGTCCCCTTTTAGTGAGTGCTCAGGGAGAAACTGTTCAGCTCAGGGGCAATATGTCCCACTGGACAGAGGGTCATGCTGCAGAGGAGCTAAGAACTCAGAACCATAAACAGAGCATCCCTTTATGGCACCAACAAGTCTTCCCTCTAGTACTATGAAATCTATTTAAAATATTATCACCTTTTTGGAGATTAGGCAGTGGAGGCAGGTGGAAGAAGGTATAGGGGGGGATAAATGGTGATGGAGAAAAAATAAAATAAAGAAAAAAAATGTTATCACCTTTTAAAAAGCACCCTTTTCAACATCCACTACTAGACAGGAAGTAAAGGGGATGTAGGGGTTATTACTTATGTTATGTTAAAGCCACTTACCAGTATGCTAACAATCAATAACTAATGCTTTGGTTCTAGTTCAAATGAACGAGAATCAAGTGACTAACAAGTTTTCCTGAAATATTAAGGTTTAATGCATGCAATATTATTATATTTAAGATAGTTTTTCTTGAATAATTGGTGTTTATTGCATATAACATTATTAGATATAAAATTATTTTTCTTGAGATATTGTTTATTGCATGTATTATTTTATTCAAGATAGTTTTCTTTAAAATATTGTTTTTTGCATGGAACATTATATTTAAAATCATTTTCCATGAAATAAAAAAAAAGTTCCCATTTGAAAAAAAAGTGAGTTAACAAGTTTGTATAAATTAGAGGAAGAGCACAAATAATTAAAGTATGTTTTAGGTTTGATATGCTAACTGAAATAAAAATAGTTAATCAATTGCTTCTTTCTGATTTTTTTCCTTTTGCTCTTACTTAACAGAAAGTAGCACAAATGCACCAGGACAAATTACAGATCTTGCTTGTACGAAGAATGAAGAGTGAAATTAAATCCCAACCATTACTACACTTTTCTTAATAATGTTGAGGCTTAAGAATGAAGACTTTGGATTGGGGCCTAGAGAAGTGACTCAGCAAGTCTCTTACATAGTTTAGCCATTATTGACATTAGAGATTCTAACTTTCAAAAGTTCAGTACTTTTGAACAGTATATAAAAGATTATATTTATTAAGTTGCCTTTTTTTTTTGCATTCTGGAAAAGAAATATACAAGCTAGAAAACAAAACCATTTTAATTAAAGCTGGTGTATATGAGGAGAAACACTGAATCCACACACTACCTTCAAGGGAACAACAACACAGGTGAGAAAAGACAATGACATGAATTACACGGAATTGAAGAGATTGACATGATGATTGAACAAATACAATGATGAATCTAGTGAATGTCAAAGTAGTTTGCTTTCAAGCTTTCCTCTTTTAGTTCAATCTGCGTCACTCTGACTTTCCTTGAAGTTGTGTGGGAGGAGAAAAATGAAATTATAAAAAGAAAATGGCTCAAGAAATATGTAGAGATAAAATTTTTATGAGGACTCTTTCTTTGTCCTAGATCTGGTATAACAAACACCTAGGCAGCTCTTCTATGGAATCAAATTCCCCTTCTAATGACAGAGTAGCAGTTAATGCCACATGAAAACTTGATTTATGTATAATTCAACAAGGATTCTGCCTTCCCTGCCTGGAATATAGGTTTAAGAGAAACAATGAAGGTACTGCTTGGGGAATATAGAATCCTAGGAAACACTGTTCATATTGTATCATATTCAATTTCAATTCTGAACTGAAATGAAAGAGAAGACTAGGGATTATTTCAAATATGTAGTTCACTGAAAAGAGGAGGGGGCGGAAGATTCAACAAGTCTAACCATCCACTTTTTAAAAATATGTTTTTATTGATTTTTTAGAAAGGGAGAAGGAGAAACATTAATCTGCTGCCTACTGTGCATTTCCTACTGGGGATCAAGCACACAAACTAGGTATGTGTCAGGGCTGGGAAATGAACCGGTGATCTTTCGGTGCATGGGGTGATGCTCAACCAACTGAGCCATACCAGCCAGGGCTAACCATGCCCTTTTAAGAGATCTGTCGGTATTAACGATTTATATTAGAACACAAAAGTTGACATAAATCCCTAAAGGGCTAATCATAGATGAGAATGCAGAAATGCTAAAAATTCAACAGTTCTGAGAAATGAGAAATTCCTAATCTTGATCTAAAAGTGGTCGGCAAACCCATTAGTCAACAGTGCCAAATATTAACAGTACAGGGATTAAAATTTCTTTTGAGAGCCAAATTTTTTTAACTTAAATTTCTAACACCACTTCTTCAAGATAGATTCGCCCAGGCTGTGATATTTTGTGGAAGAGCCACACTCAAGGGGCCAAAGAGCCGCATGTGGCTCGCAAGCCGCATTTTGCCGACCACAGGTCTAAAAAATCCTCAAAGAACTTTCATTCTTTTCCTCTGCGTTGGGAAATTTGAGTTAACAAATCATAGTGAACATCTAGTAACTAAAGTCCCAAGGTCTTCACATTGCTCCTCTCCCTTCTCAGGAGGCAATAAGGACCTTAGCTCAGTGAGGCCCTACCTCAGTTAAAAGGAAGATCATATACTCTAAGGAATCGGATATTCCCAACTACCATTATATAATCAACATTCTCACCATCAGCACAAACGATTCTTTTCATTGTGGTAAAAAACCAACAAAAAAGTAAGTCCAGCAACTTAATCACTAGATTTTGAGTCCCGTTTTGGAGAGGGGACATGTTTTATTCATCCTTAGATTCCTAGACCCCAACACAGTACTATCACATAGTTTGCAATCAATAAAAACATTTGTTGAAACAAAATGTTACCATGTAAAATGTCTGAGTCATCTTCAACAAAATCGATGTCTCTCAAGTCCCACTCTGCATAATTGTCAAACTCCTGTTTGGGGAAAAAAAAATCCCACCCCAAACTTATCAGTTTTGAGTAATATCTTTACAGTAGCCATGCATTAGAAGCAAGTAGAAAATACACAGGCAAGCACTACTTTAAAGTAGTGAATGGGGTACAAAGCCAGAATACTGTCACAATAATAAGACATCATGGGGGAAATCTAAGAGGCTTTCAGGCAATACTGACAGCAAAAATGAGAACAGTTATGAGCTCACGAATAAAGCCAAGCTATTGTTCTAAAAATTAAAAGGAGTCTGTTTATAAAAAGATAACCCCAGAAAATCTAACTCTGACTAGATCTTCCAGTATGAAAATTATCTGCATTAATTCATCTATTTTTTACTACCTTCTGAGGGCTATATTTATGCAATAGTGCATGTTCAGTGGGTAGATCTGTTCATATTCCATTCAATGACTACAACTGATAAGGATAGTGTCTATGGGGTAGCTCTACAATATCACTTGCCATGAAGAAAATTCCTATCTGGGCATGGCTAGCAAAATTGTAGCTCACTAAAACTTTCTACTTACCTCCAAGAACACTGTAATTGAGAATTAGACATAAATCAAGAGACTTGCGACTACATTCACAGGGCTTTTAACTCTGTAGCTGAACAAGGAACATGCAGTTTTTATATACATTTGTCATTCTTTATCTTATAAACAGTACAGGGGTCAGCAAACTACAGCCTAAGGCCCAAATCCAGCCCACTGCCTGTTTCTGTAAACAAAGTTTACTGGAGCACAGGCAGGCTCATTTGTTTACATAGTATCCATGCTGCTTTTGCAACAATAGTGACAAAGGTCAGTTGCAAAATAGACTTTTTGGTCTACAAAACCTAAAATATTTACCATCTGGACCTTAAACAGAAAAAAATTTGACAACCCCTGATATAGTACAATCTTTAAACCCCTTAGGTATGGAATAAGAACTAGTCTATAGAAACCCCACACCTACTAAGAAAGGGGGAGCACACGCCAATGAAATTTAAGAAACAGGTTCTTGGTCTCAAGAACTTTCACTGTTCTTCATGTGAAAGTGTTTACAAATGAGAAAAAGCTCTCAAATAGAAGAAAATGTCACTGCATAAGGGACTACAAATTACAGTGCTTTGAAAATCTTTTTTTTAGTGCTTTGAAACCTATAGCTAAGAGAGATAAACCTCATCAGAAACAAAAATGAGTTTCTCCTACCTCAATGAAATCTGCTCGAGCTGGCATGTATCCTGCCATGTCCCGAGAAAGCAAAGAGTCAAAGGTAGGTCGGGGAGGGTCTTCTGCCGCTGGAAAATTTAGAGTTTTTCTTATTTACTTTAAATGACATATAAATAGTCATTTACACTCTAAAATATTTCTGTTTGGAGAAAGACAGTGTCTGAGAGAATAAATTTCAAAAGATTTTTATAAAGGGAAAAGTGAAAGAGATAAACTTATGGAAACAGACTGATTTTTTAAAAAGGAAATTAAAACTTAAGGAATCCTTGAAGTAAAGATAAGAAAATTTGCTCTGCTTTTTTTTTTTTTGAATATATTTTATTGATTTTTTACATAGAGGAAGGGAGAGGGATAAAGAATTTGAAACATCGATGAAAGAGAAACATCGATCAGCTGCCTCCTTCACAACTCCTACTGGGGATATACCCACAACCAAGGTAAATGCCCTTGACCGGAATTGAACCTGGGACCTTTCAGTCCGCAGGCCAATGCTCTATCCACGGAACCAAACCAGTTAAGGCTGCTTTTTGCTTTTAACATATGAAAAAACAAAAAACCTTTTCTTTAATATTACAGAAAATAGGTTTTTACCCTGTTTCCTTCAGCATCCTTATGCTTTAGGACTAATCTCAATTTATAAATCTCATCCAAGTGAGAGGCCAAAAAGACCTCAGTGGGTTTGGAAGTTAGCTGGAATCGAGTCCCAGCTCTAACACCCACTAGTCCCCTAACATCCACATGACCTTGCACAAATTTAACCTTTGTGAATCTGTTTCCTTGCCTAGGTCTCTGGGTTTCTATGAGGAACAAATGGTCTAATGGACTTAGGAACTGAGCACAACATTCTAAGTACTATCCAAATATGAGGTATCATCAGGCCTTGAGGCAGTCAGTTTCAAAACTGTTTCTAAGAATACTAAAGGCCCAGTGCATGAAATTCATGTGGGGGTGGGTGGGGTGTCCCTCAGCCTGGACTGCATCCTCTCCAATCTGGGACCCTCAGAGAATGTCCAACTGCTGCAGGGATTGGGCCTAAACTGTCAGTCAGACATCCCTCTAGCAATCCGGGACCGCTGGCTCCTAACCATTCACCTGCTTGCCTGCCTAAGAACCCCTAACTGCCCTCCCCTGCCAGCCTGATTGCCCCTAACCGCCTCTGCCTTGGCCCCCGCCACCATGGCTTTGTCTGGAAGGAAGGCAGGATGACCAGAAGATGTCTGGTTGACCCGGTCTAATTAGCATATTACCCTTTTATTATATAGATGAGGCTTTAGGGAGGGAGGAAGGGAAAACATTCATATTTCATTACTTGTGCTCTGGGAGTCATTGAGGAAAGATGTCTATTTATAATTCATCATGGTTTTGGTTATGTTTTGTTAAAAGACCCATGGGTCCCTCAGCCATATGTGATTAAAAAATAGAAAACTGTGCTATTATTGCTATAACTAAGTGAACAAAAATAACAAATTGCTTCTTGGGCTTAACAGTGGGATGATTAATTAATGAAAATAAGTCAAGTAATGGACTTTACTATTAACTAATATCTACAATCATAAACTCTCCAAAGGGATTATATAAAGCCTTGTGTTCACAATAGCATGGAACTGCAAGTCTCAGGTGTAACTACACGTTGGATCCAGGCACCCTGATCTCCAGTATAGAACTCTGACCTCTGGGAGATGTTCCCTCCTGGCCCCATTATGGCCCTGATTCCCAATAATGGCCTTGCCAACTCCTCCTTTATTTCGTAAACTCATTAGCTGTACAAGTCAACAAACCATTATGAATTTGCTATGCAACAGGGCCCAAAGATGACCTAAGTATCTCTTTAAAAAAGGGAGGCACTTACAGTGGAATGGAATGGCGGTGTCAGCAGTTTTTGCCTCCTCTGCTTGCTTCAAGTTCAGCAGGGTAGATGCAAACAGAGGGTTGTTGATGAAATGCTTCATATAGTGCTTTTCACACTCCTCCTTGGTCTTGGTACACATCTGATTGGCTACATCCTGCCTAGAGGAATGTGAGGAAAGAGAAGGAAGTAATGCTTTTAACTATACATAATGAAAAAAGCAAAGTTTGCATATAATGATTTGATACTTGCAAACTGGTGTCATGGAACTATCATCAAAACAATAAGACAAATACAAGGCTAATATTGGTGTAATCTGCTATTCCAAATCCTGCTATTCCAAGATATAGAATCAATATCTGAAAAACCCTTTTCTTTCCACCAAAAAAAGGGAAAAATAACTTCAAAGCTTGTAATTACCCTGTGAGCTAGGCCCCATGGAAAGGATTGCTATAAATAAAAACGAACCACTTTGGAACACTAAAAACGTATGTAAATAAGTATCTAAACTAATAAAAGCCTAGGTGGCCCTTGCGTGACGCTCTCACATCATCACAAGATGGCTGCCCCCATGTCACAAGACGGCCACCACAAGATGGCCACCACAAGATGGTCTGCAGGGGAGGGCAGTTGTGGGCAAACAGGCCCGCAGGGGAGAGCAGTTGTGAGTGCCTGGGCTGGCAGGAGAAGGCAGCTGAGGGAGAGTAGGCCAGCAGGGGAGCAGTTAGGCGTTAATCAGGCTGGCTTGGGAGTGGTTAGGCAGCAATCAGGCTAGCAGGTAGAAGCAGTTAGGGACAATTAGGCAGGCGAGTGGTTAGGAGCCAGCAGTCTCAGATTGTGAGAGGGATCCCAGATTGGAGAGGTGCAGGCTGGGCTGAGGGACATCCCTCCAGTGCACAAATTTTCATGCACTGGGCCTCTAGTCTATATATATAAAAGTCTAAGCAACTGATGCACACTGACCCTCAGTAGGCAGACACTCAATGCAGGTGCTGCCAAGTGACAGCAACTTTGCAGAGTGCCCTCTTGCACTCTGGGACCCCTTGGGGGATGTCCAACTGCTGGTTATAGCCCAATCCCCACAGGCCAGGCCAAGGGATTCCACTGGTGTGCGAATCCATGCACCAGGCCTCTAGTAGTTTTATATTTGCATAATGTTTTAGTTTACAAAACATTTTGCATTAACAAAATTTCTTTACTAGAGCTCTTACAATAGGCCAAGCATAAGCTAGAAACATTCACAACATAATTTAAGTCAATCCTACCATTAACTGTGTGGTGTAAGTACTTACTATCTCAATTTCACAGATGAAAAAAATGAGGCCCAAAGACATTAAGAGAAACTTGCTCAAGAACACAAAGCACATAAGTGACAAAGCCAGAATTTGTTCTCAAGACTCCTGAATCCTAGCCCAGAATGAAGAGGTGGAAGTGAACTCTCTCCATCTCTCTCTTCCACAGTGCTTCACTTGTTCTTCTAAGGCATTACTGTGCTCTGCTTTGTGTACTTCAACAATATGTATGTGTGTATCTATATGTACGTGTGTGTGTGTGTGTGTGTGTGTGTGTATATTTTCCCATTCTAGATTATAAACTTGTATTTTATTTGCTCAATGTTTACTTTTTTAAATTTATTTATTGATTAAGGTGTTACATATGTGTGATTATAAGCTTCTTGAGGGTTGGGTGTTATAATTCTTAACTATAGCACCCTCACCACAATGCTTAGTATCTTACAGCAGATAAACTATTTTTGTAATCTTTGTTAAGAGGGAAGGGGGACAGGGAGGATTAGCTCATTTTAGAGCATTAGAATGGCTAGCAAAAAATGAAACAAAAAAGGCCAAAGATGTCTACCAAGTGTCTCATAAGTGATCACGTTTTCTATCTTCTTTGGTATTCCTTATAAGACACAATATTTTTTTTTTATTACACAACCAGAGGCCTGGTGCATGAAAATACATGCACTCAGGGGGGTCTCTCAGCCCAGCCTGCATCCTCTCACAATCCAGGACCCCTCAGGTAGGGTCTAGTCCCATCATAGCATGGCTCTGGTTCCCCAGAGCCTATTGGCACAGGAGGAACCAAGAGGCCAGTCCAATGGCAACATGGCTGTTTCCACAGCTCCCTCCCACCACTGCGCCAAGGCCCACAGCTCCATCTCACCATCGCGCTGCACCGCAGGCAGCTGGGACCCAGGACTGACTTCCACTGCACTGGCTGGGACCCTAGCCTAGTGTTCGGTTGTCCATCCAACATTAAGGTCGTGATGGACCCTGGCTCTTTATATATTAGGATATTTTATGATAACAAATGCTGAATGAATAAAACAAGCAAAATGTAAACTGAACTCATCAAGTCTCCTTTTTCAGAGACCTCAACATAAGGGAGCAGCATAGTATGTCCATTAATATCAGAAAAGATTATATATACTAGGAAGTCAGGACAGGGTAGATCTAGGTAAGAGTCCTTCATTAACAAGCTATGTGATTATGAGAAATCATTTCAGATTACCTAAGCTTGAGATTCTTCATGAACAAAATATACTTAATAAAGTCTCGGTTGTCTAATTCATAAAAATGGTATCATCATTGTCAAAGTACTCCCAAAAAATAAAAATGAAAGCAGTGGGATTAAGTGTTACTACCTAACGCAACAGCAATACCTACTATTCAATTCTGCCAAACTTGGACTAAGGTAGGTATTGAAACCTAAAATTAGGGAATGCAAACAGGAAGTCTGTCAAACTTGAATCTTAGGTAAGCTGTGGCTATCTACCAAAAGTCTAACAGTTAAGTGATGAGGATATCCATAGCCAAGAATTCACAAAATCAGAAAGGAGCAATGACTAATGAGTGTAACTAAATTTCCCCATTACTCAGAAAGAATAACTAGCCTTCCCTGTGTTGATCCATTCAAAATGGTCTTTTAGAGCTGCCTAGTCACAGACCATGAAACATCCCATATCTCCCTGTGAGGCATTTTAAAGGACTTGTCTTTAAGTCATGGATCAATAGAAAAGCAACATATGATCCCCAAACTTCTTTTTCTGAGGCTCCTCCCTTTACCCCTCACCTGCACCTTTTTCTCTGAGCTCACTAGGGCAGGACAAGCCCTAACACCAAGATCTTACCAATTTCCAAAGCCACAGTCCATCACAGCTTCTAAAAGGGCCATTTCTTCTTGAGCAGTCCAGCTGGGGTCAAGAACAGGAAAATCTGAAGTCTAAAAAAGAAAAGGTTTTGCCTAAGAATAGATATAGAAATGGAACCTAGTAACCTCAACTGTAATACTTATTTATGTCCTTTTCAATACCTATTCTATTTTACCAACTATTCACGTGGTGGTCTAACACCTTATTCCTATTTCCACCATCAAGGTTCCCCCAAAATATTATCACCCATAAAGTCCATGTAACTCATATAGAAATATAAGCATTTTTAAACTTAGCACAAAGGTAGAGAAAAATATTATAGTATGCTTCCATTTAGGTAAGACAGGGGGAAATACACGTGTGTGTGTAATTTATAATGGAAGAATAAACCATACATAGTAGAGAAATCTCCTGTAAGTAAACTACATCAAGCCTTAAATTTTTTCACTTGTACTGCTGATGGCCCATGGAATTACACTGGTGTCAGAATAAGTCAAAGGAAAATGGTCTGGTTAAATGGAAAGATCTTGAGTTTGGCTGATGGAAGGGCCCCGGCACCTTGTTAACCTTTGGTAAGGATATGCTTGTGTATTTCCAGAAAACTCCTCCAAGCTCCTGTGGATTCCTGAAAGGAATATTCAACATGCATCTGAGAGAGGAACTGACCAGACTATTCCAGTAGTCCAAAGCAACACACTGAAGATAAGAAGTGGGAGGAGAACGAGACAGAGGAGAAACAGTCCAGAGATGACCTGGGGGATGGTGAAGAAGCCTTGCCATGGTAGTAGTCACCAGTTATGCGATGATGCAGGTGGCCCTGCACAAAGCCAAAGAAGGTTGGACCTGCACTGACATTGCCCATTGCTTGTCCACCATTCAGAACTTGAATATCATTGCTGTCATGTCACAGGGGACAGTGACTGAGAAGGGAACCCACAAAGAACTGATGGCCCAGAAAGGAGTCTACTACAAACTAGTTCCTTAGATGCCTGACAACAATTTTAAAAGGACATGAAATAACTCAATCCTTTTCATTGGGTCTCCCTAGATTTGACTCAGCATAACCACTATTGTCTGTCTCATTCTTGTTCTTTATGTTTAATTCTAGTCTGCAGATGCAAAACGAAAAGTCTTAAAAGGACTCAAGCCCTGCAGATGGCATACACCTTTCTAAATTTATTAAGAAAACAGAAAGGGGGAGAGAATCCAAGATGGCGGCATAGGTAAACACCTACACTGCTGCCTCACACAACAATTTCAAAACTACAACTAAAAGACAGAACGGACATCATCCAGAACCACAGGAAAGCTGGCTGAGTGGAAGTTCTACCAACTAGAGGGAAAGAGAGGGGCTCACAGAGACCTAGAGGAGCTGCAAAAAGCTGAGAGAGCGGGTGCTGGAGAACCTGGCTGGCTTTCTCTGGCGGGAGAAAAACAGACTCCCAATGGCATTGAACCCCTTATCTTACAACACTAAACCCCAGATCCAGCCGAAACTCATACGGGGGGAGTTTGGACTGTGCAAAGGGAGAAGTGGATGGAAATTTAGGGGAGTCGCAAAAGATCAAAGGCCTGCGCGGAGGACAGACTGCTGATTGTGCCGCTGGCTTTCGGGAGTGGGCGGGAGACAGACCCTCCCAACTGCGCCGCTTCTGACTCCACTAAGCCCCTGTTTTGGGCGAAAACCTGGGGACCTAGTCTCGTGTGGTCCTGGTGCGCAGGGGAGCCGGAGGGGCAGCGGTCTAGAGGCACTGCAGGCGCTCGGGCACAAGGACCGCTCCAGCGATTACCCAGTCACTTGAGACTCAGGGGCCGTGGAGGGCGGGGCCGACTGGAAGGCAAGGCGGTCCCTTAAGCCCTGAGACTCCACCCATCCCAAGCTCAACAGAGGCTTCTTCCGTTTTGCAAGTCTGGTATCATAAGGCTGAATTCAACACAGAAGTTTCCCTGGCATAGTGAAAATGCCGAGACAAGGGAAGGGATTACAAACAAAAGAAATGGAGGGAAAAAAACAACTGGATATAGAGTTCAAAACCACGCTTATAAGGTTTTTCAAGAATATGCTAGAAAAGTTGGATAAATTTAGTGAGACCCAAGAGGAGATGAAAAAGGACATACTAGAGACACTGACTGAAATAAAAAATATTATACAGAGTCCTAACAGCAGACTAGAGGATGGCAAGAATCAAGTCAAAAATTTGAAATATAGGAGAATCCAAGATGGCGGCATAGGTAAACACCTATACTGCTGCCTCGCACAACAATTTCAAAACTACAACTAAAAGACAGAACGGACATCATCCAGAACCACAGGAAAGCTGGCTGAGTGGAAGTTCTACAACTAGAGGGAAAGAGAGGGGCTCGCGGAGACCCAGAGGAGCTGCAAAAAGCTGAGGTACGGAGACGCGCGCTGAGAGAGCGGGTGCCGGAGTACCTGGCTGGCTTTCTCTGGCGGGAGGGAAACGGAGACTCCCAACGGCATTGAACCCCTTATCTTACGACACTAAACCCCAGATCCAGCCGAAACTCATACGGGGGGAGTTTGGACTGTGAAAAGGGAGAGGTGCACGGAAATTTAGGGGAGTTGCAAAGGATCGGAGGTCTGGTCGCGCACGGCACCACGCGGAGGACGGATTGCTGATTGTGCTGCTGGCTTTCGCGAGTGGGCGGGAGATAGACCCTCCCAACTGCGCCACTTCTGAGTCCACTGGGCCCCTAGACTCGTGTGGTCCTGGTTCGCAGGGGAGCCGGAAAGGCAGCGGTCAGAGGCGCTGCGGGTGCGCGCGCGCACAAGGACCGCTCCAGCCATTACCCAGTCACGTGAGACTCAGGGGTCGTGGAGGGCGGGGACTACTGGAAGGCAAGGCGGTCCCTTAAGCCCTCAGACTCCACCCCTCCCAAGCTCAGCAGAGGCTTCTGCGGCTGAATCCAGCACAGAAGTTTCCCCGGCACAGTGAAAATGCCGAGACAAGGGAAGGGATTACAAGCAAAAGAAATGGAGGAAAAAAAACGACTGGATATAGAGTTCAAAACCACGCTTATAAGGTTTTTCAAGAATATGCTAGAAAAGATGGATAAATTTAGTGAGACCCAAGAGAAGATGATAAAGACACTGACTGAAATGAAAACTATTATGCAGAGTACTAACAGCAGACTAGAGAAAGGCAAGGATCAAGTCAAAAATTTGAAATATAAAGAAGCAGAAAACATTCAACTGGAAAAGCAAGAAGAGAAAAGAATCCAAAAATGTGAACATAATGTAAGGAGCCTCTGGGACAGCTTCAAGCGTACCAACATCAGAATTGTGGGGGTGCCAGAAGAAGAGAGAGAGCAAGATACTGAAAACCTGTTTAAAGAAATAATGACTGAAAACTTCCCACATCTGGTAAAAGAAATATACTTACAAGTCCAGGAAGCACACAGAACCCCAAAGAAAAGGAACCCAAAGAGGACTACACCAAGACACATCATAATTAAAATGCCAAGAGCAAAAGAGAAAGAGAGAATATTAAAAGCAGCAAGAGAAAAACAGTTTATTACCTACAAGGGAGCACCCATACGACTGTCAGCTGATTTCTCAACAGAAACGATGCAGGCCAGGCGGGAGTGGCAAGAAATATTCAACGTGATGAACAACAAGAACCTACAACCAAGAATAATCTATCCAGCAAAGCTATCATTCATAATTGAAGGGCAGATAAAGACCTTCACAGAGAAGAAAAAGCTAAAGGAGTTCATCAACTCCAAACCAGTATTATATGAAATGCTGAAAGGTACCCTTTTAGAAGAGGAAGAAGAAAAAGGTAAAAGACAAAAAATTATGAACAACAAATACACATCTGTCAACAAGTGAATCTAAAAATTAAGTGAATTAAAAATCTGATCAACAGAATAAACTGGTGAATATAATAGAATCAGGAGCACAGAAAGGGAGTAGACTGATAATTCTCAGGAGGACAAAAATCATAAAGCATCAAACAGACTGTGAAATTATAGCAGAAAGATTAAAGTTAGGTGAGGTAAAGAAGTGATCAATCAAAGGACTTGTATGCATGCTTATAAACATAACCAATGATCACAGACCCTGGGGGGTCGGGGTACGCCTGGGAGGGAGGGGGGGCAATGGGGAGATATGTATAAAAAATTAATAAAAATTAATTTAAAAAAAATTTGAAATATAAAGAAGCAGAAAACATTCAACTGGAAAAGCAAGAAGAGAAAAGAATCCAAAAATGTGAAGATAATGCAAGGAGCCTCTGGGACAGCTTCAAGCGTACCAACATCAGAATTGTGGGGGTGCCAGAAGAAGAGAGAGAGCAAGATATTGAAAACCTATTTAAAGGAATAATGACTGAAAACTTCCCACATCTGGTAAAATAAATAGACTTACAAGTCCAGGAAGCACACAGAACCCCAAATAAAAGGAATCCAAAGAGGACGACACCAAGACACATCATAATTAAAATACTAAGAGCAAAAGAGAGAGAATATTGAAAGCAGCAAGAGAAAAACAGTTCATTACCTACAAGGGAGCACCCATACGACTGTCAGCTGATTTTTCAACAGAAACGATGCAGGCCAGGCGGGAGTGGCAAGAAATATTCAACGTGATGAATAGCAAGAACCTATAACCAAGAATAATCTATCCAGCAAAGCTATCATTCAGAATTGAAGGGCAGATAAAGAGCTTCGCAGAGAAGAAAAAGCTAAAGGAGTTCATCAACTCCAAACCAGTATTATATGAAATGCTGAAAGGTACTCTTTTAGAAGAGGAAGAAGAAAAAAGTAAAAGCCAAAATATTATGAACAACAAATACATATCTATCAACAAGTGAATCTAAAAATTAAGTGAATTATAAATTTGATCAACAGAATAAACTGGTGAATATAATAGAATCAGGAGCACAGAAAGGGAGTAGACTGATAATTCTCAGGGGGACAAAAATCATAAAGCATCAAACAGACTGTGAAATTACAGCAGAAAGATTAAAGTTAGGTGAGGTAGATTAAGTGATCAATCAAAGGACTTGTATGCATGCATATAAGCATAACCAATGATCACAGACACTGGGGGGTTGGGGTATGCCTGGGAGGTAGGGGGGGCAATGGGGAGATATGTATAAAAATTAATAAAAATTAAAAAAAATAAAAATTAAAAAATTAAACCACAGGGGGAAAAAAACAGAAAGGGAGAAATGCTGAAGGCTAAAACCAACAGTAATTAGCATATTATGCAAAAAGACCCATTGGAAGACCAATGATAATCAGCATAATATTGCCTTGCTGTGGGCTCAATGGCTTAAGGCAATTCCCTAACCTGATAATCCTTTCACTGTTCACCAAATTTTACCTTTGATATGCCTATTTGCATTCCTAAAGGGCAAATGTGTATTCAAGGGAATAAAAGCTGGGACCAGAAAATGGGCAGCTTCTCCACCAGAGGGAAGTTTCTGCCTGGCCCCCCATGCCTTCTAAATTCTTATTTCTTGTCTAGTGTTTTCATTTGTGTATGGCCCCTTCTTCAGATCCTGAACCCTTGCCGTAAATGGAAGCGGCAATACATTTAAAAGAAAAGTTAACTATGGGGAAAGGAGGGAGAAAACAGTGGAGAGGACAGGAACAGAAGCTAGAATCTCTGATTACTTGTTTTGTAGATTTGACTTTGAAACAAAAATATTGTATGTAATTATTAAATTTTAAAATCCTAATAATTAAAAAACAAATGTAACAAACATATGAATTCATTTTAAGGCATAATCACACAGAAGGAAATTATCTCAATTGACTTTAAAATACAATGATTTATACATTTATAGAATATACCTTAAAAGTTAAAAGAAACTGCCTGGCTGGTGTTGCTCAGTGTTCGAGCATTGACCCACGAACCAGGACGTCACAGTTTGATCCCAGTCAGGGCTGGTACTCAGATTGTGGCTCGACCTCAAGTAGGGGGTGTGCAGGAGGCAAACAATCAGTGTGTCTCTCTCATCGATGTTTCTCTCTATCCCTCTCTCTTCCACTCTAAAAATCAATTTAAAAAAATAGTAAAAGAAACCGCCAAAATAACTTGTATACTGTTTTCATCGTGTTGGTATATTCTGAGATTACTGGATGTGGATGTGTTATGGGGTAAAGCAGATAAATAATTGTGCTGGCATCATTGGGCAGTGGGATTTTTTGCTTGGGGGAAGAAGATATAGACATAAGATCTATGAGGCTATGTAAAACCTTGTAGTCTTATAATGGAATTGAAAGTTTTAGTATAAACTCACAATGTATTTTTGTCTTAGAATAATTTCCTAACACTATTCACTGAAAAGGTCTAGAAACAATGATCAACCCAGTAGCAATGAATGCTTCTATTTCCTAGTATGCACTCTACTATTTACCACTAAATACCACTCTTCAAGTGCTACTTGAAAAAAAAACTGATTCCAGCTTTGGGTCAGAAACTGTTCAAAATGAGACTGGAACATTTTGTCATACTAGAAAGCAAAAAAAACTCTCAAAGACTCTTTAAGTGTCATGTCAAAAGGATTCAGAGACAAACTTGTAGAGGCTCCTATTAACAAAAAAATGGAACATTTTGAGCACTAATAAGGATAAAACTGTAAAGGATCGGAACACATAAAGTATTATAAATATCTAAAGGTGCCAGGAAATCAACTCATATTTTAAACCCAGTTAAAAAAAGGGGAGGAAGGATAGAAATCAAGTACTTATCCTGCCTTTCCTGTACAAACTTTACCTACATGATGAACTTTTTATAGAATTTACCACAACTTAAAAAGAGTAACAGAATTAAAAGATAACTTCTTTGCAATCCCCAATACATTAACAGATCTAGACAATGATCATAAATGAATCTGATATAGCCATTAGATCTAACTACTAATTTATAGGATACAGAAGACAGAGGAACACATTAGTCAGCAAAATCCAGCCTATATTAATATCTATTAAATACCAACAACCCAGTTTTTAAAAAATAAAAACTGTAAGAAATGAGAAAAAGAGTGAGGGAAGGTTGGGAAGGAGAAAAAGCCACAGAATAGAAAATATATGAGGCAACCAACTGGAATAGATGGGCCTTATTTGTATCCCAATTA
The DNA here is from genome assembly GCA_011751065.1 of Lasiurus cinereus. Classification (NCBI taxonomy): domain Eukaryota; kingdom Metazoa; phylum Chordata; class Mammalia; order Chiroptera; family Vespertilionidae; genus Lasiurus; species Lasiurus cinereus. The sequence continues at coordinate 16,275,421 of JAAGEH010000016.1, read as the reverse complement.
GAACAAATTGTAAATGTTGAAAAAAAAAATTATGATGCCACTACACATTCATGATACCCAAAGAACAGCTAAAGTACAGAAATGGACTATCGAAAGCTAACAAGCATAAGGAGCAATCGGAATTCTCAGACACTGCTAGTAGAGGTGTAAAAGGACACAACCACGTAGGAAACTTTTTGATACGTTTCTTAAAAGTTAATCATTTATGCCCTAGCCCAGTGGTTGGCAAACTTATTAGTCAAGAGAGCCAAATATCAACAGTATGATTAAAATTTCTTTTGAGAGCCAAATTTTTAAACTTAAACTTCTTCTAATGCCACTTCTTCAAAAATAGACTAGCCCAGGCCATGGTATTTTGTGGAAGAGCCACACTCAAGGGGCCAAAGAGCCGCATGTGGCTCGAGAGCTGCAGTTTGCCAACCATGGCCCTAGCCAGTTTGGCTCAGTGGTTAGAGTGTCAGCCTATGGACCAAAAGGTCCTAGATTTGATTCCGGTCAAGGGCATATACCTAGGTTGCAGGCTCCTCCCTGGCCTGGCCCCTGGTCGGGGCTCGTGCAGGAGGCAACCAATCAATGTGCTTTTCTCACATCAATATTTCTCTCTGTCTTTCCTTCTCTCTAAAAATCAATGGAAAATATCCTTGGGTGAGGATTAAAATAATAACAAATAAATTAATAATTATTTTATAACCCAGCAATTCCATTTCTAAGTATTTACTTAAGAAAAATGAAAATAAATATCCATAGAAAGCCTTAAACAAGAATAAGAATGTTCATAGCAGTTTTTATTCTTGATAGCCAACAAGTAGGCAAAGCCCAGGTGTCCATCAACAGAATGGATAAACCGTGTTATATTCTTACTATGGAATATTACTCAGAGGAATGAACTATTATATACAACATGAATAGATCTCAAAAACATGCTGAGTGAAAGAAACCAGAAACAGAAATATCTACAGTATAAATCTTTTTTTTATGTAGTTGAAGAATATGCAAAACTGACCTGTGATAATAATAAAAATCAGAAGAGTGATTATTTCAGAGGTGGAGAAGAGAGATTTTTTTTAAAAGCTTTTATGAAGTGATTGGGAAAATGTGAAAGTGACTTGAATTACTTTTTAAATTTTAGAGAGAGAGCTAATAAAGCATTTATAGCTAAAAAAAATATAATGTCTGGGATGTCTGGGAGGTTTGCTTCTAAGTAATCTGAAGGATTGGGGTTTTAGATGAAATAAAACAGACCACAAGTTGATACTTTTAACAGTTAGGTAGTTGGTAACAATGGTGGCTCTCAATGAACTTTTCCTGGAATTCACATCCTTGTGTGGTCCCTTCTTATTTAATACAAGTTGGGCCTGTGACTTGCTTAAGGAGGACTAGCCGCTTCCACTTTTGCGCTCTTGGGATTCCTGAGGCACCACATAAGAAATGTAGCCTCCTTGCTGGAAAGACCATGTGGAAAGATCTCAGGGAGAGGGAGAGACCCTAAGACTAGCAAAGTACCCAGGCCTCAGGCAGTCAAGATCTTTTAGCTAACTCCCAACCAATGCAAGCCATCCTCCTGCGGTGCCAGAGTATGTGAAAAAAAGCCCCTTGGACTTCCAGCCCCAGCACATCATGTAGAACTGAGAGTTACCCTTGCCATGCCCAATCTGAATTCCTGTCCGACAAAACTGTGGGAGATAATATGGTTGTTATTTTAAGCCACAAAGTTTTGCTGTAGCTGTTAGGTAGCAATAGATAGCCCAAATACCACTCTATTTTAGTATATATTTAAAATTTTCTATAGTTAAGTTTTTAAAAAAGTGACACAAGAAGTCTTCGGTTACACAGGCATTTAGAAATGGTTATATCTTTTAATGACAAAAATACTGTAGTGATTTGTGAAATTACACTACTAATCAGCAATACACATTTATCTGAGCATGTACTCTAAATATGCTTAGCACAAGAGGTACTAAGAGACCAAAATGTGAAATTTCAGGGACTATGTCTATATTAAATTCATATAATCATTCAATCTGGCAAGTGTCATACATTCATGCACATATGACAACTCATATCTGAAGAGCCAATATTATCTCTAAAAAATGTATTTTAGAATATTAGCCTTCACCAACTTTATTTTTAGATAAATAAGATTTTGTACACCCAAAATAAATAAATGAACATAGTACAGTTTTTCTTAAGGTTTTATCAATGTTATTTAATTCCTGGACCCATTCTCAATCCTACTGAACCAGAGTCTCTAATAGCGGAGCTTAGAAATTTTCATTTTTAAGAAGCTACCCAGGTGATCTTTCTCCATTAAAGTTTAAGAATCACTGGTATAGGCATAAAGGATCTGATAAAAAGTGATACCTTGACTTGTTCAAAGTTCTAAGAAGTATAAGACAAAAATAGGCATAGAATTCAGAAACCTTAACACATCACCCACCAAAACATGAGTAACTTCCAAAATCACAGCACTGTGAAGTGACAAAAGTCCTGAAAACCATTTAGAGCTTTCTGAGGCTTCATATGCCAAAAAAAAATTTTTTATCATATTTTTAGTGGCTTCATGTGTAGCAAGTCAAAATTTGGTCATTATTCATAGTGAAGGAAAGATGTGGAATAGATAAAACTGGTAGAAAAAGAGGGACCATAAGTAACCTCCAAAAGCTCTCCAAAGTGTTTATATAGGTGTTGGGTATGTGAGAAAAGGATATAATCAGAAGAAATAAATGGACTTGGAGTGAAACTTAGTACTTCCAGGATTATGCAAAAGGCACTGTGCCCAGAACAGCTAGAGAGCTCATGATCATCTTATAAGAGAAAACCATCAACCTACTCAACATATACTTAATTATTAAGAAATTATTTTCACCACGCGTAATAAATGTAACTCCAAACTCTCCAAAAAAAAAGAAAAGAAATTATTTTCACAATTCAAATGAATAAACATATATTCTGGCTCAAGATATTCTTGTGAGAATTTGGTAAAAATAAACCAGCTTTCTGAGGATCTGGTAACCTTGATAAAATGTACTCAAAGCCAACACTACTCTAACCACAGTTCATTCATTTTGCAATTAAGAAAAAGTAAAAAATGTATTGATAGGAGAACATATTTGACATCATATGTTATCAGAGAAATACCAATTAAAACAATTACCACTATACACCTATTAGAATGGCCATTAATCCAGATTAGACAACACTAAATGCTGGTGAGAATGTGGAGTAACAGGAACTCTCATTCACTGCTGCTGGAAATATAAAATGATACAGCCACCATAAAAAGATCAGTGATTGCCAGGGGTAAAGGGGAGGGATGGATGTATAGGCAAAGCACAGAAGATTTTTTAGGGGCATGAAACTATTTTGTAGGATACTATAATGGTGGATACATGACATTACAAACCTTCAGATGGTACAACACCAACAGCGAATGCTAATGTAAACATGGACTTTGGGTGATAATGAAGTATCAATGTAGTTCATCAATTATAACAAATGTCCCACTCTGGTGGGGCTATTGACAATAAGGCAGTCTTAAGTGTTTGTGGAGGCAGATAATATACACTTAGTGGCCAGATAATTATGATCTCTGAATGCATAATAATATGGCCAGCCACTCAGAGTGTGTGTGTGTGTGTGTGTGTGTGTGTGTGTGTGTGTGTGTGTTTGAGGCCCGGTGCATGAATTCATGCATGGGTAGGGTCCGGCCAGCCTGACCAGGGGGAGGGGACATGATGGTTGGCTGGCCAGACTATTGAACTCCTGGTCAAAGGGACAATTTGCATATTAGCCTTTTATTATATAGGATATACATTGAGTGGCCAGATTATTATGCATTCAGAGATCATAATAATCTGGCCACTCAGTGTATAGAAAATCTGTACTTCCTCCTTAGTTTTGCTATGAACCTATAACTGCTCTAAAAAATAAAGTTTAATATAAAAAATGCATTTCAAGTTTAACAATTAGTGAAGAAAGTAGTTAGAAGACAAAGTACTTAGAGGTTAAGGTAGGGCTAGCCAGTTGGCTGCCAAGAATTCTTATTAAGGAGCACTTTTTTATTAATTTATTATGGACAGGGATCTGACTCTCAGCATTGCAGGCTCAGAAATTCATCTTAAAAGGATCACACAAATGAGAATCAGAGATGCCAATTCACTCTTTCTAAACTTTTAAGAGACTGATGCAGATATACTACAGTGCTGTGGTAGGCATAATTCTAAAAATGACTCCCTTCTACCCCCAGGATTCCTGATTATTCAAACACTAACTACATATTCATGTGAATGAACTCTGCTGATGAGACTAAAGTACTAATCTACTGACCTTAGAATAGGAAGAGTGTCCTGCACTATCCAAATGGGCCTATTGTAATCACATGGGCCCTTAAAAGTAGAAGAGGGAGGCATTATTACTATCAAATAAATGTCCCAGCCAGCACTCCTTTCTGTAAGAAAAACTACATGGTGAACTACAAGTTATGCTCTGGTAACTGACAAAACTATCTTGACAAAGATATACATACCTGCCAACCAGACAAGATATTACTTTGGCTTACTAAAGTGCCCATTCCTTTGGCTAGAGCGTAGAAATACACTACCAACATTTGCCTCTCATTCTTTCTTTAAGAGGTGGTAATACAATTAATCAAATTACAGCCAATTCTTATTCTGGCCTATAAGCCAGTCTGTCTCTTCAAAATGATTTTATGTATTACATCATTCACTCTATGTTCATTTAAAACTTAACCTCAAAAAGGTAAGTAACTTTCCCCATGGAAGGGGGATTGAGTACCAGACATAAACATTACAACTATCCCCATGAACCACATAAAGATACCATTAGCTAAAACATCGACAATACATCTATGATGTTTTATCAATGAACCTAAAAAGCAGTGTAGCCCAGCCAGTGTCTAACCATGAATCAGGAGGTCATGGTTCGACTCCCAATCAGAGCACATGCCTAGATTTCTCAGTAGGGGGTTGAGGTGGGTGCAGGAGGCAGCTGACGGACATTTTTTTCTCATCGTTGTTTTTCTCTCTCTATCTTCTTCCTTTCTTTCTCCAAAATCATTAAAAATATATTTAAAAACAGCGTAACTCTTATGTCAGTAAATCTCAAAAAGTGCTTCCTTTAAATTCTTTCTAAATTTTAAACAAAAACCTGAGTATTTAAAATGATTTTTGGACTTAATAATGCCTCAGTAAATCCATAAAAGTGAAAAATTTACTGGGCAATGATTACCTAATTTAGGAGAAAAGGAAAGGAGAGCCTTGGAGGTGAAGAAAAAAAAAAGACTAATTCACATGTAAGACTTGAAAAATAAATAGAAAGAAAGAAAAATAAACAGAAATTCTCTGCAACTTCATCATTACCATTATTTCATAAGTATGATCACTTTGATGCTTCTTGTACTCAAATCCTCGAGTGAAGCACTGCAAAAAAGAGAAGAATTAAGTTACCAAAAAGCTACTTTTTGAGATACCTTCTTAAAGGTTAAAAGTCGGTACCCTGGCCAGTATGGTTATGGGATGCTTCTTACAATCAATAGTGTCTTGAATCCAAAAAAAATATGGTATTTGTTGTGTGACCTTGAGCAAATTTACTTAACTTTCTCCTTGCTTGATTTTCTTCTATAAAATGGAGAAACTATAATCATATTTACTTTATTGGGTTGTAGTGATAATTTAAGAGTTAAATAATGTATACTAGTAGTACCTAAAATAGTGTCTAGTACAGAGTAAGCACTTATAATTAGTATCACTATTTCCACCATCACCCACAAAATGGTTTGTTACCTGGTTTGTCACCTGCCCAAAGATCACTCTTCAATAAGACAATAAACATTGTGTCATAGGTACTATCAAAAGGAATAACTCTCCTATTCTGTTCCTGCAATCTCAATACTTAATACTACTAGCTAAAACAGTGTTAAGCATTAAGTTGATATCTCTGTGAAATATGAGCACACCTCGTTTTACTGTGCTTCATATTATTGCACTTCACAATGTTGTGTTTTTTTTTTATAAATTGAAGTCAAGACCCTCTACTAGCAAAAGATTACGACTTGCTTTATTGCGAAAGTCACTTTATTACGGGGTCTAGAACCAAATCTGCAATAGCTCTGAGATATGCCTGTGTTCAACAGTCTATCTCATCCATCTGCTCTGTTCCCCAACTTTTCATTGGTAAAATGTGTACTGGAAGATTGACTGGAACAGATTTAATAAGATATGGGACTTTGAAGCAATCGATAGTCAACTCTGAATTTATTACATCCACACAAAAAAATCTAAGAGAGGCAGGCCTCTCCTTAATGAGATACCTGTAAGCAGAGGAAAAAAGGAGGTGGTCCACATTCTGCACACTTGATATAAGGCTCCATGAGGTAGGAGGAGCAGCCTCGGCAAGGAGGCTTATCAGAGGGATCACCTAGAAGAAAAAGAAAAATATACTAGCTTCAAAACACCTTCTGATTATCTTAAAAGCCAAGAGGATGAAAATCTGCAAATGACTATACTGGTAGTGAGCTATGCTGAAAGTTCATGGAAACAAGAAGAGCTCATTCCAAATAAGAAAAAACAAAAATTATGTTCCTTTTTATTTCAGGGTAGCTTTGTTCCTCCCTACTGAGTACCTACTACATTAAACAGCATCTAAGTAGATATGGTCCTTACAAAGAAATTTACAAACAGGTTTTAATTGGAAGTTTCATAATACCCATAACATTTTTTTCAGGGGAAAAATGCTCATCCAACACTGGCCATGGCTTCCTCATTCTTTTTAATGGATGAATAATACTCCATCATATCAATTATCTAACGTAATGGTTCTCAACTATCCTCTAGGAAAGCATTTTGGAAATCTGAGATGCTTTTTTGTTGTCACAAGGACTAGGAAAACACTACTGGCACTTAGCCTAAGACATTCCTTCACAACAAAGAATTGGCCTGTATCTGCATAACTTTCAAATGTCCCACCAGATATTCAAGTAGGTAAAAAAAAAAAAGACCTATTCAAAATTACATGACCAAGAACCCAGTTCCATATTACATAAAATAAAATGTTTTTGATAGTTTTTATATTGAATTTTCCAGAAAAGCAACTGCATGTGCTACCACAGATTTTATCTTGTTTTGTTCAGAACTTTACCAAGAGTTATTCAAGCTTGTGGTATTTGAGTCACCAACACCTCACACATGAATCACTCATTGTGCATGTGTCGTTATAAGATGCCGTGATTCAATATATGCATGCACGTATCTGACTACTTAAGTCCTTTTGTCTTCTACTAAGTCTAAACATATTGAGATGCATATTATTTTAGTATAAATTCCACTGTTTCATTATAAATTACTTCTCTTTTATTTAGCCTTTGTGTTATAGTTAGGGCATTACTGTCTTTATTTCTTTGAAATTATGGCTGTAGATACGTTATGTTATCTATGTATTTAATTTCCAATCAGAAAAGGGGTTTTAAAAATATTATTTTAAAAAAATCACTAGGTCTCATAAGGTTGAGAACAACTAATTTACACAGTTCCCTATTGATGAACATTTATAATCGTTTCCAATTATTTACTATTATGAAGAATGCTAAGATGAATGTTCTTGTATATACAACTTTTCACATTTTGTTCCTTAGAATATGTATTTTCCTAGAACTAAAACTGGTATACAGGGAATTTTTAATATATATAGTCAGTATCCTTCACAAAGGTACACTTTTTTATAAACTAGGAGTAGAAAACTTTTCTATAACTGAGGAGTAGGGAAAGGCTTTTTTTTTTATCATCATTCAAAATTCAAGGGAATAAAAGGTTAATAAATTTGAGTGTATAAACAAAGTCAACAAACAAAAAACCCTTTCTTGGCAAAAAACACCAGAAGCAAAGTAAAAAAGCTAAGAAGTTGAAAATATCTGCAAAAATCCCTAAAAAAAAGGGTTAAAATCCCTAATATTACAAAGAACTTTTAAAAATTGAGAAGGGCCCTGGCCAGTGGGCTCTGTTGGTTGGGCATTGTCCCGTGCACTGGAAATTTGCAGGTTTGATTCCCAGTCAAGGGGACATGCCAAGTTGTGGAGAAAAGGGTATTTTCTCTTTTTCTACCAGATATTATTTATCAAGGCATCACAAATGTGTTATGGGGAATCCATCTGCTTTTGAAAGAAATCCATCCAGCCCAGCCAGTGAGGCTCAGTGGTTGAGCATCAACCTATAAACCATGAGATGATGGTTGGATTACTAGTCAGGGCACATGCCCAGGTTGTAAGTTCGGTCCCCAGTAGGAGGCATGCAGGAAGCAGCCCATCAATGATGCTCTTTCATCATTGATGTTTCTCTCTTTCCCTCTTCCTTCCTCTTTGAAACTAGGTAAAAGTAAAAAAAAAAAAAAAAAAAAAAAGATAAAATAAATCCATCTGCAGGTTAATCATACTGTTTGGTCTGTTTGATCTTAATTTTCTTATAAGATCTAGGGTGATATGTTTGTGTCATATGTTCAGTGGGCAATCAATAAATATTAACTGATTTTACTTTGAGTTGATACTCTTATTCCTTTAGGATCAGATTCACAGGGCTTTGTTTAACTTCAAAGTGCTTATTTTTCCTCTTTGATCAACTTATACTTCAGTTTCCTATTAATATTCACCTGAGACTTGTTCACACAGTACTTACTGCTAAAGGAACCCAAACGGTCCATTCCTTAATTGGCAAAGACTGCTGCTTTGATCTTCCTCAATGCAGTGTCTCTTCAAGAAGATTTCAGAACTGGCCAACACTCACCAAAGCTTGATGACCCCCTATGAGCAAACAAAGTGGCACATGGATCAGGAAATAATTCAAAGGGACAAGATAAAAAGAGAAAATAATGCAGTGTACTCTACTATATCAGAGTTCTGTAACATTAAGCAAATATTTTATCTCTATAAGCCTGTTTACCCCTGGATAAAATGGGTATGATTATAATAGTTTTCACCTCCTAGAGGTATTGAAAGAATTAACTATCAAAATCCATTTAAATTATATACCATGGTGCCCAGCCCAAAGTAAGCCCTCTACAAAAGCTACATAGTCCTAATAGACAACTATTGGTTTTCTCTGCCCACATCACTCCGCTCCTTAGCCCCCTTCCTTTGGGAAACTGACTCAGACATTTCATATGGTTCAGTGGAGTTGCCAATTGAAATACGTCATTCCCTCCCCTCACAATAGCTAAAGCAACCAGATCTCCTCTTAGAGAAATCTAAGATATACAAGGACATAAGGCAGTTGGAGCTCAAACATTCATTAGTTAAATATTTGGTCCATGGGTTCTGGCTGTTGAGATCCTCATCTCCAAGGGTGGCCTATTTTAGTTTTTTGGGGCTTTTTTCTTATTTCTCTATCTTTCCAATACTTTAATTTGAATGAGTTCTGTTGCTAGAAACCAAGGAATCCTATCTATTAGAACATATATTTGTTCAGTAATTTACTCTCTGAATAAATATTCGATAGGTATGCCCAATGTACAGTTTCTTCCTAAAGGCAAAATGAAATCATATTTCACACTAAGCCAAGAAAATAGCCCAGTGTAGCTCACTGGTTGAGCATCGACCCATGCACCAAGAGGTCACCTGTTTGATTCCCAGTCAGGGCACATGCCCAAGTTTCAGGCTCCATCCCCAGAAAGGGGGGTACAGGAGGCAGCCTAATGATGTTTCTTGCTCATCTCACTCAACAATGTCTCTCTATCTCCCTCCCTCCCTTGGTCTCTGACTAAAATGGATAATATTTTTTTTAAAAAGTCACTGTGGAGTAAAAGTAACAAGAACAAAAAACAAAAAAACACTCACATACCTCCTTCTTCTGTACTCTCACAATTTTTACCTATCTCTTTTCTAGTGTTTTTCACATTCTAATTGGTGAGGATTATTTCTGCATGCCTATTTCCCCAAATTTCTCGACAAAATAAAAGCAGGGACTACATCCCATACAAATTTGTATGCTTTAAAAGTACCAAGCACAAAGAAAGAACTCAAGTAATAGACAAATAAATGTCTTTTTTTTTTTTAAGGTGGGCCAGGACGGTGGGCCAGGATAGAGTTATTCTCCCTACCTCTGCTTTAGTCTTGGGAAAAAGTTAGTCTTTCAAGAAAAATGAATTTGGCAAGGAGTATTATGCACTTGATGATACAATAATGACCAACATTTATTGAACTTCTCTCGTATGCCAGATATTGTGGTGCCACTGTATGTGGATTTTTTTCTTTGAACCTTCTGAGGCTCGATGCCGTTTCAAAGGAAAAGAAGCCTGAAAGATTGTCACTTGTACAATGTCTTACAGGTAGCAAACAGCGGCGCCATTTCAACAGAGACTAAGAGAGAGAGGATCAAGTTAAGGATGTATAAACAGTCTGATAAAACACTCGTTATCATAAGCAACAATCTATAACAGTGGTTCTCAACCTTCCTAATGCCACGTCCCTTTAATGCAGTTGCTCATGGTGTGGTGACCCCCCAACCATAAAATTATTTTCGTGGCTAGGTTGGGGGTCACCACAACATGAGGAACTGCATTAAAGGGACGTGGCATTAGGAAGGTTGAGAACCACTGATCTATAGTAATAAAAGCCTAATATGCTAATTAGACAGGACGTCCTTCCAGACAAAGCAGGGACTGCGAGGGAAGCCAGTGCCAGCAGCCGGGGGAAGGAAGACCTCACTCTTGCACGAATTTCGTGCATGAGGCCTCTAGTATTTCAACAAACAGAATCTTCTTTCTTCTTCTCACGAGGCATTTCTGACAGTAACACCCATGAAAGTGTGAGTGCTTAGCTCCAAATCAACATGTACCAAACTCAAACACGTTTCGGGGAGGATGGAAGGCAAGCGAACAGCAGCATTCAGTGTGGTGCCGAGGACGGACAGGTGCGGGCTGTGGACTTTTGCAAATTTCCAATCTTCCCTTCGTTCCTTATCAGCTGGAGGACCTTGGGCAAGTCATTTTACCGGAGCCTCAGTCAGCCTGAGCTGTAAATAAGGACGCTTAAGTGCCTCCTGGATGAGCCAGGCCTACGTGAAAACCCGACGGGAAACGTGGGAAGGGGCGTGACACGCAGACGCTGTCGTTAGCCAGGTTGCGCGCCGCGCTGCAGAGACAGGAGTGCAGAGTCGGACAGAGACGGCTGGCAGACACCACCAGCTCGCCGAGGGGCGGGGCCTGACGGGTCAAGCCCCGCCCGTCCTCCCGGACTGCGCGACGTGGCCGGGCGCCTCCCGCCCGCCCCCGTGCCGCGTCTTCGCGGTCACCGGAGCCCGCACCCTGACCCCGAGCCCCCACCGCACCTCGCGGTCCTCACCTCCTTTTCGTCCCGCTAGAGGGGATCGAGCCCGCCGCCGCCGTCGCCGCCGCCGCCCCGCAGCGCCCCGTGCCTCACCTCGCCGTGACCCCCTCCTCCACGCCGAGGAGCAGCCAGCCACGTGCGCGCCCTGGGCTGCGCGCTCGCTCCCGAGCGGCGCAGGCGCGAGCTTGCCCCGCCCCCTCGCGCCCGCCGCGCGCCGCGCGCCCAGCGCCGCCGTCTCCGCCCCTTTCCCACCGGGGCCTTCGCGTACGGCGCGCCGTTGCCACCCTCCGGGCCGCCGCCCGGGCCTCTCTCCGCGAGCCCGCTGCTGCCCTCTGGCAGAGGCCTGGGAGGACGCGGGTGAGCCGCTTTCCTGACTCAGAGTCCGACCGGGAATCACTCTTCCCGGGAGGTGCGATGCCGGTCACCAGAGGCTCGCCGGGGCGCAGGGACGATTGATCCGGGCCGGAGCGCCCTCCGTGCGGCGGCGGGACGGGCCAGTACTGCCCCGCCTCTGTGTTGTTCACATTCGCACCCCTGTCGCCGCAAAGGAGATTGCGGCTGCGGACTCGGCGGCCGCCCCTGGAACCCGGGAGTTGGAGTGCCTGCCGCTCATGGATTTTCCAGACTGAAGGGTTGAAGGGTGTGGTGCAGGGTACGTTTTATGCCGATGCTTCTGGACGGTCGACAGCATCTCCTTTGGAGAGAACCAGCCCCTCTTTGGGCTTCAGAGGCCCAGATTGAGGCGCAATGATGAGAGGATGTGGTGGTCCACTCTGATGTCAATCTTGAGGGCTAGGTATGTCCTAACTCTTATTACTACTAATTCTTACAATAGCTGCCCTATGTCGAGTAGGTATTGCATGCCAGGCATAGTACAAAGGAGAGGTTACATGCATGGTCTCATTTAATCTTCCAAAACAACGTTGTGAGAGGCACTGTTATTGTCCCCATCTTCCAGGTGCAGACATTTAGACTCTGGTTTATAAATAATTTGGGATCACACTGCTACAAAGTGTTGGCCAAGGAGATTCAAACTGTGGTCTATCTGAACCATTAGGCTGGTACATCTATTTAGAAATTTGCCTAACCTCTTTTAGAATTCATTTACATGGCCCGTGAGGCTTTTTTATTCATTTTTTTAGTCTGTAATAGACAAGTTCATTGTAAAAAAAAAAAAATCAGGACATTCACATGAGCAAAAAGAATGTGAAAAGCAGCTCTCCAATGTTAAACAGTTAACATTTTGCTATATACTTTGCAGACATTTTCCTGTACATCAATAAATATAGAGTCGTTTTACCTTAGTTGTATCCTGAAAACCTATTTATTCACTCAACAAGTATTTAATGAGCAGACATTGTTCTGGGTGCCAGGAATTCAGCAGTGAACAAAATAAAGTCTGCCTCTTATAATAGTGGGGGAGGATGACAATAAGCAATCCTATATAATAAAAGCCTAATATGCTAAGTGTTCGGTCGGCTGTTCAACCAATCAAAGTAATATGCTAATGATATGTTAAAGATGCTCAAACACTTGCTGTGACATGCACTGACCACCAGGGAGAAGATGCTCTGATCAATAGGTTAGCTTGCTGCTGGGGTCTGGCTGATTGGGACTGAGCGAGATGAGCTGGACACACCCTGGAGCCCTCCTGGGGTCCCTCCCCAGCTGGCCAGCTTCCCACATCCCTCCCCAGCCCCTATCATGTACTGGTGGGGCCCCTCAGCCTGACCTGCACCCTCTCGCAATCTGGGACCCCTTGGGGGATGTCAGCTGGTTTCGACCCAATCCCTCAGGCCAGGCCAAGGGACCTCACTGGTGCACGAATTCATTCACCAGGTTTCTAGTAACAGAATATATTGCTAAATAAAGATAATGCCCAGTGATGTGTCAAGTTTTATAGGGGAAAAAGTCAGGTTAAAGGACCAGGAAGAATGTTGGGAATGCTCTTTTAGATAGGATAGACAAACAAGGCCTCTTAAGGGAAAAGCACATAGGTGGACATCTAATCATTAAGCGAGGGAAGCAGCTATGTGGATTTTTAGAGGAAATCTATTCTAGGAGAAGAAAAGTGGAAACTGGCATTGGCTCTAAGATAGGGGCTTGGTTGTCATGTTGGACAAGAAGCAAGGAGGCCATATGGCTGGAGCACACCAAATTAGAGAAATAAGGTGAGGAACATAGGCAGAAGCCCGATTATCATCTGACCTTGGATTTGGTTGGACTTTGGATTTTATTGGGACATGATAGAATACAATGGAAAGGTTGAGAGGCCAGGAGTAATCAGATTTACTTTAAGATGATTTCTCTGGAAGCCGTGTGGAGAATAGAAAGTAGAAACATTAAAAATGCCCTTTAAAGCATGAATTGCCCTTTTACAAAGCAATTGTTCAACAGATAGTTTATTAACATTAGTGTTTCACCTACAACCACTCTCAGATTCTCCACAAAGAGGAGACAGGGTCAAACACTTAGGACTTACCTTCATGTCTTTTTCACCTAAACTGACTGGCTAGGGCATATATCCAGATCTGGACATCTTGGTTGTCAACAACCTGAATATGAATTATTAATGTACAGTGGTGGAAAAAATAGTCCCACATAATACTGGGATCTATTCATTAAAAACATAGCATTTAGCCAAAACCGGTTTGGCTCAATGGATAGAGCGTCGGCCTACGGAGTGAAAGGTCCCAGGTTCGATTCCGGTAAAGGGCATGTACCTTGGTTGCGGGCACACCTCCAGTAGGGGGCGTGCAAGAGGCAGCTGATTGATGTCTCTCATCGATGTTTCTAACTCTCTATCCCTCTCCCTTCCTCTCTGTGAAAAATCAATAAAATATATTAAAAAACAAAACAAAACAAAAAAACATTGCATTTAGCTGAAACAGGTTTGGCTCGGTGAATAGAGCGTCAGCTTGCGGATTGAAAGGTCCCAGGTTTGATTCCGGTCAAGGGCATGTAACTTGGTTGAGGGCACAAACCCAGTGGAGAGCATGCAGGAGGCAGCTGATTGATATCTCTCTTTCATCGATGTTTCTAACTCTCTATCCCTCTCCCTTCCTCTCTGTAAAAAATCAATAAAATATATTTTTAAAAAATAAAATAAAATAAAAACATTGTATTTAAACACTTGAAAATTACCCTTCCTCTTCGACTGATCTTAGGCCCTCATTAGAATTCTAAGCTCCTGTTTAGACATTGTGCTTAAGACAGATAAGGAGAAATGGAAATGCACAGTGAGAAGGATAGCGCTGGTAAGGAACAGATTTGGAGAAAAATAAAAGTTCTTTTTCAAATCTATTTTTTGTAATAATCTGAGTGAAAATGACATATATGAGTTTAGAGCTCAGAGGAGAGGCAAAGACTAAAATTGTATAGTTGTGTTAGAATTGTTTCTTTGGATATGTGTCTTCTTTAGACAGAGCTTGAGGACAGACACTGTGTCTTTTCTTCTTTGCAACTTCAGTGCCCAGAAGTGCATCCTGGATGAATATTTGTGAAATGAGCGAGTAAAGGCAAAGGTATGGATGAAGTCACTCAGACAAAATGTATAAGGTAAACAGAGAAGATATCCAATCTTTGCTTTCACTGGAGGTTCAAGCATCTGAACATGACTTACAAGTAGGGTGTCTGTAAGTTCCAATTTGCTCAGGACAGTTCTGGTTTATGCCTCCTATTGTCCCCATCTAATTAGTGATGTCTCATTTCACTCTCAGAGTGTCTCAGTTTGTACAATAAATTATATGGTCACTGTTTGTAGAAGGCCCTTGGGGGTCTAGTGTCTTCCTATTTCTGTGTCATCACTGCCCCATCTCACATTTCATTCTCCAGCCGGACGGAAGCACCTCAGCTTTCTCTTACGCACTCTGTTTCTCCCAGGCTTCCTTTACTAAGGTACCTCCAACTTCAACTTAAACATCACTTCCTCAGGAACTCCTCTCCTGGCCCCAGGTTTGAGTTAAGTAGACCCTTTATGTGCTTCCAGTGCAGCTTGTATTTAACCTGGCATAGCAGAGGTAACTGTCTTGTTCCCCTCACTAAATGTGTATAAAGGAATCTGAAAACAAAACAAAACAACAAAAACCTTTTATCCTTTTTAAATTGAAATTTAATAATATTCAAGATTAGTTCATGTTGGGCTAATATTGTGGAAAACTGAACTTTAGGACTTAGCACATTCTCCAAGCCCTTTTACTCATAACTAATTTAGGAAATTGACTTTGAAACCCAACAAGGAAAAATGTATCATACTATCAGGCTCTATGATGTGACTGCCATTGACTAAGTCCCAACAGACTATCCCAACAACTCTTCAATGACTTAAGCTTCAGTGATTGGAATCAAAAGTGTAATTTCTGAGCTCCCCTCCCTCCCTATGGAAATGATTCTCTACCATTTTTAATACTTACTATGGCCAGAGTGCTGAGAGACTTTATAAACTTTATTTCATCTAATGTTCTTCCTAAAAACTGAGGTGGCTTTTTGTGTTTTATTTGTTGTTGCCAATCCTCACTGATTTTTAGAGAGAGTGGAAAGGAGGGAGGAAGGGGGGAAGAAAGAAAGAGAGACACATCCATGATTTGTCTCCTGCACGCATCCCGATCAGGGTGCCCTTGACCAGGAATCAACCTCTCCACTCATGGGTGCACAAGCTGATGCTTTACCACAGAGAAACACCTGCCAGAGCTGAGGTGGCTCTTTATAGTTTTGTATACAAATAGATAAAAACAGAAAGTCTAAAAGTCTAGCTATGCCTTCTAGGTTTCAACTTCCTCCCCTTTAAACTCTTGAGATATGCCCAGTCAGTGTAAATTAGCCAGAGATTCCGGTCCTGGGCCAGGCCTTTTGCCAATTACAAAGGCTCTTCAAGTCACAGAGTCTTTCTGTGATGCACTCAGTAGAGAGGCTTTCACCACACAAAAGGCCTGAGCCTCAAGGATGTAAGTTCAGGATTGGTTCCTCCTTAGCCTCCGCTACGGTCTATTACGATGTGGGTTTTCCCTTCCTCCCCCCCCCCCCCCCCCATCACTCTATACCTCTATCTTTGTCTCTTTGTGACTACCCTAGTCAAAGGAATTAGAGAATCCTTTCCTTCCAGGAGGTTCCTAAAGTGCTTATTTAATTTGATCCACCCAAACTATGGCCAGTCTGCAGAGGAAGGGTTGAGGCATCTCTGCTAATTTACCTAAAGCAGTGGTCGGGAAACTCACTAGTCAACAGAGCCAAATATCAACAGTACGATGATTGAAATTTCTTTTGAGAGCCAAATTTTTTAAACTTAAACTTCTAACGCCACTTCTTCAAAATAGACTCGCCCAGGCCATGGTATTTTGTGGAAGAGCCACACTCAAGGGGCCAAAGAACCACATGTGGCTCCCAAGCAGCAGTTTGCCTGATTACTGACCTAAAGAAATGTAGCCATTTCTCCACACAGTGAGACTTGTCTGGGGATGTTTCTGCATAAGTAGGAGGGTTCTAAAGATCTCAAAGGTGAACAAGAGGGGGGAAAATTTTCTGCATAAGAGCCCTGCTGCAACCTACTTTACAGATAAGGAAAAATTAGCCTCAAAGAGGTAAAAGCAGTTACACGATAAACATATCCTCCAGTGAAGATTAAAAAAAAAAAAGTTGTTCTAGATTAGATTGGTTAGTGCTCAACATTAGAATTTTGTCATTATTTAAATCAGTAATTGTCAAATAGAAATAGGTAGGTTTCCAGAAGAGAACACCAAACGAATGTTACCAGAGAGCACAACTAGAACTAAAGCCACAGCGGTCCAGAAATGCCTGGGGAAATCGCCCTGACACACTGAGGCTGGGTTCCTTGGGTCTGCTGGCAGAATAGGTGTTGCTTAGGGCTAGGCTTTGCTCTTCAGGGCTCGGCCCCGCCCTCGGGGATGGGGTTTGGCTTTTTGGGGCTAGAAAAGACAAAGCATATCTATACAGTGTAACTAATAAACATTCTCTGACTAGTTAAAATGTAAGTTAGCAGGAATCAAGATTTACATAATGGCCGAGATTGGTTTGGCTCAGTGGATAGAGCATCGGCCTGCGGACTGAAGGGTCCCAGGTTCGATTCCGGTTGGGGGCATGTACCTTGCTTGCAGGCACATCTCCAGTGTGGGGCGTGCAGGAGGCGGCTGACTGATGTCTCTCTCTCATCGATGTTTTTGACTTTCTATCCCTCTCCCTTCCTCTCTGTAAAAAATCAATAAAATATATTTTTAAAAAAGATTTACATAATGTTATGGCCATTACACAGAGTTTTCATGAATTTAAACCTTTGCTACCCCATTTCTTCTGCCTCTTCCTATCTCACTGGCTGCTTTTTAAAAAATATATCATTTTTAAATTTTTTTTTCCTATGTAGGAGAAATATACTACTACTCAACACTACTGTAAGGTTGGCAGCCCTGAGAACTCCTTTCATGTAGCATGTTATAGAGGTATTCTTGCTCCCAAAATTTTTTAAAATATATTTTTATTGATTCCATAAAGGAAGGGAGAGAGGAAGAGAGAGAGAGAGAAACATCAATGATGAGAGAGAATGACCAATCGGCTGCTCCCTGCACGCCCCCCACTGGGGACCCACCTGTAACCCAGCATGTGCCCCTGACTGGAATCAAACCAGGGAACCTTCAGTTAGCAGGCCAGCACTCTATCCACTGAGCCAAACCGGGTAGGGCTCACTGACTGCTTTTGATCTACAAAAAGTGCAGGATATCAGTGTCATAATTTACCAGGCTTTGAGTAGAACCCAAAAGTTAGGAAAATTAGGAATGTATTGCTGCTATGTAACTTCTGTTTATCGGAAAACTTTAAAATGCCAACACAGCAGCCTAGCTACATACTTTTCAGCCTATTATACAGGGCCTCCCCTTTTTGACTGTTAAACAGGCTCCGAAAATATTTTGCATCATTTGATGACAGGCAGTTTATATTCTTTGCAACCAACAAGTGCCTAATGTTTGAATTATGGTTTGTAAGGAACCTGACACAGTTTAATATAATTTAAAAAGCATGACTTTAAAACTTTCCTTAATTTGAATCCTGTCACCAGCTTTTACTACATTTAAGAACTTAAGCGAGTTATTATCTGTGCCTCTTTTCTCATATGTAAAATGAAAAATAGAATGCTTAGTAAGAGTCTTATGATGATGTGTACCTAGTATCTAATTCATGGTGGTAGACAGATCCTAAATAATAAAAGGGTAATATGCAAATTGACCCTAAAAATCGAACAACAGGGAACAACAGGTCACTATGACGTGCACGGATTACCAGCGGGCAGACGCTCAAAGCAGAAGCTGCCCCCTGGTGGTCTGTGCACTCCCACGGAGGGGGGGGGGGCGGGCTCAGCTCAGCGAAAGCCAGGCTGATGGCTGCGAGCACAGCAGCGGTGGTGGGAGCCTCTCCCGCCTCCCCGGTAGTACTAAGGATGTATGACTACAGCTTAGGCCTGCTCCAAGGCCTAAGCTGTCAGGTGGACATCCCCCAAGGACTGCAAGAGGGCACAGGCCGGGCTGAGGACAACCCTCCCCACTCCCACCCCCGAGTTAGCTCAAGCTAAGCTGCTCTAGTAAATTATAATGGTAATTTTTAAAAAATATTTTTATTGGTTCTTTACAGAGAGGAAGGGAGAGGCATAGAGAGTTAAAAACATTGATGAGAGAGAGACATCGATCAGCTGCCTCCTGCACGCCCCACACTGGGAATGTGCCCACAACCAAGGTACATGCCCCTGACCAGAATCGAACCTGGGACCCCTCAGTCCACAGGCAACGCTCTATCCACTAAGCCAAACCGGTTAGGGATATAATGGTAATTTTAATTCTATAAATGCTACATGAAATAACCCTTGGGCTTGTTTAGGAGTTGTTCTAGATTGTGGGTTGTGGGTTTGTTCACCAGTTGGGGCATGTATAGGAGGCACCATCAGTGTTTCTCTCTCCCCTTTCCTCTCTCTAAAATCAATAAACATATCCAGAACAGAACACCAAGCAATGAAGTAGAATTTCTTTGCTCCCTGCTTCTTTAGTACCCTTTTCACTACAAAACTATTAGAGTGGGCCCTGGCCAGTATGGCTTACTTGGACACCCTCCTGTGCACTGAAGGGTTGCTGGTTCAATTCCTAGTTGGGGCATATGCCCAGATTGTAGGCTGGGGGAGTGTCAGAGGCAGTGGATTGATGCTACACTCTCACATTGATGTTTCTTCTCTTCCCCTCTCCCTTTCTATCTATAAAAATAAAAGCATAATACGCTAATTAGACCAGATTTCCCTCTAGACATCCTTACAGATGACCTTCCGGACAAAGCTGCAATGGTGGGGGGCCAAGGCAGCCGCTGCTGCTCTGGGACTGAGCCCCATGAACGAATTTTGTGCATTGGGCCTCTAGTAAACAGTAAAAATCAATAAAACAACACAAAAAAGTAATGGAGTATACATTATCTGACAGGTCATGGGGCAGGTGCATAGTTGTAATCAAGGACAATTAATACTGACTTACCTTGAATGTAGAACAAACTCAGGAGCTCTGTCCCATTTAATTAATGTAAATAGTGAACTGAGTTATGTATTATGATCAATTAACTATAAGACTGTTCCTCACAGTACAGAGCAAATTCTTTACTATTGTAATCAAAACTAACAAGGTTAATCTGATGCATTTTAATGATATGTGTAATTGTTGTGCTGCATGATAATTAGACCTTAAATGCTAAGCTATTTACATAAATTACTGTAATTGGTTATTTTTACACAGCCAAATACATTTTTTTGGTGTTTGGTTACTTTGTTACTTTTCTAGAATCTATAATCATGGCAAGTACAACAGTTTTCTCTGAAACCCTTTTCTATTTATCACCTGTTCACATACACAGATAAACTATTGTTAAAGCAAAGTTCACTGCTACCTATTCAGTGCTAACAGGAGTTCCCAGTCTAGGGTGTAGTTAAGGGAGAAACTGTGAGTGGAGGGTTTCCAATGAACCAGCTCAAGTGAAGCTGCTCAAATGAAGTAGCAAAGTAGCTTATATTACAGGTCTAGTGTTACTAAGTGTTATAACTCTAATGTTGCAGTTCAAACTTTACAGTGGCAAGCTGAGGAAATGCAGCAGAAAGTGCTCTCCATCCTAACAGAGGGGAGGCTGACTTATATAGAAAGAAGTTCTTGTCTCTGTCCCTGATTGGTCCATTCCTATGCAAATGAGGACTCCAAAGTCACACAGTTTTGTTCCAAATTGCACTGTTGTTTGGCCAGCTCACACAGTCGGGTTGGTTGTTGTGGAGCTGCTCTGATTGGTTAGTAACTTATGCAAATAAGGATGTGGCTGCACAGCCTCATTGGATGGAAAGGCCTTAGTCCCATTGGTCCAAATACAATATCAGGAGTTTCTTTATGAAGTGAGGGCAGGAGCACAGTGCAGGAAGCTTGGTGGCTCAGTCTATGGCTTTCCCCTGACATGCAGTATGTGTGAGAGCCTTCTGTAATCAGTGACTATTAGATTCTGGTTATGAATTTGGGCCCAATTAAATCATAAGGAGCCTTTGTTGACAAATATTCTTTCTCTGGGTTTGCACTCTTCAAAATGGCACTACAGGGTTCCCCTCCCTACTTGGTACTGAAAATAGCCATTGCTCAAATCTCTATGTATATATTTTCTTATTTTAGACCTTAAAAACCTTTTAGCCGAAACCGGTTTGGCTCACTGAATAGAGCGTCGGCCTGCCGACTGACAGGTCCCGAGTACGATTCCGGTCGGGGGCATGTACCTTGCTTGCGGGCACATCTCCAGTGTGGGGTGTGCAGGAGGCAGCTGATCGATGTCTCTCTCTCATCGATGTTTCTGACTTTCTATCCCTCTCCCTTCCTCTCTGTGAAAAATCAATAGAATATATTAAAAAAAAAAAACCTTTTAAGGAAGGTATTGTTACTCCCATTTTACTGATGTAGAAACTGATAGCCATAGAGGGCAAGCAGGTAGAATAATAGAGGTTCAAACTTCTACCCCCAACCTCTAACCACACTTTATATAATCTTAGAAGGTAACAGATCCCAGCAGAGATATGTAACATTTTTTAAGGAAAATCAAATGGCTCCTGAGAAATCAGAATATTACATTAGTGCCTCCTTATCTGTGGTCTTGCTTTTCATGGTTTCAGTTACCAGTGATCAATCATGGTCTGAACATATTACATGGAAAATTCCAGAAATAAACAGTTCATGTTTTAAGTTGTGTGCCATAAGGAAAGCTTACCCCTTGTCCTCTGTCCCTTCTATGACATGAATCATCCGTTTGTCCAGCTTATCCCAGGTTGGGATGGGGAGGAGAGAGATATCACAGTCTCATAACTTTTATTACAGTGTATTGTTATAGTTGTTCTATTTTATTACTAGTTATTGTTGTTAACCTCTTACTATACATAATCTATAAATTAAAATTTGTCATAGGTATGCATGTATAGGAAAAAACATACTGTATATATAGGGTTTGGTACTGTCTTCGGTTTCAGGCATCCACTAGGGGGGTCTTGGAACACATTTTACATAGATAAAAGAGACTACTATATTCTTGAATACTAATCCTTTGTGAAACATGTTGCAGTCTACAATGTATTTCTAATGTAATATTCCTTAATATGCAAATATACACCTAAATAAGCAACTGTCAGTCTCTGAAGCTCTGCGAGTCCCATTACCTCCAAGAATCTATTTTCATATTGCCTTCTATGGCTGCATTTAAAAAGCAATTGACAGGTACATCTAAAAATCCCACAAAACAGAACTAACAACATGATACATGTCAGCAACAAAGTAACATTGAAAAAATTTTTTTTATCATAGTTGGTTAAATCTGTGGATGTAGAACTCACAGATTCAGAGGGCCTATTGTATAGTAAGGAATAAAAGACTGTACAACTCAATTTAAAAAAACAAACAAAAAAAACTAATCACCCAGTAGAAAATAAAAAAGGAGAGGTTATAAGCAAGCAAGAGAAAACCTGAAGCAAATAAATATATGGAAAGCTGCTCAACTTCACTAGTAAGCACGAAAATGCACATAACAACAACAACAACAATATACTACATGCTTTATAGCCATTAGATTGGCAAAAATTTTAGTCTGAGATTTCCAAGTTAGGGTGTGCAATAATAGAGACTCTCTTTACCGCTGGGGCTTTGGAAAACAATGTGCGTTTAGCAAAACTGAACAATGAATTCTACTCCTTGGCATATGTCCTAGACATAAACATATCTAAGGAAATTTATTGTAGAATAAATAAGTTAAATTGCTATATGATATTATTGTGTTGTATAGCTTATGTCTTCAAAATCAGTGTCTCTTACATTGAATGTTTGATTCTTCTAGAGGGCAGCTAGAACTTTACCCTGTAGTCTGCACCTATTTATTCATTTTTGGTGCAGTAAGGAGCAGTAGTAGACCTGAATAAATGCTAAAAGAGTCTTCTGGATATCATCTTATTTTGGGAAGACCATGACACTATATCTCTGAACATATCTTTCTCCATTCTATTTTAAGTTTTAGAACATAACTTAAAATAGGACCAAATTTGGCTGTTGTGAATTGGGGCACTTATAGCCATCATTTAGGGCACATAAACATAACTTCTTTCTCATTTGTTATTTTTGCCCACTGTGTTTTTCAGAGAATGAAATTGGCAACTTCAGCCACTGGGTGGCGCAAATTCACAAGAGTTTGGTGAAAGTTGGTAAATAACAGCTCAGAGTGCACTAGTTGTGACACTGTAGCATGTGAAGCAGGGTTAGGTAGAAGAAAAAAGGCTTTGCGGGCTGAAACTTAAGTATAGACATGGATCTAAATCCTCTGGGAGTGAAAATTAAGGGAAATTTTTAGTATTGGGTGACTGGCAAGTCAGGTCACTGAATAAGGGAAAGAAAAAGAAGGAAAGGAAAAGTGTTAGAATACAGAGCAAGAAGAGAAAGATGAGATAAAGAAATATGAGACAAGCCCAGGCTAGGTGGCTCAGTTGGCTGAAACATTATTTCATACAACAAAAGTTGGCAAGTTCGATCTCCAGTCAGTGCATGCAGGAGAGTCTTTTTCTCCCCAGTCAGTGCATGCAGGAATGTCTTTCTCTCCCCATTCCTCTCTAAAGTCAATAAAACATATCTTCAGGTAAGGATTAAAAAATAAAAGTTAAAAATAAAACATTTAAAATATCAGAAGGAAAAGCATGTAAGTCTAGAGAGATGAATTCAAGGCTTACCAACAATTACAGGATGGCCTTTAATTGATTTGCATCCACCTGGTTAACCAGTAGCAGCTTTGATGTAAAATAAAAGTTACTTCATTTTCTCCTAGAAAGTCAGGTATGATATCCTCAGCTATCCATTTAGTAGTATAATATTACCAACATTTTCTGAATATCTACTATGAACATATTGCTTTGTTGGCTACAGAGTAATATAAAGATATACAAATGTAGATGTAGAGAATATACTACAACCTCCAAGGATACAAACTAGGAAATATACATAAAAAGATAAATGGCAACTAAAGGTAACATGGGGCCATTGTATGAACTCTAAAATGAAATTCTTTCTGAGAATGGGAGAGGAGAGTGTGAGGGGAGGAGGAGCCATAAGACTGTCCACCTGTGCAGGACAAAAAAAAAAGTACATATAGCAAGTCTTTCCTGGAAAATGGCGAGTTCTGGACATACAGATAGGAAAAGTGCTCTAGGTCAGAATCTGCTGGAAGGTGTTCAAAGAGGCTCAAAACCAAGATGGAAGTAGGGGAAGAACAATTAGGGCTAGAGCCAACTTTTTTAAAAAAATATATTTTATTGATTTTTTACAGCGAGGAAGAGAGAGGGATAGAGAGTTAGAAACATCGATGAGAGAGAAACATCAATCAGCCGCCTCTTGCATACCCTCGACTAAGGATGTGCCCGCAACCAAGGTACATGCCCTTGACCGGAATCGAACCTGGAACCTTTCAGTCCACAGGCCGATGCTCTATCCACTGAGCCAAACCGGTTTCGGCTAGAGCCACCTTTTAAGGCCCTCTGTGATAAGTAACCTCCTGCACTAGCCTGGATATACAGAAAAAAAAGGACTCTAATGGCCTAGTCCTTTGTCATGTTGATTTTTTGAGAATACAGGTGTATCTACAAGAAGAAAAAATGGCAAAACATACAAGATTGTATATTTTAAGTTTATATTGAATAAGTCATGCTTTAACACATATACACATATAACTATTTAATGTCATTCAGCAATACCTTCAAAAGTTTACATTGGAAATTTCTCTTAATGTGCCTTCTCTGCCCTAAGCAACTTCCTACTATAATCTTTGCATCTATCAAAAAGTATTGGGGTGCCCTGGCTGGTATGGCTCAGTTGGTTAGGGTTGTGGGTTCAATTCCTGGTCAGGGCACATACCCAGGTTTTGGGTTCATTTCCCAGTCAGGGCATGTCCAGGAGGCAACTCATCAATGTATGTATCTTTTTCATATTGCTCTTTCTCTTTCTCTTGCTCTCCCACCCTCTCTCCATCTCTGTTCCACTCTCTCCAGAATCAACGAAAAACATATCCTCTGGTGAGTATTAAAAAAGTATTTCGGTGATTTAGACCCTTAGAAAAGGTGGAATGACTTCCAGTCCTTTCTAAGACTTGACTGGAATATAGCAGTAATATGCTAGCCAAAAAAGAGATGGCAACTTTAAAATGAAAAGCATAATGATATTTGTGTAACATGTGTCTTTGTATGTATAAGGATATATATATAATGTCTATAAAGAGGTACATCAAAGTATTAACAGTGGTTATCTCTAGGAGGAAGGATTAGTTGTAATATTTGTACTTTTAGATTTTCCAGTATTTTCTAAACATTGTTGTAATGAGAATGTACTTAATAATTGAAAAACAAAAGTTGGTAACTTAATAAGAAGGAGAATAAAAATCTTGCCAAGTAGTCACTTCCCAGAGGAATAATTGGCACTCCACACAAAGAGTGTTTTATCAAGTTGAGACTATAGCCTACTCTATAGTGGTGTCAGGGAGAATTGTGTCATGCTGTGAAGTGATCTGCAGACTGAAGTGCCCATCCCAAGCTCCCCTCCCTTCTGCTTTTTTTCTCATCCATTTCTTAGTTTTCAAAGATCTCCACTGTTAAGAGACTATGGGATTCTAAATGATTACCAATGAGGGAGTCAGAAAATCCTAAGAGGGACCTTGCTTTGGCAGGGGAAAGAGGTTGTCCCTAAAGCAAAATAAATGATTTTGATCCCATCAGTGAATTTCTTTAAAGAAAGTCACTATAAATGTTATTCAAACAGAAGCATTAATGGATATAGACTTTGTCCCAGGTTCCATCTCCTGATAAAATCTCATGTTTCTGGATTAAAAGACATCTATGGTGGGTGAGGCTGGCAGGGTGGGGATGAATGTAGGTATCAATTCTAGACCAAGACCTTCTAAGTATAGAATGCTTCTAATCATCCTCCCTCATGGTCTTGGGAAGGAACAAGTTTTGTTTGTTTGTTTTGTTTTTCTTATTTCATGGTCAGACTGAACCATAGGTGGTAGGATAAACTGGAGGTGATGTAAATCAGTGGAAGGGTGCAGATCATATACTCACTTATCCAAGTGCAAGCCCCAGTGCTCTGTTGTCTTTACCTGCTATGTTTTCAAGGCTCGATGGAACTTTAGGATGCCTAAAAGGGTCTCTAGAGCTTCCTTGAAAACTACCATCATCCATGCTTTACTTCTGTTCCATCTCTTCCAGACTTGTTTGACTAGTAATTCAGTTTTTATGGCAAGATATATTCTTCTGTTGGTACAGTTTTGAGGATCAATATTTTTTGGACAATACTTGAAGTAAAAGAAAATTATAATTAGTATATGGTTTTTATCAAAGAACTAAAAAAAAAAACACAATTATTTAGAAACAGGGAGATTTCACCACAACAAAATGGAATGGTTTTAGCCTTTTATGAAAAAGGGCAGCATAAAAGTTTTATCTGCCCCCATCATTCCCTTTTTACCTAAATACTGCTTTAGCATAATCTCTTTCCACTTTCTTACCAAACTCTTACTTAAGCAGGTCAGACTTGATTTATAGCTGTGCCTCTTTAAGAAAGATCATGATAATCATTTTGTTCTCATGTCCTTGTTCAGAATATACACAGCTCACTCTTCTGGTAGGGTACAATATTAGGCCACTTTAGAAATTCTGGATTATCAAGAGACCTCATCTGGGGCTCTAAGCACCTTGGAATGCTTAAATTCACATTCCCTTCACCAGTGTGTTCATAACTACTTGTAGTGGCAGAAGCTAAATCATAAAACCTTGGGAAAACAGGACCACCCCCCTAAGCCAGTTGAGAGCCAGTGAGCATGAAGTCAGCCATGAAGATAACAGAGGAGTTGGTGAACTGTGCCACACTTATGTCTGCTCTTCGCCATTCCTTGGAGGCTATGTTTAAACCTTTTGTCAAAGAGGAATAGGTCCGTTCACAGTCCTTAGAGGGAAGACTTCCTGTTTTCATTTGATGGGGTGAGGAGATACCACTTTTTGTGGAAATATAAAGTGAATCTCCGAGGCTTGTGAATCAGTCAGTACCAGTGGCATGAAGGTAATTGCTTGATGAGCCCAGACTACCTTTTCATTGGCCTGACATTACTGTTTGATTGCAATGTTCCTGCTGAAGATACTAGTGCAGAAATGGCAAGAATCTACCCATCCTATCTAATAAAGACAGAATATGCAAATTGATCATAACTCTGCAACAAAATATGGTGGTACCACAGCCAGTAAGGAGGGAATATGCAAATTGACATGACAAGGTGAGAGGTGGAAGGGGGCTCTGGCCAGAGTGAAGGCGGAAAGGCGGCTCCAGCTGGAGCGAGGGCAGTGCCAGCAGCCAGGGGAAGGAAGGCCTATTCTTGCATGAATCTTCATGCATCAGGCCTGCAGTCTTGATTAATAATAGGGAGAAGACAATATAGTATCCATCGTGCAGTATTTGAGATAGAACAGAACTTCTCAGAAGTATGTCTGGTGGATAACAATGATCCCAGCATCTTTCTTTGAGTTTGAGTTGGAAGCATTTTGTCCAACCTAGAGATTGAAAGAAAATAGAAAAGATAAAGAAGGATGCAAATGGGTATTTCTTTATATACTGCCAAAAATAGCTAAGTACAAAACCCTGTATAATTCCAAGTACACATCATTTTGCCTCTTTGCTTCCCAATAATTCTAGAGAAAGTTATTGTGCTTACACAGAGAAAGTATCTGCAAGGTGTACTTAGTATGAAAACCTACAATTTATTGGACCCTAAAACCTACCAGCAAAGAGCCCATCTACCCCTTGCTTGACCTATTTGCCTTGGATGGAAAAGGCCCTTGGTCTGCAGCCACTTTGGATCCCAGATGCACAACAATTCTACTTCATTCCTTGAATCAGGCCTAAACAGTCTCACTCTGTTGGAAAAGCAGCAGAGACCTAGGTCTAAGTGGACCAAATATTTTTTACTAATCCTTTTCCATTCTCACTACACCTGATTCCATGCCTCATCTGATTGTTTTTAAAATATATTTCATTAACTTTTTACAGAGAGGAAGGGAGAGAGGTAGAGAGTCAGAAACATCAATGAGAGAGAAACATCGATCAGCTGCCTCCTGGACACTCCCAACTGGGGATGTGCCCGCAACCAAGGCACATGCCCTTGACCGGAATCAAACCTGGGACCCTTCAGTTCGCAGGCTGATGCTCTATCCACTGAACCAAACCGGTTAGGCTGATTTTGTATGTCCTTTCTAAATGCTACCCTGTTATGAACATGGACTGTAAGCCTCTGGGAAGGTAGGAAGAAAAAAGAAAAATTGGCACTTTCAGTAAAATTTTATGGAATAGATGAATAAGCCTATTAATCCAGTATAGAAATTAAAAGACCTGGACTTTATTTCTATTTCTACCACTTGTGTGATCTTGGCAAAGTCACATAACCTCTCTGGGCCTCAGTTTATTTCTGCCGTAGCTACCTCCCATGATTTTTATGTGGCTCAAATAAGGCAATTTGTATAAAATTACTTATTACTATTTTTATTAATTTCTTTATTATTTATCAGCTTATTTTGTTCATGGGGAAAATTCAGAGTTGTTGCTTCATGGTTTCCTGTAATTCTAAACTAAACTTTATAGTCTCCTTCAAACCTGTTTTTTCTAATATTCAGTAGAAATTATAATGTAAATTGGAGTAAAGAACTAAAAATACACCAGATGATAAAATCATACTAATTTACATGAGCTCATCATCCAATATTAGAAGAAACAAAATTATGAAAAATATTACCTAAACCAGAGATGACAAACAAGTTGGCGTTGAATATCTGATGCAATGTGATAAGAAATATTCTGATACTATTCCTGGGTGGAAAGAGTGCTTTGCTTGATTTTTAAAAAATTGAGATATAATTGACATATAACATTGTGTAAGTTTAAGGTGTAAAATGTGTTGATTTGACATATTTACATATTGTAATATGATTACTAATGTAGCTTTAGCTAACACCTCTATCACGGAATATAATTATCTTTTCTTTCTTGTGATGAGAACATTTAAGATCTAGTCTCTTAGCAATTTTGAAGTACATAATATAGCATTGTTGAATGTACTCACTACTCTATGCATTATATTTCCAGAACTTATTAATCTTCTAGTTGCAGTATGGTTGCTTATTGATATGTGCAACCAACACAGAATTAAAGGGTAGCTGCATGTGTACCATCCTGGACACTATAATCTTTGAGACCCATTCTTAACACTGTAGTTCAACAAAAGTGGGTACCATTTTTAATTTAAGAAGTATTTAATTTAAGACCTAGTTTTTTGTTTTGTAGATGTTGTAGAGAAGATACCCATCATTTTCTTATATTCAAAGGCTGAAGCCACTCTTCATGGGGAAACTGGATGTAAAGCAGTTGTGCTGAACCAATGGGGTAGTGTCTGTTTTAGAAACGAAAAGGCAATATAATTTTATAATCCTGTCAGGAAACCCAAGGGTAGGGAGGAGAAAAGCTGTTTTGTCAAAAATCAGACTGTTCAAGTGCAGTGGTTCCTAAACATTGGTGTATGTAAGAGTTACCTAAGGTCAGGGATGGACATATAGTTGTGGTCTCTGAAGCTCTTATAGGTTCGGGGGAGCTTTTCTTAAGAAAAAGAAAACAGCTCAGCAGGAGTGGCTCAGTGATTGAGCTTTAATGAGTCAGGAGGTCACAGTTTGTTTCCCAGTCAGGACACATATGTGGGTTGTGGGATCCATCCCAGTAAGGGGCATACTGAGAGATGATTCTCTCTAATCATTGCTGTTTCTATTTCTCTGTTCCTTTCTCTGAAATCAATAAAGCCCTAGACAGTTTGGCTCAGTGGATAGAACGCCAGTCCTCAAACTGAAGGGTCTGGGGTTCGACTCTGGTCAAGGACATGTACCTTGGTTGTAGGCGCCATCCCCTGCCCTGGTCAGGGCACATGTGGGAGGCAACCATTTGATGTGCTCTCTTTCTGTCTCTCCCCCTTCCTTCAACTCTCTCTAAAAATCAATGGAAAAAATTTCCTCAGGTGAGGATTAACAACAAAAAATGAAATCAATAAAACATTTTAAAAATGATATAATTTTCAAAATACAAAATTGGATACAAGGTCTCATGGTTCCTGAAGCTTAAGCATCATTAATCTTACAGTAAATTCACCTCTACATAGGAAGCATGTTAAAAATTCCTGATTTATTCTACTGATTCATTATATCTGGGGCCCAGAAATCTGTAAATTCAGTATATACCCTACTGTGTTATGGCTGTGCTAATATTAAGGAAACCGCACTACAAATACCTACCTATTTATTGACATATAAAACAATTAACCACATTTGCTTCATAACAAGTAGCTTCCTGTCTCCCAGCACTTATATGTTAGTCCCATTTTCTCCAAGCAAATACACAAACCATACAAAGAACACTTTCCTTCTCTGGCTGAGAGTGAGAGTGAGGCTGGGATTCAGCTGCCTCAGGTTGTTGGCCTTCCTTCCTTTGCCTTCCCCACAGTCGCCGGCATTGGCATAGTTCTCTGGTTCTTAGGCATTGACACTGAAGGGAGAAAAATGACTGGTATTAACTTTAGGTGGCTGGTATGCATTTGATTATCTTCCAAACCTCATGTTGGGCCATTTAAAGAAAATTATCTCTTCTAAAGAAACTATTCTGTCCTATTGGCTCTATCCTCCCTAGGAATGTGCATAAGTATAGCAAAGGAAAGGAACTCACATTTTGCAAGGACCTCCTATGTGCCAGGCACCTGTCACACATGATCTCAATTAATCTTCATAACAACCATAATAGGCAAATATCATTAGTTCCATTTTAAAGATGAGACAACTGAGGTTGGACAAGTCAAGCAACTTTCTCAAAGCCACTCAGCTAGTGAGTATGAGTGGTAGGTCTGTCCAAACTCTAAAGACTATGTTTTTCTTATTATGCCAACCTGCCTCTAGAGAAGGCGAGTTTTTATAGATCAAGCCCAAGGACCCAATACCCCAGCAGACTTACAGGACATGGAACTTCAAAAATAACAAACACTGTAATAGCAATTCCACTGAACAAAAGAGTGACAGCAATCAGAAATTTGACCACAATGCTCCATTTCTGCCTCTTCTCTAGATTTTCATCAGTGTCTAAAAGGAGAGAGAGGAGTAGAAGAGGGAGAAAGAGAATTTGAGAGAGGGAAAAAAATCAATCCTCTGATTTGAAGGTCTCTTGGCTCACATGACTAAGAGGGGTCCAGGTAGATTCAGAGGCAGGGCCCACTTTCCAGTTCAGACTTACAATCAGGAGTGGGGTGGGTATCATGGGCTCTACTCTAATCTCAGAGAGTCACCTTCCCAGGGATTTGGGATTTTTTCCATCATCAAGTGGGACCCATTCTTGCACTTCTCTCAAGAGAGGAAAAGGAGTGGAAGTGCCCAAGGAGTTCTAAACTCTTCTGTCACCAGCAGCCCTCTCAGGGTCTCTACCTAGAATATCAACCCCTTTGCTCCTCGTGGCTTTAGTGGGGCATAGGAAGAACAAAGATGAGTTGGCATTGCTCCTGGGTCATGAGCCAAATTTGGGGACAAATGCCTTATATGCATCTTGTTACTAGCCTGATATTTATTTTTCTCCTGGTAGGAATTAGGATGTAACCCAAGCCAGAATCTTACAGAATTTGAGTTCTGGCCAATTTAGGGAAGGTCATTTCCAAAAACTGGGCAGATGAAACATGCATTTGGTTGTTGCCATCACTATAATAATTGCTTAGTATGTAAATGTCGCCTGTCTATACATGCAGTGGCTGGTATTACCTTCCACATGAATACATTTCATTCTCTCCCCAAATCTGGCTGCAAGATTAGCTCATTGGTGTGGAGGTAAAGCACTATTAATACAGTCATATGCCCCTTAACAACTGGGATACATTCTGAGAAATGCATCATTAGGCAATTCTATCATTGAGCAAAAATGAGATTGCATTTACACTAACCTAGATGGTGCAGCCCACTACACACCTAGTCTGTATGGTATAGTGTATTGCTCCTGTAAAGCATGCTACTGTATTGAATACTGTAAGCAATTGTAGCACATTGGTATTTGTGTATAGAAAAGGTACAGTAAAAACACAAGGTAAAAGATAAAAAATGGTATACCTATACAGGGCACTTACCATGAATGGAGCTTGCACATCTGGAAGTTGCTCTAGGTGAGTCAGTGAGTGAGTGGATGAGTGAATGTGAAGATCTAGGACATTACTATACACTATAGTAGACTTGATACAACACTGTACATTTAAACTACACAAAATTTATAAAACAACCTGAGTTAAATCAAGCATAAGAGAAAAGGGTATAATCAAGAGACAGTAAGAGAGAATCCAAGGTGGAGGCATAGGTAAACACCTACACTGCTGCCTCACACAACAATTTCAAAACTACAACTAAAAGACAGAACGGACATCATTCAGAACCACAGGAAAGCTGGCTGAGTGTAAGTTCTACAGCTAGAAGGAAAGAGAGGGGCTCACAGAAACCCAGAGGAGCTGCAAAAAGCTGAGGTATGGAGATGCGCGTGCTGAGAGAGCGGGTGCCAGAGTACCTGGTTGGCTTTCTCTGGCGGGAGGGAAATGGAGACTCCCAACGGCATTGAACCCCTTATCTTACGACACTAAACCCCAGATCCAGCCGAAACTCATACGGGAGTAGTTTGGACTGTGAAAAGGGAGAGGTGCATGGAAATTTAGGGGAGTCGCAAAAGATCAAAGGTCTGGTGGCGCGCACGGCACTGCGCGGAGGACAGATTGCTGATTGTGCCTCTGGCTTTCGCGAGTGGGCAGGAGACAGACCCTCCCAACTGTGCCACTTCTGACTCCACTAAGCCCCTGTTTCGGGCGAAACCCTGGGCACCTAGTCTCGTGTGGTCCTGGTGTGCAGGGGAGCCGGAAAGGCAGCGGTCTAGAGGCACTGCGGGCGCACTCGCACAAGGACAGCTCCAGCGATTACCCAGTCACTTGAGACTCGGGGCCGTGGAGGGCCGGGCCAACTGGAAGGCAAGGTGGTCCCTTAAGCCCTGAGACGCTACCCATCCCAAGCTCAACAGAGGCTTCTTCGGTTTTGCAAGTCTGGTATCATAAGGCGAATTCAACACAGAAGTTTCCCTGGCATAGTGAAAATGCCAAGACAAGGGAAGGGATCACAAACATAAGAAATGGAGGGAAAAAGAACAACTGGATATAGAGTTCAAAACCACGCTTATAAGGTTTTTCAAGAATATGCTAGAAAAGATGGATAAATTTATCAAGTCCCAAGAGGAGATGCAAAAGGACCAACTAGAGATGCTAGAGATGATGGATAAATTTAGCGAGTCCCAAGGGGAGATGAAAAAGGACCAACTAGAGACACTGTCTGAAATAAAAAATATTGTACAGAGTCCTAACAGCAGACTAGAGGAAGGCAAGAATTAAGTAAAAAATTTGAAATATAAAGAAGCAGAAAACACTCAACTGGAAAAGCAAGAAGAGAAAAGAATCCAAAAATGTGAAGATAATGTAAGGAGCCTCTGGGACAGCTTCAAGCATACCAACATCAGAATTGTGGGGGTGCCAGAAGAAGAGAGAGAGCAAGATACTGAAAACCTATTTAAAGAAATAATGACTGAAAACTTCCCACATCTGGTAAAAGAAATAGACTTACAAGTCCAGGAAGCACACAGAACCCCATAAAAAAGGAATCCAAAGAGGACGACACCAAGACACATCATAATTAAAATACCAAGAGCAAAAGACAAAGAGAATATTAAAAGCAGCAAGAGAAAAACAGTTCATTACCTACAAGGGAGCACCCATACGACTGTCAGCTGATTTCTCAACAGAAACGATGCAGGCCAGGCGGGAGTGGCAAGAAATATTCAACGTGATGAATAGCAAGAACCTACAACCAAGAATAATCTATCCAGCAAAGCTATCATTCAGAATTGAAGGGCAGATAAAGAGCTTCACAGAGAAGAAAAGGCTAAAGGAGTTCATCAATTCCAAACCAGTATTATATGAAATGCTGCAGGTACTCTTTTAGAAGAGGAAGAAGAAAAAGGTAAAAGCCAAAAAATTATGAACAACAAATACATATCTATCAACAAGTGAATCTAAAAATTAAGTGAATTAAAAATTTGATCATCAGAATAAACTGGTGAATATAATAGAATCAGGAGCACAGAAAGGGAGTGGACTGATAATTCTCAGGGGGAAAGGGGTGAGGGGTGTACAGGGAAAGACTGGACAAAAATCATACACCTATGGATGAGATCAATGGGAGGGAGGGAAGGGCAGAAGGAAGGGTGGGAGCTGGGTGGAGGGGAGCTATGGAGGGGAAAAAAGAGAAACAAATGTAATACTCTGAATAATAAAGATTTAATTAAAGAAAAGAAAAAAAAGACAGTAAACACAGGGTATAATCAAGAGACAGTAAACACAGGTGCTGCTGGCATAACACAACATACTGTTTTACAGCAAACTTTTCATATAAGTAGAAAGAGTACACTCTAAAGCAATGATAAAAAAGTATAGAATAGTAAAATAAAGCAGTAACAGTCATTTATTATTATCAAGTATTATGTACTATACTGTATATAGAGTAGTTTCATCATAGACCAAAATGTTGTTATGCAGCACATGTCCATAGTGTGAAACTACAAACATTTCTGGGACCTTCTTTATAGAGAAGCTAATTTTTTTCCATAAGAAATGGAGTAGTTTTTCTAATAGAAACTCCGTGTAACTTAACCTCCAGGGAAATCCTAGGAGACCCAGGCTAATGTTGGGGTTAAAAATGTTTTTCTTTCTGTTCTTGCCTGACCCTTACTTATTCTGTACCTTGTTGTTTCAAAGAGGTAGAAAAATCATCAGTACTTGTAGTTTTCTCTCCTTCTTTATTCCCTGGAGTTATGGAGGTGGTAGTGGTAGGAAAAGCCTCTAATGAAGTCCTCATTGCTGGGTAGACTTTACATTGGAAGATCCCTGGTATAAAAGCTAGAAAAAAAAAAAAAGAATGAAAGGACAACTGAGAAAACTTTATCCTGCCTTTGATTTTATCTGACAAAAGACCCTAGCTCCACCCAAGACATTACTAAACTTCTCACTATGGCCCCATTGACCTGTCCATTGGTTTAGAGTGTAAGCTCCAAATAATGCCAAGAGTAAATGAGAATAGAGATACTAATGAGATATGGATTAAAATTCCCAGGAGGCCTTTGACTAATATAGGATCAGAGTAGAGGAGTAGACCATATCTTATTTGCCTATCATACTTAAGGCCATAATAATAATAAGGAAGGAGAGTGTAACACTGTTCAAAGTTTCCATCTTTTAAAAAGATGGCTCCAAAGTCCAAGGAGGAACATGAAATATTATCATTTGCCTTAATGATTGCTGCAAGTTTATCTGGTATAGTGTAAGTCAAGTACTCTGAGAGGAGATTGAGAAAAGTGAAAGGAGTTGGAAGAAGAAAGAAAGACCACCCAGCTACATGCACTCCTCAATTTCATTCATTCTGCAAATAATTAAAAATGAATACTGTATCTATTATGTGCCAGCGACTACTTCATTATTTTGGATATATCAGTTGGATACATTCTAGCTAGGGAAGGAGTAAAGGAGAGAAAGGGTTGAGGGAAGGAAGGGGAAGCAGACCACAATAAATACAGTAAATTTTATGGTACTTGCTATAAAAAAATAAATAAATAAAGTAGAGGAAGGTGCCCAGCTGGCATGGTTTAGTGGCTGAGCATTGACCTATGAACCAGGAGGTCACTGTTTGGCTCACAGTCAGGGCACATGTCCAGGTTTCGGGGTCTAAACCCAGTGAGGCATGCAGGAGATAGCCAGTCAGTGATTCTCTTTCTTCATTGATGTTTCTATCTCACTCTCACTCTTCCTTTCCTTTCCTATCTTAAATCAATAAAGAAATAAAAATATTTTAAAAAGTAGAAGAAGGTAAGGGAGCAGTCTAGGGATACGGTGCGGGTGGGCAGTGGTTTGGCAACATGCAGTGTAGGGTGGTTTCATTGAGAAGGTGAGAATTGAGCCAAGACTTGAAGGAGGTGAGGGGAATAGCCATTCAGATACCTGGGAAGTATACCAAGTCCTCGCTTATGCTGTCACTAGGTTTGGAAACTGTGACTTTAAGGTGAAATGACATATAACAAAATTAGTTGTCTTATAGGCTAACTGATATAAACAAGAAAACAAGAATTGGATTCCTCCAGCATGTTTCTGGTCACAAAAACATCACCAAATTTCTAAAGGCCTCAAACACTTCTAATATTAAACTTTGAAATAAATGTGAACTATACATACATTTAATAAATATTAATAAAAACAAGATAATTATTTTCTTAGCTGCTTATTCCAGTTCAGGGCTGAGGGTGGCCAGAGCCTATCCCAGCAACTCAGAGGATGGGGGCGGGGGGGGGCTTGGGGGGGGGGAGGTCAACCCTGGACAGGGAGCTCTTCCATTGCAGGGCACCCTCACATACACCCACATGGAGACCAGAGCAATGTAAATACTCCAAGTCACGTAATATGCACGTCTTTTGCGTTATGAGAGGAAACCAGTGTATGAAGGGAAACCCTTGGAAATTGGGAAGAACATGCAAACTCCACACAGACAGTGGCCCTAGTGGAAATCAATTTTTTTCTCATCAATATTATAACAAAATGATGTTATTCGAGGACCTGTTGTAGTGACCTAGACAGAGGTGCGAGCTAGAGTATAAGCCCCAAGGCAGAGATGTCTGGCATGTTACAGTTTTAGAGGACAAGTAAAGAGGCCAGTGAGATTGGAGTAGAGTGAGCAAGGGGACAGGAGTAGGAGATAAGGATCTAAAGGAAGTGGGCCCATATCACTGAGGGCCTTGTAGGCTAGTTTAAGGACTTTGGTTCTTATTCTGATTGAAATGGGAATCCAGTTCTGCCCAGTGTGGCTCAGGTGGTTGAGCGTTGTCCCATCATCCTGTGCACTGAAAGGTCACTGGGCTTGATTCCAGGTCAGAAAATAGCTTCATGAATAGTAGGTTTAATCCCTGGTTGAGTGCTTCGTGGAGGCAACTGATTAATGTTTCTCTCTGTCTCTTCATTTCCCTGCCTCTTTCTTCCTCTCCCTGTCTCTCTCTCTCAAGTCAATAGAAATGTATTAAAAAAAAAAAAAAAGAAATGGGAATCCATTACAAGGTTTTGAGCAGAGGAATGACATGATGGTTTTATTTTTAAAGGATCACTGAAATAGACTGTAGTGGGGTAAGAGTAGAAGCAGAGTCACCTGATAGGTGGCTACTGCAGAAATCCAATGAGAGATAATGGTGACTCAGACCAGCTGTGGAAGTGATGAGATGATGTAGACAAATTCTGGCTGTAGTCTGGAATGAACTTCACTTTTCTCCAGAATTGACTTAATCCAATTCAGACAGTGGTTTCTATTGCATTTTTAATGGTTTCTCTCTTTTTTTAAAAAAAAATAAATCTTTATTGTTCAGATTATTACAATTGTTCCTCTTTTTTTCCCTATAGCTCCCCTCCACCCAGTTCCTACTCTACCCTCTGCCTTACACCGCCCCCTTGTCCTCATCCATAGGTATACGATTTTAGTCTAGACTCTACCCGCACTCCCCATACCTCTTTCCCACTGAGAATTGTCAGTCCACTCCCTTTCTATGCCTCTGATTCTATTATATTCACCAGTTTATTCTTTTCATCAGATTTTGTTTTAGTCACTTGATATTTAGATTCACTTATTGATAGATATGTATTTGTTGTTCATAATTTGTATCTTTACCTTTTTCTTCTTCCTCCTCTTTTTCTGCATTTCATATAATATTGGTTTGACATTGATGAACTCCTTTAGCTTTTACTTATCTGTGAAGCTCTTTATCTGCCCTTCAATTCTTAAATGATAGCTTTGCTGGGTAGAGTAATCTTGCTTGTAGGTTCTTGCTATTCATCACTTTGAATATTTCTTGCCACTCCCGTCTGGCCTGCATCGTTTCTGTTGAGAAATCAGCTGACAGTCGCATGGGTGCTCCCTTGTAGGTAACTGTTTTTCTCTGTTGCTTTTAATATTCTCTCTTTGTCTTTTGTTCTTGGCATTCTAATTATGATTAAATAAATAAAATTATGATGTGTCTTCATGTGGTCCTCTTTGGATTCCTTTTGTTTGGGGTTCTGTGTGCATCCTGGACTTGTATGTCTAGTTCTTTCACCAGGTAGGGTAAGTTTTCTGTAATTATTTCTACTCTACTTGGAGTGTGTCACTTCCTGGCACTCAGTATAAGTTCAAATTCAGAATAGGCAGTTTCAAACTTATAAATAGGGCAATATTTTAAAAGTCCACTCATAATTTAGTTATCTGCAATTCATCATTATTCAAGAAATGTGTCTTGACTGATGATTAGATCCCCAAACTAACCTGCAAATATCCATTTACTTTCTTTGCACAGTTCAAAAGTACAGGGTATTAGCTTAAACCAGCTATTTTAATCTTTTCCATCTCATGGCACACGGAAACTACTAAAATTCCAGGGAACACCCTCCCCCCCAAAAAATTTCTTTTTGCTGATCTGACAAAAATAAATAGGTGTAATTTTTTATTCAGTCACGCTGGACAGCTATTTTTTAACTTAACAATCTAAGGGAAACAGGCCAGTGTTCCTAACTAAAAATCATGCATTGCATGTCTTAAAAATTCTTGCAACACACCCATTGAAAATCACTGGCTTAAACTTTTCCTCCTCCCCTGGACTCTAGGCTAGCCCAAAGCCAATTGCTAAATTAGGGCAGGTTGATCATTGGCATCTGTCCTCCTTAATCTCCCAGTTTTCTCTGTCCCAAATCTCTAAGAGCAAGTGTCTTGATTGCTCTGAGTCCAACACTGCATAGTATTATATCCAAGAAAGATTCACCCTGTACAAAGTGCTCTAGACTCCAAAATTACTTAAGTTCACTATTCCCATCACATTTATCATTGACTCACTAGGGTGGGGGTGTCATATGTTAGGGAGAGAATAATCTGGTTGAATTAATTTGCATTATCACTGAATGACTGAAAGCCCCAAATACTGTCAAGAGGCTTTTAAGTTTTTAAGAGTTTTTTTTTGTCCCCACACAAAAGTAATCCCCATGTGAACTTTAGAAAGTATAATAAAGGAATGAAAACATTCATGTCATATGAGGATTTATAATTTACTATACCTGGGCCACATCCCAAGAACCTATCCACTTATTTTCCAATTTCTAGTCCTCTAAACAGATAGCAGTTTTAAAAGTCTCCCCCATTCCATTATTCTGCTGGTGAACCCCCAGTTTCTTTAAAAGTGTCAAGTTTTATTTAATTTTTTCCAGCAGTACAACAGTAGCATCAAGGAATTGCCTGTATATAGGGGGAACTGCCAATACTAATATATAGATCATAATATATAGTTGACAAAAAGAATGGGAGAGGTACCCTAATCGGTTTGGTTCAGTGGAGCATTGACCTGTGGACTGAAGGGTCCCAGATTTGATTCTGGTCAAGGGCATGTACCTTGGTTGCAGGCACATACCCAGTAAAGAGTGTGCAGGAGGCAACTGATCGATGTTTCTCTCTCATCAATGTTTCTAGCTCTCTATCCATCTCCCTTTCTCTCTGTAAAAAATTAACAAAATACATTTTTAAGAAAAGAATGGTTGGGGGAAGGAAGGACAGAAGCAGAGAAACTTAAGGCAAAGGTCAGAGCCATTGCTCAGCAACTGTGGGAGAATAGGCCCCTGAATGTGTGTAAAGGGTAACTTAGCAGTATCTATCAAACTTTGATACAGCAATGCTGCTTGGAATTTATCCTATTGATAAATTGTAGGCACACAAAGAAAAATGTAGAAGATCATTGCTTGCAGCATTGTTTGTATTTGCAAAAGGTTACAAACAAACAAAATATCCATTTATAGGGAACTAGTGATAATAGAGCCATAAAATGTAATACTGTACAAGAGTTACAAGGAATGAGACATATCCTATATAATAAAAGACTAATATGCAAATTGTCCCCTCGGAAGAGAGTTTGACCAACCTGGAGTTTGATGGCTTGCTGTGATGTGCACTGACCAACGGGGCGATGCGGAACATGGTGGGCTGGTGGGCGTAGCGGTACTGGCAGCCGGCTACAGTGGAGGTGCTGCCGGCCCCCATAGGTCCCCATGAGAGCAGACCACAGTGGGATGCTGGAGCAGGTACGTAGGCGGCACCAGACCAAGGCGGGGTGCCAGACAGGGCTGCAAGGCTGGGAGAGCAAGCTAAGGCCCGATCTTCACAGGACACGTTGAGGGACCCCACCCATGCACAAATTTTGTGCACTGGGCCTCAAGTTTATACAGATTGATATGGAACAACTTATACAATACATTATTAAGTGGGGAAAAAAGCAAGGTATTGAATAGTGTATATGGTATGCTACTATTTATGTGTTTAAAATATATACATGCTTAGAATATCTCTGGAAGGAAACTCAGTAAGTTGTTAATAGGATTTCCCTCAGGGATAGAGTACTGGAGGACTGAGG
The DNA here is from genome assembly GCA_011751065.1 of Lasiurus cinereus. NCBI lineage: Eukaryota > Metazoa > Chordata > Mammalia > Chiroptera > Vespertilionidae > Lasiurus > Lasiurus cinereus. Next base: position 16,234,936 of record JAAGEH010000016.1, on the reverse strand, counting down.
AAGTAGAACAAGGGAGATTTACTTTTCACTGGAAACCTTTGTTGTTTGAATATTTTACAACGTGCACTCAGAGTAAATCAAAATCAAGTAAATTATGAAAGACGACCCATTAGAAATGAGAGCATGTGAAAATTGCAGCATGTTAGGACTAGAAGGGTCCTTAGAGATTAGAAAACTGAGTCTCCGAGAGGACATAGATTTGCCAAAAGAGAGGATAATCCATTTCCTTGAGGCATTACCTGCTAATAAACTCTGCTTGCATGAAGTTATAAGTGAAAGTCATGCCTACCTTCACCTCATGTTCCAATCTCACCTTTGCCTGTTAGAAGAGATCCATTCTGAAAGTTGGATGTAGGGGTTAGGTGACAGCTTGGGGAAGCAGTGCTGTTTCTGTGGGGAGCAGCAATGACTCTCAGGTTCTTTAGGGTATGCTTGACCTTTGGCCTTTTTTCTGAATATGCAAGGCTGACTTTTACTGTGCTCCCAGAGGCAAGGCACTGCAGGGTAGCCACAGTCAGAATTTGGTTGGACCTGTTGTCTTCAGCTTGAGCTTCTGCAAAGAGAAAAGCCAAAAAGAATAAAGGAAGCTGGAATATATTTATTGGTTTCAGAGTGGAAGGGAGAGGGAGAGAGAGAAACATTAATGATGAGAGAGAATCATCAATCAGTTGCCTCCTGTGTGCTCCTCATTAGGAATTGAGCCCCCAGTCCGAGTATGTGCCCTGATGGGGAATCAAACTGTGACCTCCCAGTTCATGGATCGACACTCAACCACTGAACCACATTGCCTAGACAGGAAGTTGGTTCTTAATCTGAATGGCTGAACTACTTTATTGACTCGTTAAACTCCACTGCTGTATTCTTGTGTCTTTTTAGTTGATTTCTTCCTCAGCATGTGCTTATGGTACTTAATATACAAACCTGCCTTTCTTCCTTCTTGCTATGGATCTCATGAAGATAGGTGACTTGCAGTAAGTTCAGCCCAGAGAAATGCTCATTGATTGTCTTCTTTAATGCAGACACCCCCTTTTTTGATTTATATAGCCATGCCTTAGCTAAGAGTTAATTCAAAAATTGGTTTCCAGAAAGCCTTTTGGGGGAATACATATCTTTAAAATAGGGTAATTGAGATCTGAGCTAGGAATGAGAGAGACAGGCATCTTTTAAAAGTAAAAATTTTCTGGCAAAGTTTTGTTTTTTTTTTTTTTTTTTTTTTTCAGGAAGAGAGAGCTCATTCCATACCTGGCATTAACACATCCTTGGTGCTTCTCATACCTGTTGAGAAGAGCTCAGGGAGCTGTTCCACTTGACAACGGCTATCTCTGAGTTCTGGAAGTAAAAAAAAAAAAAAAAAAAAAAAAAAAAGTCAGGCTTTACTGTTTAGCATTTCAGGCTCTAGAGAGGAAGATACAAAATAATGTAGTTCCTTCTCACAAAGCTTGCAATTGGTAATATAAACGTTCCTCCCAAAGACTTTAAAGTATATACAAGAGGAAGTTAGACTAGTATAAAGAAAACTGAATGCCAATCTATTATCCTTGGGCGTGGGGACATAAAATAGAGTTAAATGAAGTTAATGAAAGACTAACCAACCTTTTCCTTTAAATACTGATTATTATCTCTTCACCTTCCTGTTTTTGTTTTAAAACTTTTGAAAGTTTATTAAGCGTAACTTTGAACAAAGTATCTTTCTGAATTCCATGGAACCATAAGTCATAGTTATTTATGCTTTTTGCCATGTAACTCATAGGATGTTGTGAGTTTTCTGTTTTTTTTTTCTTTTTTTGTGAATTTTCTTCATTTGCTAAATTTGCTACTACTGCACTTTATATTGTTTGGCCTTAACTCTGGTGAGCTAATTATAAAGATGAAATGTTTAGGAAATTTTGAAAAATCATGTTTTAAATGAACAGTTATCAAAGAGCAGAAAATAGTGCCATTTCACCTCCACACCACCCTTTTCTTAGCTCTCCCCTCCCAAGAGCATCCTCACATATTTGGATGCAACATCTTAAAAAGGAAGACATCTTATGAGGGGCTATGAATTTGTGACAGCACCCTCCAGGAGAGAAAGCCATATGAAAGGACTCTGATGTTAGTGACATGAACAAGACATTCTTTGAAGACTTCTCACTGTGAAACAAGACAGTTATCTTTCTGGGTTGAATAAGTTGCACTACTGCAAGAGCATGCATAGGATGACTGGAAAGCGTTGCTGACTTAGTATTGGCTATATCTCTATTTGCCAGAAGAGAACCCAAACACTTTCTAAGTCTCTCTTTGGAGATTCCAGGATATTAGGCTAGAGTAGCACTTACCTTTCTTGTTGGCATCATAGAATGTAATGATTAGGCTGAAGACCAAGATGGTATCCATGTCAGCTTGAGCACATGCTCCTTGCAGAGACAGTATGCTGCTAATCTGTCACTGTCTCTTATAGCTTTGTCTCTAGGCATTTTCACTGCCCTGAAACCAAGTTTGACCCTGGGTGAGTCTGGTTCCACCCTAATTATCTTGCTCCATTTCCTGAAGACCCAGGAATAGAGCTAATTGGAGAGAGGACCAAATCTGCTTGTTAATGATTGACTCAGAAGGTCTTCCCTGATCACTGCTGCCAACATAAGAAATGGTAATTACCCAGAGGTTTCCCTAGGAGAAAGGGCATAAATGCCCAGTGATATGCTTTATAAATACTTGCAGGTAGACACGTAGACATTCACAAGCATTCTCACTAAGACAGGCATATAGATTTACACACCAACATGCAAAGATAAATAGATTTCAATTAAGGAAAGTGGTTTTAGAGTAGAGCAGGGAACTGGTACTAAATAAGTTGGTGAGTTACACTGGAGAAAGCACTGCATTAGGAATTAAGAACTGTGTTCTAATACAGGCTGTTATTAACTATGTCCTCTTGAGAAAATGGCTTGATTTCTCCGCATCTCAATTTTTAAAAAAATATATTTTATTGAATTTTTTTTTTTTTGACAGAGGGGAAAGGAGAAGGATAGAGTTAGAAACATCGATGAGAGAGAGACATCAATCAGCCGCCTCCTGCACACCCCCTAACTGGGGAATGTGCCCGTAACCAAGATACATGCCCTTGACCGGAATTGAACCTGAGACCTTTCAGTCGGCAGGCCAATGTTCTCTCCCTTGGGCCATGCCCGTTTTGGCTCTGTTTTTTTCTCTGTAAATATTCTAACCAAATGATCTTTATTATTCATTCACAGTTACACACATAGACTTACATCAGCACAGATATACCTATCTACTTTTGTACATTTTCACATCCTTGTATAGTGAAGTGAGTATAGGTAAACCACCTTCCCATGACTATTGGACTGAGAGGTTGTGAAAAGAACTAAATATACTAGATGAGAGATACTGCCTGCAGTTTGGGAAGGTTTTCCTAGACAGATAACTATTATTGAAGATTTTTGAAAACTTGCATATTTTAATAATACTCTATAGATTTTGTGATAGTATAGGTAAATGGATCATAAAGCAGCAATGAGGATGTATTTAGGTCCTTTGCCTAAGCCCAGAGCCTCTGTATTCTCTCTACTCACTGTAAATGTACTCCATTGGAGTCAACATAGATTTGACTATGTGAAAGAAGGTTCTAGAGGCCAACACTCTGATTGATAATGATGAACAGGGACATTCCATGAGGGAATTCATTAGATCTGAGTCAAATTATGATTTAAATGTTACCCTGTTGCCTGACATTTTAATTCAAGGAAAGTACTGGAAAACAAAAAGAAAAGAGATATCTGTCACCAAAGAGCAACATGTTGCCTGAAATTGGAAGAAGTGCTGAACATTCAGCCACAGTGCCTTTCATTTAGCAAGTATTTATTGTGGGCCTACTATGTGCCAGACACTAGCAGTGAGCAAGATCAAGTCTATGTTCACATGAAAAGATAGAGAAGCACACAACAAACCTGGTGAAAAATAAAATAGTGCAAAGGGCTAATAATGAATGATACACAAATACATATATAAGATAATTAGAGATAGTGGTGAAGCAAAGAACAGAATGATGAGAAGAAGGGTTACTGGCAGAGGCCACTTTAAATAGGGTGGTCAGGGAAGACTTCTCTGAGAATGAATGTCATAGACGCCAAGAAAGGCGAGTATTTCAAGGAAGAAATGATCAGTTGGTCAAATGCTGAGAGGTGTGTATGATGAGAACAGACTATCCACTATATTTGACAATCCCATAAGAACAGTTTCAGCAGAGTGGTGGAAGTAGGAGAGGCTGAGAGGGAGTTGGAGCTGAATATGTGTACATAATCTTTTCAAGAAATTTTACCATGGAAGAGAACAGAGAAGTGAGGTCAGCTAAGTAAAGGGAACATAAGTACCTCAAATCTTACTGATCTAGAGCAGCATTATTTCATTCCTTTTTTCCCTGCCACAGTTGCCTGATTCTTCAAGGGTAAGGCACATTGGTTTTGGTCATTATTTCCTCAACATGGTTACATGATTCTCTGCTCCCTTATAGTTTAAGAAACTCTTCTCCCCACCCGCCCCCCTCAACTTTATTTCATTTTTTTCTGTGAAATTCCGATGCCATGTGACAATGCTGCCACCTGGAGGGGGGGATAGGAAAGGATCTGAGGGTTCACTATTCTCATTCTCTGTCACAAGGTGGCAGAAGAGCTCACTCTTCTTTAAAGAGACCTTGTGCTCTTAGACAAAGAGAAGGGACAACCATACAGTATTCTTTTATCAACTTTCAAACCCTTCCCTTTTTCTTTGTGTCATAGAGGCTCAAATGTCGGCCTTTGTGTTGGAGCAGCCATACAGTGGGAAAGCTACATTAACAAGTCAAAATAACTCTCAGAGAAATAGACCCAGATTGTTCTCTACTATTAGATATTTTGACTGGTTTTGTGTTTAGAATATCTGTGGAGGAAAGGATATCTCACTTGACCTTCTTTCCCTACAACAAAAATGTCAAATTTAGAAGGAAAAAAAGCTGTAACATAGGTGAGTCTTATGAGAGATATGACACTGTAAGATATTAGGAAACTGGGACTAACTAAATGAATCAGGGTGGGTCAGTGGGAGGAGCACTTGACAAGTAGCCAAAAGGCATACCTACGTTCTAGATCAGACTGAATCACTTTGAGTAAGTTATTTAATTTCTCTGGCCTCTGTTTTGGTTTCTTTATTTTTAAAAAATATGTTTTTTGTTGATTTCAGAGAAAGGAAGAGAGAGAATCCTTGATAGGCTACTCTTGCACACCCCACGCTGGGAATCAAGGCTGCAATGCAGGCATATGCCCAGAGTGGGAATTGAACCATGACTTCCTGGTTCATAGGTGGATGCTCAATCACATGAGCCACACCAGCTGGGCCATTATTCAGATTTTTACTACTACAAATGAGTTTTGTCTGTTTTTTAACTTTATATAACAGGAAACACATTCTTTTGGGTCTGGTTTTCTTTGCTTAATATTATGTCCGTAAAATTCATCTGGATGTTTCATGTAGCAATAGTTTGTACTCATTGCTTTATATATTTCATTGTATGAATGCACCTTACCTTATCCATTCTACTGCTGAGAGATTGGGTTATTTTCAGGTTTTGTTCATAATGAACAATGTTCCTGGAATATCTGAACGTTTTTCCAGAATATAAATCCAGAAATGGAAGCAGGGTTATAGGGTCTGCGGGGTATGTTCAGCTTTACTAATTAATGCTAAACTGTTTTCTAGGAGCCTGTCCTTATTTACACCCCTCTCTGCAGAATATAAAAGTTCTTGTTGGTTCACATCCTTCCGAAAGGGACCAAAGAGCCTTTTCAATGTGGCACAACTATACATACCCTCAGAGTGCCAACCCTTTGATTGGTTCTCAGAAGCTCAGCTCACAGTTACTTTTCCTGTTTACTTGCCCCCTCCAAGTAAAGGGTAGAAGACTCAGATTATCACTAGGTTCCTGATTACATGCTTTTTTATTACCCTGGGAATATTGGCTCCAGAAAAGGGGTAGGTGATGAATTTATTTTATTATTATTTCTTAAAATATATTTTAGCACTTACCGGTTTGGCTCAGTGGATAGAGCGTCAGCCTGCGGACCGAAAGGTCCCGGGTTCGATTGTGGTCAAGGGCATGTATCCTGGTTGCGGGCACATCCCCGGTAGGGGGCGTGCAGAAGGTGGCTGATCGATGTCTCTCTCTTATTGCTGTTTCTGACTCTCTATCCCTCTCCCTTTCTCTTTGTAAAAAAATCAATAAAATATATTTAAAAAAATAAAAAAATATATATTTTTTACAGAGAGGAAGAGAGAAGGATAGAGAGTCAGAAACAGCGATGAGAGAGAAACATTGATCAGCTGCCTCCTGCACACCCTCAACGGGGATGCGCCCGAAACCAAGGTACATGCCCCTGATCAGAATCGAACCCGGGACTCTTTGGTCCGCAGTCCGACGCTCTATCCACTGAGCCAAACTGGTTTTATCAAGGTGGTGAATTTAATAACACAATCATTCCCGAATCAAGTGAGCATCCATAGGCCATTTTATTCTTGTATTGAATAGTAATAGTAAATGAAGGGAGACACTGAGAGAAAGGGGGAAGTAATATTTTTAGTGCGCCTACTAATGTTCCAAGCTTTGTGTTAGAAACTTTCCATTTTGGTTGCAACATTTCACCCAAAAACCACAAACTTACAAGGTAGATATTATATCTCAGTCTTATAGACAAGGATACTGAAGCTCAGAAGGGGTTCAGTTGCTCAGGGTCACTGAGCTAATTAGTGACAGAGTAAGGATTTAATGTCTGGTCTATCTGATTAAAGAGTTCAATACAACAGAGAAGGCAAAGTTCCTGTCACTCTTAAGACAGGAACATAGCCTATTTAAGAAAGATAGGACATTGTGACATCTTCCTATAATTTAGGGACACTTTAAGACTGAAGGAATGAAAAGGATAAAAGGAAGTTAAGTGATGGCTGTTCTTTGGCTCCTTTTACCAATACCAATAATCAGTTCTTTTCAGTTTTGTTTGCCTGAATTCACCCCCCAAGCTATATGCTATCCAAATGATTATGGCTGTCTCATTCATTGATTTAAACTATATTTTATTTTATTTTTTTGTTTCCTTTATCTTTCTTTCTTTTTGTTCTTTTTTTAAAAAATATATTTTATTGGTTTTTACAGAGTGGGAGAGGCATAGAGAGAAAAACATTGATCCGCTGCCTCCTGCACACCTCCCACTAGGTATGTGCCCACAACCAAGGTACATGCCCTTGACTGGAATCAAACCTGGGACCCCTGAGTCCACAGGCCCGACATTCTGTCCACTGAGCCAAACCAGCTGGGGCCCTTTTTGTTCTTGTTAAGAAATTGGGGATATTAGCATAGCAGGTCCACTGATAAGCAAGACTTACATTGGGGAGATAGCTTTCTACCTACTGGTCTAGTCTTTAAAAAAATTTTATTGATTATTTATTCTTAAAATATGTTTTTATTGATTTTTGTTTCTTTTTAAAAAATATATCTTTATTTCAGAGAGGAAGAGAGTGAGATAGAAACATCAATGATGAGAGAGAATCACTGATCAGCTGCCTCCTGCATGCCCCCTATGAGGGATTTAGCCCACAACCCAGGCACGTGCCCTTGACTGGAAATGAACCCGTGACTCTTCAGTCCACAGGCTGACACTCTATCCATTGAGCCAAACCAGTGAGGGCTGTTGTTTCTTTCTTTCTTTTTTTAAAAAATATATATTTTATTGATTTTTTTTACAGAGAGGAAGGGAGAAGGATAGAGTTAGAAACATCGATGGGAGAGACATCGATCAGCTGCCTCCTGCATGCCCCCTACTGGAGATGTGCCTGCAACCAAGGCACATGCCCTTGACTGGAATCGAACCTGGGACCTTTCAGTCCACAGGCCTACGCTCTATCCACTGAGCCAAACCGGTTTCGGCTGTTGTTTCTTTTTAAAAAATTACTTTTAGAGAGAGCGAGAAGGGAGAGGGATGGAAACATAGATAAGAGAGAAACATCATAGATCGGCTTTCTCCTGAATGTCCCCTACTGGTGATCAAGCCCACAACCCAGGCATGTGCCCTGATCAGGAATCGAACCAGAAAACTCTAGGTTCATAGGTCAGTGTTTAACCTCTGAGCCACACTGGCCAGGCCAGAGGTCCGATTTAAGAAAGATAGGACATTGTGACATCTTCCTATAATTTAGGGACACTTTAAGACTGAAGGAATGAAAAGGATAAAAGGAAGTTGAGTGATGGCTGTTTTCATTGTAAAAAGCAAAGGCTCTATTAAAATGGTTAATGTTGTATTTTGTTATGTATTGTGCTTTGTATATAATAACAATGAATAATGAGGGTACAGTTGTGGCCTGTATGGTTCAGTGATTGGCACGTCAGCCCGAGGACCAATGGTCACGGGTTCAATTCCAAGGCACGTACTTGGGTTGCAACTTTGATCCCCACCCCGGTCAGGATGCATGCAGGAGGCAACCAATTGATGTCTCTCTCACATTTGCTCTCTCTCACTCCCCTCCACTCTCTAAAAATTAATGGAAAAAATATCCTTGAGTGAGAAATAACAACAACAACAACAAAAACACAAGTGTGAGTACATAGGTGGAGGTCTGAACATGTAATAGGAAAAAGCTGAGTTTGAAATAGGGCTTATGAAGACACTGTGGAAGTCTGAAAGAAAGGAGAGGACAGGAGCAGGAATCAGCTCACCAGGGCCATTTTCATGGGTTGTCGGGAGAGTGAGGTAAAAAATGAGAAGCCTGTAAAGTTGATCAATATAAAATGTCAAAATCCCAGGACTAGGAAAGACCTAAACAAGTAATCTTGTCCATTTTCCTGTTTTAAGCCAAAGGGGCCTTTTAAACTTTTTCTAGGTATTTAGTTATGAGATGTGTAGGACTTGAGTTTTTTTAAAAAAGATATTGGAAGTGCTGTGTAAGAAGTAGCTAAGATTTGAGGATTGTCAAATATAGATAATATAGATGGGCACTGGGAATGATTAGTATTTGATAGTTAGGAGGGAGGGAAGAGCTGAAATACCTAGTGAAAACCACCTAATGTCCATATGAAAACATCCTGGTGGGTCTCCACTGTGAACCCTGTCCTTCATTGTGCAATCCTACCTTTTATCATCAGGTCCAGACTTACAAAGTTGCATCCTTGAGGACATTTTCTGACTTTATGGTGTGAAGTTCCCAGGCTCTTAACTCTGGACGAACTTGAATGGTGGACCAGAGCAAAGTAAAGTAGTGTTCAGATAAAGTTTTGTATGTTTTGTTTTTCTCTATCTCATGACTGGAACCACAATTCTGGTTAAAGACCTGACTTTTCTTGATGAAGTCTGTCCATCTGTAAATCAGCTAAGAATCCTACTGGAGGCTTTGCCTCCCAAGGCAACATGAAGACAGATAAGCAGACAGACATAAGGAACAGTGTGACCTCTCAGGTACAGAACTAGTTAATCTTTACTTCAATCACTTAATCACTTACTTAGCCCTACTCTAGTAGTTTTGGAGGGGAATCCCAAACTATAAGAAACACTCTCTGTCCCTAAGATTATTAAAATTTATCTGGAGAGCTAAAACCAAATAGACACAAAAATTAAAGCCTAATAAATGCTGAATCATGTGGTGGTGATTAGAATCCTATAGAAACTCAGAGGAAAGATATATCACTAGAAGGTGGAGAAGTAAAAAAAATCTTAGAGAAAAGGGAGAGGAAGGACAAGTTTGACAGTATAAGTAAAGGTAAGAATAAGTGTGGCGCCGAAACCGGTTTGTCTCAGTGGATAGAGCGTTGGCCTGCGGACTGAAAGGTCCCAGGTTTGATTCCGGACAAGGGCATGTATCCTGGTTGCGGGCACATCCCCAATAGGGGGCGTGCAGGAGGAGGCTGATTAATGTCTCTCTCATGGATGTTTCTGATTCTCTATCCCTCTCCCTTCCTCTCTGTAAAAAATCAATAAAATGTATTAAAAAACAAAAAAAGAATAAGTGTGGCAAGAGCTATAAACCAGATTGGAGTATATACTATGTTGAGCACCAGAGGGAAATAACATCCCAGTATTTCCTCTGTGGTCTGTCCCAACTATTGATCACTGACTTTGCTATGTAAGGAAGTTGGAACCATGGCAGGGGACTCTTCATAGTTCCAATTTCTATTAAGGCACTTTTCTTCCCTTGGTTTAACTCTGCCTGACCTGATCAGACTTTCCTATCTTGGACATGCAGGTGTAGAAGGCATTGCTGTTTGACCAGAGACACTGGTAGCAAACAGGGGGACAGTAAGGATAAATCCTATTGTTCTCAAATTTCAGTTTATCAGGGTGAATAATTACTGCTTAAAAAGTCTGGAGTGGGGCAGGGAATCTGCATTTTTTAACAAGTACCTATGATTTTGTTGCAGGTACTCAGTGGGAACAGATTTTCTTTTTTAAAAAATATACTTTATTGATTTTTTACAGAGAGGAAGGGAGATGGATAGAGAGTTAGAAACATCGATGAGAAAGAAACATTGATCAGCTGCCACCTGTATACTCCCTACTGGGTATGTGCCCGCAACCAAGGTACATGTCCTTGACCAGAATCGAATCTGGGACCATTGAGTCTGCAGGCCGACGCTCTATCCACTGAGCCAAACTGGTTAGGGCAGAAACAGACTTTCTTTAAGAAACATTGCCAAAAACTAAAGCATAATGGAAAATAAAGTGCCAACATATACACAGTGACACATACATAAACATACTGTTTATGTATCCCTGGGCTTATTCATATTTTAGAATTTAACCTCTCTCATCTATGGCTCATATAAAATTCACATGGCTGTCATCTAAGGAGCAAGTTGTAGACATTCGGTTTTGGCATTTAGTTTTGTCTTCCCAACTAGATTGTAGTCACTTTAATGAGAGGGACCCCTCAGACTTTTCTTACTTTCCCACAGTAGGGTTGGAGACCAACTTTTTTCCCCAATTTAAAAAAAAAAAAGGTTTTATTGCCCTAGTGCCATGGTTGGCAAACTGTGGCTCGAGAGCCACATGCAGCTCTTTGGCCCCTTGAGTATGGCTCTTTTACAAAATACCATGGCTTGGGTGAGTCTATTTTGAAGAAGTGGCATTAGAAGAAGTTTAAGTTAAAAAATTTGGCTCTCAAAAGAAATTTCAATCATTGTACTGTTAATATTTGGCTCTGTTGACAAATGCGTTTGCAGACCACTGCTCTAGCGGGTTTGGTTCAGTGGTTAGAGTGTTGGCCTTTGGACCAAAGGGTTGTGGGTTCAATTTGTGGTCAGGGCATGTACCTTGGTTGTAGGTTCAATCCTCGGCTGTGAACAGAGGGAAACCAATAGATATGTCGCTCTTATATCAATGTTTCTCTCTCACTCTCTCTTTCCTTCATCCCTCCCTTCCACTCAAACTAAAAAACAAACAAACAAACAAAAAAGGTCAATGAAAAAAATATCCTCATTTCTCCAGTGAGGATTTTTAAAAATTAAAATTAAAAAATATATTTTTATTGAATTTCTTAGAGAAAGAGAAACATTATCAGTTGGCTGCCTCCTGCATGTCCCCTACTGGGACTTGAGCCTGCAATCTGGGCATATGCCTTGACCAGGAATTGAACTGTGACCTCTTGGTTTCTTGATTGATGCTCAACCACTGAACCATATTGGCCGGGCTTTCCCCCCAATTTTTAAAAAATTGATTTTTCAATTATAGTTGATGCCCAATATTAGAGACCATCTTTAAAGTTGGATGATATCTGGAATGTTCAGGATAAATCTGACAACCTTCTTAAAAAACTTGGAAGCCATTTGATATTTGGAACCTTGTATTAGTTTTCTAGGGTTCACATAATAAAGTACCACAGATTGAGTGACTTAAACAATAGAAATTTATTTCTTCACAATTCTGGAGACTGTAAGTCTGAAAATTAAGGTGTTCCCAGGGGAGGTTTCGTCAGAAGCTTCTCTCTTTGGATTGTAGATGGCCATCTTCTCCAGCATAAGAGCAACAATTCTGGCAAATGCTCCATCAATTTGTGATTCACGGATGGTCTCTCCTCTTGTGTGTCTGTGTCCTAGTTTCCTCTCTTTATAAGGACACTAATCATTTGGAATTAGGGTCTACCTTAATGATCTCATTTTAATTTAACTTCCTCTTTAAAAATCCTATCTCCAAATATATTCACCTGAGGTGATGGGGATTAGGACTTCAACATATGAATTCTGGGACACAATTCATCCCATTATTGCTAGTTTCAGCTTCTAGAAATGTTCTACTCCCTTCTCTTCCACTTGTTAGTCTTGTATAGTAAGTTCTCTCCACCCTTTGGCTCTCCTCCTCCGCTTTTTACTGACATAATGGCTTGTGTGGCAAGAACTCATGAAACAGCTCTAAGAGCCTACAGTAAAGATTGGCAGGTTTTGGCATGCACCACTTTGGAGTTGTTGAAATTTCAGGTGTATTGTCTTAAAGCCACAGCTCTGCCCACTTATTTTAACATTTGATGGTGATAACTAGATTATTAGATCCTATGTGGTCTTGGTATATCCTAAGTCATCATTTGTTTTCTTTCACTGCAGCTCTTTTATTAGGCCTTTCCTTGGCTAGTTCTTTAGAGCTCAATTACTTCAAATATTCAGTGAGGTCAAAAGCAGGACATGTAATGGCTTGCTGAAATTTCATATAAGGATAGTTTTTGAGGGTAACCTGATTTTGCAGTGCTCCTAAGGTGGATAAACAGCAGCACTATTAAGAAGCAATTTGGGGGCCAGAGTTCCTATTCATGGGAAAGGCAGATGAAAAGAAAAGCAACCTCAAGATTTTTAATTCTTTCCAAAGTCACTTCCTTCATGCCAGCTTCAGAGACCACTATTAGGGAGAGGTAAAACTTCCCTCTTTCCAGGCTTTATTTTTTATTTTTTCCCCAGTAAGCCAAGTCAAACATCTTTAAGTTCTGATTTCCTTTGTTTGTTCAACTGACATGCATCCAGTGACAAACACAGCTATTGTGAAATGTGGGTCAGTGCTCTGTCAAGTCTACATCTTTCTAAATTTGTTTCTAGTCCCTAACATTTTAAAGTAGGTTGGTAATTCTTGGAGAAGCCACCACGTCATGGTATTGAGGGCTCCTAAATGAACATTGCTCCTTGTTGGTTAATCCTCCAATCTTCCTGTCTCTACTTGGCCCAAGAACTTCTGACCTCAGGTGTGTGTTTCTACCCTATGCATTTTTTGCCCTATGGCACAGAACTTCTTGCCAAATCATCCTCTGTACATCTCTTGGCCTTTAGCACAAGCTTGTGTAAGGATCAGAAACATACTCTGGGCACTCATTAAATCCTTGCGAAGGGTTAAACTCACTCCTTTCTTCTGAAGTGCAATTTTCTCTTTCCCCCTGTACAATAGTTGTATTATATGTTGGGCCTTCTTTTAGTTCCTATTACTTTTCAACACAGCCACCCTGAAAGTCTGCTATAAATAACGAAAAACTAGAGAAATTGGTTGGCTTCATCTGAAAGGTTTGGTGTAACCACAGTGGAAGTTGGGAGAGAGACTCAAATCCGGAAAGTCAGCAATTTACTGCCACGTATTTTCCCTGCTCAGGGCAGGCAGAAAAAACTGCGGTCCTTCACTCCATGCCCTTATTACTGAGGCTTGCCCTCACCGCTCCAGGATCCAGCAGCAAAGACTCTTTCGATGTGGGCTGCTTTGGGTCTGAGGAGCAAGCCAAGGGAGTCTGGTTGGTTATGTTGTTCCAGAATAGGGATTACTTAGCCTGCACTAACTTGCAAACCAACCTGTGTGATCCTGGGCAATTCACGATACCCACCTCTTCAGGGTGTTAGAATTGAACACGAAAAGATCCTCACGAGACCCGTACACCAATCGCTCTATTCAATCTTGCTCCGTTCTGGGCTCCCTTCCCACGCTCCCCTCCTGCTGGCCCCGGGCGTTTCTCTCCCCGGTCGGAGGTGCACGAAGGGCCGTTTCCCTCCCTCCCTCGTCCGCCAGAAGGGGGAGTGGCCGGCCGGCCCTGGACCCCGCACCCGCCCTCGGCAAAAAGGGCGGCGAAGGCCCGAACTAGGGCTCCGCGATCGCCCTAGACCCGCCCGCCTCCGAGCCGCTGGGTCCCGAATGGCAGAGCGCGCTCGGACCATCAGCATCGCCTCACATTGCCCCGCCCCGCGCCTCCTTCCCATTGGCTGTCGCCAGGCACTCGGAACCGCAGTTTGCTTCTCTACCGGCCGGACAGCGCGGCCGCCCGGAGTGGGGTCGGAGGTGAACAGCCTGGAGTAACCCCGGACGCAGTCAGCCCACGAGGCTCGCCGGCGGAGGTGGGAGGCGGGGGCGGGGCGGGGGCGGGGGCGGGCCGGCTCGCGTGAGGCCCCGCCCCTTCCCCGTGTGCCCGGCGGTCCGGCGCTGCGAGCCTGTCAGCCATCGCGCTGCTCGCCGCGCCTGCTCCCGCCAGCTCCGCCTCAGCGCAGGGGCTCTGGGACGCCGGGCCGCGGACTCGCCGCCGGGAGTGAGGTGAGGAGACCCCAGAGCTGGTGATTATGGCCTGGAGAGGAGCGGGGAGGGGGCCGCCCCCCATCTTCCGTCCGCCCGCACGCGGCCGGCTCCATCCCGCCGGACCCCCAGTCCTAGGCAGCCCAGCCCTCCCCGCAGCTCCGGGGCCTCGAGTTCCGCTCTCTGGAGTCACGGAGGGGCCTGGGGCCTCGGGGTGGGAGCGGAGACCCGGGACTGGGAGGCTTACAGCCCGGGGCCTCCAGGAAGGGGCTGGGATGTGGGCCCGGGGCTCTCGCGACCTCACTCCCGTGCTAGGTCCGACTCCTTCCTCTGACGACTCTCCGAGGCGCCTCTGCGCTAGGGAGAGGGGACAGACCCACGTGGGAGGGGGATGTGGCGGGTCGGGTCCAATTGCATTTAAAGTCTGCTAACTCTTGAGAGTGAGGTGTAGGTGCAGAGATCCTGGCTCCTGTGGCTCTCTGTGTCTTTGTACGGTGGTGCGAGCCAGGGCCAGTTGCTCCTTGCCAGACCTTGCCCCCAGGGTTTCTGGTTTCTGTGAGGGACTAGTAAATGTACTTTCCTGTTGTTACTCTCTTCTTCCCACTTGCTGTACTATTGGAGATAGGACGTCGGAAGGTGATGTGAGGCTAATTTCAGAGGAAAATGTGCGTCAAGGTCCTGCTCGGGTCAGTGCCAACATTATTTTTGGATTTGGACACAGAAAGTGGACACTCCTGGACACTTAGAATCAGCTCTAAATACCAGGGACTTTATGCAGGTCTTGTAGATTTTATAGAAGCATATGAGAATATAGCTGCTCCAACAGAGGGAATACTTTAATTTCAGATATTTTTGTTTTGGTGTTTAAGTCCAAAATCAAAAGATCCTAGGACTTCCTGATTAGTGAGTGCTATTTCTACTTAAGCAGTTTTTCAGTAATTTCCCGATGTGTGAAATAAACCTCATAACCTAGTCCTCAGTCTCAGAGGTTGGTCCCTTTAATCTCAATTTCTTTTCATTCATTTTTTTCCCCAACCTATGATACAGATTGAGCAACATGCTTACTTTGGTTACATGATTTCTTCTTTCTGGGTGGTAGGAATGATCTGACTTGTCTCTTTTTGGTGGGAATGCTTTGGATGTTTGTGATTGAGAATTATTTTTTTACTGCCTATTTGGCAAGCACTTTTAAGGAAAGTGTTGGAGTCTAATATACTAATACTAGAGGCCTGGTGCATGAAATTTGTGCGTTGGGTGAGGGGGGCTGACCCTCAGCCCAGTCTGCACCCTCTCCAATCTGGGACCCCTCGAGGAATGTCCAGTGGGATTGAGCCTAAACGGGCAGTGGGACATCCCTCTCACAATCCATGACTGCTGGCTCTCAACTGCTCACCTGCCTGCCTTCCTGATTGTCCCTAACTGCTTCTCCCTGCAGGCCTGATCACCCCATAACCACTCCCCTGCCAGCCTGTTTGCCCCTAACTGCCCTCCCCTGCAGCCTGGTCACCCCTAACAGCCCTTCCCTGCAGGCCTGGTCTCTCCCCCCCCCCCTCAACCTGCTCTCCCCTGCAGGCCTGGGCCCCCCCCATCTGCCCTTCCCTGCAGGCCTGATCACCCCCAACTTCCCTTCTCTGCTGGCCTGGTCACTCCTAACTGCCCTTCCTTGCAAGCTTGATCACCCACAACTGCCCTTTCTTGCAGGCCTCGTCCCTCCCAACTGCCCTTCCCTGCTGGCCATCTGGTGGTGGCCATCTTGTGTCCACATGGGGGCAGAATCTTTGACCACATGGGGCCAGCAATCTTGTGTGTTGGAGTGATGGTCAATTTACATAGATAGGATAGAGGCTTGGTGCATGGGTGGGGGCCAGCTGGTTTGCCCTGAAGGGTGTTCCAGATCAGGGTGGAGATTCCATTGGGGCGTGGGGCAGCATGGAGGAGGGGCCTGTGTTGGTTGCAGGCTGGCCACATCCCTCCCCCTATCCTCACCCCCTCCCCTGGTGACCCAAGTGAAAGCCCTGGTATCTGGGATTTATTTATCTTCTACAATTAAAACTTTGTAGCCTGGAGCAGAACCAAGCCTCCTGCTCACTCTGTGGCAGCCGCCATTTTCTGTTGGGATTTATTTATCTTCTATAATTGAAACTTTGTAGCCTTGAGTAGAGGCCTAGGCCCTCCAGGGTGTGGGGAAGCTTGGCTTCCTCCATCACCAAGGGCAACCCTAGCTTCCTGCTCTCTCCAGCTCCGTGGCTGTCGCCATTTTTGTTGGGATTTATTTATTATTTATATTGATTATCTTCTGTAATTGAAACTTTGTAGCCTTGAGTAGAGGCCTGGGCCCCCCAGGGTGTGTGGAAAGTTTGGCTTCTTCCATTGCCAGGGAAACCCAAGCCTTCCTCCTGCTTGTTCAGTGGCCACAGCCATCTTTTTGGGGTTAATTTGCATACTCGCTCCTGATTGGCTTTGTGGGCGTGGCTTTGTGGACATGGCTTGTGGGTGTAACAGTGATAGTTAATTTGCATATTACTCTGTTAATTTTATTAGGAGACTAGAGGCCTGTTGAATGATATTTGTGTAAGAATAAGACCCCTGGCTTCATTCTCAGCCACCCAGGAACCAGCAAGTCTCTACTCTCCACCCCAGCCACTCAGGAGCCAGCTCATCCTCATTCCCTGGCAACCCGGGAGCAGGCATGTCTCTGCTCCCGCCAAGAGCTGGAAAGTCCTTGCTTCTGTCTGGAGCACCACTCCAGTAGCTCCCTCTGGTGCCCCCCTTCCCTTTATAGCAGACTTCACACCGCTCTGTGCCTGCTCTGCGCCTGCAAATACAAATTAACCTCCATCTTTGTTGGGTTAATTTGCATACTCATTCTGATCAGCTGTGGGCATAGCAGAGTGATAGTTAATTTGCTTGTTTCTCTTTTCTTAAGTAAGATAGGATAGGGCAGGAAGGACAGCAGCTGCATTGTCCAGGTAAGTGCCTGCTTGTTAAAAGTAGCAAGTCTCTTCCCACTTTTTTTGACTTCATTTTCTCATTTCTAATGCTAGGAGGACTGGTGTGAATCCAAGAATAGTTACCCAATATTATAAAGGGAGTATATGTCAAAGACAAAGCACTTATTTACAAAGCCACTGGGTTTACTTGTGTTGCAGAAGTTTTGTTTTGAATTTACCAGTGCAGAAATATAAGTTGAATTGTTTTTAAAACTGGAGGAAGGATTGAGAAGTGATGGTATTTAGTTTAATGAACTTATAGTTCAGATGATGACTAGGTTATGTCAAAGAACTGGCATTGTGAAAGAGCCAGCCTCAGAGCTCTCTCTGATATTTACCTTTCTAAAGTGCTGTGAACAGGTTCAGGTGTAGAACATTATGTAAAATTCTACTACCTTTTCAGTTAGTGATTGGGAAAACATTTTGGCCATCACACAGACTGGTTTACAGGTCTGGGGCTAGTGTTTTTCTTTGAAACAATTTTAAAAAATATATAATGTACTAATAGTTTGGTTGTAGAAAGAAGTAAATTAAAATGAAAATTGTCGGAATAATACATTAGCATTTAGAATTTCTAATTGGAGGAGTCTTTTTACAATTCAGAAAAAAGGTTATCTAATAGCTATAGAAGCTATGCATCAAGCATTTTTCCAAACCCTTAAAACAAGATTTTGAAGAAGTGAATGAACCCTAAAGACTCATTGGTTGAAAAAGTTTCTGTAACTATGAGGTGACTAACATTTTTAAGGGAAGTATTCATTGATCTTTTACTCTAACATTATTGCTTAACTAGTTTTTGTTTGTTTCAATAAGTGTACAATTTAGTGACTATTCACTTCTTTATTGAATCTAATGGCTTATGTGAAGATGCTGTTAGTTAGGAACCTGACAAATAGTGTTATAAGGACGTTGCACTTAACACAAGGAATATAAATCTGATTGATACACTATAGGTTCTTATGAGTTAGTTCAACCAGTCAATCTTAGTATGTGTGCTCTAATGGTACACTTGTCTTACCAATTTTTTATTTATTCAAGTTATAAAGCCATCTAGTCTTGGAATGTTTAAGCAAGTGAAAGGTGTCTTCAGCAACAGCAGTGTTAAGTGCCTTGCCCAAAGATTGGTGGCTCCAACTGGTTTGGCCTTCCAATGATGTTATTTGGGACTTAGGTTCATTTCATTGTTTCCGAATGCCATATTCACCCTCCTTTATATAAGGAACCACAGTAATGTTTTTTTAAAAAATATATTTTATTGATTTCTTTTTTTACAGAGAGGAAGGGAGAGGGATAGGGAGTTAGAAACATCGATGAGAGAGAAACATTGATCAGCTGCCTCCTGCACACTCCCTACTGGGGATGTGCCTACAACCAAGGTATATACCCTTGACCGGAATCGAACCTGGGACCCTTAAGTCCGCAGGCTGACACTCTGTCCACTGAGCCACATTGGTTTCTGCACCACAGTAATGTTTACCATCAGATGACAATAGGAATTGAAATTGTTTGGCAGTACTAGTGATCATCCCAGAGAATAAGCTTGTATAAATGATTTTCATTTTCAAAATAACTCAAATGAGTTTATGGAGTTAAGTTTGAAAAGCAGAGTCAGGTTTGGAGAATCTTTTTCTGGAAATATAAGGTTTCATTTATGTGTATTTGGCTATCTCCAATGATAGAAATAGAGAGTATGCTCATTAATGAAGTTCCTAAAAATTACTCTGTTTTTGTAGAAAGCTTTCACATCTCTCCTTAGTCATAGAAGTTGGCACACATGCATATGTATGTATTTACACACATGCCAAATTGGGGGGATAGTAGGTTGATAGGAGCTTGATTAGTTTTCAAGTTTAATAAGAATAATATCAGTAGATTAGCACCAGGAGGATAGATAGCTGGTTTGTGTTTTGTGTGTCAACATTTAGTGGTATTCCTGGCCAATCCAGAGAATGGGGTGGGGGGTAGGCAACAATAAAAAAAGCAATGTGTTTTCAAAGAAGAAATTTTTATCTTGAGACAGTTTAGATGGTAGCTGACACATCTGAATCATGGCTCCAGCTTTTTCTAAATACTGTTGTTCTATCAAGTAATATTATAAGGGGAAATTGATTCATAATCCCAAAGCTTTTTGAATTCACAAAATGGCTTTTTACCGGGAAGCATCTAAATGTTTCTAGGTAATAATATTTGAAATAAACACATTTTTCATGTCTCCTAGTTTTGTAATTCAAATGTTAACTGGAATTCCTATGAAACAGCCTGCAGAAGCCTAGTTTCCACACAACGTTGTATTGGTAGTAGATCTAAAACGATTGGAAGAAATAACTTTTTCCAGCTTCATTGAGGAGATAACAGAGTCAATTACATATATTAAATAAGGGAATGACATGGTCATTGTCTACTTAAATTCTCAGGCAGATAGGAGGTAAAGGATCAGAGTGGCATGGAATTGAGTAAAACTTTATATATATATATATTTATTGATTTCAGAGAGGAAAGAAGAGGAGAGATAGAAACATCAATGATGAGGGAGAATCATCAATCAGCTGCCTCTGGCACAACCCCTGCCGGGGATAGAGTCCAAAACTTAGGCATGTGTTCTTATCTGGAATAGAACCATAATCTACTGGTTCATGGGTCGAGGCTCCACCACTGAGCTTTACTGGCTGGGCTGGGTAAAACTTTCTATTAACATATTGAAAATCTTTAGTGATTCACTGATTTGAACAAATAGTGATACATGCACATAGTTCAGAATTTTAAACATATAAGAGAGAGAAAACAAATGTAATAAAAACATATATAGTGACGTTCTCCATACTAATTTCGTCCCTTTACTAGAGACAAGCAGTGTTATTAATATCATTATAGTTTCTTAATACTAATGATCAGATATATTTATTTAAATGTATTTATTTTTAAATAGAGGTTTTATTCATATTCAAACAAATGTTCCCCACTCTGCTAATTTTTTAAGTACAAATTACATATGCATACTTTACATACTGTTCTTCACCTTTGGTTTCTTCACTTAAACTATTTTCAACTGATGCGCTGCAAGCATTTTTAAAACATGTACATAACTGTTTAGTCAGGGGCACTGACCTGTTTTCCATTAGATTATCAAATTAAATAATGACAACAGCCAACACAATGGCCTACCAGTGTGAATGAATCAAAATTTTACATAGCTCAAACTACATAACTGGGTAAATCTTAATTCCCCAATTAACATACCTATACTGTCCCCAGTCTTGTTGCTTGTCATTCAGGGTCTTCTCTTAGAAGTTCTGGATTTCCCTATCTGTGAAATAGGTTCTTTCCTTATATTTTCTTCACCCCAAACCAATGGAACTATGTCAGTCAACTGTGAAACTTAATATTCAGATCTCTGGGTCTCCAGCAGCAATTTTGATTCTCAGTTGATCTGGGGTGGATTTTAGACATACTATGTTTTTTTTAAAAGCTCGAGAGATGATTGTTATAATTAGTCAAATTTGAGAATTTCTACCTTGGATACAATTAAATTGTTAGGCCTACAAGGAAACCCTGGATTTGGGGAGTAACTAGAGATTCTTTGGTCTCTTAAGAGTTTAGGGACTTAGTGTAATAGGAGATCTGTCTTTTCTCTTTCTTTGTGGGTAGGTATAGCCATTTTATTGATTTTAGAGAGAGGGGGAGAGCAATATCAATTGGTTGTCTCCCAAACACACTCTAACCATGGATTGAACTAGCAATCTAGGTATACTAGTATGTCCTGACTGGAAATTGAACCGGCATGGGACACCGCTCCTACCAAGTGAGCCACACTGACCAAGGCGGGTAACATAATCTGTGCCTGACTGGGTTGTACCGAATCTAGTGGTTTTCTTCTGTTTTGATGAAATACTGGAAATCATAGAGTTGAAATGTGTTCATCTAAGTATATATAGAAGAGCCACATTGTGAAATTATAATATTGGATTATTGTTTAATACTTTATGAATAAAAAGTCTTTGAGCATATAAATGTTTTTGATTCACTGATTTGAACAAATAGTAAACAACTAAACTTTATGCTTCAAGTTCAATAATAGATTTGACCAGAAAATCGTACTTTGAGTATTATTACTTTATATTATGCTGAGCAAAATAATTATTGATAAATTTTGAATTTCTTTTAAAAAATACTTCAAATATCTCTCCCTTTTTTTTTTTTTTAGTTCTTTTTGGAAGTGGATATCTGCTCAGACAGTAAGAATTATAAGAGGTCAGTTACACATAATGCTGCTTGTTTTCAGTGTTATAAAAATGTAATGCTCATGTGCTAAAATATTAATGTGTAGGCTTTTATGTTAAAAGTTGCCTTCCACAAAAGAATATATGCAATTTTAGGGGGGATAACTTGAGTGAACAAGTCTGACAGTGATAGTATGCCACCACCTTTTCTCTTTCATTCAGAGTTAGAATCTGGAAGTGGGACGAACTGTAGAGTATCTTCTAGAGTGTCTGGACAGCTACTCAGTGATTTTCCATATATGACCTCTCTTCTTCTGATGGTTTGTTGGCTTGTGCCTGGGCATATATTCAGTAGAGCTGCTGGTTGGTAGAAAGGTCTTTAGCTGTTGACACTGGGCTGCTTCCAATCTTTGCAACCCTTTAGGGAAGGCTGTCTTCATGTTCTTAGCTAGGAAAGAAAAATTTGAAGTTGACTTTTTAGAGACTTTCATTTATTAGTCAATCCCTTTTCTTCCATGGAATCAGAGAAATGCTTCTTATTTATTTTATTTTTTAGTTTAGTCACCTGATTTTGGACAGGCTATAACGTAGAATCTGTCCCTGAATACCTTACTTATTTCTCTTGTGAAGAAGGCAGCCATTATTTTCTGTTAGCTGAAATGGAGGTTTTAAAAAAAATCTATTGTTCTTAAACTTGATTACGAACTGCTCTAAAATATGAAAGCCTTTTTGCTACTGTACTTTCTGATGTTTGGAATGGTCATCTGTTAGAACTTCTTCCTCCCTTTCTCCTCGCTCTCTAACCCCCTTTTTAAATAATTTGGTTTTCTTTTAATATTCTGGAAGTGAACCATTTATAAAATTTGGAGACATTAAACAAAATTTTTTTAAGGAAACTTAATATTCCAAGGGAGAAATGTATAGAAAATTTAGATGTCAAATTTGCATGATATTTTTATATTTTGATTCTAGGTTTAAACATAAAGTTAGCTTAAGTAATCTTTAATTCACTTTTAAGAAATATCTGTAGGTATTTTTTTAGCATTCCTGGAAATTTATTATTACTGCTTTATTCTTCTAGCACAGTAGTTCTCAAACTTTAGGACTTGGTAAAATATTGATTATTGGGCCCCAACTTATAGGTTCTGACACTGTTTGTGGTAGGGCCCAAGAATTTGTACTCTTTTTAAAAAATATATAT
The DNA here is from genome assembly GCA_011751065.1 of Lasiurus cinereus. Taxonomy (NCBI): domain Eukaryota; kingdom Metazoa; phylum Chordata; class Mammalia; order Chiroptera; family Vespertilionidae; genus Lasiurus; species Lasiurus cinereus. Next base: position 16,211,997 of record JAAGEH010000016.1, on the reverse strand, counting down.
ATTTTATTGATTTTTTACAGAGAGGAATGGAGAAGGATAGAGAGTTAGAAATAGCAGTGAGAGAGAAACATTGATCAGCTGCCTCCTGCACACACTCTACTGGGGATGAGCCCACAACCAAAGTATATGCCCTTGACTGGAATCAAACCTGGGACCCTTCAGTCTGCAAGCTGACGCTATATCCACCTAGCTAAACTGGTTAGGGCAAGAATTAGTACTCTCAATGGATTCCCAGGTAATATTTCTCCTGATCTAGAAACCACACTTTGAGAATCAGTATTCTAACATTACAAATATGTTTTATTTTTATAAATGAACAAGCTCTGATTCACAAATTGCACAAAAATAATGGTGCATGTGTAATTTTAACATGTTTAGTGGTGATTCCTGAGCATTTTAAAATCTTGATGTTTTGTCTAATGTCAAAGAACACTGTTCTTTTATGCCTCAAAGTGGTTTATAGCATATGAAATTTATTAATAAATTTCTTATTACCTGTTGACATATCAGCTCTTAGAGCACCTCACAATCAGGATTGGGAATCATTATTCTCTGAATTAAAATTGTAGATTAGGCCACAAGCTGTTTAAAACTAAGTTGATGTGTAGTTTTAAAGTGTTTTTAATAGGGATTTTGGAATGACAATAAATATAATTTTTTTTAGTTTGGTCTTTATTGTAGTGGACCTAGAACTGTGTTTTGGTCTTTGTTAGTTTTCTAGGATTGGCAATATCTAATCCTAACTAGGAAGGCCCTGTATCTGGAAAACATATCCTTAATTGAGATGACACCTTCATTATTTTAATTATAGATTTAAATTTGATAGTAGATTCACTTTCTCCCTATCACTGTTAGCACATTAGAGCCAAAAGCTGATATTTTGAGAGTGAATTTTTGACAGATGCAATTTAAGAAAACTCATGGGGACAAGTAAAGAGTTTTTTTTTTTTAATTAAAAAAGAATATCCATCTGGAGTTTGTTTTAAAGTAAAACTATATATTTATGTGTGTCCATGTATGTAGAATATTCACTATGTAGTATGTGTATATTTATATATAAACAGTTTATATATATATTTATACATAAACACACTTATATAAAATTTATAGCCTCACTACAGTGCAGTGGTTCTCAACCTTTTTTAATGCTGTGACCTTTTAATACAGTTCCTCATGTTGTGGTGATCCCCAATCATAAAATTATTTTCGTTGCTACTTCATAACTAATTTTGCTACTGTTAATGAATCATAATGTAAATATCTGTGTTTTCTGATAGTCTTAGGCTCTACAGCAGCGGTTCTCAACTTGTGGGTCGTGACCCATAGGTTGAAAACTGCTAGCAAGGTCGCCTAAGACCATCGGAAAACAGATATTTGCATTATTTTTTGAAAATAATTTTTTTAGAAAAATATATTTTATTGATTTTTTACAGACAGGAAGGGAGAGGGATAGAAAGTCAGAAAAATCGATGAGAGAGAGACATCGATCAGCCGCCTCCTGCACGCCCCACAGTGGAAATGTGCCCGCAAGCAAGGTACATGCCCCCGACTGGAATCAAACCTGGGACCCTTCAGTCCGCAAGCCGACGCTCTATCCACTGAGCCAAACCGGTCTCAGCGAAAATAATTTCTTGAGGAAACAGGAATTATTTAGGCAGAGTTACTATGATGTAGATTTTCTTCCCTTGTAGAAAACAAAAGCCCTGAAATAGAATAGCTAAGGAAACAAATTCTCAAACTCTGCCTTGCTTCCAAGTACAAGCTGTGGTGTACTAGGTATTACCTGTAGCTATCTTTAGATATAGGTTATTATCTATAACCTGCTTCATTTTCTCCATAGCTCTGAGAGCTCATTTTGAAGAAAGAATGGACGAGCCATCCTCCTTGGCCAAACCTCTGGAGCTGAACCAGCAGCACTCCCGATTCATAATTGGTTCCGTGTCTGAAGATAACTCGGAGGATGAGATTAGCAGTCTGGTGAAGCTGGATCTACTGGAGGAGAAGGAGGGCTCTCTGTCACCCGCTTCTGTCAGCTCGGATACGCTCTCTGATATGGGGATCACTAGCCTACAGGATGGCTTGGCCTTACATGTAAGGTAAGAGAAGTTTAATGTTTTACCCATTTAATCTGTCCTGCTTTCACTGAGTTTGTTCTGAAAAGAGTAAGAATAATTTTATCCAAGATTGCTTCTTCTTTTCCTGTGTTACTGGTCTTAAAGCTTTGATGAGTAAGTGGAAAATGATGTACTTTGTCTGGAGTATAGTTTTTCAAAGTATCTTTTCCTAAACATTCCTCTCAACTTTTTCTGGTTCTTTCTACATAACTTGGTCTTTTACTTAGACCTAGAGAATGAGAGTTATGGTGAGGAATTTCAGTCTCTGTATTACTTTGATTACAATTATTGTAACTATCTCGATGATTGACAGGACTTTTGCTAGGGTGGGCAAATTTGTAGTAATATCTCTTTGAACTACTTCATTATATCAGGAAGTTATTTTCTATTTCTGACTGGGCCAGTATTCAATTAAGAGCTGTAGTAGAAACAAGTGATTGTTATAGAGCTCTTCTTTTGTTCTAGAAATGCAACTCCCTATAGGCAATTGAGAATATCAGTAAATAGTAACTCTGGATTATTCTTATTTGTTGATGTTTGATTATACAACTAGTGTGTGACCTTTGGTCATTTGCTTTGGATTAAAAGTTATGGATTAGTAGTTCTTGGTTTTCACTGTACATCCGAATCATTTGGGGAGCCTTAAGAAATGAACCCTATCACCGCCGATTCTGATTCATTTGATAATGGCTTGGCTTGGAGCTGGGGCAATTTCTTTTAAAGCTTTTCAGATAATTTTAATATGTAGCCGAGGTTTATATTATAGGTCTAGCCTAGATAAACGTAAGTTAGGGTGGATATTACTGTTGTTATTATCTTGATGCTTCTATCATTAATGGATTATAAAGTAATTCAATTCCTTTTTTATATACTCAAGATATATACTCTGTACTTAACAGATTCCTAGAACTGTAATGAACCAGAGATAACTTGGTCTAATTTCTTTACGTAAATAGATGAGAAAACTGAGGCCTAAAGAGGGGAAATACCTTGCTTAAGGGATCATGTCTGTTTTTATGTAAACATCTTTAATATGTTTTATTCCTTTTTTAGAGAGAGAGGAAAGGAGAGGGATAGAGAAATAGAAACATCAATGATGAGAGATTGGCTGCCTCCTGCATGCCTCCTATTGAGGATCAAGCCTGCATCCGGACATGTGCCCTGACTGGGAAGAGATCTAGTGATCTCCTGGTTCATGGGTCGATGCTCAACCACTGAACCATATCACCATTGGGCTAATACTGGTGATTGTGTCTTCCCCCTCACGATCATCTGTAAATGTGTTAAGGTTGTGCCTTGTGGAACTACTTGCTTTTAGAGGACAGAGGACCAATGATTTAAAACCTTCTACAATGGATAATCACACCCCACCAAAAATTGTTCTCAAAATGTCACAGTGTCCTGTTGAGAAAGATTGGGTTAAATTTAAAACCCAGCCCTAGCTGGCATTTCTCAGTGTTTAGGGCATTGTTCCATCCACCAAAGAGTTGGGTTTGATTCCTAGTCAAGAGCATGTACCTGGGTTGCAGGTTCAATCCCTGACCCCAGTTGGGGCTGTGTGAGAGGCAACAAATTGATGTGTCTCTCTCACGTCGATGTAGTTTTTTTTTTCTCTCTCCCCCCTCTGTCCCTTCCTTCTACTCTATTAAAATCAGTGGAGCCCCAGCTGGTTTGGCTCAGTGGATAGGGCATTGGCCTGTGGATTGAAGGGTCCCTGGTTCAATTCCAGTCAGGGGCACATACCTGGATTGCAGGCTTGATCCCCACTGAGGGATGTGCAGGAAGCAGCCGATCAGTGGTTTTCTTTCATCATTGATGTTTCTATCTCTCCCTCTCCCTTCTTCTCTAAAATCAATAAAAATATATTTTAAAAATCAGTGGAAAAAATACCCTTGGGTGAAGAATAATAAACCAAAAATTTTTAAAAAAATATTTTATTGATCTTTTACAGAGAGGAAGGGAAAGGGATAGGGAATAGAAACATCGATGAGAGAGAAATATCAATCAGCTACCTCCTGCACACTCCCAACTGGGAATGTGTCCGCAACCAAGGTATATGCCCTTGACCAGAATCGAACTTGGGACCCTTCAGTGCGAAGGCTGACGCTCTATCCACTGAGCCAAACCAGTTAGGGCCAAAAATTTAAATCCTTTTTTTTTTTAAAAATATATTTTTTACTGATTTTTTACAGAGAGGGAGGGAGAGGGATAGAGAGTTAGAAACGTCAATGAGAGAGAGACATCCATCAGCTGCCTCCTGCAGGACCCCCACTGGGGATGTGCCTGCAACCAAGGTACATGCCCTTGACCGGATTCGAACCTGGGACCTTTCAGTCTGCAGGCCGACACTCTATCCACTGAACCAAACCAGATTCGGCCAAAAATTTAAATTCTTAAAGCTATACAGCACCTTAAGAATTTGTCTAATATGAGACCATGTGAAACAATATTCTTTGTTGGATTTGGAAATTGTGAGTTTGGCAATGGTAAGATGGATAGCATTATAGAAAATTCAGCTAATGATATTACAAGGCAGTTTATAGTTGCCAAGTCATTCCCAAAGTTGGTGGCTCTTATTGCAAAGACTGTGTGATCAGTGGTATGTGTGCCTGAGAATTTGTTTGCATGCCCTATTATTGCAAAACTCATTCCCATAGCTTGTGGAGGAGCTATGGATTAAAGTGTGATCAGTATCTTGTGTAGGAGATAGTGCCACTTCCCACTCATTTCTCAGCTAGCTGATGTTCCAGTATAAAACAAAGTTATTTCTTAAATCACTTGTGAATATGGTGTCCTTGGGATAATTTAAATTGAGTCAAATTTATTTGATGTTAGCAAGAACTCTGTTCTGACATCTGCCACCAATTAGCTATGCCACCATACCAATTTATAGTATCTCTTTGGACTCATTTTCCTCATTTATGAAAATGAGTATATTGGTTCAGGTACTCCTTTTCATTCTCAACCCAAAGTTCCTGAGTGAATAGCCTAATCCTTCACAGATGATATTGATGAAAGGGGCAGGTACATTTCTAAGAAATGGTAACTGGAGGTAATCTAAAACCAAGTGAAGTGATTGCCATTGAATAGGATAGGAGTGGGCCTCTCAAGTTTAGGGTTTGGTTTTAGGTGAGAAATGAGAAGTTTGTGAGAATGATGGATAGGCGGGAATATCTTTCTCGTCTTTTCCGGAGATGGTGATGACTTGCATCACATATTTTCTAGAGTACGCATGAAAGACTGGATGAATCACTTTCTAAGCTTTATGAACCAAACATTAGAAAATTAGAAGCCTGGTGCATGGATTCATGCACATTGAAATTAATTAGAAGGAATATTTTAATATCACTATTTTCCCTTTCTCTATAATAGAAGTGTCAACCAAATTCACAATCGACAATGATTGAAACACATGGGTGCAATTGGTGCCAGTGAGAGCTTTATATGTATCATGCATGCACGAGTCAACTTAGCCTTTTATATGTATAGAATAAACTTGCTTAATTAGATCTGCTTTCTGATTTAGCTAAACTTTTTCCAGCTCAATGAAGCACCCCAACTATTCTTTTAGGTAATTGTCAACAACACGAAGCAGACAAAGGATAAAATATTTAACTGCAGCAGTGTTTGACTATATTCTGAGCAGTGAGAAAAGCGTGAAGTCATTTTCAAGTTCTACCATTTCTTACTTATTTTTAGTCGGTCAAGTTTCTAAACTTTCTAAATCTCCGCTTTCTGGCTAATGAAAAGAAAATAGGATTCTGACTTCTGTGAGGATCAAATGAGATGAGGTACATGAAAATGCTTCACAAACATTTGGTTAAAGTGTAATATGTTTGCAACTGGTTATAAAGCAAGTCCTGTTCCAGGGTTGAAGACACTGCAAAGATGCTAGTCGCTAGGAAGAAGAAGCTAGGCATTGCTATGTGTGGTACCCACAGCAACCATTTCCAGGCTGGGTTGGGCTGTGGGCTGCATTTTGTGCCAAGGGGTCTTGGTAGCATTGGCTGCGATTTGGTGGGGTGTCACTCTGGGGTGGTGGTAGGGCCTGTGGCCCACTTGGGGGAAGCCGAGTGTTGGTTTATTGGCCCTAGGGCGGTGGTGCTGGCCAGTACGCATCATGGCAGATCCTGAATTGAGCGTCTGCCCCCTGGTGGTCAGTGCATCTCACAGCTACCAGCCGGAGGGACCCTTAGCCTTTTATATATATGGATAGTACCCAAGAAAGTTACAGGTTGGTGGGACTATACATTGTATATTCCTCATTGTAGACAACTATGCTTTTTTATTTGTAGTTAAGATCAGCTAGATTGATATATTTCTGAACCTCATTATTGATATTTAATTGAACTTTTGAGAAGAAAAACCATTTAAGACTGAGTGTAGGCATCTTAATTTTGATAACATATGATTTAGTGGCATATAATAGAGCCATCTAGTTGTATGGATATTGACATTTGCATCTTGGATACCACTTGAGATCAGATTGTTCTGCATGCTTACAATGCAGTCTAAATTTACATCAGCCTACGCTACCTACCAAACAAAGATTGTAATCAGTTTTGTCAACAAGTATGCTGAATTCCTGGTTGAGGTCCAACTGGAATCACATTAGCCCCACAGTTGGATCTTTTACCTCTAGGGTATGTGATTTAAAACTTTATCTTATAATTCATGTTATGGTATTTGAAACTCCATCTCAGTTTTCCCCTAAACTTCTTAATATATATACGTGTGTGTGTGTGTGTGTGTGTGTGTGTGTGTGTGTATACACACTCAAAATATCAAGTGGCCAACATTTTATGCTTAGCAAGCATCTAAGGTTAATGACTTAATTGGAAAACAATCTGTAATTGCTGTTGTTTGTATATGTATAAATCCAGCATATAATTTCTGTCTCTGGATTTAAGACAAGTGATTGCTACTTTGGAAGGAGTGAGTGATTAAGTTCATTCAGAAAATGCTCCTTGAAGATGAGGTATAGTCCTATCTCCTTTCTGGTCTAGAAAGAAAAGTACTTTTCTTTTTTTATATTTCCTAAAATTCATGGTCAATAAAAATAAATCATACAGAATTGTATTATAGATCTTCATTCATAGGAAATAATGATGAGGTTAGATTCTGAGAGAATTTAGGAGTAGCTTTTAGCGCTTGCTGTCATTGGGTCAAGAGGGAAGTTAAGGGGACAAAAGTAGTGACATGATTTGATCAAAAGCTATAAAGAACAGATCTTTTTAGTTTTAACTGTATATTTGTGTTTGACCTAGAAAGAAATACAGATTTTCTTCTCTTTTTAGTCTCTTACTTTAAACTCCTGAGTTTGAAGCAATTTCATTTAAATCTAGTGATGGAGGTAAAATTAAATAAGAGCAGCAAAAGCTTTTGGAAAAGTAAAATGTGCCATACTAGTGTAATATGACATTCATTATGGAGGATACTCATTACTAGTGTAATATGATATTCATTTACTTTTTTGTGAGGTAAAAATTGTTAACTGTAAAAACCTCTAAGTCTTTTGCAAATTAGAGATTAAAACTTGGAAATTTAGATTTGAAAAACTTTTGATTACAGCAAATATATTATTAGTGTTATAATGTAGATGTCAATGTAAGAAATGTCCAAACATTTTTATAAGAGAATTTTTATGAGTTTATTTGAGCTAAAATTGACAATAATTGCCAGGAAGCAAGATTTGAAATGGCCTAATGAATGACAGTTGCACAATGAAAAAAAATGCATTTGAAATTAAGGAGGGAAGTAAGGAAGACTACATGAGAAGGATGGGAGGAAGCAATATATATATGTGTGTGTGTGTGTGTGTGTGTGTGTGTGTGTGTATTGAATTAAAGGATCCTTAACAAGAATATGTATTTTCTTGAGGGTGATTATGTTTATTTCAAAGGTATATGGATCTAGATGCACAGAAGCAATGGACAGGGCTTGTTTAAGGCAAAAATAAACCTTTTATTAAAAAAAGTTATATGCCTGGGGCATGCTACACATCATGACCTTGCCCAGATAGGAATTTATGGTCAGATCACCCAGAGAGGTCACTTTCCGTAGAATCCTTTTCCATTCACAAGAATAACCATTATTGAGAGGGCAGGAAATTTCATTTTCCCATCCTATCTTTTGGCTCATCATTTCCAAGCTTCAACATGGGAAATGTATATATATATATTAATATGCAGTGTCCCTTTGGGAGTTCAATTGCTTGCTTTGACATGCACTCACCACCAGGGGCACCGTGGAACGAAGGAAGGTCCTGGCCAGCAGGCAGAACCCTCCCCGCCACCACCCCGCACCCCCCCATTGGCCCTGATCACCACCAGGTTTGGGGACCCTACCCGTTTACAAATTTTGTGCACTGGACCTCTAGTTAATAAAACTGACTCTAGGTTTGAGATTATATTTTGGTTATGCTTCTTGGTTGGCCTGTGAGAGTGTTCTTATGTTTTGACTTCCTTAGCATTTCTCATTTAGCCTCCCTGATCTTTTGCTCCCCAAATATTTTACTCTCAATGCTCCTTCCTTGATATTCTGAGGTTTCCAGTTGTCATAGTGCCTTAGAAGTGAGTAGAAAGAGAAGGTCATTACTGTGACTTGGTACTCTTGCTGAGAGCAGTAGTTTCTTCTACCTCCTACTCACTCCTTTCCCTTCATACAATCAGAGCTGTCTATGTATGTACAGTCTGCAGAGTTGATTCTGTAATTCTAATTTTCTAAATGAAACTATGAATATTGTAAATAGGGCTCAGGACAGATGCTTGACAGTGTTAATTTTATGTAATGCTGTGTTTCCTGCTCTTTTTTTTCTTCCTATTAACATAAATTTACAAGTGGTTTGCTACTTAAATTTTTAAAAATTGTTAGATACCCTGTTTCCCCGAAAATAAGACAGTGTCTTATATTAATTTTTGCTCCCAAAGATGCGCTAGGTCTTATTTTCAGAGGATGTCTTATTTTTCCATGAAGAAGAATACGGTACACATTTATTGTTGAACAAAAAAAAGGAAATTTACTACCTGTATACGGTACGGTAGTAGTTGTCATAACAAATCAGCTCACTGATTGGCCGCAGCACAGCCAGAGCTGTTCAGGCAGTGCGAGATCTCCTTAAATCAGGAGTCAGATGCTTTATGGTAGCTTTGGGGGCCTTATATTCCAGGGAGGCCTTATGTTCAGAGGAGACCTTATTATCGGGGAGGTCTTATTTTCGGGGGGGATGCCTTATATTACAGTGAGAGGCAGAACTGGAAGTAGAGGTCTTATTTTCGTGGGATGTCTTACTTTCAGGGAAACAGGGTATAGAGAAAAATTGGAGATCCAAAAAGTATAAAGAAAGAAATATAACAATCCAATCATTCTGTGATAACTGCTATTAATATTTGATGTTTCCTTCCAGTGTTTTTTACCCATTAAGGAGAAATTTCATTAAAGAATACATACTTAGATGATATTATAATGAATATACATCTGTTTCCTGTTCTTTTTTTTACATAATATTATTTTCCCATGCCATTAAAGTCTTTTATAAACTTAATTTTTTAATTTAACTTTTTATTTTGAAATAATATTATATTTAAAAGAATTGACAAAGACAGCACAGAGTTCCCATTTGTCTTTCACTCAGCTTTTCCTAAGTTAGCATTTTGCCTAATCACAGTTCATTTATCTAGAGTTGTCAGATTTAGCAAATAAAGATATAGGATTTCCAGTTAATTTTGAATTTCAGATAAACTGACTGATTTTTTAGTATAAAAAATTAAATACTGCAAATACTGCATGAGACATATTTATGAAAAAAAGGATTGGTTGTTAGTCTGAAAATCAAGTTTAAGTGGGCAGCCTAGCTTGGCTGTGGCTTAAGTGGTTGAGCATCAACTTATGAACCAGGAGGTCAAGGTTCAATTCCCAGTCAGTGCTGGTTCCTGGGTTGTGAGTCTATCCTCAGTAGAAGGTGTGTGGAAGGCAGCTGATCAATGATTCTCTCTCATCATTGCTGTTTCTATCTCTTTCTCCCTCTCCTTTCCTCTGTCTAAAATCAATAAAAATATATTTAAAAATAAAGTTTTACAGATAATTGAAAATTTACTTTTAAAATGGGCATCCATTTAATGTCCTTTCAAAAGGTAACCCTGCATTTATTAAAGCTAAGTAATTAACATTGGCACAGTACTTTTGTTTATTTTTTTAAATTGATTTTAGAGAAAGGAAGGGAGGCGGGGGAGAGAGGGAACGAGAGAGAGAGAGAGAGAGAGAGAGAGAGGGAGAGAGAGGGAGAGAGAGAGATTGCTTTCCATATGCGCTCTGGAGATTGAATCTGCCACCTTTTGAGCCATGCCAGCCAGGGCTGGTACAGTACTTTTAAGTAAACTACTGACTTTATTTTATTTTCAACTCTATCTCCAACCTTTCTAGTAGAGATACACTATGTACTTCTAATTTCTGAGTTTTTCCAGAGTGCGAAAGTAGAGTTATGCTTGTTTCTAAGTGGTTTTCCCTATGATTGGCTCGTTAGTTTTTGAGGCAGTTAATTCTTGGCCAGCCACTCTCTTTTTTCCAATAATTTTTTGATATCTCTAATCTGTTGGGTCTCTATTTCCATTCTCTCTGTTCTTATGCTTTTATGCATCTTTTATTATTTTATTAGTGGCCTGATGTACAGATTCATGCACATTGAAAGGAAATTAATTAGAAGAAATATTTTAATATCATTGTTCTCCCTTTCTCCATAATAGAAGTGTCAGAAATGAAGTATCAGAGATGCATCATGACAATAGTTGGTCTTCAGATGCTTTCTTTCAGCTTTAGAACATCAATAAAAACAACCAAAATCATTATCGACAATGACAGATCAAAACACACATGTGTGATTGGTGCCAGCGAGAGCTTTGTATGTATTGGACATGCCCGAGTAAACGTTTATGTTTGAATTACCAGTGTGTGTCATATGTACTGGCCAGTTGGTTAGTCGGATGAATGTACGGTTGGTCACTTAGCCTTTTATACACACACACACACACACACACACACACACACACACGAGGCCTATTGCATGGATTCGTGCACCAGTGGGGTCCCTCAGCCTGGCTGGGATGAAACCGGCTTTCCAACATTCCCTGAGGGGTCCTGGATTGCGAAAGGGCGCAGGCCAGCCCAAGGGACTCCACCAGTGCACAATCGGGGCTGGGGAGGGACCACAGGAAGGCTTCAGGGCATGTCTGGCCCATCTTGCCCAGTCCCAATCAGCAAGCTGCTGGTTGTAGTGTTTGCGTCCTGGTGGTCAGTGTGCATCATAGCAATTGTCAAATAGTCCCACACTTAGTGTATTAGGCTTTTATTATATAGGATATAGATTGTCATTTTGTGTGTGATTTTGATAGGGAACAGTAATAAACAAATGCTCAACCTGCCATTTTCAATCAATAGGTAATCCCATTTACGTTCTAGTTACTGCTATTAGGCTTCTGCATTTACAACGTCACTGAAACTAAACTTAGAAAACTCACTAGTGAACTCCTAATGGCAGCATTTGGCTTTTTACTCATTACTGAAACTACTCCCTATGTTTTATGATATACTCGTGCTATTCTCCTTTTTGACCCTTTCCTTTCAGGTGCGTTTTATTTTGAAATAAATTTAGACTGAAAAATTAGCAAAAATAGCACAAAGAGTTCCTTTGTATCCTTCAGTCCTAATAACATTACTGAAAGGAATTAAAGAGCTAAATACAGGGTGGGGTAAAAGTAGGTTATAGTTGTGAGTATGCAAAACAGTTTATTCTTGAATTATTATTAATTATTGTATAATTTTCTATATGAACAACTGCAAACCTACTTTTGCCCAAGCCTGTAAATGGAGAGACAGTCTATGTTCAGGGATTGTAAAACTCAATATTGTCAAGATGTCAGTTTTTCCTAAATTGAGCTATAAATTCAGTTCATTTCAAAATCAGCCGGCTTTTTTCTTCTGTCTAGAATTTGATAAGCTGATCCTAAAATTTACGTGGAAATACAGGGAACCCAGAATACACAAAATAACTTTAGAAAAGGAGAGCAAAAGTTGGAAAAGTTATACTCGCTGGTTTCAAAATCTATAAAGCTATAACTAAGATGGCCATTTGGCATTGATGCAGGATAGGCATATAAATCAGTAGATCAGAATTTAGTGTCCACAACTAAACTTTTATCTATGTGGTCAGTAGATTTTCAAAAGAGGTATATCCTTGATTCAAGATTTCTCTGCTTGGAAAAGCCCTAGTGTAAAACAGTCTTTCACAGTATGTGCTGCAGTATAACTGAGACTGCATTGCAATCAGGCCAGCCTTTGCATCACTGTCTGCCGGGTAAACTGCTACGGCATCCTTGGTGCTTGGCATGTTACAATGCTGGGATCAATGTGGGCTTCTAGTTGGATTTTGTGTCAGGTATGTGTCTACTTTGGATACTTTGTTTATGGTAGATTAAAATGGGGATGGTTTGAATTTGGAGAAATGGATGAATGTGGCTTTTTATTTCCTGTGTTCTAATAATTACATAAGAATTGTGAGCAGCATCCATAAAAGATTAAAAGCTCCAGCTTTGTTTTTGGATCTGGGTGTGCTGTGTTAGTGTTTAGTTGTTTTAGAAAGATCCTCTTGGTGAAAGAAAGCAGGAACTCTGTTACTGAGTGGCTCTTTGATACATTTTTTCTGATACAATTGAGTGAAAAATAGCCTGCTTTATTTTATACTCAATGCTTATTTGGCTTTTGAATGTTCAATAAAGGCAGAGAGTGATTCTCTTTTGGGAACTGCCTACATCTGGAGACAATCAGATGCATGTGTAAAATTGAGCTCCTTCTACATCTGTTGTCACTATAATTGTTTTAAACAAAGGTCTCAGTGCTCTATTTGGAGATATATTATTCTGAAGAGACATAGAAATAGGAAGAAGTAAACAACTAACTTTATCAGAGATTGGCATAGTATAGGAGGAATGCTACAAAGTAGTACAGACCTGAACACAACCCAAGACATCCATTTTCTATTAGGGCGGATGGTCATGTTGAGTGGCCTGAGTGAGTCTTTCCAGCATGGGTCACCTGAATGTCTGAAGATTGAGGTTTGTTTTAATCCAGTGGTTCTTAACCTTTCTAATGCCATGACCCTTTAATACAGTTCCTCATGTTGAGTGACCCCCAGCCATAAAATTATTTTCGTTGCTACTTCATAATTGTAATTTTGCTACTATTAATGAATCATAATGTAAGTATCTGTGTTTTCCGATGGTCTTAGACTTGACAGCAGCGGTTCGCGACCCACAGGTTGAGAACCACTAGCAGGGTCACCTAAGACCATCGAAAACACAGATATTGAATAGTAATGTAAATATCTGTGTTTTCCGAAAAAACAACACACTCAAAACAGAAGTACACAAATGACCTGGTGTATAGATAGAAGATAAACGACGAAACTGAAGATAAAATGATTGCAGTGATTCTCAATCTTTCTAATGCCGAGACCCTTAATACAGTTCCTCATGTGTGGTTGACCCCCCAACCATAAAATGGGGTGTGTATATCACTATTTTGGCCTGAAAATTAAAATTGTGGCTCCCACTTTATACAGAATTCTCTACTAGTGGCAGGTTTTGTCCCTTGTACTTGGTTTTTGTTTGTTTTGTTTTTACTGCTTGACCTGCTTTTCCCCTTTTTGCAATCTGATAATCAGTATTATTTGTTTTGATTTGATCTCAGAAATTACTTACCTAGACTGTGCTGTCTTCCTCCCTCTGGATTTCGTGACCCCATTATTTTCTTGGCTTAGTTGTCCTTGTAAACTTTTTCTTCTTTTACCCTGGCCTTCTCTGTCATGTGCTCCTGGCAGCCAGGAGAGGCTATGGAGCTTTTCTCTGGTGACCGGCAGAAGAAAGTGACCGTTGTTGAAACATGTTTGCTGCGGCTAATGCAGAGTTGCTAAGATCTATTTTCTAGTTACACAAATGTACTTATGTTTCTCCCCTCTTCTCTCAATCCTTTTGGGAAGCCAACTAATTCTATATGTTAGCCAAATGTAGGGGGGGGAATTAAAAAAGGAGGGAAGGTAGGGAAATATGGAAATTGGGAACAAAGTGGACAAAAGAACTGTAGTTTGAGGCCATCAGGAATACTCTAGTCTGACTGAAGCAGGGCCAAGAAGTAGGCAGAAGGCACAGTATCTCTCTCTCATCCTCCTGGGTTTTAAGCACCTGCAACAGGAAGACGAGCTGTGGCTTGTGTTTACAAGGCCGACATCTGAAGAGACAGCTTCCATTCCTTTGCCATTGTGATATGGAGGTTCTGCAGAGGAAAATAAAAAGATGAGATATTACATGCTTCAAAGGTAAGTTATAGGGTGCTGTGCCAGCACAACCAACGGTTTGGCGAGCCTGAGGGAGGGCCGGCGAAGAATGAAGAAAAGACAGAGAATAAGCTGGGTCTAGGTGGATCTTCTGTGTGTGACTGAGACCACAGAACAGATCCAGACTGCAAGCTGATGCTTTAAAATTTTATAGTCAAAGGTAAACAAGGATATTTACAATGTTCTTATAAGTTTCACTTGTTTTGGCAGCACTTGCTGCACCTCCCACAGCCCATTAGCTACCCAGGAAAGATTTAGGGAGCAGTCACAAGATCAAGCTTAATAATGCTAAGGGGGCTGTGCCCTCTAAGCTGGGACTTGTTTGCTGCTTTGCCAGTAGGTCAGTCCGGGGCTTAACCCTATACCCGCTCCCTACATCTCGCCCTTCTTTTAATTTTAAGCTACTAATAATGAAAGTAAAACTTAAACATCAAGAACAAAGTTCTGACTACTAAAATATTAACAAAACAATGCCAATGCAAAACCCAATAACAAAACAATGCCAATATAAAACTCAGACATGGTTATTAATAAAACAATGCCAATGCAACACTACAATAATAGAGAATTCAAACTACAGTAACATTTTTCTACTAAATGAAAAGTTTCTTTTGCTTATTTATCCAAGAGTCCTCTGACTTGGCTGTGCAAGAGTTTGCAGAAGACTGGCAGCTAACCAATGGTCAGAAAGATGAAAGAGGGAGTAGCTTCCACTTCTTGCTTTTTTGCCATCCTCTGGGCCTCAGTTATTAATTTCTTCAGCTGATCCCATGTTGGCACCTTGGACTTTTGTATAGCCTTTGCCATCTTCCTTTTCCACTTTGCTGTCATCGGGGCAACTCTCAGTCTTTTTAACGATGGGACAAGGAGCTTCTATGGGTCCATTGTGGTGATGTACATAACACTCTGGCACCCAAATTGGCTACACTGCTCCCTCTGGAAAGATAAAAACCCAACCTCTTCCCCAGATCATTACTGGATCTGGTCCAAACCATTGTCTAGTTTGTTCATCCTTCCATTGGGCTAACCCTGCAGAGGCTATTGTAAGGAGGTCCGATGCCTTTCAGCTGTTCTATGACCCTCTGCATTGCAATTCAAAAAATTTAAAGTATATAGAACATGACTGAGTTTGTTTTGAGGTGATACAACTTCCGTCACCCTCTTTCTGTTTTAGTAATTGCATTTTAAGAGTACGATTTGCTCTTTCCACTATTGCTTGACCTTGAGGTTGTAAGGGATACCAGTTTTATGACAAATTTAATATTCCTGCAAAAATGTTGAAAAGCAGAACTAGTGTATGCGGGTCCATTGTCTATCTTTAGCTCTAAGGGAGGACCTAGTACCACAAAGGCAGCTAGGCAATGATTAATTACATTCGTGGCAATCTCTCCCATTTGGGGAGTCGCAAAGATAAAGCGGGAATAAGTATGTACATTAACATGTACTCATGTATGCTTACCAAATTCCCGTATGTAGTTGAAATCCATTTGCCAAATTTGATTAGGTTTAAGACTCCTAGGATTAACTCCAACGATTGTTGTAGGGAAAATTAAAGCCTGTAAAGGAAGGGATTAATCAATCCCTTGCTGCACTAAAGGCATCCTCAACTTTATGTAAGGCTGTCTTGCCTTCCTCTATCAAGCAGCGTGGGGATGACGGAGATGAATCTCCCCTTAGTATATGAAATAAAGAGCTTAAGTCAGCAGTAGTTAATTTTAAAGAAGGTCGAACCCAGTTAGTGTCTCCTAATAATTTTTGGAAGTCATTTAATGTAAGTAAAGTATCCGTCCGAATTTGAATTTTCTGAGGTTTTATTGTTTTTCCCCTCAATAATGCTGCCAAGATAAGAAAAAGAAAATGTCCTTTGAACTTTTTTGGGTGCTATGTATAATCTAGCACAATGCAGGAAATCCTGCAAATCTATATAGAGTTTTAGATGGGTTTCATTTTTATGAGCTAAGAGAATGTCATCCATATAATGAATAATATAAGCCTCAGGATATTTTTTCCTTATAGGATGTATGGCTGCAGCCACAAAATCCTGACATAAGGTAGGACTATTGGCCTTGCCCTGAGGCAGTACTTCAGCATATGTCCACCCCCATCATCCCAAACCCACCAGCGCTGTTCCCTTGCTTCCTCCAATCCTTGCTCATATTTGGGAGGAAGCGCATTGTCCGGAGGGCTCTCTCCCACAGGAGCTGAAGCCCCAGGGACTGGAGAAGGCGGCTTCAGAAGCCTTTGGCAACCTTCCCCCATCTGTCTTGATTGCCCACATTCCTCCACTCCCCATCTGGAGTGGGCTCTAGGCAGTCCCGAATCAGGGACCACAGACTGGAAGTAGAGGCAGGCATTTCCTCTGGACCTTCAGCTATATAACGATTGCGAAGTTGTTTTCCTACCTTCTCCCATGCCTATGTATTTACCTTTTCTTCCTCAGAAAACCCTGGGCAGGTTTTACTCACAAAAATCCAAAAAATCAAAAAGCTGTTCATACCTTACAGAACAGCCCCTTGCTTGGAGCATAGCCTTAAGTATGGACACGCATACATTCTTTACCTGCAATCCTGAATTTCCCATGTTTTACACTTAGCTAGTACTACACCCCTACCTTACTTACTGCGTGTGCATGCCCTGGGGCCTCCTTTCACCTGATAATTGCAGTTCCCTCACTCAGGTCCACATTGAGTGCCACTTGAGCTGAACTCAGCCCCACGTTGGGCTCCACTTGTGCCACGCCAGCACAGCCAAGGGTTAGGCGAGTCTGAGGGAGGGCCAGGGAAAGATAAAGAAAAGACAGACAAAGAGAATAAGCTGGGTCTAGGTGGATCTTGACTGAGACCACAGAACAGATTCAGACTGCAAGCTGATGCTTTATTTTATAGTCAGAGGTAAATAAGGAAATTTACAATGTTCTTGTAAGTTTCACTTGTTTTGGCAGCACTTGCTGCACCTCTCACAGCCCATTAGCTACCCGGGAGAGATCTAGGGAGCAGTCACAAGATCAAGGTTAATAATGCTAAGAGGGCTTTGCCAGCAGGTCAGTCCTAGTTTTAATCCTATACCCGCTCCCTACAGGGTGCCTGCCGTATTTAGGCCTTGTAGACCTTTAAAGAACAGGCATTGCAGTTAAGCCCTGAAATTTATGGGAAATTTGATGATTTTTTTTATGTCTTGAAGAAACCGTGTTTTTTAAAAGGAAATGAATAAAAACATATTTTATTCTAGATTTCTCAACCTGTATTTACACTCAGAATTTGAAACAAAGTACCTGAGCCCACATGTGATAATTGTAGTTATGTTGAAAACAAGAATCCCTGTGCAGATCTTGCTGTGCTCTTATTTCGTTTAGGGGATCTCACTCATTCTGTGCCAAATTTGATTGTTGGATTTGGCTGGTTTTTCAGGAGTAGAAGACTCTTCAACTCGATTGTGAAGATAGATAACGATTCTATGTAGTGTTCCCCATCCCTATTGAAGGTAGTGTTAAAGAAAACTTGTAGAATGTGCCTGTGGCACTAGGAAAGGTACCTGCTGCAATTGCCCTGGCACATGACAGTGGGCAACCAGACTGGATTGTTCAGGCTCACTTACCTGGGATCTTTTGCTTCCTGCTATTAGAACTCAGGCTGAGGAGGAAATGAGTCAGGACTTCTTAGTCTTCTTCAAACCTCTTGCAGGTCTGTTCCTCTTCAGCAGAGTTAACATAAAAGACCTGAATGATTTACTTGATAATAGTATTTCAGGGCCCCTCTATTATCTTCTTTGATTGTTTTTGCAATCTTGAGAGGATATTTTTGGAAAAACATGAAAATTAAACTGGACTTTGGCAGAAGCAGAAAACATAAAAAACACTGAGTTGGTAAAATTAGTCTTTAGAACAGTCATCATTTGACATCTTTCATCCTTTGGGTGGAAAAACAAGCAAAACTTCTACTAGGAGTAAGATAAAAAAACTCATTTTATTTTTTATTGATTTCAGAGAGGAAGGAAGAGGGAGGGAGAGATGGAAACATCAATAATGAGAGAATCATTGATTGGCTGCCTCCTGCATATGCCCTACTGGGGATTGAGACTGCAACTGGGACATGTGCTCTTGACTGGAATTGAACCCAAGACCCTTCACTCCACAGGCCTACGCTCTATCCACTGAGTCAACCCGACCAGGGCACAATTCATTTTATATATAACAAACATTTATATGTATAACATTGTTTTGTTTTACATATATAAAATAAGCAAATGTATACATATATAAAGAAACCAAATCCTTATATATTTTATATGTATTAAATATATGGGCAAGTTTTATTTTGTTTTTCTGTAGTTAAATACAAAAGGTGATCTGTCCCTTTCTTCCAAGATGCATACCTCCTACAGCAGTCTGTGTTCCAATTTAAACAACCATCTAGAGCAGTGGTCGGCAAATGGTAGCTCACGAGCCACATGGTGGTGGCTCTTTGGCCCCTTGAGTGTGACTCTTCCACAAAATACCACGGCCTGGGCAAGTCTGTTTTGAAGAAGTGGCATTTAAAGAAGTTTAAGTTAAAAAATTTGGCTCTCAAAAGAAATTTCAGTTGTTGTACTGTTGATATTTGGCTCTGTTGACTAATGAGTTTGGTGACCACTGATCTTGGGAATGCCCTTCTCTTCTGTGTTGGATTGTATGTTTCTTGCATTCCTTGTCTTCCTTTTTCTTGGCTTACTCCATTTATTTACAAGACAGCATTCTCTAATAGTGTCCCAAAAAAAGGTAGATGAGAGGTGAAGATTATGAGATACATTTTATTTCTAAACTATTGATTAAATCTTATAACCACTTCCTTTTCCATCCTTTTTTTTTTTTAACAATAATATATACTTTCTTCCTTTTTTTGTGTTATACTCAAGCAGCTCCCTTTTAGTTCTAGGTTTATATTTTCTCTATTTCTCCACTCCTTCCTTAAATAAGTGAAAGTTGACCTTTGAGGAGTGTGTGTGTGTGTGTGTGTGTGTGTTTAACTTTAGGTGTATAGAATTATATAATTATTGGTTCATGACATAATCATTGTTCCTTGTGTGGCCCTTTATTATTTATTTATTTGGTGTGTGTTTTTTAATAATATAGGAAGGATTTGAAACCTATCACATTCTTTTGTTTAATTTTTAAAACAAAGGTGGGTCCTTGGCCATCACCCACATTTAATTATATAATCTCTCCTCAACCCTTCTCCCTGCCTCCTCTACCCACATAATCAATTTTTTTAATCATATGTTCATTGTCTTTTGTTTTCCTGTTTATATTGTTTTATTGTATCTATACATATCTCTTAAGAGTATGTGTATTTTAGTTGTTTTTAGCTTTATGATCTATTTTTTTATTTTATAATCTGTACATAGTCAACTGTATATAATATATTTGGACTTCTTGTGTATTAATCATATATCAAGGCACTTGACTAAGGTCTATACTGGTAATAGCTGGAAAACCTGTCGCTTCTGGTATTGCTAAGAGAATGCATCAAGGCTTTCCCCAGAAATGTCAGTTATTCTATTGCAGAATTTTCAATTTTCTATGTAAATTACCATATTCTGAAATAATGATAGTTCCTATTTTGTAATTTTAATGCTTCTAATTTTTCATTTTATTGTACTTGTTAGGAAATCTAACACAGTTTTTTATATTTATGGGTTTTCTAAAATTAAACCATCTTTGCATACCTAGGACAAACTCACGCTGGTCATGGAGGAACATATTTTTTACTAATATTGGCCCATCCTTGCACTGATATCCTGCTATTTAGTATATTTTGTTTAGGAATTTTTGCATTTGTATTTAGGAATAAAATGGATCTAGACCAGTGGTCAGCAAACTGCGGCTTGCGAGCTACATGTGGCTCTTTGGCCTCTTGAATGTGGCTCTTCCACAAAATACCACGGCCTGGGTAAGTCTATTTTGAAGAAGTGGTATTAGAAGTTTAAGCTTAAATTTGACTCTCAAAAAAATTTCGATCGTTGTACTGTTAATATTTGGCTCTGTTGACTAATGAGTTTGCCGACCACTGATCTAGATTTTTATCTTCATGTAACATCTTTGTCTGGGTTTGGTATCAGTATTACTATAGCTGGGGAGTTTTGCATCTTTTTCTGTTGTCTGGAAGTTTGGTTGACTACTGCCTTGAAAATTAGATGGAACTTGTCTTTGAAAATCATCTGGACCTGGTATTTTCTTTGTGTGACGATTTTAATCATACTCTTTTATTTTGAAAAGTTAAATTACTATAATGTCAAGATTGGAGTATAGGAGAAAGGAAGGAAAAATAGGAATAGAAGAAGAAGATATCTGTTTATTAAACAGTGTATAAATATAAAGGACCTTATTTATGTCTATTATCTCATTTAATCCTCAAAGCAACTATTCAGAGGGTCTATCAATGTCCAATCAAGGAAAGAGAAACTGCATTAGGCATTATAATAAAGACGACATTCGTTAGTGAGAATTGGTTACTTGGGTGTTAGAAGAATAAAAGAACAAAAAAGAGATACTGAAGTAACCCAGAGTTAATACCTATGGAAAATAGTTGCCACCCCTAGACCTGGAGGTCATAAAGGAAGAAGTAGGAGCTTGGAGGAAGGCCCTTGGGGGCTGGTGCTTAGATCACTGGGAGTAAGTTTAGAGTAGCTGGTGCTCAGATCCCTGAGGAGAAGACCTGGCCTGACAAGTGAATTGATAGGCCCAGGCAGCATACCCCAGAGGATGGGTAAGCATGGCAAGGCAGCATTGACTGTCAGGGAACCACAACCTCCTGCTCCTGGTACCTCTAAGAGAATGAATGCATGACGGCTTTCCCAGGAATGTCAAAAGATGCTAGGAGCTAGAGTTTACTTTCTGTTACATACATGGAGCAGTGCTGGTGCAGTTTCAACAACTATGTTTTATCTAATCTAAAACATCATTAATTGTTAGAGGCACCATTGCAGGGAAAAATACTGCTAACTAAATAAATCATACAATTGGTTGTAAGATACATTTCAATTTCAAAGATTTTTTTAAAAGAGGAACATCTTAACATTGATGAAATATAGTATGTTATGCTGCCTTGTAAAGAATTTGATTTTGAAACATCTGTGGGATACACCAGTAAAACACCTAGTAGGCAATTAAAAATGTGGAGTTAAAGCTCATAAAAAAGATGTAGGGTAGAGATACAGAGGAGAAAGGTCATCTGTATGACAGAATCATGATCCAGAAACAGTCTTGCTAATTGTATTTTTAGTTTTAACAGTTGAGTCTGCTATTTCTACCATTTCATTTTATTCTAACCATTGCCTATCTCTTTGTGATGGCACTGTTGCTAAATCTTAATATTTTTTTTATTATCCCAGAACAGTTTTTTGCTTAGATTTCCACATGCAAAGACCATTTTTTCCTCCTCTCTTCTATTTAAAAAGTATGTGGTCTCCCAGCATGCAGTCTTCACAAGGGTGTAGCTGGAGATACTGCTACAAGAAGTGAAAAGGAGGTCTCCAGGGGAGATAGATGGTGTGAAGAAATCCTATTGACAAATGTTCATGGTTCCTCTATTTTTATAGGTCCAGCATGTCTGGCTTACATCTAGTAAAGCAAGGTCGAGACCGAAGGAAAATAGACTCCCAGCGAGATTTCACTGTAGCTTCGCCAGCAGAATTTGTTACTCGCTTTGGGGGGAATAAAGTAATTGAGAAGGTAAGTTTTGTAACCTGCTTAAAGTACTTTTCCAAAGTATATGGGATTTAATGCCTAGAATTGTTGTCTCGTTTTGCTCAAAACTGATATTTAGACTTTCAGAGACCTTGCCTCTTTATATGAAATTATCCTTTCTACCTCCCTAGCATCTTATTAAATAATTTTACTATTTTCTGTAATATGTATTAACCACTGATAATTTAGTCACAACTAATGAGATGATGAAATACTGCTCATCAAGTTCTTTTTAAAAGATCTTGTGATTTTACAGGGTTGAGATGCTATGAGAAATCAATTAACTTGTGAGGTGGTGGTGAGGAGATAATGTCATAGTATTGGGTTTGGAGCTAAGGAAATAAAGACTTTCAGAAGATAAAGTTTATAAACAGTTTGATACACTGACTGACTGGCTTCCACCACGTATTTGAGATGTTTAGAGGGAATGCACCATATGAAATAGTTAGAGATTACATGTTTTTTAAAATATTAATTCTGTGTCACTTTTATCTAAACATGTCATAGCTAAGCGAATGACTTGGTTGAAATAGTTTATAGTGATTAAAAGATTAAAGGATGGGGACCTACATTCCCACTCCTAAAAGTATTGCTTCAGTGGTGTCCTTCTGTTAGTCTTCCAATAAAGATAGATTATATGTCTCCTAGCCCGAGTTATCATTGGAGGCATAATTGCAAGACGGGTAATGAAAGGTTTGTTACATAGAAGTCTCAGGATCCTTGATTCTTCTCTTTTTCTTGTGACCATTATGAGGCAGGCTCTATAATTCTAAGGCATTTGGGGTTTGGCATTTTGGAGAGAAGTGGTGGTTGGTTCCAGATTCTTATACATGTTCAGGGTACTCTGCCTTATTTTACTACAAGGGAGAATAGTGCATGACACTCACTGTTTGATCTTTCTCCATCCTTATTTATAATACACCATCTCTCTTAAGTTTCTGTTCCCTAGTAATTGGTTTAGTAAAATAATTCGCAAACTCAAAAGATTTGAGTAATTGTGATTTTTTTTCCTTCAAGAAATGAAGTTATGGGCCTGGCAAGTATGGGTCAATGGTTAGAGAGTTGGCCTATGCACTGAAGGGCTCCAGGTTTGATTCCTGGTCAAGGGCATGTACCTGGGTTACAGATTCGATCCCTTACCTTGGTTGGGATGCCTGTGGGAGGCAACCAATTGATGTGTCTCTCACATTGAAGTTTTTTTCTCTCTCTCTGTCCCCCTTCCATCCTCCTTTCCTTCTAATCTCCCTTCAACTCTCTAAAAATCAATGGAAAAAATATCATTGGGTGAGGGTTTAATTGAAAAAAGAGAGAGAGAGGGAAATGAAGTTATGCCCTGGCCTGGTGGCTCAGTCTGTTGAGTTTCATTCTGTGCACTGAAGGGTTGCCAGTTCAATTCCTGGTCAAGGCACAAGCCCAGGTTGTGGGGTTGTCAATCCCCAGTCAGGGTGCTTATAGGCGGCAACTGCTTAATGTTTCTCTGTCACATTGATGTTTCTCTAACCATCCACTTTCTTTAAAAAAAAAAAAAAAGTATATCCTTGGGTGAAGATTTTTAAAAGAAGGAAGTTAGAAAGGAATAAGGTTGAGTCAGGCACATATTGAAGTATTTTCTTAGCTAACATTTTAATATATCACTTGGTCTTGTGGGAGCTAGTTCTTAACTACCTATACCAGCAATACAAATTCCTGTTGAAAATCTGCCTTTTCAGAATAAGATACATCTACAAAATTGTCTTACCGCTTTTTCTCCATCATTGTTTCCTTTTTCTATTTTTCTCTCCATTTCTCATCCCCTAACTCTCCCAGGTTCTTATTGCCAACAATGGCATTGCTGCAGTGAAATGCATGCGGTCTATCCGTCGGTGGTCTTACGAGATGTTTCGAAATGAACGTGCAATCCGATTTGTTGTCATGGTCACACCTGAAGACCTTAAAGCCAATGCAGGTGAGTTATTTGCATTAAGAAAGTATCAGTCTAGAGCATAAAACATTGACTACCCCAGGCTGTAGGTAGGAGAACGGTAACTGAGGGGGAGTCTCAAACCGAAAGATCTCTCTTTTAAAAAGTGTTAATAATACAAATATATAAATGATTGTGCTATATTTAACCTCAACACAAACCCTTGTGTGCTAGGTCAGTGGTCGGCAAACTCATTAGTCAGCAGAGCCAAATATCAACAATACAACGATTGAAATTTCTTTCGAGAGCCAAATTTTTTAACTTAAACTTCTTCTAAGGCCACTTCTTCAAAATAGACTCGCCCAGGCCATGGTTTTTTGTGGAAGAGTTACACTCAAGGGGCCAAAAAGCCACATGTGGCTCGCGAGCCGTGGTTTGCCAACTGTTCTAGGTAAAAATAGGTAGACACTGAACAAAAGTGTTGATTTGGGTTTTTAGGTGTATGCCTTTTCAGTGTCAAGTATTTGCTAAGCCACATACTTTAACATGTGTAAGTGGAAAGGTTTGGAAGGAAATACTATTTCTCTTATGAGTCACAGTAAATTTTTTCCCTTTCTTCTGAGGAGAGCCCTTTTGGGACACAAGTGGGTTTCACTCTGCAAGCTCTTCTGCACATTCTCTCTACTTAGTATATCCTCCAGCTGAGAGATGTTGGGATAGCTGAGAGGTTGTGGCTCCTCTCCATGCTTTTTATCACTAAAGTATAATCTCTAAGTTGGAGTACTCACAGATAACAGCTTTTTAAATAGCTATCTTCTTAAAACCATTTTATTTTGTATATGTTCTCTCTATATTGAGACAATGATGTTAAGACTATGTCTAAGAAGTAAGGACTATTATGCTATCTTATTTAGAAACAGAGAAGGCACCAATTTATTGGAAAGCTGATGTTATGTGAAAACATTTAGATTGACCCTTTAACATCTCTGAGCCACAATTTTTACAACTATAAAAGATGATCATAATGTCTAGTTCACTATAAAGATGAAATTGTGGATCATAAATGCCAATTACCTTACATTATTTCTTTCCCTTCATGTAGTTCTACCTAATGCTCCCATTAATTCATTTATTTGTATTCAGTAAACATGGGGACCTACAGTTGGATAAGATGTGATCTTGCTCTAGGAAACCAATAATTTCATTACTTTGAGGTTAGTGCTATAATATAAATATGCATAGTGTATTATGAGAACATAGAAATTAGATATCTTTAACTCTGCCCCAAGCTCTTGGGGGCAGGTTTAAGAGAAAACTTTCTGAAGAGGTTATGCCTATCCAAAATTGAGTAAGAATTAATGAAGCAATTAGGGAGCAGACAAAAGTGATTCAGGCCAAAGGAACAACAGTACATGCAAATGTTTTAAGGTATGACACAGTTATTTTCTGGAAATTATAGGTGGCTTGGTAAATTACAAAACGTGATCTAGTATTAGGCATTAAGGGTCTTGTTTTTCATCGTCAAGGGCACACATAGACTTTATCTTTTTAGGGGTGTGTGTGTGTGTGTGTGTGTGTGTGTGTGTGTGTGTATGTATGTTGAACATTAAAGGATTTGTATTTAAATAGACTAGTTATTTTTGACGATTTAAAACTAGAAGAGTATAATGAATCCCCTTTCCATCTGTCTGTCATCCAGCATCAATAATTATTAACAGCCAGTCTTGTTTCATCTATACTTTCACTTTCTCTCTCTTCCACACAATTTTTGAAGGAAATCCTAGACATGATTTTATGTGTAAATATTTTAGTACGTATCTCTAAAAGATAGATACATTTTAAAAAACATGAATAATTAGATGATTCAGGAAGCATCTGGGAATATCCGTTTGTGGGAGACAATACTACAGGATATGACAAGGCTGAGACTAGAGAAGAACAGGATGGTTTAGAGAGCCTTAGGAGGTAAAATTGACAAGATTTGGTGGTTGAATGAAGAGTTAATGATTATAGTTGGATTTCTAATTTGGTTGACTAGTAGGGCAAAATAATAGATGATGTATCAAGAAGAGTAAGTTTTTTGGGGGGACAGATTAGGTATGGAGTACTTGTGGTACAAGTAGACTCTATAAATCCTACAAAAAAAAAAAAGGAATATATCCTTCCAAAACTTAGAAATAGTAACAGCCAGAGATTAAGAGGTTACCTTATCAGTTAACACTACTCCCTGAAAGAACAGATAGAAAATAAAGAGAAGAGGGCTAAGGATGAAACTTTATAGAAGGCTAGGATATAGGATAGATTCAGGAAGGTAGTCCCATAAACAATACTGAGAAGAAGTGATCAAAGAGATGGGAGAAGCAGAAGAGAAAAGCAAAAAGAAAGAATTTCAATAAGAAGGATCAAATGTGTCAGCAGTTCAATAAAGTAGGAAATCTGTCCAGTAATTATGAAACCATTGATATTTGCAAGAATAGTTTTAGTAGAACAATATGAATATGCAAACGAATATAGAATTTTAAGTAATGAATGGGAAGTGACATGGAGATAGCCAATGTGGCCAAATTTTTTAAGAATTTGAATGAGAGGGCAAGAAGAAAGGGCAGTAACTAAAGAGAAATTCAGGGTCAAGGGAGGATTTTAATTTTTCTCAATGAAAGGGACTTGGGAATATTTATAGTCTAAGAAGAAGGAGCCAAAGAGGGAGAGGGGTATATAAGAGACCTAGAGGAGGTGGGAGAGGATTGGATCAAGAACACAAGAACAAAAGTATGCATAACTTTTGACCAAGAAATTATATTTTCTTGTATTTATTCTGAGGAACAAAAAATCAGAAATATGGGCAAATGTGTTTGTATAAAGATAGTCATTATTAAAATAATCAGAAACTGGGAGTAATTTGAGTGCTCACCATCAGTGGATTAGTTAAATAAAGTGTGCTATACTAATTCTATGACATACCATGCAGCCATTAAGAAATAGCATTAATTGGTCTGAGAATACAGTCTGTTAAATTGCTATATTGTTTATCTATTATTGTGTGACAATATTACCACAAATTTAGCAGCTTAAAACGATTGACATTTATTATCTCACAGTTTCTGTAGGTCAGAGTACAGCTGAGCTGGGTCTTCTGCTTCAGTTTATCACAAAGCTGCAGTCAGTTGTCAGTTGGGGCTGTAGTCTCTTCTGAGCTCAACTTTGGATGAATTTGCTTTCAAGCTCATATGGTTGGCAGCATTCAGTTTTCTGAGGGTTCCCAGACGTGGGGCCTGCATAGTTAGCTGGTTATTGGCTAGAGGCTACTCTCAGCTCCTTGTCACATGGGCCATTCCAAAATGACTGCCTTCTACCTCAAAGCCGGCAAGGGAGAGTATTAAATTTGGTTACATTCATATATAATGTTATCACGGAAACAACATCTCATATCTGCCGTATTTTCTTGGCCAGAAGCAAGTCACACTCAAGGAGAGTGGATTACTTAAAGTATGAATACCTGGAGACTGGGATCATGGGGGCAGACACTTAAGTGTCTGTTCATCACAATTTCCAAGAAGAACATTGTTCATAAGGAGATTGATAGAGTGATAAAATAATAGGAAAAAAGTGTGTATAGTAAAAAAAAAATAAATAAAAATACCAAAACAATAATACTAGTTATCTGTGGGAGTGAAATTTTGAAGTGTTTTTATTTCTATTTATGTTCCTGCTTTTTCCAACCTTTTTCGCTTAGTATTTATATAATTTTATACTTTCTTTAAAAGTTATTTCAGAAATAGTGCTCTAGAAAGGATTATAATATCAGTGGTATTAAATTAAGGAATTAGTATTTTTTAAAAATATATTTTTATTGATTTCAGAGAGAGGAATGGAGAGGGAGAGAGATAGAAACAGCGATTATGAGAGATCATTGATTGGCTGCCTCCTGCATGCCCCTCCTGGGAATTGAACCGGCAACCTGGGCATGTGCCCTAACTTGAAATCAAACTGTGACCTCCTAGTTCATGGGTTAACACTCATGGTTGGGTAAGAATTTTTTTTTTAAAGGACTTAAAACCTTTAAAAGTTAAGAACAAGATATAAGAAAAGTTCATATATATGTTGGAAATGGATCTTGATCAAGTTACTTAATTACTCCAGATCATAATTTTCTATAAACTAGGTGTTATATTATGTATCATTTGTTGACTTAAATGAAATATATATGTAAAGTGCTTATTAGTGCAATCCTACACATTGTAGCTTCTCTGCTACAGTTGTTGCCAGAATTGGAAGAGAGGCATCAGATAACAAATTTAAATGGGAATACTGAGCAAAAAAAGTAATGTGAGGCAAATACAGTATCTTTTTAAAGTGTCTTTTAAATATCTATTATTGCTAACATTCCAGATAAATCTTTTTTAAACACCTAGGAGATTCCTGTATATACCCTTTCCTAGTAGCCAGTCTACAAATCCTCCATTCTGTCCTAGCTCTACATCAAGAAAAGGGCTTTCTCAGAATATAGTACAAAGTAAAGGTAAAGGTGTTAGAACTAGAACTTTTTCCCATAATAGAATAATTATACATGGGCCTCTAAGTCACAGACACATTATTTTTGATACAGGGGTCATGAAGACCCTTCAGAAAAGTCACATAGTGAAATGTTCGCTTACTGCTGTTTTAGTGTAAAAGCTTCCTAAATATGAGATTAGTGCATATTAGTGACTTAATAAAGTCAGAGCCTTCAAATAAATGGTCCTGGAAATTACCCTATTAATGCAGTTTGTTCTATGGTTACCTATGATGGTCCTTTAGCTTTGTGTAATATTTCAGAAACTAACGCATGTGTTCTCTATTAATTTGCTTACATTTTCAGAGTACATTAAGATGGCAGATCACTATGTACCAGTACCAGGGGGACCAAACAACAACAACTATGCAAATGTTGAATTAATTCTTGATATTGCTAAAAGGATCCCAGTTCAAGTAAGAGATGCCAATGTATCCTTTAAAGCCAAATTTATGCGTTGCAGCATTATTTACAATAGTCAAGATAGGGAAGCAACCTAATTGTCCATCGATAGATAAATGGATAAAGAAGTGGTTTATGTATACAATGGAATATTACTCAGCCATAAAAAGAGTGAAATCTTGCAATTTGTGATAATATAGATAGAATAAGAGGGCATTTTGCTAAGTAAATAAGACAGAGAAAGATAAATACCATATAAAACTGAAACTAACTCACAAATACAGAGAACATTTTGATGATTGCCAGATGGGATGGGGGTTGGCACATGGGTGAAAAAGGAGAAGGGATTAAGACATACAAAATATAAAAACAGTCATGGAGATGTAAAGTACAGCATAGGGAATATAATCAACAGTCAATGACATTAAAATAACTATGTGTGGTATCAAGTAGGTACTAGATTTACAAGGTGCTCGCTTCAAAAGTTATAAAAATATATAATCATCTGAAGCTAACACAATATTGTATGTCAGTTGTATTTGAAATTTTTTTTAAGTTAAAAAAAGGAAGAAATGTTTCTACTTTAAAGATGTTATTCAGATTCAGCACTATAGTTCATATATGAACTAATATTTACACTTGCCAAAGAAACTATTGTGTATTATGGTTTATGATGCTTCACTGTTTTAATAAACACAAAATCTGCAAGTGGTCACAGAAAACAACAACAACAGATTTAGTGATTTTACAGTTAGGCACAAGGGAATGTCCAAAAAAGAACATAATTTTATAAAAAGCATCTTTGTTGAAAATTTATAAATGCCTTCATGTGAAATATAACCAACAAGGAAAGGAAAGATGGAAAGATGTATTTAGTCAAAATAAACATACTACAAATAAGAGGCTTGTAAGGGTCGTTCTCCCCCCCCCCCCCCCGTGATTATTTATTCTATCCATTTCACCTTCAAACCATTTCCAATGGAATATTCTTAGCCCAGAATATGGTGGTGTAGAAGTAGCTCATTCCTTCCCTATCACTTGTATGAGGAAACTTAGGGTAAGTGTTTTAAAGCCCAAAAAGAAAAAAAGCTCATGATTTGTAGGGCATTATCACTACTATATATAAAATTTGAGTTGTATGGCCAAAGTAATTGAATCTGTGAAGGAAAACCAATATTTCTGTAGAGTCAGTCTAGTTGAAAGGCTATTAATTGAACTTTCTAAAGAGCAACAAGACTAGCTGGATCTTAATATCAATTTCAACTTAGATTTGACTTCTTCAGAGGTTTTGCCACAATGGGCTGCTTATTGTTCTGTAAAAAGTTTGCCAAGAAGTAAGCATAGAAGCAGAATTAAGTATTAGGCTGCTGTGGAGCTATTATACCTCATGGAGTAGGGGCCAGTCTTAGTAGAGAATAATACAGTTAGATGTGTTTTTTTTTTCTTTTTTTAAACATGAATTTTAAGAATGAACTATATTGTGTTCCCTTGTAGGCAGTGTGGGCTGGCTGGGGTCATGCTTCTGAGAATCCCAAGCTCCCAGAACTTCTTTTGAAAAATGGCATCGCCTTCATGGGTAAGTCTTTCTGACATACTGTTTCTGTCTTTCTGTTTCTCTCTGTCAGTTTTGCCCATAATCTACTCTATATTCTGCTTTTCTTCTGCTTAACATTCTCTTATTTTTCATCAGTCAGCAACCCTGAGTAACCTCTTTATAATTTTTTTTTCGCTTCCTTGCTTCTTATACCTGCTTATGTCTCGGCATCTTGGTTTGTTTTCTGTCCCTAGGTTCTTTTCCATGAGATGTGGGGGAGGCTCTGATTTCCAAAACCCTGGTTTTTAAAAATGTTGCCATTAATCTAAGAAAAGATATGGAAAACATATTTTTATATAGCAAAGATAATTGAATACTTAGGATACCCTAGCAGTATACCCTTAAATATGAATCAGCCCCTTCACATTCAAGCACATACTAGTAGATTATACTACGGGCCCAGTGCACCTTGAAAGGAACTGTAGGTCACAAGTCTGTGGTGGGCACAGGGGCGGGTCTTGGCCCATCCTCTCCACCCCCACCTGCCACCTCCTGCTGTGGTCCCCCACCAGCCTTGTTCCCGCTGCCACCACTCCCACTTGCTGACAGCACCAGCCTTGCTTGCACCTGCTAATGGCATGGAGTGTTTGAGGCCAGTGCCAGCAGCGGCCTCAATCACCCCTCAGGTGTAGGGAGAGGTGGAGAAGCCCTCAGGGGCGATCAGGACCTGTGCTGGGCACTGGCTGTGGGTGCAAGTGGTGGCTCTGATACCTGCTGCAGGTGCGAACAGGGCCATCAACAGTAGCTGGTGCGAGAGGTGGCTGCCAGTCCTGATTGCCCCTCAGGAGCAGGGGGAGGTGGAGAAGCCAGCCCCTAAGAGTGATTGGGGCCAGTGGGTGTGGCACTGGCAGTGGGTGTGAGTGCCAGGTGGGACCACAGTGTGCAGGAGCAAAAAGTTTTTAGTAACCACCAGAGGCTCACCCCGAAGATAGCAACTGGTGCCCCACCTTGGTCTGGCGCCCCCACTCACCTGCTCCACCATCCTGTGGCTGCTGATGCCTGCTATGTTCCACATGCACCCCCTGGTGGTCAGCATACCTCATAGCGACCAGTTCAGTTATTTTGTCGTTTGGTCTATTTGCATATTAGGGTTTTACATTTATAGATTCCTGAGAGCTCTGTCTTCTGACTTTTCTGCTCTCATATGACAGAAAGAGAAATAGAAGTTATGTGGCTCAAAGTATTTCTTTCTCTGTTTCAGATACATTCCACAATGATGACTATGTTTTGTAAACCTTATTAAAGTTAAATCTTGCTGTTTGGTTCCCCTAAGACAAGGAAGGGATAATATATATATTTCAGACTTGAACACCAAAACTTAATGTAGGATATTGGTTAAAAGAAAAAAAAAAGACTATTAATCTGGTAAAGTTGAATCATAAAAGATAATAAAATGAGAGTTAGATTAGTCAGGAATTATTTTAGCATATATATTGAGCTTTCATTGTGTATTAAAAGCTTACTACATTAAGATCTAAAAAGGGTACAAAGATAAATTAAAACATAGTAATCCCCTTTAATCAAGTTTATGATCTCCATAATATATAGGGGAGACAAGAAAAATACAAAAGTAATTATATAGAAGACAAATATATGTAATAGAAATGAGGCCAAAATATTATAGTCAAGCTTCTTGTCTTGTTTTATTTTAGGTCCTCCAAGCCAGGCCATGTGGGCTTTGGGGGATAAGATTGCATCTTCCATAGTGGCACAAACTGCAGGTATCCCAACTCTTCCCTGGAGTGGCAGTGGTAAGCAACTTTCTTGTTTGTGTCTTGAAGTGCTGAAAAGTTCAGTAGGATATTTGGGACTGTGGCTTGGGGCTTAAGTTTATTTGAAATGTTGGGATAATTGATAAATAGAATCCAGGTTGATAATGGTATCTTGTATCGCCAGGCTTAATTAATATACCTGTGATTTTATCATGTCTTAGGAATATAAATTTTGTACCAGGTATACAAGATGCTAAACTGGTATTTGAGTGATCTTGGGATTTAATTTGGAGACACTCTGGGAAAACTTATGGTTCTGTGGATTCAGATCATCTATGGTAGGCTAGAACATTTCTTAGAGATGGACTTTGTAGGCAGAATTAGGCCATTAGGCCTTTGAACTGGCCTGATAAGTGACCTGGATCACTAAGAACACTCAAACCCCCCTCTCAAATATTTGCCTGCTAGTAGTTTTTTTTTTTTTTAAATGTCAGCCCACAATGTATTGATGATTTGCTTTTCCTGTTTAATACCATTTAACTCTTCAGTTGCCTCTGATATAGAAAATGAGATCAATAGTCATTTCTTCCAGACATGTAGAAGGATAAAATTTTTCTCAAAATTATTTATTCTTTTTTTAATAATATTTTTATTGATTTCAGAGAGGAAGGGAGAAGGAGAGAGATAGAAACATCAGTGATGAGACAGAATTATTGATTGGCTGCCTCATGCACACCCCCTCCTAGGGATTGAGCCCACAACCCTGGCATGTTCCCATGACCACAATTGAATCTGGGACCCTTCAATCCATAGGCTGATGCTCTATCCACTGAGCCAAACCAGCTATAGTTGAAAATGATTTATTCTTGATAAATTCCTCAAAGAGTGCCATGTGAATTATAATAGCTGATAATAATATGAACATCCCTTTCTTTAGTACTCAAGCACAGGAGGCAGACATACACTAAAATTTCTTCCAAATGGGAGTGACCATTGTTTTGAGGCTGAACAGATTTGAACTCTTGTTACTCTAGCTTTCCAGGGGGATTGCAATATCCTCTCCAGACCTGCTGGGTCAAACAGTTTAAAATAAAAGGTTGAATTTGTTCTAGTTTGAATGGAGAAGCTATAGCATTCCCCTTGTGGCTGAGTACAGGGACATTCAGGGAGCATGGAATCATGACTCTGCTGAGGCCAATAAAACTGCCATTTCCATTTCTAAGGGCTCATAAAGATTGAATTATTTACCAGACCTCTGGCCCTGGAGCAGGCCTGAACACACAAATCGAAGGTATTTTGCCTGCTGCATTGCTGTGAGAAGCCTGACATGCTTTTTTTTTTTTTTTCCTTTCTTTTTCCTTGTATGTCCTTGTATTTTTATACATTGCTTCCTGTTAGCTCTCCTGGATTTTTTCAGTGTAAAGTCCTGCTTACACTGGAAACCCAAGTTGCCAGGTCCTGTTGTAGGTAAATAACTGTTAACCCAAGGACTTAACAGGGTTTTATGGCAACCTTCTATCTCCCATCTATCTCCAATGTGAGATCGTTTTAAAGAAGATATAACGGAAAATATACAAGAACAGAAGCTCTTATAGCTGCATTTAAGTCACTGTTATCTATTGTAGGTCTTCATGTGGACTGGCAAGAAAATGATTTTTCAAAACGTATCTTAAATGTTCCCCAAGAACTCTATGAAAAAGGCTATGTGAAGGATGTGGATGATGGGCTAAAGGTAAGTTATTAACTCTAGAAAGTGATGTATTTCAATTGAGCAATTATATCAGGAATGTAGTGATCTGGAGCCTGGTTCATGATAGAGAATCATGATGGCATTAGGGTTGTGTGATCAGGAGGCATAGTTTATAGAGTGAAGAAGTAACCTACATATAACAAAAATAATTTAAATTAGTTTTGAAGCAATCCTCTCACTTAGAACATTTCTTAGGTTGTCAAATCATTTAGTGTGTATGTAGGTGAGGAGGGGCAACAAATAATACACTTTGTCCCTGCTTGAGTTCAGAACCAGGAAGCCAGGCAGACAGAGATCAACATGTCAGCTTTATTAGGAATAGAGAAATGTTGGTGAAAGTGACTTAAGTATGTAGTAACAATCAGGATTTGTGACTTGAATATCAGTTAAACAGGCTCACTCACTAGTTACTTGTGGTACCACAGTCTTTCTTCTAAAACAGCATACATAGCTTTTACCATCCAGCTTGCTGTATGACTCAGAACTGACAAAGAAAATATGTTCTGAGCAGTGGGCTAATCCCAAAGGGGAAAGAGGCTGAGCTATGCGTGCTCAGCTCCTCTTTCCAAACCTACCAATTACATAATTTTACTCCTTTTCCCTTGGGGAGGAATGAGGGAGTGAACTAAGAGAGGCTGAAAGTGTTACTCTATGATTATTGTCCATCCATGTAGAAACAAGAATTCAAGCAAAAGGAGATTCTTTCTTCAATATAATCTTTCTTTCCTCTATAGTTTTCTCCAGCTTGTTCCTCTTTCACTTTTTAACTAGTTGGAAATGTCAGGTATGCCTCTAAGTAGATGAAGAAAGAAGCTGTTTTAGAAAAACACACTACTATGTCTGACTTATATGTTATAAACTCAGGAAGAACACTGAATACTTAGCTAATTTTACTGTATTGTTTACATTTTAAATTAAGCATCCTGTAATGTCCTTAATAAGAATTAATATTTATCATTGAATTGCAAATGCTATATTCTGTTTGCTGAAATTTGTAAGAGTGGAAGCTTAGCTATTTTGTTTATCAATTAAAATTTTGTTGTTGATAATTATAAAATAAAATTATCTGGTAAAAAATTTGAAAAGCCAGATAAAAGATGATAACACCACCCCTATTTTCTTTTAGCCATTTTTATTCATAGTTTTAAAATGATAATCTTTATTAATAAATTTTCATAATTATTAATAATTACAAATTAACTGTTGCTATACATATTTTATTTTATTTTTTTTATATATTTTATTGATTTTTCACAGAGAGAAAGGGAGAGGGATAGAAAGTCAGAAACATCAATGAGAGAGACATCAATCAGCCGCCTCCTGCACGCCCCCTAGTGGAGATGTGCCCGCAAGCAAGGTACATGCCCCCGATCGGAATCGAACCTGGGACCTTTCAGTCCGCAGGCCGATGCTCTATCCACTGAGCCAAACCGGTCTCGGCTGCTATACATATTTTAATATGCTTGTTTTTTCTTTACTTAATATTGTATATAAGCATTTCCCTCATGGTGTCAAGGTTCTTCTAGCATATTTTAACTGGATGACCTGTGCCTACAGCATATATTTTTTAAAGGTCTACCTTCTTACATATTAACATTATTGGGCTATCCTACCTTTTAGCTCTTTTCTGTATTTGTGGTTATCTCTCTTTAAAAAAAATACATTTTATTGATTTTTTACAGAGAGGAAGGGAAAGAGAGTTAGAAACATCAATGAGAGATAAACATCGATTAGCTGCCTCCTGCACGCCCCCTACTGGTACTTGCCCTTGACCAGAATCGAACTGGGACCTTTCAGTTCGAAGGCCGATGCTCTCTCCACTGAGCCAAACCCGTTTCCGCTTGTGGTTATCTCTTTAATCACTTACAACCTTATAACTCAGTGATTGAGTTCATTATGATAACTGTTTATAAGAATAGAAGTGAATAAAGTTAAGTGAATTTTAGAAAAGATGAGACTGTGATAGAAAGATTTTCATGCTTAATCTAGTGACACATTAAAATTTGAAATGGTGTTTTTTTCTGGTGACCCATTGTTTAGATATTACTATACTAAACTTAAAAGATTGGAATGTCTTGATAAAGGAATGACTTGCTTATTTTGAATTTTTGGTTAACTTTTCCCCCAGTTTATTTTTTGCCTTAGCTGATTAAAGTTTCTCTCTCGCATCAGTGTATCTCTTCTTACTCTTTCTCTAAAATTTGATAAAATCCTCAGGTGAGGATTAAAAAATATGTGGGCATATGAATGCATATGCTATCATACTTAAACATAAAGGCAATTTCTCTTGGTTCAACCAAGAGAATTACAAATATTGTCCTATTACTTCTTTTACTTAATAGTATATCTTCAAGATCTTTCTATTTTACTACATATAGGACTATCAAATAATAGCATTCTTAAAGGGAGAATATGCCATTTTCTTTTTTCCTACTAATACCACTCTTATACCATTTTTCTCTTTCTTCTGAAAGGCAGCAGAGGAAGTTGGATATCCAGTAATGATCAAGGCCTCAGAAGGAGGAGGAGGAAAGGGAATCAGAAAGGTTAATAATGCAGATGACTTCCCTAACCTCTTCAGACAGGTAGAGTACAAGTTGTTTTTGTTTGAATTAACATGTATATTAGTGATATGTGATTTAACTCATGTTAGAATTTGTAAGTCCAAAAAATAGTTATTTTCTATTATATAAAAGTCATTTTTTTTAGATAGCTCTTCCCTGTATGGTGGCTCATAGAATTTTCTGTGAAAAGGAAGAGTCCATGCCTTTCTCTATTTTTTGTGTTCCTCTTCTTCTGGTATTACAATGTATATGTTGTGGTTAACTCCTAATTGGGATGCTCTTGGCTTGGTCAGGCCCAGACTCTGATTGACTTTACTTTAATTCAAAGTGACTGTGGGTTCCTGAGTTTCTACCCTGCTGGCCCAGCAGTCTACATCCTAGCCAGTGCTGCATGGCCACTGTACCAGGGCACAGGAATCTTATGGCAGGCTCATGTTCTGTGAGAACTGAAAATGGCTCAGAAAAGCTAACCTAGGGTCTCTTTCTGACTACTCATCTGATTAGCTAATTTGATGTGGCAAAGCTACAGGTTGGTTGTGAAAGCTAGATATGTTCTCTTTTTAGAATCCTAGACCAGTGGTTGGCAAACTGCGGCTTGCGAGCCACATGTGGCTTGTTGGCCCCTTGAGTGGGCTCTTCCACAAAATTCCATGGCCTGGGCGAGTCTATTTTGAAGAAGTGGTGTTAGAAGAAGTTTAAGTTTAAAAAATTTGGCTCTCAAAAGAAATTTCAATCATCGTATTGTTGATATTTGGCTCTGTTGACTAATGAGTTTGCCGACCACTGTCCTAGAGAATTGGGAGATAGGAGTCTCTTTTTTCCTTGTCTTCAGAGTTACCCTCACATAATTGATTCACTCTTTTTCTCCTATCAATACCCAGAAAAAGGTGTCAGGAAAAGGCAAATTGGGACACATTCTGGCCTTTCCACTCTGCTAGCTCCCCACTTTTTCTTATTTTTCCCTGGCCACCTTTTATTTGCCCTCCTTTTTTTTTTTTTTTTTAAGTCATTCAGTAGCAAATTTATTGCTTTCTTAT
>JAAGEH010000016.1:16037556-16173870 GCA_011751065.1 Lasiurus cinereus | reverse complement strand
GGGTGCTATGGAGGGGAAAAAAGAAAAACAAATGTAATAACCTGAATAATAAAGATTTAATTAAAAAAAAAAAGAATGTAGTCTCTTGAAAAGATGAGGACATGAACTTTAGTTTATTCATTTTTGTATTCCTACAGATTAACGTGGTCCCTGACACTTCTAGGCATTTGCCTGTTGAAACTGAAACAATTTACTAGGAGAGAAAAAAATGCTTATCACTAAAAAATAGTTTTTTCTTTTGTTTTCTAATACAGGTTCAAGCTGAAGTCCCTGGATCTCCTATATTTGTGATGAGACTAGCCAAACAATCTCGTCATCTGGAGGTGCAGATCTTAGCAGATCAGTATGGCAATGCTATCTCTTTGTTTGGTCGTGATTGCTCTGTACAGCGTAGGCATCAGAAGATTATTGAAGAGGCACCTGCTGCTATTGCTACTCCAGCAGTATTCGAACATATGGAACAGGTATTAATGTGAAAAAGTCTAATTTGTGTTTTCTCACATAGAACTATACTCATTCAATTCAATATCTATCTGAGAATAGTAGAATTTCTTGCATGGATTCTGGATAATTGATAAGTTAATATTTTTTTCAGTAGAAAAAATTCTTCTGTCTCCCTCTAGGAAAGCTGCTAATAAAATTTCAAGCTCTAAATTAGTTAATCCTTTTGGAAAAAAAAAATCAGTGTACTATTTTGAGTAGCGACAAATGTTTTGGGATTTTTAATCTTATAATTTGATTTTTTAATAAGTTCATGATAAGCAGATAGTTCATTTTTTAGACTGATTATTGTTGAGTCCCAAGACAAAATATATTCAAATTCATTTTTATTTTTTTTCAAATTCATTTTTTTAAAGGTCCTCTAAGTATCTTTAAAGTTTATGTATTCTATATTTTTTATAGAAAAGAATCTCTCAGCATCTTGCAGGGTCCCTTGGAAATAGTTATAGTTTAGGGATCTAATTTCTGGAACTGTAACTCAGTCTTCGTTTGTTTTTTTTTTGTTTGTTTGTTTTTTTAAATACGTCTTTATTCAGATTATTATAGTAGTTCTTCTTTTTTCTCCCCATGGCTCCCCTTTATTCAGTTCCTATCCCACCCGATGCCCTTACCCCCGCCCCGCATTGTCCTCGTCCATAGGTGTTTGGTTTTTGTCCAGTCTCTTCCCACACCTCCACACCCCCTTTCCTCCGAGAATTGTCAGTCCATCCCTTTCTATGCCCCTGATTCTATTATATTCACCAGTTTATTCTATTCATCAGATTTCTTATTCACTCGATTTCTAGATTCATTTGTTGATAGATATGTATTTGTTGTCACTTTGTTGTTCATAATTTTTATCTTTACCTTTTTCTTCTTCCTCTTTTTAAAGAATACCTTTCTTCTTAAAGAATACCCTTCAGCATTTCATATAATACTGGTTTGGTGGTGATGAACTCCTTTAGCTTTTTCTTATCTGTGAAGCTCTTTATCTGACCTTCAATTTTAAATGATAGCTTTGCTGGGTAATCTTGGTTATAGTTCTTGCTATTCATCACTTCGAATATTTCTTGCCACTCCCTTCTGGCATGCATAGTTTCTGTTGAGAAATCAGCTGACAGTCATATAGGTACTTCCTTGTAGGTAACTAATTGTTTTTCTCTTGCTGCTTTTAA
This sequence comes from Lasiurus cinereus, assembly GCA_011751065.1. Taxonomy (NCBI): domain Eukaryota; kingdom Metazoa; phylum Chordata; class Mammalia; order Chiroptera; family Vespertilionidae; genus Lasiurus; species Lasiurus cinereus. The sequence goes on along the minus strand of JAAGEH010000016.1, from coordinate 16,172,215 downwards.
TATTCTCTTTTTGTCTTTTGCCCTTGGCATTTTAGTTATGACTAGTGGTCTGGTGCATGAAATTCGTGCACATTAAAAGGATATTAATTAGAGGGAATAATTTAGTATTGCTGTTTGTCCTTTCTTTATAATATAAGCGTCAGAGATGAAAGAAAATTAGTAAAATGTATATGAAAATCTTCCTTTTGTCAGAGTCTGGGGCATACCATGGGACCCAGAGTCAAGTCCCGCCTACCCACATGTGCCTCAGAATTGTGTGAGACTCAGAACCAGTCAGTCTCCCCATCCCCCATTGGGCTAGATCCAGACCTGGCCAGTCCCAGCCTTGTAAAGCCCCACCAGGCAGGGGATGTAGCCTCAGGTCCCCTGGCCCAGCACCGGGAGAGGGGCACAGCCTCAGGTTCCCCATCAAGCTCCACTGGGCAGGGGGTGTGGCATGAGTTCCCCCAAACCAGCACTGGGGGTGCACCTTGAGCTCTCCCCTGTCAAGCCCCGCTGGGTGGGGAGCACAGCCTGAAGTTCCCTGTCAAACCCCACCTGATCGGGGGAGTAGCCTGAGGTCCCTCGGCCTGGTACAGGGGCAGGGGGAGCCCCCTGAGGTCCTCTAGCCCAGCACCAGGATGGGAAACCTTGAGGTACCCTGTCAAGCCCTGCCTGGTGTGAGGTGTGACCTGAGGTCCCCTGTCAAGCCCTGCTGGGTTGGGCACACAGCCTGAGGTCTCCTTTCAAGCCCCACAGGGTGGGGGATGGGGAAGGGCGTACGTAGCCTTAGATCCCTACTGATTGCTCATTAAGTTTCCTTATGGGAACTTGGCCTCAGCTGTGGGTACAACCATCTTTGTGATAGAGTGATGGTTAATGAGCATATTCTCTCTTTATTAGATAGAATGTATCTTGGTGTGGTCCTTTTTGGATTCTTCTTATTTGGGGTCCTCTGTGCTTCCTAGATTGTAAGTCTATTTCTTTTACCAGGTAGGGTAAGTTTTCTTTATATTTCTTCAAATAGGTTTTTAATATCTTGCTCTCTCAGTCTTCTTCTGGCACCCCCATAATTTGGATGTTGATACTCTTGAAGTTGTCCCAGAGGCTCCTTACACTATCTTCATATTTTTGGATTTTTTTTTCATTCTTTTTTAAATATATATATTTTATTGGTTTTTCACAGAGAGGAAGGGAGAGGGATAGAGTTAGAAACATCAATGAGAGACATCGATCAGCTGCCTCTTGCACGCCCCTCACTGGGGATGTGCTCACAACTAAGGCACATACCCTTGACTAGAATTGAACCTGGGACCTTTCAGTCCGCAGACTGACACTCTATCCACTGAGCCAAACTGGTCTCGGCTGGATTTTTTTTTTCTTTTTTTCTTTTCCAATTGGGTGTTTATTTCAGTCAGTGTATGCTTTCTACACTTGATTTTAGCCAAAAGGCCGAGAAGCGATAGTGTATGCTTTCTAATTGGTCCTTTTTCATATCTTTGAGGGTCTCACTAAATTTATCAGAGGTTTCTAGAAGATTCTTGAGTAACCTTATAACCGTGAATTTGAACTCTATATCCAGTCATTTGCTTTCCTCCATTCCTTTCATTTGTGACCTGTTTCTTTGTCTCCACATTTTGGCTGCTTCCCTGTGTTGATAGGGCCCAGTGGCTCAGCTCCCTAGTCACCGGAGGTGGATGTTCTTGGTACACCCCTTTGTGGGCTTGTGCACAATCTTATTGTAGTTAAGCCTTGATTGCTGTTGGTATTATTGGGAGGAATTGACTTCCAGATCAATTGGCTGTGAGGACCAGTTGTGTCAACAATAAAACTGCTGTGCTGGAACACCTTATTGGGCAGGACTTGCTTCAGTGAGGCTTTGGTGCTCACTGACTATGCCTCCTGAGTATGTCTCAAGGATCTGAGGAGTTGTAATCTGGTGTAGTCTCACTTTGACCACTGGGTGCACTGGGTCTTGAATATCCAAGGAGGTTCAAAGTCAACCACTGCCTGAGGCCACCCAGCAGGAGCTACAGAGAGATCTGCAGATTCATCCTCTTACTTTGGGTTTTGGAGGTGCAACTCTGAAGCAATGCAGGCTGCTGACGAGCCTTAGGCCTTATTTTGGAAGCTCTGGGGTTCTTTGACCCAGTTGCAAAAGTCCAGGCTATTCATATGCAAACACCTCTGTGCACAGCTTGGGTGGGGTTGTAAATTGGGTGGGGTGTGCTCTCAGGGAGTCACAGGGCAGTGCAAACAGCAATGGTTGCCCATTGGCCCTGCCCTGAATAGGTCCCTGGGTCTCTGTGTCCCGCAGCCGCTTGCAGGAACAATGAAAGCTGCTGCGATCACTTCTGAGAGAAAGCTGCCCTCGTGTTCTGGCCTGATGCTAGACAGTCCAGTTTCTCTCTGTATGAGTCTGGGTCCCCAGAGTCTCACCCGGTATTGGAGTTCAGAGCAGTCAGGAGTTTATATCTCCCTCTTGGTTGAAAAAGACACAGCATACCCAGTTGCCAGCCCGTTTCTGCACACGCCTTCATACCTTTGCTCTCCTGCACCTCTGCACCTCCTACCAGTCTAGATGCGCTTCCTTCTTGTTATAGAACTTCCACTCAGCCAGCCTTCCCTTGGTTCTGGATGATACCCATTTTTCCTTTTAGTTGTAGTTTTGATGTGGTTGTGCGAGACAGCAAGTTCAGGTGTTTACCTATGCCGCCATCTTGGTTCCTCTATCTCAGTCTTCATCTTATCGGAGATATATTTTTATCTTTTTTCTCCTGAATTCCAAACAAGCTAAATATGTAAAAGTTTATCCTGACGTGTGTGTGTGTGTGTGTGTGTGTGTGTGTGTGTGTGTATGCATGCACATATTAAGACATATTATTTAACTGGTGTAAGAGGATCTTAAAATGCTGTGGTTTAACAAGGTATAAGTTCTATTTCTTTGTCATCTTAGTTCTAGATGAGCTGGTACCAGAGATCTAGAGTTTATTGCTCTGCCATTCACTAGGAGAGGGATCAGCAAACTACAGTTCGCAAGACAAATCCAACCTGCCACCTGATTTTTCAAGGAAAATTTTATTGGAATATACCCATACTAATTTATTTATGTATTATCTATGGTGCTTTATCACTGCAGTGACAGAGTTGAGTAGTTGTGACAGATACTATATGGCCCACAAAGCTGAAAATAATTGTTATCTCACCTTTTCCCAAAAAAGATTGCCCACCTTTGCTCTAGAGTGTCATCATCTTCATAATTAAGCTAGCTCACAAGAGTATGTCCAACATTGTAGCCTGGGGAGTAGGGAAGAAGACAGCGGAGGGCAAGCATAGAAAGATATGATCTAGAAGTCTCACCAGTTACTTTTGCTCACATTCCATTGGACAAATTCAGTTATACAATCACACATAGCTGTAAGGAATGTTAGGAATTGTAGTCTTCAACTGGGTGGCCATATTCCTAGTTGCAATTTAGGAGATTTTATTACTTAAATGGATGAGGGAGAAAATTACTGGAGAGCAATTAATAATCTATGCCTCAGTCTGATCCTCTGGCTACCCATTATCCTTTCATACCCTTTTCCTCATTTTTAGAACATACTTAGCCTTTTCCCCAAGGAAGACAGCTCAAAGTCCAAGATTTCTGAAACTCTCCATTAAATTAAATGTACAAGTGGCTTTTCGCTATGTACCCAATATACAGTGGTGGAATAGAAACAGGATAAACTCTCATTTTGAAAAAAGAGGAATGAAAAATATATAGTAATCATTGGTCCATAGCAGTTATCAGATCCTTCTAGGCAGGAATTTTGATGAATTCCTGCCATGTAGTGGAGTAATAACACCTCATTAACTCTCTGAATGCCCCCGGTTCTGGTCTCAAAGCAAATCCCTTGCCTATCCTCCCTTAAGGCACCTGGCTTTGTTCTCTGGAAAGTTATTTGTCCTGTTGTTTCCCTGTGACTGGGCTTTGGAGACTGTACTTTGTTTGGCAGAGCTTTCACAGCTCACTTCCTGCTGGGGCAGGATTGGGGCCACAAAGATTATTCCAATTATCAGTCACAGGTTTTTGAAGGCCAGGTTTGTGGTTTAATTATAATTCCTTGAAAACTTAGTATGTTTCTGGACTATTCTCTTCCAGTTAGCTTCAGGTATGACTGACTACACCCCAAGATTTTTAGATATAGTAACCCTTTCTCTTTTATTTTAATTAATTAATTAATTAATTAATTATTTTTTTGAAAACATTTTTTAAAATTAAATCTTTATTATTCAGATTATTACATTTGTTTCTCTTTTTTCCCCTCCATAGCATCCCTCCACCCAGCTCCCACCCCTCCCTCTGCCCTTTAGCTCCCTCCCATTGATCTCATCCATAGGTGTATGATTTTTGTCCAGTCTCTCCCTGTACACCCCTCACCCCTTCCCCCCTGAGAATTATCAGTCCACTCCCTTTCTGTGCTCCTGATTCTATTATATTCACCAGTTTATTCTGTTGATCAAATTTTTAATTCACTTAATTTTTTGATTCACTTGTTGATAGATATGTATTTGTTGTTCATAATTTTTTGGCTTTTACCTTTTTCTTCTTCCTCTTCTAAAAGAGTACCTTTCAGCATTTCATATAATACTGGTTTGGAGTTGATGAACTCCTTTAGTTTTTTCTTATCTGTGAAGCTCTTTATCTGCCCTTCAATTCTGAATGTTAGCTTTGCTGGATAGATTATTCTTGGTTGTAGGTTCTTGCTATTCATCATTTTGAATATTTCTTGCCACTCCCGTCTGGCCTGCATCGTTTCTGTTGAGAAATCAGCTGACAGTCGTATGGGTGCTCCCTTGTAGGTAATTAACTGTTTTTCTCTTGCTGCTTTTAATATTCTCCTTTCTCTTTTGCTCTTGGTATTTTAATTATGATGTGTCTTGGTGTGGTCCTCTTTGGATTCCTTTTATTTGGGGTTCTGTGTGCTTCCTGGACTTGTAAGTCTATTTCTTTTACCAGACGTGGGAAGTTTTCAGTCATTATTTCTTTAAGTAGGTTTTCAGTATCTTGCTCTCTCTCTTCTTCTGGCACCCCCACAATTCTGATGTTGGTACGCTTAAAGCTGTCCCAGAGTCTCCTTACATTATGTTCACATTTTTGGATTCTTTTCTCTTCTTGCTTTTCCAGTTGAATGTTGTCTGCTTCTTTATATTTCAAATTTTTTACTTGATTCTTGCCTTTCTCTAGTCTGCTGTTAGGACTCTGTATAATATTTTTTATTTCAGTCAGTATAAGTTTAATTTCTATTTGGTCCTTTTTCATCTCTTGGGTCTCACTAAATTTATCCATCTTTTCTAGCATATTCTTGAAAAACCTTATAAGCATGGTTTTGAACTCTATATCCAGTCGTTTTTTCCCCTCCATTTCTTTTGTTTGTGATCCCTTCCCTTGTCTCGGCATTTTCTCTATGCTGGGGAAACTTCTGTGTTGGATTCAGCCTTATGATAGCAGACGCAAAGGTGCAGAAGCCTCTGTTGAGCTTGGGAGGGTGGAGTCTCAGGGCTTAAGGGACCGCCTTGCCTTCCAGTCGGCCCCGCCCTCCACGGCCCCTGAGTCTCACGTGACTGGGTAATGGCTGGAGCGGTCCTTGTGTGCGGCCCCGCGGTGCCTCTAACTGCTGCCTTTCCAGCTCCCCTGTGCACCAGGACCACACGAGTCTAGGTCCCCAGGGTTTTGCCCGAAACAGGGGCCCAGTGGACTCAGAAGTGGCACAGTTGGGAGGATCTGTCTCCCGCCCTCTTGCGAAAGCCAGCGGCACAATCAGCAGTCCTCCACGCAGCACCGTGTGCGTGCGAGACCGGACCTGATCTTCTACGACTCCCCTAAATTTCCGTACACCTCTCCATTTTCACAGTCCAAACTCCCCCCGTATGAGTTTCGGCTGGATCTGGGGTTTAGTGTCGTAGGATAAGGGGTTCAATGCCATTGGGAGTCTCCGTTTCCCTCCCGCCAGAGAAAGCCAGCCCGGTACTCCGGCACCCACTCTCTCAGCGCGCGCGTCTCCGTACCTCAGCTTTTTGGGGCTCCTCTGGGTTTCTGTGAGCCCCTCTCTTTCCTTCTAGTTGTAGAACTTCCACTCAGCCAGCTTTCCTGTGGTTCTGGATGATGTCCGTTCTGTCTTTTAGTTGTAGTTTTGAAATTGTTGTACGAGGCAGCAGTGTTTACCTATGCCGCCATCTTTTGTGTCTCTAATTAATTTAATAAAGTTTTATTTTTCAAAATATACAGCTGGTGAGATCTATTGTTCATGCATCTTCTCCAGCAGCTGGAGCATCCCCATCTTTGGTGTTTCTGGTGTAAATCACATGAGCTCTGTGCTTTGAGACTAGTTTAAGAACTCCTTTACTAAGGATCTCCTGAAGGGCTGTCCTGGCCAAGGAGCTTCGGATCTTCAGCCTCTCGGAGACCACAGCTGGGGTTATAAGCTTGTAGTTGGAAACTTTCTTACAGAGCTTGCCATACGTGGCTTTGTCAAACAAGACAAGGTTATTGAGCTTAACCCGAACTTTGCCTTTGGACCACTTCTTCTTTTTGGCCTTGCCCCCCGACTTGTTCATGAAGTCTTTGTCTTCCTTGTCTGAGTTTCCAGCATCTTTCTTCTTCTTGTCAGCATCGCGGGACGCGGGGAGCAGGGGTGTGCTGCTGCCTCGCCAAGATGTCGGCCCGAGAGCACTTTTTCTCCTTTATTTGGTCTTTGGCACTTCAGGGTGAAAATCTGATTTTCTGGTTTGGAGATACAAAAGTAGTTGAATTTTTCATATTCTGACTTTCTGTTTTTTTAGAGCTTGGTTGGGGTGTTGTCTACCTTGGAAGTTATTGTAGGATACCACTTATCAAATGTTTTGTTATGCCTAACAAGGAGGCTACCAGCTTTCAGTCTGAAATATCTGTGCTAGAGCTACCCATTACCCTATGTGTTGTTGCTAAGCCAACAACACATTTTAATATTTTTAAATAGGAGGATTCTACTTGAACGTAATAATTTCGGTAGTAATTAGGGTGCAGGTTAAACTGTTGTAATAAAGAAATCCAAAAAATGCAACCCAGATAAGATAGAAGTTTATTTTTTTCTTCCCATTGTAAGTTGAGATGAGCTCTGCAAGGATGATGGGAAGTTCTGTTCCACCAGGCCATCTTGAAATTCCGGTTCCTTCTGTTTTGTTTTGCTATTCTTAGTATATTCTCATCTGTGTGGTTGAAACTAGCTTGTACTGTCATGAAGTGGAACAGCCAGAATAGAGAACAAGCACTTCCTTTTTAAAACATGATTCAAGAATTAGGTATGTCACTCACCAATGCTGACATTACTTTGGTCAAAACTTAGTCACTAAGTGTAAGAGAGGTTGAGAAACCTAATCTCTAGATGGGCAACCATGTTTTAGGAAGAATGTTAGGAATACTAGAAACCAGGGCATAGTGAAAAATCTCCACACTTGTCTTTTTTTTTTTCTGCGGTTCCCTATATGGTTGAGGTTGCCTGTGATCCCAAATGATGAAAAACACTGTTTTCCTTGAACTTTGAATTGAGTTTGTCATTCATGTCCAGGATCTTCTGTAATAACCAGAGGTTGAAATTCACTCTAATGCAGGGGTTGCCAACTGGTGGTTCGCAGACCACTTGTCCTTGAGGTCTGAAAGGTTGGCAACCACTGGTTTAAGGAAACCTTTGGAGCTGCGGTCGCCAACCAGTGGTACATACCACTGGTTGTTTGTGAGGTCCAAAAGGTTGGTGACCGCTGCTCTAATGCATATAAAAGCCTTTGATGACTCTTATAAACACTAGATATTGAGTCAGGGAGAGGCTATATAGATAAGCAGTGGTCCACCAGCTGGACAAGGTGAAATACTCATGTTTTTCCATCTTTCTTCTTTCAGTGTGCGGTGAAACTTGCCAAAATGGTTGGCTATGTGAGTGCTGGGACTGTGGAATACCTCTATAGCCAGGATGGCAGCTTCTACTTTCTGGAACTAAACCCTCGGCTACAGGTGGAGCACCCTTGTACAGAGATGGTGGCTGATGTCAATCTCCCTGCAGCACAACTCCAGGTGAATCACCCTGATTGAGGCTCCAAGAATTGCCTAGAAAATGTCAAATGCCTGAAAAACTGGTTTAGCCTGTGTTTGATAAGAGAAGAGTTCCTCCTATTCGAGTCTCATCTAATGTTCATGCTGTATGGGTTGTGATGTGTGGATTGGTTTTCCTGATATGGTACAAGTCTAGGAATATTATCATACTTTATTTTTTTTTTTTTTAGAAATGTGCCGGTAAGGGGAGGAGTAGGGGGAAGGTAATGGCATGAGTGTATTCCCTGAAAGTAGAGCACCTTATATTTTCTAGCTGGACACATCTGGTAAAAACTGTCATTTTAAAAAGAAACTTTAAAAAAAATGCTTTGCTTAATTGTTTTAGTTACAGAAAACTTTATAACTTTGTAATTGGCCTCCACTCCTTTTACTAGTGTCCTCTATTGAAGCAGTTCCACATCAGAGTGGTGGTCAGGGGTTTTCTGGGCAACAGTGTGGCAGCACCCATTTGTTTTTATAATGTTTAAAGTGCTAGCTGTCAGTATTATTTTATCTATTCATCCCAGAAAACAAATGTTATGGGACTCAGTAATAGCTAATGATGAAGTTTGATAGTATTTGTATCTAACATATTCTTTGCCCATATTGGAAACCCCTTCTGAGTTCCCATTAAGGACTAAATATTTATTTATTTCTTACAATGGTTTCTGGGGATAATTATGAGATGAACTTTTTAGCTGTCTAAATTTCTTGGATAGCCACTGATATTAACACTTCCTTTGGATATTTTTATTCTGATCCATTGATGGAGAAATGATGAGAGAGAGAAACTCATGTCTATTACATTAGGAAGTTGGGGACTTCTTTAGTAGCAGTAGAAAGTGTTTAGCATTGTGTAGTGACATATTTTAAGTAACTTAGAGTTTCTTCTTTGTTGATTTTAGAATGCAAGTTATAAAAATAGAATGTTTTAGGTGGTGGCTACTAAAATGAAAAATCTTACAAGTAATCTATAGCTTCCACATTTTAAGGAAAGTAACTGTGAAAAATGAGTGTTGTGTGTTTTATTACCTTTCAGATTGCGATGGGGATCCCTCTGTACAGAATCAAGGATATTCGTATGATGTATGGGGTATCTCCCTGGGGTGATGCTCCCATTGATTTTGAAAATTCTGCCCATGTTCCTTGCCCAAGAGGCCATGTTATTGCTGCTCGTATCACTAGTGAAAATCCAGATGAGGTAACCCATCACTTAAAAGGTTTACACTTTTCCCCCTGTGAACTTTAATATGAAGGTGGTACCTGAGGGCTATGCTTCTAAAATATTTGGGACTTCCTCTGGAGGGGGGATTTATAGAGATTTAATCAGAGCAAACAAAGAAGTGATCACTGCTCCACTGGTCATTTCATTCTACTATAGTCCTTATAGAGTCCTCAGTAGCATTGGACATTGGCTCTCAAGACTTTATGATTTTTGTGCATCATTTCTGCTTTTATATGCAATTACCACAGAGCCTAAACAATAAATATATAAATGTCCTCTTCCTGGGTCTTACATGGTCTCTCACATTCTTCATTCTCTAACAGGGTTTTAAGCCCAGCTCAGGAACAGTTCAAGAACTGAATTTCCGCAGCAATAAGAACGTATGGGGTTATTTCAGTGTTGCTGCTGCAGGGGGACTTCATGAATTTGCTGATTCTCAGTTTGGTCACTGCTTTTCCTGGGGAGAAAACAGAGAGGAAGCAATTTCGTGAGTACAGCAGCATTTGATTGCATTTTAAAAAATAAATCTGTGTTAATCTTCAGTGAAAGTGTGGGTATAGGCAGGGAACCATTTATTTGCTATAGAAGCATTAATATGGACAACCTTTTTAAGGGAGAATATTTTTAATTATATTGGTATTCATGTGTGTCAAAATATGCAGATGTTTTTCAGTTTGTTATTCAAGCCTTTTTAAGTATTTTTTTTCTAGTGTTTTTTTTAAAATATATTTTATTGATTTTTTACAGAGAGGAATGGAGAGAGATAGAGAGTCAGAAAAACCGATGAGAGAGAGACATCGATCAGCCGCCTCCTGCACACCCCACAGTGGAGATGTGCCCGCAAGCAAGGTACATGCCCCCAACCGGAATTGAACCCGGGACCCTTCAGTCCGCAAGCCGACGCTCTGTCCACTGAGTCAAACCAGTCTCGGCGTATTTTTGCTTTTAAATATGTAATTTTTTATTTTATTTTAGTTATGTTTTCATTGAATTTAGAGAAAGGGGAAAGGAGAGGGAGAGAGAGATAGAAACATCCATGAGAGAGAAACATCATTCATCAGCTGTCTCCATACACACTCCATACTGGGGATCGAGCTGCAACCCTGGCATGTACCCAGACTGGGAATCATACCTGTGACTTCTTGGTCAACCACTGAGCCACACCAGCTGGGCTCAAATATTTTTGATAAATTTATAAAGTTGATTGCTTTAAACATCATTTTCCCATGTTGCTGAAGGGAATAGATTCTTGATCAAGAATTTGGCATTCTATAAATCATAGAAAGACCTGTTAATATCCCATAGTCATTTAAAATAATATAATTAAACTGCTTGTTACATGCAAATGACATAAGGGAACTGTCCCTATTACTTATAGAAGAGACCTCATTCTGCTATGAAATATACTAGTACACACAGCTTATCCAAATATAACTGGTATATCATAAGGATTATTGGTTAATATTATATTAGACATAAACATTAAATATTAAATTAGTAGCAATTTTGCTTGCCTAAAAATAGGCCTCTAGAAGATAATTTTTACAGTTTAGATATTTTAGAATATTTATGTAAAATTTAACTATTTTTTGTCTATTTCCTTATATCAAGCATTTATTACCATTCCTTTGATCTTTGGATGGTATACATAGACTAGTAGTCAATAAATACTAATAATGTTGGTTTGTAATAGTGTTTTTGGAAGTAGGGAAGTCTCGATTTTTCTCTAGTTTGTCCTCTATGATTCTCCCCATTTATTCAAAACTATCAGTAGAGAGGGAGTGAGGGCTCGGGTGGAAGGATCAAAGGGGGAGAAAATGAGCAACATCTGTAATAGTGTCAACAATAAAAATTTGTAGCCCTGGCTGGTGTGGCCCAGTGCATAGTGTGTCATTGACCCATGCACCTAAGGGTCACGTGTTCGATTATTGGTCAAGAGCACATATCTGGGTTGCAGCTTTGATCTCTAGCCCCAGTCGGGCACATGTGGGAGGCATCCAATTGATGTGTCTCTCTCACATCAATGATTCTCTTTCTCTCTCTTCCTCCCTAACTCCCTTCCACTCTCTAAAATTTAATACCCTCTGGTGAGGATTAACAGTAAAAATAAATAAATAAATAAATAAATAAATAAATAAATAAATAAATAAATAAATAAAATGGCTTCCTGAATGGTTGGGGAAAAGTAAAACTTTAAGTGGAGTTTTTCCAAATTAAATCAATGCTTCCAAAAAAAAAAAGTTGGTATAAAGTTGCCCCCCCCCTCCTTTTTATTACAGTCATCTCTTGTTTTACCAAAGTGAAGAAGGTTTATGCTAGGGTTTGCAAATTGTAATTCAGGTAAATACATGATGTCCTTTCAAATAGTACAGCAACTCATGTGTTTGATTGGCTTACAGGGTGCTGTATTAAAAAATTCCAAAATTTAAAAATTGATAGATTAAATATATGGATTTCTGCCTTTTCTTTAAAAATGGTATGGTAATGACAACATTGGTTTTATGTTCCACTTGGCAAAAGTTAACTAAACCTCTGTGTGGCTGCTTCTTTTAGAGGAAACATGAATTCTCTAGTGCACACAGTCTGCCTACTCATTTACTTTCTCAGAATAAATGAGACATACCTCTGTTGGTATTTAGGTTTATAGTCCTGTTTAGGCAGACTGCTAAGTATTTTCTATAGGACATGTCTTTTATCACTTGGTCTGGAAGCCTTGCTCTTTATTTCCTGACTTGCTCTGTATCCTATGTAATAAAAGCCTAATATGCAAATCCACCCAATGGCTGAACTATTGGTAGAATGACTGGTTGCCATGATGCACATTGACCACCAGGGGGAAGATGCTCAATGCAGGAGTTGCCCCCAGCTTTCAGGCCCCAGGCTGGCCAAGGTGAGTGCCAGCGGGGGCCTCTGATCATCCTGCCGATCGCCCCACAGATCAGCCCTGGTTGCTGGCCAGGCCTAGCGACCATACTCATACACCAATTTCATGCATCAGGCCTCTAATATTTCTCTAACTAGGTGTAAGTTAACTAGGTTAACTTTTAGCATACTAAAAATATGGTCTTTACGAGCTTGTTTCTTGACTTCATGCCAAAAGTTCATCTCTCAGCTCAGAGTTTGTTTCTTTCTTATTTATATATTTTCTTACTCATAACATTCATAATATTCTTGTTCTCTAGAATAGCCCCAACCTATATTTCCAGCATTATTTCCCATACATCGTAATCTAAATACCATGAGAACAGGACCATGTCTGTTTGTTGCTGCTGTATCCTCTGAACATAGTAAGTGTTCAGTAAATGTTTATTAAATGGATGGATTTGCCACTAGTTCCTGTCCTCATACCCTTTGCTTCAATCATAATGTTCTCTGAACACAACCCATATTTTCTTCCTTCCTTCCCTTTGTTCTTGATATTCTGTCTATTTATTCATTCACTCCATTCAAAAAAATATTTGCTGAATATATGGTAGTACAAGGACTAAAATAGGGTCTCTGCCTTCATGGAGCTTGAGAATCCAGAGGGTGAGAGGCAAATAAACAGTTAAACACAATGTAATAAGTTGCTGTCTCATGATAATGGGATTACATAATGGTGGTACAGGAACATATGGCTAAGTCAGCTAACTCAATCTAGAGAGGGTCAGGGAAGGTTTCTCAGAAGGAAATGGCATCTGGACTAATGTATAAGAAGTATATAGAAATAAGCTAGGCCAGTGGTCGGCAAACTCATTAGTCAACAGAGCCAAATATCAACAGTACGACAATTGAAATTTCTTTTGAGAGCCAAATTTTTTAAACTTCTAGCACCACTTCTTCAAAAATAGACTCGCCCAGGCCGTGGTATTTTGTGGAAGAGCAACACTCAAGGGCCCAAAGAGCTACATGTGGCTTGAGAGCCACAGTTTGCCGACCAGTGAGCTAGGCCAAAAAAGGACATAGAGAGGAAGGCAGAGATGGGAAACTAAATAATGTTCTAGGCTGAGGAATTGGCCTGGACTACATGGAATAATATTCCTATCACAGTCATATTCCCAAGTATACTTTCATTCCATGTCAGATTCCACATTCTTCATGAAATCATAGGAAGGCGGATATTGTCCTTTCTTAGAACTTCTCCAGCAGTTGGCTTATATCTCTCTACTTATATTCTGCCATATATTTTGAAAGCAATTACTGTATCTATATTCTCTCTCCTTTATGAGCTTTGTATGTGCCTTGCGTCTGTGAGGTGCGTAAGTTGAAGTAAAGACCTGTTTGTGCAGGACAGACACTGGGCAAAAATGAACAGGAAAACACCCCCAGGGTATTTGAAATTCTGTTAAGATCAGATCATTTGACACTTGATTGGGAAGTAATAAAAGTAATGAGTGGACATTTCACAAACATCTAAAAGGCAGCTTTAAAAAACATACCACTGTCACATGAAGTGTTAGGTATGGAAATATTTAAGGTATGAGAATGTGTCAAAATTCATTGAGCAGTATACTTAAACCTAAGTATATTTCATTATATATAAATTATACCTTAATAAATAAACAAGGTGTTGAGGAGAGGAAAATTATATTCTAATTCTAGTTAGCAATCAATAAATAAATGGAATGATGGAACCTAGGAAGTGAAAGCTGAGGGTGGTTTGCATATAATTTGTTTTGTCCTCCATATAATGAAATGCATGTGATTTGCTGATGCACTTATGATAATGTCAGTCAGAATTCATAAGTTTACTGACTTCTTGAAAATCATCCCATCTGGAATGCATGTGAATGAGCACACTTATATTTACACCCTCATTTGTTCTTAGAATTGTCTGTCCCTCTTCCCTCCCTTCTAAGACTCCAAAGGAATGAAACAATTATTTAAAATGATAGAAATTTCAACACTGAAACATTTGTTGCTGAAACAGATCTGTTTCTGTTCTCCCAGAAACATGGTGGTGGCTTTGAAGGAGCTATCTATTCGGGGTGACTTTCGAACTACAGTTGAATACCTGATCAAATTATTGGAGACGGAAAGCTTTCAGTTGAATAGAATTGACACTGGCTGGCTGGACAGACTGATAGCAGAAAAAGTACAGGTATGTATTTCTCCATTTGCACAAACAGCTTCTAGGATTGGGTTTTTATGAGTCTGTGGTGTGATCAGTCTATGTCACCAGATAAAATTTATCTGACTCTAATGTAAATGGTTCTTGATCTACGTGGAAAAAACTAGGAGCCAGTGTAATTAACACTGTGAGTTCCTGTGCCCATGTTACACCATCACTTTACATGTTCTAATATTACTTTCCGTGGTATATTTGAAGAGAGGCACATAGGGATTGAGATCCTTTCTTTTTCCTCATTTGATGTTAAGTCTGGCTTAGAGTTACCACTCTAAACATCTGTTTAACAGATGCTGATGAGAGGGGCCTCATCTGAAGCAATAGTTATTTCTTGTTCCTGAATTTCAGGGCTCTTCTAAATTACCAAGATTTTTGTTAAAATCATTAGATTCAATTAAATTATCTAAATGTCCAAATTTTGGTTATATACCATTTTTCTTTGAGATTATCAGTTGTCAAATCTCTGTTCCTTTTTGATTTTATTTCTGACAAAGGCTTGTTTTTGAGCAGCTCTTTGATTGGTTCAGTAGAAATCTTAGAGTGAAAGGAGAGTTGTTTCTCATCTCTATGCAAATGAGGCCTCTATTCAGATTCTAAAGTAAATGTGTTTGTAGCTCAAAAAATCATTTGGGCTCTAAAGACTCCATCCATTCTCAGTGCTAGCTATATCTTCACAGGAAATTTGTGCCCTATTTAAATTGAGGGGTCACCGTGCCAAGTGACTGTGCTTTATATTATCTGCTCTATTTTTTTTCCTTTCAGGCAGAGCGTCCTGACACCATGTTGGGAGTTGTGTGTGGAGCTCTCCATGTGGCTGATGTGAGCCTGCGGAATAGTGTCTCTAACTTTCTTCACTCCTTAGAAAGGTAGGCTTTGTTTCTCCTTGGCTGTGCAAGTTAATCAGTGGACCCCTGAGTACAGGACTGAAGTTCAAAGACCCATTTATTCTTTTTCCTGTTTCTGGCAGCTTATGAGTGCTACTTGTTATTTACTGACCATGGGGACAGGAAAAGGGATGTACGGATTATGACAAATTATTGTGGGACTTTACTGTAGATTCTGTCCAGTACAAGCATCAAATCTCTCTATACCTTAATGATGAAAATCTGCATGTTTTCTCTAGCATTGAGCCCTTAGATATCACAGTTTTCCAAGTCTTATGATAAATATCTTTCACTTTTGTTACTCTGATGCACTAAAACCTTCAGCAGCTCACATTACCCTTATATTCAAATCTAAATCCCTCATTGTGACTTTTAACTTCCTATATACCTTGGCTTCTTCTTACTAGTCCAGTCTTACTAATTTCTGTTTCTCAACATGCAATCTCTACCTAGTTAAGTAGTTTCCCTACTAGTGTATAAATATGTTGTACATAATCTCTTCTACAAGCTCCCCTGCTCTTTAATGTTATTTTCAATTATTCTTAAAACTTGTATTTTGAAATAATTTTGGATTTATAGAAGAGTTTCATGAATAGTTCAAACAACTACTATATTCTTTGCCCAGATTCACCAATTATTAACAACTTGCCTTATTTGCTCTACCACTTCTTCCCTTTATTATTATCAGAAGTCTTTCTTGATAATGTTTCCTGCTTGACGATGAACTTCCTTTTCTCCCTCCACCCAATCATGCACTACTGCTTTTTCTTTTTTTATACAGTCATTTATATATTTTTTTCTTTTTATTAATTTTTGTTAATTTTTTATACATATCTCCTCATTGCCCCCCCTCCCTCCCAGGCATACCCCAACCCCCCAGTGTCTGTGATCATTGGTTATGCTTATATGCATGGATACAAGTCCTTTGATTGATCACTTATCTACCTCACCTAACTTTAATCTTTCTGCTGTAATTTCAGTCTGTTTGATGCTTTATGATTTTTGTCCCCCTGAGAATTATCAGTCTACTCCCTTTCTGTGCTCCTGATTCTATTATATGCACCAGTTTATTCTGTTGATCAAATTTTTAATTCACTTAATTTTTAGATTCACTTGTTGATAGATATGTATTTGTTGTTCATAATTTTTTGGCTTTTACCTTTTTCTTCTTCCTCTTCTAAAAGAGTACCTTTCAGCATTTCATATAATACTGGTTTGGAGTTGATGAACTCCTTTAGCCTTTTCTTCTCTGTGAAGCTCTTTATCTGCCCTTCAGTTCTGAATGATAGCTTTGCTGGATAGATTATTCTTGGTTGTAGGTTCTTGCTATTCATCACGTTGAATATTTCTTGCCACTCCCGTCTGGCCTGCATCGTTTCTGTTGAGAAATCAGCCGACAGTCGTATGGGTGCTCCCTTGTAGGTAATGAACTGTTTTTCTCTTGCTGCTTTTAATATTCTCTCTTTGTCTTTTGCTCTTGGTATTTTAATTACGATGTGTCTTGGTGTGGTCCTCTTTGGATTCCTTTTATTTGGGGTTCTGTGTGCTTCCTGGACTTGTCAGTCTTTTTCTTTCTCCAGATGTGGGAAGTTTTCAGTCATTATTTCTTCAAATAGGTTTTCAGTATTTTGCCCTCTCTCTTCTTCTGGCACCCCCACAATTCTGATGTTGGTATGCGTGAAGTTGTCCCAGAGGCTCCTTACACTATCTTCACATTTTTGGATTCTTTTTTCTTTTTGCTTTTCCAGTTGAGTGTTTTCTGCTTCTTTGTATTTCAGATTTTTGCCTTGATTCTTGCTTTCCTCTAGTCTGCTGTTAGGTCTCTGTATAATATTTTTTATTTCAGTCAGTGTATTTTTAATTTATAGTTGGTCCTTTTTCATCTTCCCTTAGGTCTTGCCAAATTTATCTATTTTTTCGTAGGAAATTCTTGAAAAACCTTATAAGCGTATTTTTGTTTGTTTGTTTTTAATTGTGTTACATGCATGCATATCTCCCCATTGCCCCCTCTTCCTCCCAGCCATACCCCAAACCCCCAGTGTCTATGTTCATTGGTTATGTTTATATGCATAGATACAAGTCCTTTGATTGATCTCTTATCTACCCCAGCTTTCCTTAATCTTCCTGCTATAATTTCACAATCTATTTGATGCTTTACTGCCTCTGTATCTATCCTCTTGTTCATCACTTTACAATGTTCTTTATTATCCACAAATGAGTGAGATCGTGTGGTGCTTCTCCTTTATTGACTGGCTTATTTCACTAAGCATAAGGCTCTCCAGTTCCATCCAGGTTGCTGCAAATGGTAAGAGTTCCTTCTTTTTAATGGCAGCATAGAATTCTATTGTGTAGATGTACCACAGTTTTCTGATCCACTCATCTGCTGACAGGCACCTAGGCTGTTTCCAAATTGTAGCTATTGTGAATTGTGCTGCTATGAAAATAGGGGTGCATAAATCCTTTCTGATTGGTGTTTGTAATTTCTTAGGATAAATTTCTAAAAGTGGGATTGCTGGGTCAAATGGGAGATCCATTTTTAGTTTTTTAAGAAAACTCCATACTGTTCTCCACAGTGGCTGCACCAGTCTGCATTCCCACCAACAATGCACAAGGGTTCCTTTTTCTCCGCATCCTCGCCAACACTTGTCATTTGTTGATTTGTTGATGATTGCCATTCTGACAGGTGTAAGATGGTATCGCATTGTCATTTTGATTTGCATCTCTTGGATAATTAGTGACTTTGAACATGTTTTCATGTGTCTCTTGGCCTTCCTTCTGTTGTCTTTCAAAAAGGTTCTATTTAGGTCCATTGCCCATTTTTTTATTGGATCGTTTATCTTCCTTTTATTAAGTTGTATAAGTTGGCTGTAGATGTTGGAGATTAAACCTTTATCAGTGATAACATTTGCAAATATGTTCTCCTATACAGTGGTCTTTCTTGTTGTTTGTTGATGGTTTCTTTTGCTGTACAAAAGCTTTTTATTTTGATGTAGTCCCATTTGTTTATTTTTTCTTTAGCTTCCATTGCCTTTGGAGCAGTATCAGTGAAGAAGTTCTTTTGGCATATGTCTGAGATTGTGCTGCCTGTGGATTCCTCTAATATTTTTATGATTTCCCTTCTAATGTTTAAGTCCTGTATCCATTTTGAGTTTATTTTTGTATTTGGTGTAAGTTGGTGGTCTAGTTTCATTTTTTTGCATGTATCTGTCCAATTTTCTCAACACCATTTGTTGAAGAGGCTATCTTGACTCCATTGTATGTTCATGCCTCCTTTGTCAAATATTAGTTGAGTATAGTGGTTTGGGTGGGTATCTGGATTCTCTGTTCTATTCCATTGGTCTATATGTCTGTTCTTGTGCCAGTACCAGGCTGTTTTGAGAACAGTTGCTTTGTAATATAGCTTGAAATCTGGTATTGAGATCCCACCTACTTTATTCTTCTTTCTCAGAATTGCTGTGGCTATTTGTGGTCTTTTTTTGTTCCAGATGAATCTATGAAGAATTCTTTCTAGGTCTGTGAAATATGTCGTTGGTATTTTAATGGATAGTGCATTGAATCTATAGATTGCTTTGGGTAGTATGGACATTTTAATGATGTTGATTCTCCCAATCCATGGGCATGGTATGCTCTTCCATCTGTTAACATCTTCCTCTATCTCTTTTTTCAGTGTCCTGTAGTTTTCTACATATAGGTCTTTTACCTCTTTAGTTAGGTTTATTCCTAGGTATCTTAATTTTTTTTGTGCAATGGTAAATGGGATTGCTTTTTTAGTCTCTCTTTCTGTAATTTCACTATTAGTGTATAGAAATGCCACAGATTTCTTGGCATTAATTTTGTATCCTGCTACATTGCCAAATTCATTTATTAAGTCAATTAGTTTTGGGATGGAGTCTTCGGGTTTTTTATGTACAGTATCATGTCATCTGCAAATAAGGACAGATAAGCGTGGTTTTGAACTCTATATCCAGTCATTTGTTTTCTTCCATTTCTTTAGTTTGTGGTCTGTTCCTTTGTTTCTGCATTTTCACTATGCCGGGAGAATTTCTGTGCTGGAATCAGTCTTATGATGTAAGACTTGCAAAACTGCAAAAGCCTCTCTATTCAGCTTGGGTGGGGTGGAGTCTCAGGGCTGAGCAGAGACACCCTTGGCTTCCAGTCAGCCCTGCCCTACTCAGCCCCTAGGTCTCAAGTGTCTCTCGGTAATCGGTAATCGCTGTGGCCCTTCTTGTGCGCACGTGTGGGTGCTTCCAGACCTCAGCCCTTCTGTTTCCCTTGTGCTCTGGGACCCGTATGAGTCTGGGTCCCCAGGGTCTCGTCCTAAACTGAGGTTCAGTGCAATTAGAAGTGGCACAGAATCTCCCACCCACTGGAGAGAGCCAGCGGCACAATCAGTAGTCCATCCTCTCTGCACGCATTTGTTTGTGCGCCCCAGACTTCTGCCCTTTCGCGGCTCCCCTAAATTTCTGTGCACTCTTCCTTTTTCACAGTCCAGACTCCCCCCGTATGAGTCTTGCCCGGAGCTGAGATTCAGTGCTGTAGGATAAGGGGTTCCTTGCATTTGGGAGTTTTTCTCTCCCTCCTGCCAGAGGAAGCCAGCCAGGCACACTGCCACCCGCTCTCTCCATGCACGCATCTCCGTACCTCAGCTTTTGCAGCTTCTCTGAGTCTCTGTGAGCCCCTCTCTTTCCTTCTAGTTGTAGAATTTCCACTCAGCCAACTTTCCCATGGTTCCGGATGATGTCCATTCCGTCTTCTAGTTGTAGTTTTGAAATTGTTGTACGAGGCAGCAGTTTAGGTGATTACCTATGCCGCCATCTTGGTTTCTCCCTGATACAGTCATCTGCTTTTTCTTTAAGACCCCAAGTAAAAATCCAATTAATAGAAGTAGATTAGAGTTGTTCATTCTAGAGCCTTTTTTCTTTTTTTAAGTTTTATTTATTTTTAAGAACAGGTAATATATTCACATGATTTAAAATTCAAAAGGCACTAAAGGCATATAGTGAAAAATTCTTCTTATCTTTGTTTCCTGTCCACCCAGTTTCCTTCTCAGTAGTCAACCCAAGTTACTGGTTTCTTCTGTAACCTTCCAGATATTGTAAACTTATATAAATACTAGAGCCCCGGTGCATGAATTTGTGCACTAGTGGAGTCCCTCAGCCTGGCCTGCGGTGGTGGTCTAAAACTGGCTCTCCAACATCCCCCGAGGGGTCCCAGATTGCAAGAATACACAGGCCAGGCTAAGGGCCCCCACTGATACACGATTAGGGCCAGGGAGGGATATGGGAGGTTGGCCAGCCAGGGAGGGGCCATAGGAGGGCTCCAGGGCATGTCCAACCTGTCTTGCTCAGTCCTAATTGTCCGGACCTCAGCAGCAAGCTAATCTACCAGTTGGAACATCTACCCCCTGTTGGTCAGTGCATGTCATAGCAAGCGGTTGAACAGTCTTAGCATATCATTAGCATGTTGCATTTTGATTGGTTGAACAGCCAACTGGTCAATCAGACACTTAGCATATTAGGCTTTTATTATCTACTAGAGGTCTGGTGCATGAAAGTCGTGCAATTTGTGTGTGTGTGTGTGTGTGTGTCCCTCGGCCCAGCCTGCACCCTCTCCAATCTGGGACCCCTTGACCGGGATCAGGCCTAAACGGGCAGTTGGACATCCCTCTTATAATCCCTCTTACGACTGTTGGCTACCAACCACTCACCTACCTACCTGCCTGATTGCCTTTAACTGCTTCTGTCTGCCAGCCTAACCACTCCCCTGCCAGCCTGATCAATGCCTAACTGTTCTTCTGCTGACCTGATTGCCCTTAACTACCCTCCCGTGCCAGCCTGGTCACTCCTAACTGCCCTCCCCTGCCAGCCTGGTTGCTTTAACTGCCCTCTCCTGCAGGCCTGGTCGCTCCTTACTGCTCTCTTCTGACCTGGTCACTCCTAATTGCCCTCCCATGCCAGCCTGGTTGACCCTAATTGCACTCCCTTGCAGGCCTGGTCCCCCCCAACTTCCTTGCCCTGCAGGCCTGGTCACTCCCAACTGCCCTCCCCTGCAGGCTTGGTTGCCACTAACTGCCCTCTCCTGCCAGCCCAGTAACCCCTAAATGTTCTCCCCTGCCGACCTGGTCGCCCTTAACTGCTCTGCCCTGTTGGCTTGGTTGCCCCCAACTACCCTCCCCTGCAGGACTGGTTCCCTCAACTGCCTTCCCCTACAGACCTGGGTCCCTTCCAACTGTCCTCCCCTGCAGGCCTAATCACCCACAATTGCCCTCCCTTGTAGGTCTGGTCCCTCCCAACTGCCTTCCTCTGCTGGTCATCTTGTGACCATTTTGTGTCCACATGGGATGACCATCTTATGTGTTGGAGTGATGGTCAATTTGCATGTTACCTCTTTACTGTATAGGATACAGTGGTACCTCAAGATACGAGTTTAATTCGTTCCGTGACCTTGAGGTGTGGGAAACTGTGAGACGCTCGAGTCGCAGTAAAATGGTGGGTCATGTGCAGCTGGCCCATCCACGCGATTACTCCTATCTCAAATGTTGCTCGTATTTCAAAGCAAAAATAGCTCGCTCTATGGCTCATATCTCAAAAATCTCTTATGTTAGGGCACTCGTATCTCGAGGTACCACTGTAGTAATAAAAGCCTAATAGGTTAATTAGACCAGACATCCAAACAACCTTCCAAAGAGCCGCAGTTTGCCAACCACTGCTTTAATCTACAGGCTGACACTCTATTCACGGAGCCAAACCAGCTAGGGCCTCACCCCCTATTTTTAAAAAGTATAAATTATAGCTTGCTTTTCATTTTTTCACTTGCTTTTTCATTATTGTTAAAAGTATTTCATATTAGTACGTGAAAGGCTTCATCTTTATTTTTTTATGGCTGCATAATATCTCATTATAATATGTCTTTTTTATAATTTATATATTAGTCCCTTACTAATACTCATTTAGGTTTTTTCCAGTCTTGATATTCCAGGAGATGCTATAATCAATAACCTTTGTGATGCCCTTACTCACTTTTAGAACTTTCTAGAAGTAAATGTATCTCACGTTGTTCTTTCAGGGGTCAAGTCCTTCCTGCTCATACACTTCTGAACACTGTAGATGTTGAACTTATCTATGAGGGAATCAAGTATGTACTTAAGGTATGTTGAACCTCACTGAAGCCTACACTTATTTTTTTATCTCTCTTTGTTAGCTTATTTCCTGTAGGTCAAGAGATAGGGGGGAAATTTTAGTTTACTACAAAGCTGAGTGTTATGAAATTAGTTATTATTTGTGTCAAAGGCCAGAAGCAATGTTTGGTGGCTTTTGAAAATGTTTAGTTGTTCCTCAACTTCACATATGGAGCAAAGAGATAAAGGAGACAGAGAATAGCCATACCAGGGAAGCATCTAAGGTCACCCTGTTTGCTTGGAGCAGGGCTGAGCCATGCCCTCAGACATTGATGCTAAGAGCACCAGTGCTAGGAATTTCCTTCCTCTTTGATAGATTTTTAAAAAATCTATATTTTTAAGATACTGAGTTTTATTTGAGACTCCACCTGGAAGGGATATTGACTTGTCCTTTCTGGGTCTCATTTCCTAGGTGACTCGACAGTCCCCTAACTCCTATGTGGTGATCATGAATGGCTCATGTGTAGAAGTAGATGTTCATCGGCTGAGTGATGGGGGACTACTCTTGTCCTATGATGGTAGTAGTTATACCACATATATGAAGGAAGAAGTGGATAGGTGAGTGACTGTTTGAGATCCATATGTTGGTCAATGTATCAACCTTTCCTCTCAGATAGTAACTAGCTCTTGGGATTTTTCAAGATCTTCTTGGTATTCTATTTTAATTAAAAAAAAAATAACACATGCACTTAACAAAAAATTTAAGAGTACAAAAATGTGCTTAAAATAAAAAATATTGTCTCTACCACTTCAATGTTAGTAGATATGAAAAATAACTTCTCTTTATAAGGAGCTACTGTTAACAGTTTCTTAGGTATTGAAATTTTATGTGCATCTACAAGTTACATACACACTGAGTGGCCAGCTTGTTATGATCTCTGAATGCATAATAATCTGGCCGCTCAGTATATGTTTAACTTGTCACACACACACACACACACACACACACACACACACACACACATATATTAGAGGCCCAGTGCATGAATTTGTGCATGGATGGGGTGTGGCCAGCCTGGCCAGGGGAAGAGGACATGGGTGGTTGGCAGGCCTGCCTGCTGGATCGAACTCCTGGTCAAGGGGACAATTTGCATATTTGTCTTATATTATATAGGATTTATACACGGAGTGGCCAGATTATTATGCATTTAGAGATCATAATAATCTGGCCACTCAGTGTATATGTACTGTTTTTTTTCTTTTAAATGCATTCATAAATAAAAATAATCTGTAGATACTGTTTTGCATCTTATTTTTTTCTTAACATATATTTTAGACTAGTGGTTGCCAACTTTTGGACCTCACGGACCACCAGTGGTCCTCAGACCACTGGTTGGTAGCCACTGTTGTAAATTGTTCAACACCAATCAGTGTTGTTGTGATAGTTAAATGAATTAACATATGTAAAGTGCTAAGAAGTTGTCTGAGGCATAATAAGGGTTTAAGAAATGTTAGCTGTTACATCTTTATAAACTTTGTGGGTTATCTTTTTTTAAATAGAGATGTCTATTCTTTTTAATGGTTGTATAGTATTCCGTTGTAGGGATGTATCATAATTGATTTAATCTAACCTTTATTGAAGGAAATTTTGCTTATTTGGCATTATAAACAAAGATGAAATGAGTATTCTGTGTGCATATGTTTGTATAGAATAAAGTTATTTGTATTTTTTTTAAGAATGATATTATTCTACCATCTCTATGATAGAATTCCTTAGGCGATTTATTGGCTTACATACCCTACTTATCTCCTAGATATCGCATCACAATTGGCAATAAAACCTGTGTGTTTGAGAAGGAGAATGACCCTTCAGTGATGCGCTCACCTTCTGCTGGGAAGTTAATCCAGTACATTGTGGAGGATGGAGGCCATGTGTTTTCTGGCCAGTGCTATGCTGAGATTGAGGTTGGAGGGGTGACAGGGCTTTTGTTTCATGGGAGGGAAGGTAGGAATGGGGTTGTCTGGGATAGACTAGGATTGAAGAGTAACCGAAAGCAAATAGAAAATAGACAGGGAAGAGCATCTTAGTTTAATTGGGGCTAAGATTTTAATAATAAATTCAAAGTCACAGGTTGTTGTTGTTTTTTTTTGTATTTTTTTTTTTTGACAGATGAGGAATTGCTAGCTCTAAAAATAGATACTAGGCTGAAATAGCACTTACTAAGTGTTAGGTATTGTGCTGTGTGCTGATTATACAGGAAAAATATGATAGGTAGAGAGGGTCCACTAAACAGACAAGTAATGAAGTATGATTCTGATAGAGCCAGAGTGCAGAGGGCCACCTAACTCAAGTTAGTGTGGGGCTGGGTTGATAAAGGTGGCTAGTAAGGGAAGACTTCTGAGAGAAGGGACTTTGATTTTAGTTTTGAAAGATAGATAATAATGGACCAGGTGAAGAAGGACAAGGAAGAATGTTTAAAGGGGAAGGAACAGCCATGTTCAAAGGCACTGAAGCAAGAGGGTATGGTATATTTAGGGAACCTCAAGTACATATTGGTATTGCTTGAGAATGGACTAAGTTTTAATGGGAGTGGCAAGCAAAGATGCTACATAAGTAAACAATTTGAGAACATGGAGGACCTTATAAAACATACTAAGAAGCTTAAATTATCATGGAAGGATTTTGCATAGAAAACTGTTAGGGCAAGATTTGAGTTCTAGAATGATTCCTCTTAGTGTTCTTGTTAGAGATGCATAGCAGGTAGGTAGGGAAATCTGTTGGAAGGTTTTTTTTGTGGGTGTTTTTTTAAAATATATTTTATTGATTTTTTACAGAGAGGAAGGGAGAGGGATAGAGAGTTAGAAACATCAATGAGAGAAACATCGATTAGCTGCCTCCTGCACATCCCCTGCTGGGGATGTGCCCGCAACCAAGGTACTTGCCCTTGACGGGAATAGAACCCGGGACCCCTCAGTCTGCAGGCTGATGCTCTACTGCTGAGCCAAACCAGTCAGGCATGTTGGGAGGTTTTTGAAGTACTCTAGAAATGATGAGAGCCTAAACCAAACAGCGAGCATGAGAAAAAGATTTCTGAGAGAGGTTCGGACAGTGTTTTGGGCTGGGTTTCATAATTGTAGATACGGGAGAAAAAAGAGTAAAGAATGACTCTTAGATTTTAGCTTGGGTTAACTTTTGTAGACAGAGTGAGCATTTAGATCTGAGAGTATGAGGAGACTAAATTGTTTATCACTTCTAAGTAAAAAAAAAAGTAAAAATAGAAATTATGGGAAAATTGATTTAAACAATTAAAAATAGGAAATTCCAGTAGTTATTATTAATCCTTAAAGCTAGATCCTGAGAGATTTTCTAATTGCCTTCCTTGGTAATCTCTTGGAGATTTTAATAGATTTCCATTTTTCTGGATTGAGTAAAATAACAGTCCAACTTAGATGATGAGGGGAAAAGTGACCTCTTTAAATTATTCATCTGTGTAAAGAGATTAAATTCTAATTTTATTTATTTTTCATTATAGGTGATGAAGATGGTAATGACCTTAACAGCTATAGAGTCTGGCTGTATACATTATGTCAAGCGTCCTGGAGCAGTTCTTGACCCTGGCTGTGTAATAGCCAAAATGCAGTTGGATAACCCCAACAAGGTCCAGCAGGCAAGTAGGAAGAGACTTTTTATTATTATTATTATTATAAATATATTTTATTGATTTTTTTACAGAGAGGAAGGGAGAGGGATAGAGTTAGAAACATCGACGAGAGAGAGACATCGATCAGCCGCCTCCTGCACGCCCCCTATCGGGGATGTGCCCACAACCAATGTACGTGCCTGCAACCAATGTACATGCCCCTGACCGGAATCGAACCTAGGACCCTTCAGTCCGCAGGCCGATGCTCTATCCACTGAGCCAAACCGGTTTTGGCAGGAAGAGACTTTTAATATTGCTTTCTAGCCCTACTGGTGTGGCTCATAGATTGAGCAGCGACCTATGAACCAACAGGTCAAGGTTCAATTCCTGGTTAGGGCATATGCCTGGGTTGTAGGCTCAATCCTCAGTAACTGATCAATGTTGATGCATTGAGGTTTCTATCTCTCCTGCCTTCCTTTCTCTCTAAAATCGGTAAAAACATATTTAAAAAATATTGCTTTCTAAGAGCTAATTACATGACAGGTATTTTGGTGGGGCAAATGATTTCTATGCTGGGTTTGCCAGTTTTTCTTAAGCTTTCCCCCCTGATCTTATGCCTTATTTTTGTATTTATAGTATTATGAAATTAGAGTTTGCAGGAGTTACTATGATAATAAGATTCTATGATTATTTTTTTTTATGATGCTTCCTCCATTGCCTTCTTTCCTTACAGCTGTGAATGGTGAAGGGATGTCTTGATATTTGAATGATGATTCTAAGTTGCAGTGGTACCCTGCATAGAAGGTAGTGGATAATTTGATTTCTCATTGGGGTTGACAGGCTGAGCTTCACACTGGCAGTCTGCCACAGATCCAGAGCACAGCACTTAGAGGCGAGAAGCTCCACCGAGTGTTCCACTATGTCCTGGACAATCTGGTCAACGTGATGAATGGATACTGCCTTCCAGATCCTTTCTTTAGCAGCAGGGTATGAATAAATTCTCTTTGGGAAGGGATGTACAAATAAGGTAAGGTACCCGTTCTCCAAGATAGTTTAAAAGTTGCAAAAGAATTTTTTTTTTTTTGATGAACCTCTTTCCCTTTAGTTTGGGGAGTTGAAGTCTTGAAATTCTTGCTTCTTATCCATTTTATTGACTTCACATATAATTGGGCAGTGTTAGATGCTTTTATTGCAATTTCAAAGTAAGTACTATATGATAGTGAATTCAGATATATCATTTTATTGTGTTAATTTGTCTGGATCCTATTTTATTATTTCCTTCTTCTTAGGTAAAAGACTGGGTAGAGCGGTTGATGAAGACCCTCAGAGATCCCTCCTTACCTCTCCTAGAATTGCAAGATATCATGACCAGTGTATCTGGCCGCATCCCCCCCAACGTGGAGAAGTCTATCAAGAAGGAAATGGCTCAGTATGCTAGCAACATCACATCAGTCCTCTGTCAGTTTCCCAGCCAGCAGGTATTTATAGAGCAACAGTATCATTTTCTAATGGCCACTATCTGGATGTTGTGCTGTTAAAGTTTTAAGCATTGTGCCCTACAAAAAACTACCACACAATATAAGCTCAGTAATTAAAGTACTGTATGTGACGTAAAGTATCTGTGATGATGAAGAACATATACCCAAACTAGAGATATCTTTATGAATTTAAAGAGGGATATTCACAGCTTTATTATCAAAGACTTCTTTACCACTCAGCAGCATGTGTATCCTTAAAGCAAATTTTCATGTAGGGAGTAAAGCTAGGCAAGGGGGAGTCAAGTTTGGACCTTGACCTTTGATATATCTGATTGTCATGGCCTCTGGGAGGTTTTGTAATGCACTCATTAGTTCATTTGGGAAAGGGTGAAAAGAAATAAAAGTTGTTTACTTATTTAACACAAGCCCCTAATCTATGCCCAGTAACTTTCAGCTGTTCCTTACATATAAAAGATAGAAATTATCATGTTATAATTAAGAGTCTTAGTGGTGATATTATACAGATGAATACATTGGGTCTCTTCATTAGGTTGGGTTTCATTTATTTTCTCTTTCTTACACATTAGATTGCCAACATCCTAGATAGCCATGCAGCTACACTGAACCGGAAATCTGAACGGGAAGTCTTCTTCATGAACACTCAGAGCATTGTCCAACTGGTACAGAGGTAGTTACATGTAATTCCAGATTCCTGGACCTATCCATCTTCATACCTTCCTTTCTTCTAAGTAGTCACAAAGAGATTTACTTCAGGTTTGACTTAGATAAATTAGAAAGCACTGATATCTTAGAAAATACCTCATGTTATATGCAATATTTGTGATGACTTCTTTCTATTCTACTTCCTTCTGTCAATTATTAAGGCACAGAAATGACATTTTATTTTTCCTTGCAATTTTGATAAAACCTCTGATTTTTCTTCTGGCACAAGGCCTAAATGTAACATTTCTTAACTTACAGAACCAACTATTGGACTAAGGGAAGATACTTGTAGATTTTTCAGGGTGTGGTAATCGTTTCTACTTAGCAGTGGAAACTGAACCCCAGGGTAGGTAGGAATGTCAAGTAGTTTCTTGTTTGTTTTTTTATTCATCTCTTCTCTCTTTTTATATATATATATATATATATATATAAAATCTTGTCTGTAGCCAGATTTCTTTTAGGCTTGAGATTTGAATTAATCCAGTTAGCTGATTTTAGCCTGGCCCCTGTTCTGTCATATATTGAGAGGGAAAGCATGTTCCGTGGAAACTCTACAAAGTAAATCTGGGCTCTGGGTTTATTATTTAATAGTCTGTTATTAATAGTATTAGCCCATCAGGTGTTTCAGTGGAGACTTGTTCTATTTGCCTAGGTACCGAAGTGGCATCCGAGGCCACATGAAGGCTGTGGTGATGGATCTGCTGCGGCAGTACCTGCGAGTAGAGACACAGTTCCAGAACGGTAAGCCTCTTCCTGAGGACTCTGTATCTGAGAAAGTTTCCCTGGAGGACTGTGCAGCAGCCCAGCCAGTTCATCGTGTGGCTAACACTTGCCATTAATAACACTTACTCCTTTCACCACTCCCTTAAAAATTAAGCCTCTCTAACCCATCACTGCCAAAGAAAGACAACAAAACACAGCTTAATGAGATTATGAATCCATGTGCTTCTGGGAAAGGACTGAGATAATTTTTCTAGTAGAGATTAGCATCCCCTGTTGATGTCTTCTTGACCGTATATAGAGAATTGGTTGAATCATGACCAGGCTGAAATTGAGAAACCCTATCTGAAGAGCTTGCCTCTCAGCAGCTAATCCATGGATTGAACCACAGGCATCTAAAAAAGGTTCAGATTTTCCACTCCTTTTCTGTGTACCATTTAGGTGGAATTTATCCCTGGCTTTCTCTGAAGAACTTCACTAAATGATGTTTAAAGTCTAAATGTGGAACACCCTGGCTAAGATTGTACAGCTTCATTCTGCTGATACTGCTTCCTGCCACAAGATGGCAGTGGAATACCATATACTTTGAAATATTACATAACATTTTCTTTTATTTTTTTGCTCCCTTTGTATTTAAAGCAGGGGGGGGGGGACCTTTTTTTCTGCCAAAGGCCATTTGGATATTTATAATATTATTCACTTAATATAATTCACTTAATAAAAATTTATGTTGCTATGAAAAAAGCACCTACATTTATTGCATTTCTAGTCCCGCCTGTGGTTGCCTTGGCGGGCAAGACCAAATGATTTCACAGGCCTTATACAGCCTGCAGGCTGAACATCCCCCGACCCTGCTTTAAAGGATTGCTTAGCCACTCATAACCAGTAAAAATTCTTAAGTAAATATTGACACCTGAATCTAGCAATGTATAAAATAATACTTCACAACCAAGTAAGTTTTATACACTAATGTAAGCTTGATTAATATTAAAAATATTAATGTTAACTCTAAAAGAGGAAGAAACGTGGCCATCATCTCCAGATATGGGGGAGAAAGCATTTGACAAAATTTAGTATCCATTCATGAAAACTTTTGGCAAATGAAGAATGAAATGGAAACCTTTTTAGTCATGTAAAGGTTCCCATAAAAAATCTGTAGGATACATAATGATGAAATATTAAAAGCATTATTTTTAAGATTATGAATAATACAAGGACAACTGCTATCATTATTTCTATTCAGCATCATACAGGATGTCCTAGCTAGTGCAGTAATACAAGAAAAAGAATGCAAGGTATGAGGACTGGAAAGGAGTAAGAAAATAAGTTTGCCGTTGTTAGATATGGTATGATATCTACCTAGAAAGTCTCAAAGAATCCATGTATTTATTATAATTATTTGAAGTTTAAAAGGTTGCTACATACAAAAGGCAATATACAAAATTCAAATGTATTTCTGTATAGTAGAACAGTTGTTTAGAAAAGCAATATACCATTTAAAATAGTAACGCAAAATAAATACTAAGGAATAAATCCAAGAAAATAAATGTACAAGCATTTTTTGGAGAAAATCATAATTAGTTAACAATAATAAAGCAAATCTAAATAAATAATCATAATCTTAGATTGGAATATACACTTGCAAAATATTAATTATCTCTGAATTCATTTGTAGATTTATTAACATTGTAATACAAATTCTAGTAGGATATTTGAAATGACAGTATTATTGTAGGGACAGATTAGTAGACCAGTGAAACATAATAGCTCAGAAATAGTTCCACAAGTATATGTAATACTTTCAACATTAAATATTTAATTTAAAAAAATGGTTTGTCAATACTTAATAGAGTTGAACTTTTTATGTACTCTTCAATCTACCAGTTTCACTCTTAGATAATATACTCTAGAGAGAAACTAAAAATGTTTATTGGGAGACATATACAGGACTGTTTATGGCAGCATTGTTCATAATAGTATGAAAGACAGGAAAATTTAAATATACACAAGTAGAATAAATAATTGAAATCGAGTACAGTGTATTTCTACAATGGATTAATGTACAGCAGTGAGAATGGATGAACAAAGGTACACATGTGAACAAAAGGATGAATCTCAAAAATGTAATGTTAAGGAAAAGAAACCAGTTACAGAGGGATCCATACACAATAATTGCATTGTTTCCAATTTGAAAAGCAGGGAAAATGAAACTATGTATACATTTGTGATAAATGTAAAGAAAAGTTAAAGAATGATTAACATGACATTCAGCTTAGTAACTGTTTCAGAGGAGGAGCACATAGGACCTAAAAATGTTCTATTTAAGATAGATGGTGGTTTCACAAATGTTTATTCCTCTGTGTGTATTTCACAATAAAATTTTTTTATTTTTTTAAATATATTTTTTTATTGAATTTTTACAGAGAGGAAGGGAGAGGAATAGAGATTTAGAAATATCGGTGAGAGAGAGACACCGATCAGCCGCCTCCTGCACGCCCCCTATTGGGGGTTTGCCTGCATCCAGTATACATGCCCTTGACTGGAATCGAACCCGGAACCTTTCAGTCCGCAGACCAATGCTCTATCCACTGAGCCAAACCGGTTTCGGCCACAATAAAATTTTTTAAAAAGAGGACACTTGATATCATTTCTTGTTTTCTGCTGCCTTTTCCCAGGGTAAATACTCTTTTTACTTCTTCTGATCCTAGTAATTTCTGTTACCAAGATATATTTCTGTTGTCATTTCAAAGCTAAGTTTTGGTTGGGAGAAATATAAATGTATATAGGACATTCAATTTTTAAACAGCTTCCATTTTGTTCTAAATGGGTCTTTTATGAAATTAGCAGCTTTTTAAAATATTGTAGTCCACTGTTTCTCAAATATATTTATTTTCATGTTGAAAAAAATATTACATTCATCTTTAATATTTAAAATAGATGAAAGCAGAGTTGTCCTGGTTTAGTGTCCTTCGTATTCTGGAAATCCATCCATGGTAATGCAGTTTTTGAATACCACCGTTTTGGTTTGTAACTTAACATAGAACCTGAACTGAGGCAATAATCATTTAGTATTTTCATGATTTCATAAAATTCTCACCCTTGAGATTACTTACTCAAACTCTAATTCTCCTATACTTGGAAATTTAATTCTGAGGTAAGCTGTTTTCCTAAAGAAGTGACTATTACTTATATCCCATGGTGGATATCACTCCAGTATATCTGAAGCTTATGCTTCTGTTGCAAAATATAGCTTTCTTTGGCTAGAACTAACCTATCCCTTGGTGGCCTTGTAAAAAGGCCAGTGAAAATATACATAATTGTGCTCCCTGCAGACCTTTTGACTCCATGCAGGGTTCTTCTTGATCTTTGCTTTCATCTGGATTAGGAATTCCTAGGCATTTCTTAGTAGTTTCATGGACTTACAAGGGAAAATGTTGACTCCAAAGGTTGCAGTCATCTTTCTTGTGGCTGTTGGAGAAGTTCGCATTGTTTTATTTGTAGCTGAAACTGTTCCTTCTAGTTAGGGTGAAACACTTTCATTGAGTCAAACATGGAACCAGAATATTAACTTGGAGTAGGCTTTATAGATCATCGGGTTTAATGTATTGACATTTCTTTTTAAGCAGCAGAACCCCCTCTTGTAAGGAAATCATTCCAGGAAACTATGAGAAAGTTTCGAGTAAGGATGGGGAGTTGGAGTTATCTGCAACGCCTTAGTCTCTTCCGGTCACCCTCCTCCACCTCTCCATTCTTTTTAATGAAAATCAGGCTCAGAGAGGTAGAATGATTTTTCCAAGAGCACATAGGATATTGGGATACAAGCGAGGCTTTGAGCTCTCAGGTCTTATACTGGATTGCCTAACTCCTAGTCCACTGCTCCTTTGACTAAATCAGACTGCCAATTCTGTCCAACCTCCAAAAAAATTCTCAAGATATTTCTTTTCACAGCTTATCAGGTGAAGTAGAGACATTAAAAAGCATGTCAACGTGAACGTTCATACGTGGGTAAGGACCAATTCTTTTTGCTGTTTGCAGGTCACTATGACAAATGTGTCTTCGCTCTTCGAGAGGAGAATAAGAGTGACATGAACACTGTACTGAACTATATCTTTTCTCATGCTCAAGTCACCAAGAAGAATCTTCTGGTCACAATGCTTATTGTGAGTATAATTTTTCAGAACCTGTAAGGATGGTTAATAATATGAAAAAAAGTATTTCTCCTTCTGGTGGCTGTGGTCAGAGGAAAAAGCTCCTGTCTTATAATTGTGAGATGAGTGGGGCTCGGGTTGTGGATTAACAATTTCTCACACCTGTCTTTGTCCTTGACCTGAAGGAACCTGCTCCACTCCAGAAAGAATTGTTCTGGGTGTTATGCATACAATCATGCACAGGGACTCAGTTCTCTTGACTCTACTTAGGCCCCATGCTTCTTCATTCCTGTTGTCACTCTTGACAGTAGCATTAAACTTTAGTCTTATCCAGCCAGTGTACTTTTTCATTGTAACTCTTGTTTGTTCCATGAATATTAGCAATGGTTCTCATGTCCAAACCTTAAAAGCAAAAACAACTGTTAGAACTCCAGGGCTGTCCTTTCCCTACCAAAGGAAGATATTTAAATGTATTCTGCATCTTCTTTGATTCCTTTCTGTTTTATTCACATGGAAATCTAAGGTCAGTGTTATTTGGGGAGTAGATACATGCTTTTGTCCCCATAATCTAGTAATATGACAATGAGACTAGTCAATGTGGATAGGGCTAACATACATTTGACTAGTGGATGGAATTTTTGTGGACTTAAGGTGTTTTTTAAAAAAAATATATTTTATTGATTTTTTTATATAGTGGAAGGGAGAGGGATAGAGAGTTAGAAACATCGATTAGAGAGAAACATTGATCAGCTGCTTCCTGCACACCCCTACTGGGGATGTGCCCAAAACCAAGGTACATGCCCTTGACCGGAATTGAATCTGGGACCTTTCAGTCTGCAGGCCGATGCTCTATCCACTGAGCCAAACTGGTTTCGGCGACTTTTAAAGATGATTTTTAAGTTCCTCATTCTTAGATTTTTCTGTTAATTCTAGGAATCAGAGAACAATAGAACTGTTCTTAGAGAGTCCCCCACCCCATGAACAATTGCTTTGTTCTTGCATGTGTGTCTTTTTTGGAGGACTAGAGTACCTTTGACTTCTAGAGTTTCCTTCCTTGTCCCTTTGTGGAATTGGCATTTTTGATACCTTAATTCCTTCTTAAAAAAAATCTATAAATTTTCACTGCTTTTTAAAAATTTCATATATGAGAGTGAAGGGATACCATCTACCTCACATCTCTGGTTAGCAACAGTGCCAATCATTCAGTTATCAGCCTAGCTGGTTAACTAGAGAGGATATAACATTTTTTTAGAATACCCACTTTTAAAAGTATCTATTTGCAGAGAGAGTTCATTACCTTTGCTAGCCTAGAATGGCTAGATGGTGGGGAAAACAGAATATGCATTTGAAAGGAAAAAATATATCAGCACTATGTAGCATTTCAGTTTCCCCAAATGACAGGTTTTGACAAAGAAGTGATATTATCTATGGCAACTTGACTGATTTTTCCCCCTCAATCAAAAGAATCTCTTGACTAGTTAGACTTTTTTTTTTAATTTAATACAAAGATTGCTAATTCTCATTTGGATAAAACCAGGACTTTCTGATAAAATAGGGTAATGATAAGGGAGTGGAAGAATCTGTCTGTTTGACCCTAAAATGGGGTGAAATTTGCCTTCTTAGGAAGCTAATTATGGTGAGTTTTCATTTTATTATGATTACCTTTTTAAGGACTTAACAGTTTTCTGCACTAAAAATAGACCAAAGCCCAGAATCCTTGGAGCAGCAGAAGAGTAATGATCGTCTAAGACTGTCGCTGGGTTTCTTAAATTCTAATTTGTAAGATATAGGGGCTTGGCTCGCTCCTTTTGCGGAGTGATTGTAAGTAACGCTTGCCTTAAGAATCTCATTATTGGAACACGGAGCCATATTTCCTCTGAGAATTCTGGAGTAGCTTTGAGCCGGGGCTGTTCATTTCTCAAGTAATCACGCTGGTGTGATGGAGAGAGAAAATGGCAGCTGTTCGGAGCTCAGGCCTTCAATTTTCTTCAGAGTCCAGTCACTCAAGTGTGTAATTACACGGGGGTGCAGCCGAGGCGTTGGGCCCTGTCAGAGAACTGGTTTGAGGCTTTGCTTTCTGCTTTTGCCAGTCGGACAGGCAGAAGCCAATGGGACTCTGACTTGCTGCTGTTCTTTTTCTCCCCACCTTGTCATCCTGATTACTTCTTACCTGCATGGATAGTGCCCAAACTTTCTTTCCAACAGACTGAGCACTTTGTTAGTATTTGGGTTTGCAGGAATAAGATGGGGAGGAGAGGAACAGGAAGAGGAGGAGGAGGGGGCAGGGAGGAGGAAGGCTGAAGATGTGAACCAGAAAGATGGATTTGTCCTTTTCTTTGTTTTGGCATTTCACATTTTTCTTTTTAAAAAAAAACAAAACTTGATAAACATAGGAGGATCTGTAAGCTTTCATATAATTAACTTGAAATACCAGCTGTTTTCACCTCATTTTAGAGATTTGGAAATCAAGACGTTAATTGATATGATTGAGTTGAGGGCCTGCTAGCAGTGACGTAAGATTGGGGATGAAAGCTCAAAATGTACTCCTTTCTGCTCTGATATTAATGAACACCAGACAAGGGCTTTTTCTCTCCTTTCATGGCAACCGGCAGATCTCCCCACCCCAAGTCTGCATTACTGGTGGTAGCTGGTCAAAGCCATTTTAGTTGTTTGGATTCCTCTTTCTGTAGGTCTGATTGTCTTTTCCAGGTATCACCTGGACCTGGCAGCACTTGAATCCCCTAGTTTGTATTCTCAGCTGGTTTCACTTTCTTTGCTTACCTTAGCTTCCTGATGGATGGTTTTGTGCCCGGCATCCCAATCCCTGCTTTCTAGAAGTAGGAGTGTTGATGGTGTGCTTTGCTGAGCTAGATGATGATTTCTGGGGGTTTTGAACCTAGAGTGAAGGCTCAAGAAAATCTGGGCTTTTGTGAATCAGTGTTACAGAATGCGGGTTGCTTTAAGGAAGCCTTCATCCCTTCCAGGTATTAGCATAACTTGCCTAGTGATAACATGCCTCAAGGACTCATGAGCAAATTTCTTCTAATCTTTGACCCTATGGGGATAGCAAAATATCAAGTAAAATGTAAAAGTTCTGTCAAATTTTCTCTATTTTGAGAAATATTATGTCACAGTAGAAAACAAAGTCTGGAGGATGAGCAGTAAGTTTATTATTTTGAAAGCTCTTATTTCTTTAATTTTCTAGGAAACAGCTTAGGACATTGTTTATGCTTACTAAGAGATATTTAGGAGACTCTTTAAGCCAACTTAAGCAGTTTTGTACCAGTAAAATGTATCAATACCCTCATAGCTGTCTAGATAGCCACGGAGTACATAATGACTACTTGAGTAGTTATCCCCTCACTACTTATATCTTATTTCTGATATGGTCCACAGGAACATGATCTAACCCATGTTTCCTTGTGAGTAATGCCATGCCTGTGAGCCTGTTTGGTTTAGGCAGGGATCATTTAAAATGCTAATCAGTGCCTTTTCTCCCTCTTCTTTACATGACTGCAAATAATTTTGTTCAATGTGTGGTAAAGAAGAATGTTTTTCTCAGCGAACCTGGTTTACTGAATAAGCTGTGGCTGGAAGAAGGGATTAGTGCCTCACGCAGCTCAATGTAGTTAATGTCTTGAGCTCATTACACACTAGGTCACATTCTTTTCATTTTGAATTGCCTTCATATCTTAAAATGCTAAGATCAAGTTGGATTACCTTCTGCTGTTCTGGTAGTCAGCTGTGTAACTTGGCTACAGTTTTGATACTTAAGCATGTATGTTATATTCCCCATCATTTAGCCACCATCAGGTTAAGAAAAACAAGAAATACTGTGTGGTACCAACATTAACTATTACTGAATAATAATTATCACTTGGGCCTGCAGACGTACGCAAGCATCCTGTAATCCCAAAAGCAGCAGGGGTAGGCTTATTAAACGAACTGCTTTGCAATGAGAAAACATTGTTGACATAGTTACCATTAATGTCCTTGTTGCAAAATGTTCATCAGGACTAGATGGTGATGTTGGGCTGTCCAGTTGCCTGAAAGAAGTCTGTCTTTTAGGCAAGAGAACCCTAAACTTGTTTTTGGATGTTTGTATCTTGGGTGGGTGGTTCTGATGAACGGAAAGGTTTTCCCTGGTGGTTTTTGTTTGTTTTTTTAAGAACATTTACACTGTGTCTAGGGCAAGGATGAGACAGGGATGCAAAGATTATACATAATTTTCTATTGCCAATCTTTGACTAAGTACTAATGATGACAATTGAGAAAATAATATTTGAATGGAAAATTTCCAAGTCAGGATAAACTAATGGAAATAGTGGTTTATTCCTACTATGGACTAAACATCCCAAAAAGGTCTGGTTTCTGTACTTTATCACAGAGCTCAGGAAAATTGTCATTTAGTATACTGAACACATACTATATTTTCTAATCTCCATAGTTTGCTTTTCTTACAGATACTGTTTCTTCCTACCCACTTTCTCACTCTCTTTCCTAGTGGAAAGATGAAATTTAAAAAAGTTTGTTGTTGTTTTTTTAAGTGGCGTTGTGTGTTTTGCTTTTTAACTTGGGACAGGATCTGTAGTTAGGACAGTAACTTTATTTTTATTTATTTATTTTAGTTTAATCTCAAAAGGTAAACCTAGATTTTCCTCCAAGAAAATGGTTTGGTAGGTGGCTAGTGTTCTCATTTTGTTATCTTGGCTTTTGTTGTTCATGTTGAGACTTCAGTCTGGCTATTTGCAGAGTAGCATTACCCAGGACATCTCTTAGGTTTTTAAATATTTCAATGAATCAGTGTGATGATTGAAGTGAGGACCTTGGAAAGGAATATATTTTCTCTATTAGGAACAATGAGTAGAGAGAGATTTATGAAGGAAAACCTTATCTTGGTTTCCTTACCCACTATTATCTATCTATTCTTTACCTTCTGTCCTTTTATGGTCTTTTCTTGGTAATTTTATATACAGGGTGGGGCAAAAGTAAGTTGTAAAACACAATTTCTTCTTGTATTTTTTAATTACTGTATTATTTTACATAGGAAGAACTGTAAATCTACTTTCGCCTCACTCTGTTTTCCCTTGAAATTCTATTTTGCTTGTTGATTCTCAACAAACGATGAGGTGCATTTTCTCCCTCTTTGCTTTTATGCCTTAGGATAGGAGGGATAGGTTTTCTGGTCTGTGACTGACTACATGCTCAGCCGAACCCTGGATTTATAGTCACTTTCATAGCAGCTTGTCTTCTTCCCACTTAGATGAGTGAATTCCTGCATTAAATAGATGAAAATAAGATGCACGTGCACTTTCTTAACTATTAATCACATCATGTGTTTTATAACTCTGGACAGTTGGAGGAGAGCTCTGGATGGTGGGTTGGGGAACCAGAAAGTATTCTTGGTTTTGAAATGTTTGAGAAACCTTCTTTCCGCATAGTGATGTTGAGCACTTCAAAACTATGATGTGGAAAGTAGTAGGGGTTGTAGAAAAAATATTGTGGGAAATTAACATCTGCTCCAGAAGCCAGAAGTCCCAAGCTTTTATTTATACAGCTGGGGTCATGGACTATAAAGACTCTTCTGAGCTGGAGAAGGTCTAAGTATGAATGGAGATTCTTCAAGAAAATGGCTGTTAATCAAGGTAAGGAGGAGATTAAAAAGCAGCAACAGGAAGCCTTTTAGGATCTGGTCATCTTTCATATCCTATTGATAGTAAGGGGAGAATAAAAATTCACTAAATATAAAGGCAATTATTTCAAATTTCAAGTATAGGGAACTGCTGGTATACCTGAACGTGTGTATTTTATGTGGTTTGGTATTATGAACTACTTCTACAAGTAGCTCTGTAACTTTCAAAAAGACCTTTATGAAAACCGCACCTGCAGTTTTTCAGCTTAGAGAAGAATTACATGGATGAATTTAGGGGATAAACTGACATTCCACTGGAGAAGAAAATTTTTCTCAATATGATATTTTTCTTAAACATTTTTAATTTTTAGGAGAGAAAGGACCCAGTGCTGAATAAACCATGGATTGTATATAGGAGCTGCTTTTTTTCCCTTCTAATCCATCTAAGGATTCACCATGTTTATATATTTTGGAATGATTCTGTGTAGTGAGAGGATAAATGATTTTGGGGTACAGAATTGTCAGAATATGAGATG
Source organism: Lasiurus cinereus (assembly GCA_011751065.1). Lineage (NCBI taxonomy): Eukaryota > Metazoa > Chordata > Mammalia > Chiroptera > Vespertilionidae > Lasiurus > Lasiurus cinereus. The sequence goes on along the minus strand of JAAGEH010000016.1, from coordinate 16,132,918 downwards.
GTGTTTTTATTTAGTGTGTGTTTATAAATGAATACTTTGTTCTTGTGTTTCTGTTTTGCACCCTCCTGGGATGCTGAACATTTGGTTTGTGGAATGAAAATCACCAAGAGTGGTTCCTTTTGCTTTACATTTTGTTTCCCCTTCCTAAAATAGGAAAGGGAACAAGAAACCTCTTAACACATCACCTGTTATTTCTTAACTTAGAATCCCTTTACCCCTTTTAATGATCTCTGATAATTTCTTCTGCATTTTAAAAGTATAGTGTTGGTTTAATAAAGAAATACATTTGGAATTTGAATGACTGAGGGATTTAGGCTTCTTCTCCTAGCAGCAACATCTTTTGGGATCATCTTTACCACATTTTTTGAGATGAAAAACAAAAGAATACTGGAAAGTTTGCATTTTTTATTAATCCAGCTATGTTGACTTTGTTTTTATTCCTTTTCCCCATTTCGAAGTCCTAGCCATCTCAGAGTCTTCTCATGTGGCTATGTATGTTCTTTTCCACATAAACAATCAGGATCAGTTGTGTGGCCGGGACCCTACACTCACTGATGAGCTGCTGAATATCCTCACAGAGCTAACTCAACTCAGTAAGACCACCAATGCTAAAGTGGCACTCCGAGCACGCCAGGTAAGGACACTTGTTGGTTATCATGAGGGAGGAATGGTTTTCATAGATTGGACAATGAGCTTTTACTCCATCAACTTACAAAATGCAGATGTCTATGTCTGTTGCCCTCAGAACAAATGTTTTCATGTGCTGTATGTTTTTTCAAGAGAAATGAGATTAATGTTGAGTATCTTTAAAATAGGAGCCCTTTCCTCATATAAAATCCTGCTGTTGTTCCCTATCCTTCCTGCTACGGGTGATGGTAAATCAGGGTCATGTGGAGGAAGGCAATAGACTCAACATTTCTTACTTCTCAAAGGGAGCTTAGAAGCAGGTGAGAACTTTTAAGTGTATAGAAAAAGAAATCAAGTGTGGAAAGCAGAAAGATAATGAAAGGAATCTTAGGTGCTAGCAATCAGAATAACCCCAGAGAAGTCCAGTTAGTTTCACCCTGTAGTTTTCATTTCCATTCCAAAAGGTTTCAGCAGGGAAGCCAAGAGTTGTCGCTTTCTTTGTGTTTCAATGCATGGTCACTGACAGGGAAGCAGCATTTGAAGCTGTTCAGTGACCTTCTGCTTTCTCTACAATTGTATCCATGTCACTGAACTACTCAAAGTTATTGAACCTCTCAGTGACCTGCTGAGAGTATTCAGGTCCTACCGTGTCCCTGTTTGTTTGTGACACTGCTTTCACTCTCTGCCCCTCACATGCATTGGTGTTACATCCCGGTGCCTTTTCCTTGATACTGAGTACCTGGGGCTGTCAGAGCAGTTTTTCCTGGTCTGTCTTTCTACTTCAGAGTTGCAAAAGGCTAGCTCTGCTGCATCCACCTTCCCCACAGCTGCTCCCTGCCAGACCCGATTCCCAATTAACAGCTAGTCAAGCAGTCCCGAGGACTAGCGGCTTTGCAATGGTAAATCACATGCACTGATGGAACTTGATTGAAGCTGTTTTCTCTCTCTTCCCCCATTCCCCCATGGGAAATTGCCCACAACGCAAATCATGGTGAGAGTCAACTGAGATGCAGTATTTGGTGGCATTGGCTTTATGTTACAGGACCTAGAAGTTGTTTCACTTGGAGTCTGTTTTATCTTTGATGCCTGCACTTAGAGATTTATATTTATTGCTTTTGTATCAGAGCTGCCTAATAGGAGCCTAGAATAATCACTCCCTCAGGAATTTATGCCTCTTATTTTGCTCTCACTCTAGGTTCTTATTGCCTCCCATTTGCCATCATATGAGCTTCGCCATAACCAAGTAGAGTCTATCTTCCTATCAGCTATTGACATGTACGGACATCAGTTTTGCATTGAGAACCTGCAGGTATACTTATAGCCCTTTTCTACACCTCTCTGCATTCTTGTTCCCTTTACTCTGAGCATAGTTTAATTGAGTAATCAATCAATCAATTTTGATTTTTCGTGCAATGAAGTTTTATACCTTGACTTTCTAAAATGATTTATACTTATGAATTTTTTTTCATTAACAATACTGTTAGAATTGTGGCTTAGCTTAAAAATCAAATAGACTTGCCTTGATAGAAGTGTCCTATTGAAGTCTACTACTTCTTACGCTTTCATTTTATTTTAATGCTTACTATTAAGCTTTATATACAGTCGATTTTATAAAAAAAAGTACTGGCTAATTTTACTAGTTACAAGGATCTTGACTTGTTTTTTAAACAACATTTATTCGGGAATGACTTTTCATTTGTCTCTCAGTACGTAAGGATAATGTTGTTATATCTAGCCAAGGGAATCTTCAGGCTTTTCATCAGATTTCCTTCTGGGGAGCCTAGAGAGGGAAGAAGAATGTTTTTGTTTATTTGGTTCATAGTTGAAATAGAGGACTTCAGATGGAGTTCAAATCTGTGGTTTACCATAGTGCAGTATTGAGATAATATTTAAGAAATTGAATACAGATATATGTCAGAAAGGGTAATAATAGTCATATTATCATATAATTAATGCATTCTAATAATTATTAACTCTTTGAGTGCTCACAACAACCTATGAACATAGGTATTATTATTGCCCCATTTTGTAGCTTGAGGAAGCTGAAACACAAAGAAGGTAAGATCACATAACATTCATAGACAAAAATCTTAAATTTCACTAAAATGCTTCAAATGCTAACTATGTCCATCGAAATTGCTCTCTTTTGGTTGTAATGGTTTAAGTTTGTCCTTGCATCTCCCAGAAACTCATCTTGTCGGAAACATCTATTTTTGATGTCCTACCAAACTTCTTCTACCACAGCAACCAGGTGGTGCGGATGGCAGCTCTGGAGGTAAGTTTTCTTAGTAACATAACATGGCATCCTTTTACTTGGTTTCTGATTGAATTTTTCTATTTGGCTATCATGTCAGTTCTTTTTCTTTGGCCTTAAGGTTAGTTCTTAAGAATAGAATCTTCTTTTTCCCTGAAACTGAACTATGGTCTGACTTGACCCAAGTGTTTCAGCTGAACTAATCACCAGTTCCTAGGCCCCAGTCACAGGAAAACAGCTGCCAGCATTTTTTATAGTTTCTACTTCTTAGATATATTTGATTCTCCCATGTCATAATGAATTAGGATTACCTATAACACAATAAGTGAAAAAATGTATATGGTCGATCAGAACATGTACCATTTTGTGATTTAGGCCAAATAAAATGGATTTTAGTTATATCCTGAATTGTCAAGCAGCTCTGATGAAGTATTTCATCATAAGAAAAAAAAGTAATAATATTTAATGAACTGTATTTTAGGTGCTTTATTTTTCTCACTTAATCCTACAATTATTTCATGAAAAAGAAAGTGAGACTCTGAGGTTAAGTGACTTGTCTAAATTCACAGAGATAATAAGTGGAAGAGTTTGCATTTGAATCTGACTCACAGGCTTTTCTGCTTCCACTACAGCTCACTACCTCATTAAACATAAAAATTGCAGGCCCTGAATACTCCTGCAAAATTGCCAAGTGTATGTTTTTTGAAGATGAGGAAAAGAGGTGTTTTAGATGATCTTATGTAATATGACATCACTACCAGTCTGTTGCAAGCTCTTTTGAGTTACTCTGTTTGTATTCTGTGGGTAGCATGTAATGTATCCTACTCAGTAAATACCAAATTTTAAAAATAAGTGTTTTACAGCACTTCCATGCCATTTAATGAGAAGCCTTCTTATATATCTCACATGCTGCTAGAATTCTATGTAGCATTTTCTGTGCATGGCAATGGTCTGAAGTACCCAAGGTTGGACTGATGGTTTTTGGCTGAGATGAAGCCTATTTCTATTTCTCTTAACTCTTGAGTCAAGTAGTGTGTTTGAGATGTTATATATCAAATTATGCCTTAATGCTTTTGCCTAGTGTTTGGATGATAAATAACTTAAAAATAACAAAATAATATACAGTATAGTAAAAAGGTTGGACTATGCTACAAGTTTTCCTATCTTCATTCCTCATGTGGCCCAGAATCAGCAACTCTCATTTTTCTCATGCTTCTATTGAAATGATTATGTGTAATGCATTAATAGTCGTGATTGTATATGCTCTGAGTTTAGGTTATATTTGCTCTGTCTATTCTCCTAAGTTTAGGTTAATATGAAAGGTTTATGGCACACCTAGAAGTATCTAGTGGAGTCAGGCTAGTTTTGTTTCCATTTATGGTCATGGGTGTAGTTTTAAGATTCCAGCTTTATTAGTTAAGGCAGGGTATTTTTATAGGAGCCTTGAGACTTCTGTGACCATAGACCATTTTCTGTCTCAGATACCTCTTTCAAGACTATCTCTTTTCCGGGCTAAGCATCTCTTACCTTCTGTTTTTAAAGTGTATTTACTGAGGATTATTTTTTTAACCAGGTATATGTTCGAAGGGCTTATATTGCCTATGAACTTAACAGTGTACAACACCGCCAACTTAAGGATAACACCTGCGTGGTGGAATTCCAGTTCATGCTGCCCACATCTCATCCAAACAGGTGAGTTTGAGCTGATATGTGCACCTGTGCTAGCCAGCACTCCATCAGGAGAGTTAAGGGGAATAATGTGTATGACAATTCCATGTTTTTTTTAAAGCTATTAATGCAGAGCAGAAAATGAACAAATTTAAACCAAGAGATGAGAACCTCTTCTGCCGGCGCGCCGCGGCCCCCCCCATCTTTGACTTAGAGAGATAAAGTATAGTTTAATTAAGATAAAAGTTTAGGATAATTTCATTCATTTTTGCTTATATTGTGTCACTGAGGAAAGAATTTCCTTAGCAGTTAACTTGCTGGAACTTTGCCAGAAAAATACTTTTTGTAGCAGTTTAAGTGAACACTTGGAACATGAAAATATCTTGGGTGGAATGCTTTTCCTTTCAATATGTTTGTTATGGTCTAAGGTGATAGATACCTAAGCCAATTTCATGATCTCCCTAAAAACAGACACCTGAATTCATAACAATTGACAAGCAGTCAGTTTTTAAAAAATCACACTCCAGAAGCAAGCTGAAATTCAAGTAAATTACTTAATCAAGTCAGGCAAATTCCTTCCTAAGCCCTTAAAAACATTAAATGTACATATGGAAATTTGTTTCAGTATTGCTTTTGTTTTAAAGTGAAAACACTTTATCTTGTATACTGATTTATTTTTAAACTATTTTGAGACACTGAAAACCTAGGAATTCTATCCACACGTATGTTCATCCCTTTTTGTATTTTCATTCCTTATATAAATGAAATATAAATACCACAGCAATCTTAAGCTGCTTCCCTCCATTTCTTTTTTATAGCCTTTGGTTCCTCACTTTATATTACAAAGCACTGTGCCTTTGGGGATCCTTAGTTATACACACCAGAAATAGCTTTGTTCTGAATTGCTACTTCACCCAAAGCAGTAGAAACCCTTCCTAGAGACAAAGGAGTCTGTGCTGAGACTTTTGGCCACTGGATGCCACTGTCGATCCAGCAGAGGTCAGCAGATGAGCGGAGAGGCATCTTCAGAAAAAGTACTTCTCTTCTTTGTCTGAGAAGATCCTTTTACTTTTCTACCTCAAAAATACCTTATGGCTGGCAGAGAAAGGTGTATGTCCTTGATTTTGCAAGCACCTCTAGGTACATTTTTGCCTCCATGGGTTTCAGAATCTCATTTTCTAGAAACAAATGGTTGTCCTTCAGCGAGCAGCGAAGTACTCATGGCACACATGGGCTCAGCCCTCAGTCATCTTTCTTTTCCTGCATTCCTTGAATAATTGTAGAGAACTACAAGCTGTACTTAATGCTCTTTGCAATTCTCAGGACATTCTCCTTTTCTTCCTGCTTTCTATAACTCTTCCCTTTGGGCAGTGATTTGTAGTCAGGCTGCAGAGCTGCTTGTGATTTCCTTCTCTCCTCATCGCTCCCTTGTCTTTCTGAACTGCTCTCCTTGTCCTACTTTTTTATTTTTGTGGATGTGTGTCCAGTTTAGTGAGGGATAGTCTACTGGAAAATGAGAGAAACGCTTCTTAACTGTTAAGAAATCTTATTAATTTTTTTGTCTTGAGGGTGTGAATCTTGATTATTTCTGATATTGTTTCAAAACTTGAATACTTGTCCCTTACAACATCTCAGGTATACACACTCCCATGGATAAAGACCAGACATGGACAGATTGTGATTCTGTGTGTGGTCTCTCAGAAGTTTTCCTTGGTTGTATGAATATAAAATTATACACTGCTAGATTATTATCAATATGACTGGTATAGATTTAAAGGTAAATAAAGATAACAACAAATAAAGGAGGAAAGATAAACTAATCTCCTGACAACCAGAAACATATAAAAATTATGTTAATAATTTTTTAGATCTAAAGTCCCTAATAGTTTAGGAATATAAAATGTACTATCTGATTAAATCACAGTGTTATGTTCCTTTTAGAATATAATTTGTGAAATTATTACAATTTGAATTTTGTTTTAGAAGATTCTGTATTTTCTTAAATGTTTTTATTATAGTTTGGAATTGTGATGTTTTTCTGACACCAAGTGGCAATTCAGTTGTGACACTCACCACCTCCAGTTAGAGCAGATGCCACAAGTTGAGGGTCAGTTCTCCACAAAACTGCTCCTACTTCAGATGGGGCTACTGCATTTTTTGACCAACGGGCTACAAATTTGAGGGTTCCCATGACCTGTTCAGGTTCAACAATTCACTATAACAACTTATTTGATAGAATTCAAAAAGCACTATGCTTATGATCACTATCTATAATAATAAAAATATAATATGCTAATTAGACTGGACATCTTTCCGATGACTTTCCGAACAAAGCCAGGGCTGCGAGAGCCGAGGAAAGCTGCTGTGGCTGTAACTGGACTGGCTGGACCTCCCTCAGGGAGGGAAACCTGGGTCCTAGGTGCAGGAGGGAAGCTCAAGGTCCTGGGTGCCAGAAGGAAGCCGGTGCTGGCAGCTGGTGGGAGGAAGGCCTACTCTTGCATGAATTTTCTGCATTGAGCCTCTAGTTTTATTATAAAGGATACAGGTCAGGATCATCCAAATGAAGAGACACGTTGAGTAAGATCTGGGTGGGTCCTGGACACGAAGCTTCTCTGTTCTTGCCCTGTGCATATCATCCTCCCATCACATCAATGTGTTCACCAACCAAGAAGTTCCACTGAGCTTCAGTGTCCAGAATTTTTTCAGGGTTTCATTACAATAGCATGATTGATTGAATCATAGGCCACATGATTAAACTCAACTTACAACCCCTCTGCCTTTTACAGAGGTCCAGCTGGCACACTTCTGATCACATGGTTGGTCTTTCTAATGAGCAGCCCCTCTCCTGAGTTATTTTATCTCTCAGCATAAAATCAGGTGTGATCCAAGGGGTTCTTGAATAATAAAGACAGTTCTATTACTTGAGAAACTCCCAGGATTTAGGTTCTCTTTCAGGAACCAGGGATAAAGACCAAATTCTTTATTACATAATAGGCCTGTTCACCTTACAAAAGAATTCTAGGGTCTCTTAGTTTTGAGCCAAATTTCAACTTTTGTTTATAACTCCAGTACTGTTACTCTTTTCTGTTTTTTTCTATTTTAAACAAGCAGGTAGTAAACATGTTTTGTGTGTGTGTGTGTGTGTGTGTGTGTGTGTGTGTGTGTGTATATATATATCTATATATATATTTATATCTATATATATATATTTATCTTTTTTTTTTTTTACAGAGAGGAAGGGAGAGGGATAGAAAGTCAGAAACATCAATGAGAGAGAGAGAGAGAGACATTGATCAGCCGCCTCTTGCACGCCCAACACTGGAGATGTGCCCGCAAGCAAGGTACATGCCCCCAACCGGAATCAAACCTGGGACCTTTCAGTCTGCAGGCCGACGCTCTATCCACTGAGCCAAACCGTTCTCGGCAACATGTTGTTTCTTATTCTACAGAAATAAGTTACTGGAGACTATCTACCAGTGTCCATTCCACTCCCAGTTCTATGAAGCTCAAGGACATGACTGTGTCCACTAACCTCTAAGTCAAAGACTCTCAGAATTATCTAGAAAGTGTTATAAAATTATATATATTGGGGTCCTGACTCCCACAATTCTGATTCATTTTGAAACAGTCCAGGGGGACCACTTTTTGGAAAAGTTTTGATAATTATGATGAAAAACTGAAATTGAGAATCATTACTGCTAGACCAGTACTGTCCAACAGAAATACAGTAATCGCCTTATCCATGGAGGATACTTTCCAAAACCTCCAGTAGATACCTAAAACCATGGATGGTACTGAACCCTATTGTACATACAGTGGTACCTCGAGATACGAGTTTAATTCGTTCTGTAACCTTGAGGCATGGGAAACTATGAGACGATCGAGTCTCGGTAAACTGGTGGGTCCTGTGCAGCTGGCCGATCCGCGCGATTACTCCTATCTCAAATGTTGCTCGTATTTCAAAGCAAAAATCGCTCGCGCGAGGGCTCGTATCTCAAAAATCTCGTATGTTAGGGCACTCGTATCTCGAGGTACCACTGTATACTGTTTTTTTTCCTATACATACTTATGATAAAATTTAATTTCTCAATTAGGCACAGAAGAGATTACCAACAATAACTAATAATAAAATAGAACAGAGTAACACTAGAGGCTGGGTGCATGAATTTGTGCATGGCTGGGGTCCAGGTGGCCCACCCGATCAGCACTGATGAGGGCCAATTGGGATGGGGCAGGAGGTTGGCTGGCTGGGTGGCCAGTCAGCCCTGTCCCAGATTGGGCCCGTTGGCCAGCCACAGTGCGTATCACAGTTCCGGTCACTTGGCTTTTATATAGACACTATAATAAAAGTTATGTGAATATAGTCTTTCTGGGAATTTCTCAAATAATAGAACTGTCTTTCTCAAAATATCTTAACTGTGCTCTACTCACCCTTCTTGTGGTGATGAGATGAGACAATGATGTGATGAGATGAAGTGAGGTACTTAGAATGCCACACAATTCAAAACTTAGGAATTGTTTATTTCTGAAATTTTTCATTTATTTTCAGACCTTGATTGACTGTGGGCAACTGAAACTACAGAAAATGAAACTGCAGATAGGAGGGGTTACTATATAATGCAAACCACATATGTAATTTTACATTTTCTATTGGCCACATTTAAAAGGTTACTAAGAAACAGATAAAATTACTTTTAACAACATTTTATTTAACCCATTATATTGAAGATACTATTTTAATATGTAATAAAAAATTATTAATGAGATATCTTTCTTCATACAAAGTCTTTGGTATTTATGTATACTTTATACTTACAGCATGTTTTGATACATGCTAGACATATTTCAAGTTTTCTAGCCACATGGACAGCTCAACATTAGACCAGAAATTAATTAGGACTATCATACTCAGTCCTTTTTGTTTTATATTCATAGCAGTACCTCTTGGAGGAATTAAAAAATCCCCACAACCTCTTTTTCTGGTTGTTGTTCATCCATTTATTTATTCCTTAGACTCTACATAGTAATGAGATCATACAGTATTTGTCTTTCTCTGACTGGCTATACACATTTTTTAATTGTGGTAAAATATACATATAAATTTTTTCATTTCAATAATATTTTAATGTACAATTCAGTGGCATTAAATACTTTCACAGTGCTGTGCAACCATCACTCAGTTCCAGAAGTTTTTTATTTGCAGGACTGAAATTTGTGCTCATGAAAGAGTAACTCTCCATCCCTCACCCTTCAGCCCCTGCCCACCACCATTCTAGGTACTATCACTATGAAATTGCTCCAGTACCTCATATAAATTGAATATAGTGTCTGTCCTATCCTTGTGGCTTAGCATAATATCCTCTAGGTTGCTCCATATTGAAGCATGTGGCAGGATTGCCTTCCTTTTTAAATCTGAATAATATTCCATTGTGTGTATAGACCTCATTTTGTTTATCCATTCATTAGTTAATGGACATTTGGGTTGCTTCCACCTTTTGGCTGTTGTGAATAATGCTCAAGTCATGGGGATGAAAGAGTTTATCCATCCATGTTTACTTCAAGTTTGTACATGCTTAACATGGAGTTAAAAATTTACTTTCACTGGGAGTGAGAGATAGAGATAGAGAGAGAGAGAGAGAGAGAGAGAGAGAGAACATGGATATGAGAGAAAGACATCGACTGGCACAACCTCTTATTTTTTTGTTGCTTATTCTTATTAATTACAGAATTATCCAACCCTGATATTATAGATATTCTTCTATGACATTTAATGGATGCTTTAAAAATATTCAATGAGAACAGAGACTGGACATATGAATATTCATATTTTATTTTTCAATGCAAAACAGAAGTTTATAATATTTTTCCCAATTGGGCTTGACAAGCCAAAAATTCTTGGGGAAGGAAATAGATACATTCTTTAACCAATTTTTGCATTTTCTTCCCTGGCACTTGGTCTTCACTTCCTAGTCATTCATTTATTTGAATTGGACTAAATGTGTACAGCAAGTCCTTAGAAGTGAATATTTTTCTGAAGTATATTATCCACACAAGACTGCAGTTTCCTATTGCATATAAGGTCAAGTGTTGAAATTCCATTCCTGCAGTTTGTTTTTGATTAGTGATTTAGCTCTCATGGATGGGATGAAACAAGGCTTTCTGTCTGCAAACTGACAACAGCAGAGTATTTTTTCAGGAAAATGTCTTTGATAGTGTTTGGGTTGAAGACCCCTATCCCATGAGAACACAGTTTTGATTTTTAGGGAAGTAGGCAGAACACAAGTGACTTTCATTGCAAATAAGCGGAGAAACCTCTAAGAAAGGAGAAGACACCCCCCCCCCCCCCCCCCCTCCCCCGGGTTTTTGGGACAAGGGGGGGGGTGATGGGGGGGGGCAAAGATTTTTGATCCTTTTTTTGTTTAAATTCATTATAGGACTTTGTATTGCTTGAAATGTTTTAAAACTTTGAAAAAATTTTTATTTTAGTGTAGAAAGAACACAAGAGATTTCTTTCTTAACAAAATTTTAAGTGAACAATATTGACTGTAGATACAATGTTGCACAGTAGATCTCACACTTCTTCATTATGCTTGACTTAAACTTTTTCCTAACATTTAGTTACTCTGTTTCAGTGTAATTTGACTGTGTTTTTTTCTAATACCGCTTTCAATATTTTTTTAAAAAAGGAACAGATGACTAAACAGTTTATTTCTAATCTCAAGCTTTGCGCAATGGTGATATCATAGCCAATGAAGTTTATCCAAAGAGCAATTGCAATTTGTAAACTATGGATAATCTCAATGACTTTTTTCATAGTCTTTCTTGCTAGATAGGGTTCTTCTTGATCTTCTACCCAAGACTTCCAAGTTTTTTTCTGGGGGCTATAGTTGCAATTTATTTGACATTCCCAGGTCTTATTCACTAGAGGATCCAGTTACTAGATCTTCACTCAGGGAAGCTCCTGGAATATGTACAGTATAACCCTTTTCTTCTTCAACTTCCTTCACTTGAATAGCAATAGCTGTAGAGAATTTCCTGACTTAAGCATAATAGGAAACCTGTACACATGTGGCATATGTGTGTTTTTCTTTATCTTCTTAGCATTTAAAGGCTATGTCCTACTATATATGAATTTTTTTGAGAGAAGGGGATTTTTTTGCTTTTATTCTTTTTAACAGTGACTTGTAACCCAGTTAGCAAATGGTTTTTAAAGGAGAAGTGAATGAGTTTCTTCAGTCATTTTCTTGGTGCAAGTATAGTCTGGATGGCTGCTGCTCTGCATTAAGAGAACATTTTATTACTCAGACTTTCAGGACTTGATTCTCTTGCCTAAGATTCCATCAGCCCAGCTCTTTGGTGAATTCCACCAGTATTTTACATGGATAATCCCAGAGCTCAGACTATATTATTAAACATTTCTTTTTCTCCTTTTTCTCCAGTTAGGCTTGGTTTAGAGCCCGAGGTATGTGTATTTGTCTTTTTCCCCCATTCTGAAACCCGAGTTTATCACTCACTAGACTAGTGATAGAGAGCTTGTTACACTAAATCAGCGTCCTGAATGTTTTTAGTTTGGACAATTCATTGAATCATTTGACATTCAGGATTTCACTTAGCTTTTGGGCATATTAAATTACTGTGAATAATCTGGAAACGAAAGTTGTTTAGTCAGCCTATGTATTTGATCTTCTAAAATATAGCTATATTTATACATACATATGTAAAGTACATTATCCCATAGACTCTGTGGCTATGCATATGGCTGTACATATTATGACAGTCTCGGAGCTTAGAATTTATAACTCCAAATGATTTTCATGAATAATACACATTAACAAACATAGTTCATTTTTTTAAAAACTTTATCTGCGATTCAAATAAGCATCAAATTGATGCAGGAGATGAAAGTATATTTTGTGGAGACCCTTTCCCCTTTTCCATGTGGGAGTCCATTCTGTGGGACTCTTCCCTCTCCCTATGTGGGAGTTTGTATTTGTTCTTTAATAAATTTTCACCTTTGCTATATCAAAAAAATAAATATATTTTATATGTTTCTATACATATGTAATGGGGGAGGACCTATTGGTGTTTATTTCCACCTATTTCTTAGGAGGAAATCATATTTTAGTTAAGTCAAGTTGTATTGTACCTTCTCTGCTATTTGCTGCTTGTGAATTTGGCCTTCTTTATTATAATGTTTTAACTCTGGCACTTTCCTTTTTTTCATGTCTCACATCCAGAAGAGTTCGGCTGTGTTTTCCTTTGATAGCACATGTTTTGGTCATGTCTGAGTTTAGGCTGCTTGGCACCTTCAATGTTTAGCTGTCAGTGAGTGGCCTCTGGACCTTCTTTTTATGAAGAAGGTTGTGAGGACGTTCAGGAATCAGAAACCTTCCTGCTGCCATTTTCAAGAATTCTGATAATCTTTGACACCCAGAGATTAAGCCCTTCTTTGGATCAGATTGAAATACTCCAAAATCACCCAATTTGTAGCTTTTTTTTTTTTTAAAGCAACATGAGCACAGGGTTGTCGTTAGCAGGCCAGAATGAGCTATAAATAAATAAAACCTTATAGTGCTTGCTTCATTCAGGGTAGTGTGCTGATAAGATGTAAGCATCTGGGAGAAGAGAAGATGCTCAGCAGGTTTAAGTGCTTACCAAAGTGCTTTCCTGTATCCATGGCTCAGCTGCTGGTCTCTGCTGTGTTATTTTGGCACTCTAGACTTGTAAGATTGGAGAGTTGAGTTGAAAACTCTCAATATATCATTAGAGTAGCCCAAGGTCCCTTCTTGTCAAGGAAGACTAGCTGATTCCAGGGGGAAAGAAAAGCAGAATCCAGGGCACCTGTAAATCCCTGTAGTTTTGTGCTGTGGGTTTGTAGCTAATTATACACCAGGCAGCAGTAATATGCTGCAGCTCTGTTGGCATACTTGTTTCAGAAAGAGCAGAATCTTCCAGCAGAGCAAAGAAGGGCTTGAAAGAGGCTGCAAATGAATGAATCAATGATCATTTTATTGTAAACTAAAGCTCTACATTGGAATGAGGGCATCTGAACTGTGAGGAGGTGATGGGGAGATGCCAATTGAAATACATGGTTCAGATGTGTTTTAAAGCTCTTGATTTGGATTCTCCTGCGGAAATATAGTCACGCAAGGAGACCACCACTGGTCACAGTCAGTCAAATTGCTCTTTCTCCTATGGTACTGCTGTTAGCGACTACTAGTAGGTTATTCAGCCGACCTCTTCTGATTCTGCTTTGCTGCCTGATTTCAAAAGATTTGCCCTATTTGGCTCTCAGTCACAGCTTGATGTAACCACTGCTTGTTTGCATGCATCCCCATCATTTTCATATAGGGTCTTCCTCCCCTCTTCATGTTAGAAGGCAGAAGAATCGGGATCATTTTTTATATGATAAGAAATTTATGCAGGGCCAGCTAAAATCAAGCAAAATGAAATTCAGCTAGAAGGGATGGCAAAAGGCTCAGAGAACTTGTGACTGCCAGAGAAGTCAGTGTTCCTTAAATAAAGAGGGTTCAGCTAGCAGGCAGCAACTCTGACTTTGCATTCATATTGAAGCAGGCTCTCCAGCCATTCTAGGCAGACAGATCAATAAAATCAGAGGTGACTTAATGCCAAGAACCTCAGAATTCAAAGGATTTCTCTTGTCCTTTAAATTTATTCTTTATTGATGTGTAATGCTAGTCTCGGAAACTGCAATGAGAAACCACCCGGTTTAGATTCTGGTTTATGACAAGCTTATTGAACAATGTCCTTGGAATGCATCCCCTTTGGTTTCTCAGTTATCACATCTATAAAATGGAGCTGTTCTACTGGAAAGAAAATGATTTTAATAGTTATCAAAACATTGTGAATGAAGATTCATCATAAGTGCTTTGAATAGCCTAAACAGCAAATGTCTTATGAGAAGTGAGTTTATATCCCATGTATTTGAAAATACAGTTGATTGCTTTATCAGAGTTGAACAATTAGATTATTTTTGCATGATGGATATGCACTGAATTTGGTAAATTTTATTTTATATTTTTAGCTACATAAATGAAAGAGTTGAATCATACAATCTCTTCCTTGATTGTTTATATGCAGACCATGCATCTAGCTTCCTAGTGTATCACAGAACTAGACAGTATGCCACATTGGTTATATTCTTTTTTTTTTAAAATATATTTTATTGATTTTTCACAGAGAGGAAGGGAAAGGGATAGAAAGCCAGAAACATTGATGAGAGAGAGACATCGATCAGCTGCCTCCTGCAAGCCCCCTACTGTGGATGTGCCTGCAACCAATGTATATGCCCTTGATCGGAATCGAACCTGGGACCTTTCAGTCCCCAGGCTTACACTCTATCCACTGAACCAAACCGGTTTTGGCGGTCATATTCTTTAATTGATCAAATAGCCCCTGATAGAGCAACAAAATATGTAAATGAACATATGAACATGGCTAACTATTTACCTTGTAATAGAGAATTTATCCTTCCTTCTCTCCAGCCCCACGGATTCTTACTGTTCCAAAAGGAAAAGCTGCCTCTAAACTTAACCTCTTACATGATTGATTTGATACCATTCTTTTAAAAACTGGAGATGTTGGGAGTTTTTGTTCATACCCCATACTGTGTAGATGGTACACAATTTCTATAACAAAGCAGCAGGGGGCTCCCTGTGAGAGCGTGAGAATTGCTGATGGCGAAGGACTGGCTTTTTGTTGATGGTGTTCTTTTCAATTCAGGCCCTTTTCTGCTGAAAACTTGGCCATCGTCCTGTGAAGATTCCCTAAGGGATTAAAGTGTAGCTACAGAAGCAGCGAGACCATTTGATTAAGAAATTGGTTTACAGTTGTGAGAGATTATACTGGTTTCTAAATTCCAGAAACCTGGATGGATGGAGCCTGAGATTGCTTTGGTTGTAGGATCCTTCTCTCTGAACTGAGTGAGGTTCATAGGAAGGGACTGTGCAGGTGACTCCTTTCTTTAGAATCCTTCGTATCTTAAAAGCAAGACTTTTCTATGTTCTCATTAATATCTACATTTAATTTTCTTAGTTTTACCTTCCTTTGCTCTAGAACTTATGCATACTTCATTTTGTTGTTGAGGGCCCAGTGCATTATAACTAAGGATGTCTTGTAATATGAAACCTATTCCCCTGAGTGAGAGGCTGAAAGAATGCACACAGCAAAGGTGCAGGTTTTTGCACTCGGAGGTTGCGCTTGCTGTCTTAGGAATTCACTCTGTGATACAGGTTTGATGCAGAGAGCATTGCTACTCACAAATCACACGAGGTATACAGTTTGTGTGCAGTGATATGTCACAGCTTTTTATTTATATAGCTAGCTCAGTCTGTTCTGCTCCTTTCAATGCCGTGGAAAGTGCATCATTTTCCTCCCTCTCTCCTCCTTCCCACATATCATCAGCACCACCCACTACGTTCTGTCCATTAAGTCCTCTGTGTGCCAGAAAACCCCAACAATGATTAAATGCTGATAAAAAAATGTTAGAAGGTTAAGATATCAACCCCCTTACCCTCCTTCTAAATTGTGGGTGATAAGTATAACTTTGCCCTTTTAACATGGGAAATAAGAGGTTTTAGTTGGTGTGTGTGTTGATTTTTTCTTTATGTTGAGGAAATGCCTGACATCATTTTAAGAAACAAAAAGATTTGGTAGCAAAGACCAAAGAGAAAATAGGAGACTTGCTTTGCGGTTTCCATAATTACCCTAGTCTTTCTTTCATGATTTTGGCACATTTTTTATTGGGAATAACTAAGGTTAGCCAACTTTTGGTAAGGCTTTATTTATGAGAAACCTAGAGTTTTTATGCTTACAACAATTTAAAAAAGTAATTATTACTCTAAACAAAATGTGTAAATGATAATTTAAAAAGTGTTAATTTTTATATATTATATCCTTCTAGCCATAGAATCATTTATCATTATATTCCTACTTGATTTTCACTTCCTTAAAATTCTTGTACTATTAAGCACTCTCTTTTCCAACACCAACACCACTACTGTCACCACCATTCACTACTATCCACCACCACTACCACCCATGCCACCATCACCACCCACAACCCACCATCACTATCCAGCACCTACCACACCCATCACCACTAACCACCACTGTCCCACCCAAATCTTGGGGAGGAAAATGTTGGTGGAAGAGACTTGAAAGGCAGCTTGGGAACTCACTGGCTCCTTTTCTTTGGAGGAGAGTTTGTAGATTCATAACATATTCTTCAAAAACAATTAAGGTGGGAGGGGCTATAGAATCAACTTCTCTGGACCTCCTTATTACATTTTTAGCAAAGAAGGAACAAAAAAGAAGATTCTCTAAGAATCTTGTCAAGAATTCTATTTCATATTGAAGCTTAATATGCCATATCATATAACTTCAATTAATTTTCATGAGCCCGTGCTTTATCACTACTCTGTATTATTTTTTTGTAATAGAGCTATAAAAAAATCCATGGTAAATATAATTTGACCGTTTCCCTCAACGGCTGCTTGATGAGGTGGGTCAGGAGGCATGCCTCTTTGGAGGCAACCTGGAGGTGGAAGGGTAATGAGCACATGTCTGCTGATGCCAGAGCTTCCAAATTGGAGCTCCTCACAACTGGTGTGTATCTGCTCTGACAGTTCTTTTATTATGGCTTTTACTAACCTATAAGTAACTAACTGTGGTTGTTTAATTACAGAGGGAACATCCCCACGCTAAACAGGTACCGTATGTTTAGTTTGTTTTTTTTTCATTTCCAATTAAAAACACTCTTTTTATAACTTAGAATAGTGAAATCAGGGGGGAAAATAGCCCTGTACTGGACAACCTAATATGTTATCTTCTGCCAGGGAGTCCATCCTGAGCTCCCCTTTGGATGTGCTAAATTATTCTTTCTATTTGGAAAACATGTCTTCAGCTTTTCTTCAGCTACTAAAAAAGCAATACTTGAAAAGCCTCAGTATAGAAAAGCTCTCATCAGCTGTCAGTGGGAGGAGAGTTGTCTGCTCGATGTTCATCTTTGCTATAAACTTTTTTTTTTGGGGGGGGGGTTATATGTCTCGTTGGGGCTTTCATAGGAGAACCTCTTAAGGTTATCACTATCCTGGGAAATTGTTCCTAATTTTTTCAATTTCGAGATTCTCTTATTTGCTTCTCAGAGGAATGCAAATTCAGAAATAGCTGATCTCATGTTTTATAAATTTGTTTGCTTTTTTTTTTCTAAATTGATAATGTTATGAAAGACAAGTTTTTTTTTTCAGATCTATATATAATAAGAGTCACATTGGAAAAGTATATTTAAGTTTTGATGTGTATAGCCCTGGGAAGAGGTTTCTAGGCCAATATCACACAAGTGTTATTTTAGTACTTTGAGTTCCTCCTGCTTCTGAGCCAAACAAGGCAACACAATGCAAGTTTGAGAGGAAAGCAATTCTGATTGGAATTTAATCCAAAGAATGCTAAAGCAATAATAGGTTGGTGGTGAGCTCTTTGTACATGATCACTTATACATTGAAATATTTATAGGCTTATGTTTATTTTGTCTCTCTCCCTTTAAATATTAAGTAATCAAAACTCGTTAAAGCTTTTAGCATCCAATTTAGATGGGAGAGGAAAGGGAGTGCTTTTGTTTGGTCCTCTTGCCTACCCTTGGAGACTGGGCTTGGTTCATTCCTGCCTGCCTTCAGCTGTTCTGACCCATGAACACAGTACCAAGGGAAACTGAATAGTGGATATTTCCCATGGGGTTCAGCTGAGTAAAAAAGATATTTAACCCTATGTTTGTCACAAGCACAGCCTGATAGCTTATTTAGAAGGAGTTCCCTTTAAGTGTTACCTGGAACTCTTTTATCTTTCCTTTCTACTATCAGGCAGGTAGAAAAGATACAATGCCTCACAAACTTGCTCCTTTAATGAATCTATTTGGTGATCCTAGAAAAGAGGATGATAGCATTTCAGAGTTCATACAACTCTGAATCCCAATTTCTAGTGAGCACCATGGGTAAGACTCGCTTGCTGTGTGTTTCATTTTGTTTGTTTATTTCATTCATGGTATCAATGGTTTCCTCTCTCCACCCTACCTTTCTAGTCCCCAGTACTATCAAAGATGAAGTACCTTCTTCATGGTCATGAGTTGCCAAAGGAATAAAAACCCGGAGTGTCAGTCTCTATAGTCTGTGTGAGCAGCACTTCTATAAAAAAATTCCATTGCCTTTTATATTTACAATTTGCAGTAGAGTACAGTATGTACCCAGATCTCAAGTCCACATTGCTGGCTCTCGTCCTCCTGCAATGCTGCAGGTGGTACACTTAAGGAGATTTTAGAGCAGTTCCCTGAAGGTCAGGTGCCATTGCCTTGCTCTGAACTTGCTTCCGATCAGTATGCCGGTAATATGTCAGGCAAGTCCTAGAGGCATCCTTCAGCTTGGTCCTTCCTAACAGGCTGCCCTGATTGACTGTGCATTCAGAAACACTTTACAGTATTATTTATCAGTGCATACTGCTGAGGGTGCATCAAGGAATATACAGCTTCATTATGTTTTTAGATTGAACAAATCAGTTCAGTTCTCTTCGAGCATCTCCATTTAGCACTTGTTTGTCATGCTTACACATACTGTGAGACCCATGCTCTGCCCTTTCATATCCTGCTGGGATTTATTAAGGGCTTTTGGTGAAGGTATGCTTACCTTAGTATAGAAATGTCTTGACTATAAAATAGAAATTTTGCAATTTAGGGTTGAAAATGTCTCTCTTTCAAAAAGGGAGGAGCTATAATCTTTATGATTGCTACCTCTATCAGCCCATTAAAGAAAAAAGTAAATACTTCATAAGTTCCTTTTATAGACTGTGACTTGTTTCTATATGGTAAATAATGTTTTTTATAATGATCTACTAAACCAGTGGTTGGCAAACTGTAGTTCGTGAGCTATATGCGACTCTTTGGCCCTTTGAGTGTGGCTCTTCCACAAAATACCATGGCCTGGGTGCATCTATTTTGAAGAAGTGGCATTAGAAGAAGTTTAAGTTTAAAAAATTTGGCTCTCAAAAGAAATTTCAATCAATGTACTGTTGATATTTGGCTCTGTTGACTAAGGAGTTTGCCGACCACTATACTAAACCATTCCAAATGACTTAGAGTTATTGCACATGCATATATCTGTGAATACTTAATCTATTAGTTACTAGAGAAAAATGCCTTAAGTGTTGCCTAGTTACAACTTACTTGGCTTGCTTGCTTCTTTTTAAAATAGGAAATGTTTGGGGGAAGGGGAAGATGCAGAATGGTTTTTAACCCCTTATGTGCTATTTATTCATCAGACACACTATGATGTCATTATATTAAAACTGCCATGAAATTTCCAACAATTCTTAGATTTTTATTTGGAGAAATTTTGGAGTGATAAAAATATAGCTTGGGTGTCTGTATACATGAGGCGGGGTGTGGTGGTGGTGGTGGTGGTGGTAGTGGTGGTGGAATTCAGATGAAACGGTTAATGTGACTATAGCAAGACAGACTTTATCCATACTGGGTGAAAAACCAAATCTGCTCTGCAACCTGACCCTATTTCTGAGTTTTCTTCTAGCTCCTTTTCCCTATTGTTACTCTCCCAGCTCTTGTTCCTACCCTCCTTGTCTGACACACTTGATTGAATTACCATTTAGAATGTCCTTCTCCTCCAACCTCAACCACTGTGGCATGACTCATGTAGCTAATGTCAGCGATGTGCTATTGGACAACTCATTCACTCCACCATGTCAGCGGATGGGCGGAATGGTCTCTTTTCGGACTTTTGAAGATTTTGTCAGGTAAGACACTGTGGAGCTGTGTATGTACAAGAGGAGCGATGGGTGTCTGTGTTTCGGGAATCTCAGATTGCTGCCAAATGAATAAAGGTCCCCAGAAGAGCCATGAGCCAGCTAAGGAGATGTAGCCCTTGCTGTATATGCCCTCAGAGAGGTATATGTCCTTCCATTTCTACCTCTCACTCAGACTCTACAAGCCTCTAGTTGTTATATGAGCCTGGTCAGAAAAAAAGAAACAAACAAAAACCATCGTTTTCCTTAGGAGCTAGCAGAAGAAGCTGTCTGCTCTGTGATGAGTGAAATGTCAGGAGAAATTAAACACAACACTAGAGTGAGCCCACCAGAGACGATACATCTTTTGATTAAATGCATTCAGCATCTATCTCTTGATGTATACTGATGCATTACCCTAGGGGGAGGGGTAATTACATTGGTCTGTCACTGCTCCAGTCCCAGGCTCTTTCTGTTACTTTAAGACTTATGATGACAGCAGTGCTCATATCTTACATACAAAAAAAGTAAAAGTTACCCTTCCTCTCTGTAAAAAATCAATTAAAAATATATTTTAAAAAAGTAAAACTTAAAGCTTTAGATAATTCTTTATTAAAAAGAAAAAAATATGCTTTATTAAAGTTGAAACAATCCATCCCCCTAATTTCTGCCACATGGTATAATTTTGCCTATCACCTCTAGCCACTGGTGATTGCATTCAGTTGACTATTGAGCACAGGGTAGGGTAGATTATTCTTTTAGACTGAGCAGGCAATGGCAGCGTTCATATTCTGCCACTTGGATTTTCATGGTGGGTGTTTTTTTCTGGTATGTTTCAGGATCTTTGGTGAAGTGATGGGCTGCTTCTGTGATTCCCCACCCCAAAGCCCCACATTCCCTGAGGCAGGTCATACATCTCTATACGATGAAGACAAGGTATACTGTCCCTTTGGGAGACTGCTTTGCTCCTTCGGATACATGACTTGTACTGTGTATATACTATCTTTCTGACTTTGGAGTGTTAATAGGAAAGAATTCATCTTTTTTTAAAAATCCTGACCCGAGGATATTTTTTTCATTGATTTTTCTTTTTCTTTTTTTAAAGATAATGGAGAGAAGAGAAAAACATTGATGTGAGAGAGACACATTGATTGGTTGCCTCTGTTTTCACTCTGACTGGGGTTAGGGATCCAGCCTGCAACCGAACAACATGCCCTTGACCAGGAATTGAACCTGTGACCCTTTGGTCCACGGGCTGATGCTCTAACAGGCCAGGGCAAGAATTCACCTTTTTACCCTACTTTATGTTATTTAATTTTGTATACCTCATCAAGTATTTTTGGAAATCTGTAAGATATAAATTCTGACTTAAAACATAAATAAAATATATTAATCCTGGAATCCATACTGTGGAATAGGCTTGGCTGTATCCATTGTAGCTGCCTCTGAGTCTCTGAATGTTGTTTCAAAGAATTCAGCATTGGTTGCTTCAATTCTTATGTAGTGATGGCTTGTATATTTGCACAGTGGTACTATTATAGTCTTCAGGGAATGGTACACTTAGATAGCAGGAAAAATACACATTTCTTAAAAAACTTTGTCCTTTTATTAAATCCCTTCTATTCATTTCTCAGTAAATAAGTTGTTGTTTTTCCCTACCAGGTTCTTTTTCTGTGGTTTGACACTTCTACTGTATGACAAATTGTTAGGAAAAATATTATGAGGGAATATATTCATATGGCTTCTTTCACTCATTTTTCTTCACCTTCTGTGAAGAGATATAGCAATTGTTTTTATTCCCATTTTATTGATTACAAAATTGAGACTGATCTTCAAGGTCATGTCAAGTCAAGGTTTGGGGCCACTTCTAGCTAATGCCTTTGTTGCCTTATCTTTTAAAAGTTGGATGTTTTGCTTCTTTTAATCTCCATTGTGGATGTTGGGTGGTGGTTTCGATTTGCTTATGAGTGCTAGTGGGCAAATCAAAATGTACTGTGGGGCATATCTCTTTTTCAGTCATTCTACTAAGTACTATAATTTTTCTCTGCCTCTGTATTAGCCAGTCTCCTAATGTCTTTGTCTGGTGTTCTTGGGTTACAGGTCCCCAGGGATGAACCTATTCACATTCTGAATGTGGCTATCAGGACTGACTGTGATATTGAGGATGACAGGCTGGCAGCTATGTTCAGAGAGTTTACCCAGCAAAATGTAAGCCCTCAGCTGGGTGGAAACCTGTGATGGCTCCTTTCCTCCTGGCTGGATATCATACCCATCTTTTTATCAGTTGCTACTTGTAAGGCCTATCACTGTTGATGGCTATGTCCTTCACATAGTTCTCTGCCTATAGGGGTAAAATTCCAGAGGGACTTTATATAATGAATATCTTTTTATGTTAAGAAATATAGACCTCAACTATTTAAAATGTATCTCACACTGACATCAAACTTCATAGTTTAAATCTAAATTTCCATCATTTTCCTTGACCTCTTTTGACCCCTCTATCTGCTCCACTCCCCTCCTACAAAAAACTCAAGTAACCAGTTATTCAGAAATCATTGACTTCCTCTTTTTCCTTGCCAATTCTTGATGCTACTCCCTTACCACAATCTATGTGTTTATTTGTATCTGGTCAATCACCAAAGTCTGTCTGTTGTTTGTACTGTCTTTTTACCTCCCTTCTAACCTTCCTTTCCTTTAGATTTTTAATTCCCACTACCATCTCTCTGGTTTAAAACCTTATTAACCTCATACCCGAGACACTACAACAGGTTTACTTGCGATCTACCTATTTTCCTTGACTCTTCCCCTCCATATAGTTTCCGTTCTGTTCACCACCTCAAAATTAAATGGCCAAAATGCCCTCTTACCAAATTATTCTCCCACTCAGCATTGATTCTCTGTTACCTCTAGGATGTCGTCTTAACTTGATATTTAACACCTGCCTATTAACAAAGGCTAATTGACAATCTAGCCTTCACTGTTCTGGGAAAATACCTAAGCCTTTAAGTCTCATCTCCTCTACTGCCCCTCACCCAGAATGTTTCTTTCTCTTTCCAAATTCTGCTTCTTTTAAAGACTGTTTCAAATTTCACCTCTTCTATGAGTACTTCTCTGAATAGCCCTAACTAAAATGTATTTTTCCTCCCTTGAACTTTTAATTGGTCAGCATATATTCACTAGCAATAATACTTTTTATTGTGTACATTTTTTTTATTTGCACCTCAACACAGTCCCATGAGGTTAGATTAGATAGGAATTATTCCAGTTTTGCACATGGGGAAAAACTCAAGCTTAGATTAATTAAATTTCCCCACCCCCTTTGATCACCAGCTAGTAGATGATGGAGCAAAAATTAGTATTTAAGGGCTTTGATTCCACATCTAGGGGCCACAGATCTAGGTGCTTTAGTAAATAGTGTATTTTTTTTTTTTTTAGCTCTGAAGATGCTTCAAATCTAGTTGGAGGGACTGGTTAGACATGTTCAAAATGGTGTACATATAGTTACATGTCATTGCAATATATGATAGATGCCAAAGTGTCCTCTTTAGCTGTTCTTAATGACAAAGACCCATGTGTTTTTTTTAAAATAGGAACTACCTAGTTATAGTGCTTATTATAAAGAAAGAACTGAATAGGTTTTAAAAGCATGATTTAGCAGTATAAATAATTAATGTCGTTGGTATTCACATCATGTAATGCTAATGGTAGATACCTGGGACAAGATGGTAACTTTGTGCTTAATATGAGTCCTAGCATTTATTCCATGTTGCTCTGGAATTATAGTGGCCACCCTGAAGAAAGGCACTTACAGAAAAGTGAAAATAGGGGACATGCCTGGGAATTTTTTTTTAGAAGAGAAATTTACCTTTCTTTTTGCCCTTGTCTTGTGAATACATAAAATTAACCTAAAACCAAGGACCAAAGAAACCATAGCTGGAAGAGTGCTAATGCTGTGCACGACTGCTGATACTGCTGTTTGCTAAGATAATCTGCAATTTTCTTCTCAGGTTTTGAGGCACTAATTGCCCTTATTTGATTGTTTTGACCTCAACTGTAGGCTTTTTATTACCCTCAGATCTTAGTGCTGTATGTCATCATATGTTGATTTAAAGAGACAGTTTCTTCATCTTCACTACATAAATTTGTAACATTAATTGGCAATAAGAAATCACCTTTTTCTTTTACTGGACTTGTAAAACTGAGGCACAGAGAAATCCATTGTCATTGCCCGAGGCTATTCAGAAGGGTAAAGGTAGATATTCCAAGCCTAGAGAAGCTGTTACCTGCATCAGATACTATGCTTATCCAGAAATATTAGGCATTTTCACTTCCTTGTTTTGAAAAGAATGTAAAAATAAAAATAAGGAAAAGTAATAAAAAAAAGCTGAAACTAATTTTATTTTTCACTTCATGATCATGTTCCTAGCAGTTCAGAAAAAGTTTCTTTTTTTTTTAAAGCACACATTAAACTATCAAATAGGTTGATCCAAATTGTCCAAATAATCTTCTAGTCCCAGCATGTCTTTTTTTCTCTCATAGAAATTAGGATCATATATTTGTAAATGACTTGTGGAGGAGATTGAAGCAGTCAGTGTAAATGGAGTTTCTCCAGGTGCTGGCGCCTAATCGCTGGGTAATAGCTGTGGACTTGCTGTGAGGCCCGCATTATTACAATGTAATCAGAATCCTGTTGCTCTGCTGTTATTGTCAGCCACTTGTGGAATTTTAAAAGCAATAACAGTTTTGACTTTAAATCATGGCATTATTAAAGTTATTTTCTTCCCTTGCCTGAACATAGCTATTGATGCTTGTCTTTCTTTGAAGGGCTTGGCTGTGGTGGAATTCTTTGTTGGTGGTATCAGAAGAAATGTTTCTGTTCCTTGGCACACTGAAAGATTGAGAACCACTGCCACTCACCCCTCCCTCCACTCCTCCCTTCACTTCTTCCTCCTTTTTTTCTTTCCTCCCTCCCTCCTTCCCTCCCTTCCTTTTTTTATAGTATCAGTACTTGGTTATTTATAATACAGTTATGATATCAGTACAGATCATTTATTAAAGTTATTAAACCAAAATTTATGTATATTTGATCAGGGAATTTATTATTAGGAAATTTATTTTTTCAATTATATATTGGTTATGTTGCTAATTAATTTTATTACTAAACAAATGCCATAATAGAAAATGTTGTCCAATAGGAGGGAATGGCTTGGGACTATGCTTATTTATAAGCAGAATCCAATTTGGATTTTAAAAATATATAGTATCATGAAAATCAAGAATTGGCTTATGAACGTATCTCTTGGTTAGAGTTATAGCAAGGAATTGATGAAACTAAAGTCTGGACTTAGGCTGCAAAAGCCCACATATTTTTTCTATTTGTGTTACTCATATATTTTCACAGGTCATTCAACTGGTGAGATTGCTTTTCTACATGTTGTCATGTAGCCACTCCTTGGTAGGGCTCTTTAAAATCATGCTGTTTACTTAGCTCATTAAACTGTTCCTTTGTCTCTCCCTTTTGAGATAAATGAGCAGTACAGATAGAATAAAACTTAGATTCAAAGGCCCAAGACGCATATAATACAGTCTTGACACTGCTGATCTCTCTTGCCTTCTAATACACTGCTCAGCTATACAACTGGAAATATGAGTAATTACTAAATTTAAAAGATGATTAAACATTGCTTTTAGTAATTTTTAAAGAGAATTTAAAAAATACTTTCATGTAAAGTGGGGGGAGGCATCTTCTAGAAGAAATGAAAAGATCAGGATTTGTTAGATTGGATTCTAGGAATGATGGTAGGTGCTATCTATAATCTAAACAACAGTTTAGAACCTGAATTTTCCACTTTATGAAAATTTCTTCTTCTTCCTCTGATCTGAATGACCTGATTTCATTTATCTCCTGTTTTAGTTTTAATCTTCACATGTGGACATTCTTACCAATGTGATTTCAATAAGTAGTAATTGTGCTAAAATCTACCTTGAAGTGAATCAGACCTTAGAGAATTTAGGTGACTTCATATGACCCCTTTTCCTACACAAAGTTCTCTCTCAATTTTCTCCAGATTAATATAAAACCTGTCCCCTAAGACTTAGTCCCAGGATCCAGATGGAGATTTATTTATTTACAAGTTTGAAGGTCCTAAGCCAAAACATAGATAACAAAAAAGGATATTTAGCCCAATTAGAGCCTGTGGAGGACTGAATTGGGTAAGATTTAAGATGAATGGAGATCTTATCTATCTTTTATTTTACATCTTTCTCCATAGAAAGCTACTCTGGTTGAGCATGGAATCCGCCGCCTTACTTTCCTGGTTGCACAAAAGGTATTGGCAATATTGAATTACACCTGTCTAACATTTCTTATGATGATGCTAGAATTTTTAAAAGTCAAGAAAGTGGAGTTATAATCATTAACTTATTTATAGAATTTATGCAGAGAAATAACTGTTTTCTATAAGTTTAAGAAAACATTAACTTATTATCTTTTACTCAATTTGGTTTTAAACTTATTTCTTTCCTTTTTGTCTTTCACTTGAAAGGATTTTAGGAAACAGATCAGCTATGAGGTGGATCAGAGATTTCATGTAAGTAAAAGGAACAATAATAAAATATTATTTAGTGTTTTATCTGTTAGCCATTGATTATTTAAACAGAATACGTGTGAGTTATTTAGAAGGGCTGGACTGATGTTTGGTCCCTCTTCTTTTAGAAAGTATTATAATGACTATTCAATTCTTCTATGGTTGTTGTTTTTTCTACCCTATAACATTCTCAGTATATCTCTGAGAAATAATTAAGAATGAGCATATGCATTTATCTGAATGAATAAGGTAAAAGCAGGAGCTAATTTCTTCTGTGCACATAGTGAATCAATAATCGAGAACTGTCAATTGCACTTGGGGGTCTTGGCTTTTACCAAAGAGGATTCAAGTTCTATTATTGAGAATTATCAATTATGTGAAACAATCATTTATTATTAAAATGCTTTAACCGAGTCTAACTTGGTACTTTTGCCTTATGTTAATTTTAGGAGCAGGAAATAAATAAAAATTGCGCATTAAGTTACTTGTTCTATTTAACTGAATTAACTTAATATTTATGAGATTAAAAGTTTTATTGAAAAGAGAAATAAGTTATTAGCCTGGTATCTGAAGTAAAGCATACCCATATGATCAGTATGATGATAGCACTAAGACCAAAAACCCAATTTGCAATCAAGATGTCATTCTCTAAAATGACAGATTGTAGTAAAAACATTTCTTTATAAGTTGATCCTAATTTAACTAAGATTCCAGAGGATCTTAGGAAGCCTTAATTTTCCTGATAAGAATTTTGTTTTATCTTATTTTATCAATTAAGATAATTCGTTTTCAAGGCCTGTTCATTTGCAATAATGAAGATAATATTTGGGATTCTGGAAATGACTTTCTAAACTTAAGGACCTATGTATGCTTGCTTTTATTTCCCTTTTGTTTATTACATCTTTAGCATTTGACATTTCATTGTCCTTCTTACAGTTCACCTTGTTGGTCTAGTCCAGCAATTTTCAACCTTTTTAATCCCATGGCACACATAAACTAATTACTAATATTCTGTGGCACACCAAAAGATATGTTTTTTGCTGATATGACAAAACATTGGTTATAATTTTGATTTATTCACACCAAACAGCTACTGTTATATTGGCTATTGTCATTTTTTAAATTTAACAATCTAAGGGAAAAGAGGTCAGTACCCCTGACTAAATAGTCAGGTATTGCATGTTTTAAAAATTCTTGTGACACATGGATTGAAAATTGCTGGTCTAGTCTATAGAGAAATAAGAGTCTACACTGCAAACTAAAGAGCTAAGATTCTCTGAAATGCTCTAGGAAGTGTTGTGGACCGCACAACTCTCCTATGTTATTAATGTCAGGAAGCCAAGCAGAGTACAGACATATATCAATCAATAACTTTAGATAGGAAACTGGAGACAGTGACGAAGTATGAGGAGCTTAAGGGGAACCCTGGAACTTTAAGAAGAAAAATCCAGAGCTTAGAGAATAAAATTGATACTTGGGGATAGAATATGAGAGAACATGAATAAGTACTGTGGCGAGTAGATGCTGATCAGAACTAGGGTAAACATGCCAGAGCCAGGCCCTGGATTTGGGAAGAGTACTGGGCTAGGTTCTTAAGCTTAAACCTGATTTTTATTTTTTCACTGACTTTGGGATACTATATTTTTCTGGGGAATCATGTTGAATTTGTAAAATTGTTTTCCTTTTTCCTAATAGTTCAGATGGATCCTTTATGTTTAATAGCACGTGAACTAGTTTCCCATTATAAGCATTTCCATGATAAATTAAAACTCTACTAAAAATTTTTAAAAGCCAAAGCAATTAGTTACCATGGACATTTTTAAATGGGTTTTATACATACAAAAAAGAGTACATCCTGTCTTACTGCTAAATCTATGTCATGTCCGAGAGAGAGAGAGAGAGAGAGAGAGAGAGAGAGAGAGAGAGAGAGAGAGAGGAGAGAGAGAGAATGTAGTTTTAAAGCATGTTTTCCCTCTCTGTTCTAATATTTCTGGACTTAGGTTGACTAGGGACATGTACAGGCAAAATCTACTCGGAAATGAGCCCAGCTGTGGGTATTTCTTGGGAATCACGGTCCAGTTCCTAATTATAGTGACATCAAGTGGGAAATTGGTTATATTACCAAGTGACGTGATTTGTCATGAATGTAGGAAAGGTTGCTTTAGAACTTAGAGAAATGAAGATGGAGACTAGATTTTCTCTGAAGAATTGAATGGTAGAGGAGTTGGGTTATTTTTAAGTTAGGCCCCTTAGAAATGATTAGTGGTTACACAGGGGGCAAGGGCAACTATTACTGAATTCCATGCAGGATCTACAATAGCCAGGACCCTTTTGTAGGAGCTGTACAAATCCAGGGCTCACTGCCATGGTATTGCTGTAAGTTCTTCTGCTGGTGGTAGCTTACCATTCATGAAGGGTGCTTAGCCTTTGTCATGTCATCTGATGTGTGCTTGCCCCATAGTTAGTGTAGTGTGAAAAAGAGGAAGCTTTCCGTGAGTGTTAGAGATGAATCCCTTGATCTCTCTGGCTTCTTGGTAATCCACTGTGATGTATGCAGTCTCTCCTGTTCTACACTGTGAAATCCCTATATTATTGAATAGAAGAGAGAAAGCAACCGTATAAGAGGGGGCAAAGAGAGGAGGAAGGTTACCAAGTTTGGTTCAGGAACAACATTGGCTGGTGTGGATGAAGCAGCTCTGTTACATAGTTGTCTCTCAGACTGTTTCAGAACCAGAACAAGCAAATGATGGCCAGAGAAGAGGTTCCTAGAGAGTGGGTATATGTTTAGGTGTTTATTCAGATGCCAGTGAAAGCTATAAGCATTCCCAAAACTTCGATGTTTAACCTCCACAATCCCACTGGAATGCCTGCTGTACCTTAGTCTCTTGACTCTACGTGAAGCCTGTTCTGACATAGCAATATTTGTCAGTATTAAGGACACTAGGTGTGGAGTCTGTTTCCAGACCATGTAATTAAATCAAGTACCTTGTATGGGATTTGAATAATTGCTTAACATTACTGCAATAACAGAACATTTGAGGAAAAATGAGCCTATTCTTAAAACGTCTTCTTCATATTAAAAAAATATTGAAACCTTGGAAGCCAAAGAGCAGGCTTTGAATTTTTGCAGCTATGAAAGCTGCAGCTATCTACTTTCATGTAATATTTAGTCTGTTCGTTTCACTCACATTTCAGGTTCCAAAAAGTGCAGCAGAAGGTGCTATTTAACTAGAAGCATTATGCTTCTTGAAGTTTCCATATTTTTTCAGCCAAGTGTTTTTAACAATACTAAAATGCACATTTTCAGGATTTCTTCTTATCCTTTGCCACTTAAACAAGAGCATTAAGACCAAAAATTGTGATGAGATTCTAAGTCAGTTTTGCATCTGTAAAGTTTCCTTTTGATTCTTGTTTGTAAGATTACATGAGATTTGTAAAATTCTGCTATAAATAACCTATATGCACTTTTATTGATTTTATATAAATAACTCATACTTTAAAATTAAATGTTTTGGAAGAAAGAGCCCACTATTGAAAAGAGTTATCACGGTTAAGTAGTTCATTTCTTTAAAAAAATTTATATGTCAACTATATCTCAGTAAAACTGAAAAAATTTGTAGTTTTGTTTGCTAGTGGATCAACTATTAGTTTTTCAAAAGGTTTGGTTTGGGTTTTTGTTTTAATTACAGTCTATATAATTAGTTCTCAGCATGTTGAGGTAAAAGAGAATTGCACCAGCAAGCTTTCAATTTCTTCATCTCATTAGGTTTTTAACATGATTATTAGTATCATAATCAGCTATGATGTTTTCTGTTGCAGGTTTTCACATTCTCTGATTTGCAGGGTGTCTTGATTGGCTAATTTAGTCAAATTATTTTGATTGTCTTGATGATAGTTGGCTGATTTAGAACACAGCAGGGGTATAATTTCCTCCCGAGAAATGTTGCATTCTTTTGTTTTTTGGTGCCAGAACACTAAGAGGGTTTTTCTTTGTGTACATTCAATTATGATATTTGCCCATAACACTAGTAGAATATCTGGAAAGCAATTATATTAGTGATAGAATAAGCATGAATGCAGTTAGTGGAAAAATTGGCAATATGAGGATGAGGTAGGATGAAGGAATTTCCTAAAACTATAGGATTAGACTTTTGTATTTCTTCTTTTCTGTGTTTTTCTATAGTCCTGTGATGTGTGTGTGTGTGTGTGTGTGTGTGCGCGCGCGCGCGCGCGCACGCGCTTAAAGAAGTGATTTTATATAAAAGTCCTTAGACTTGAAGAATTGCTCATTAATCCTGCTGTCCCATTGCACAGAAGTTCTTACTCCCCTATTCTGAATGTTTATGCTTAAATTGAGGATTTTTTTGCAGAGCTAAAATTTACTCAAAAAATGTTTGCTGATATTATCTCGTAATACCTTTTCTTAGCTAACTTTAATGAAAGTGGTTTTTCTTATTGGTGGTCTATTCCCACCCTGCCAAGAATTAGTTTGTCTCTTTCATTATTTGTAATAAAGGCATTTCTATTCAAATTATTTGCTTTTCATGCCTTTCAGTTACTGCACATTTTTTTAGTTGGTTTAAGTGGTAAAAAAGTGTTTTTTGGTTTTTATTGTTAGGTTTTTGAAGGAAAATAGTCATTTAAATAAATGTACCAAATAAATATTTTAATATTTATCTCACTCTTTTATTCTGTCTTAACAATTAGTTAAAATATTTATTTAATACATCATTTTCCTTGACTTTTTTTCCCGAAATTTGATGAAAGGATTTTGTTACCGTTCCTTTTTTGACTTGTGTTTCCTTAGCTAGTGCTCCGAAAGCCATATTTCTCAAGAATAAAACAAAAATGAGACTATAAAGTCCTGAGCATGCAACCTACTGACAATGCAGCTGAACATCTTTCTGTTTAACCTTGAAGTCATCCCCTTGTTCTTTACTGTTATTCATGGGAATTAGAGAATTACTTACATCAGTAAAAGATCAGTGCTGTGTAAAGTTCACTTTCAAAAGACTTTTAAAGACCTAAGCCTGGACAGGTGGTTTCCCAGGCTTGCTAAATAAACTCCAAGAAGCCTGTTAAATGCAATTTTATAGTTAAAATGCAAGGAAAATGTAAGATTTACTAACTGTGCAAGCTATAGTTAAGGTGAGGGTGAGGTGTAATACCAGTGGAAAGTACTTAACAATTTTTCAGTAAATTCATGAACCACAACTTTTGAGTATGCGTTGTTTTTAAATTTTTTTTTAAAAAGTCTTAATTTCTGTTTAAAGAGAAGACTTCTAATGAACCTGGATATAACAAAAATCGAGAGATAATAATGCTCTACACTTGAGACATAGTGTGGTAGAGATGAAGGGCATGAAGAGACCCAAGTTCATATTCTAGGTTTCTGATACTGGGCATATCACTTGGTCATGGCTTCTGAGCTGTAAAATGGGATACCTAACCTCGAGAGGTTGTTGAGAGCATTCAAGGAGACAATACCTAGGAGCGCCTGCTACCTAGCAGGCTTTCATTTCAGGTTTCCTGTAGCTCATTGAGAGACATTTATGCAGCTAGCCCTGGTTTCTCTGCCTTGTCCCAATGAGTGTCTGATTATCTTGCACTCATAATGAAGAAGATGCCTAATGAAACCTCCTGTAGAGGCACATAGTAATGACTTGACTCTTAACACCACCAATAGAGCTTCCCATCCGAGAAACAGGGGTATTTGGTGTTAATAAGTTAAATTTCAGAAACTAATGGACTCTGCTAATTGAATTCATCTTTGTTAATTAATAAGGTTCTAGTAAATTGGTTGCTTTCTTTTGTAATGCCCTGCAAAAAAGCAGTAAGACCAAATGATTCCAAGTTCACTAGTTCCACCCCATTCTTTCTTATACATGTAGTGGTAGTGACCAAAGTAACATCTTTATTTTTGTCTTGAAAAATTATTCTTTAAACTCTTAAAATTATTGATTTGAGAGCGAATGAGAAAGACACGTGGATTGGGGATTTTATGCTTTCTGGTTAGTGTACATTTTAAGAGTTTCTTAAGGGGAAACTTGGGAAATCAGTCCAATAACTGCTATTGCAGTGCAGAAGCTTAGAGAATATATTAGTTTTATTTGCCAGGTTGTGCCAAGAGCAACACCCAGGAAGAATTTTTTTTTTTTCACTTAGGAGATGAAAAAATACAATCTCCCCCCACCTCCAGGAGAGGATACCTATTGAAGTTAGGTTAATAGTGTGGTGATTCTCAAATGTGGAAGTGGGGTCAAAGTGATGGTTACCCAGGGGATCATTCACATTCCCCAGGCTAAGGTTCAGCAAGTATTGTGTTTTCTAAGAAACTGTCTTCTAGATGCTTCAGTGCTTCTATACTATGTGTTGATCCCCAAAGAACCATATCTATGAAGGACTGATATATTTTCCCCTTCTTTTAACAGAGAGAATTCCCTAAATTTTTCACGTTTCGAGCAAGGGATAAGGTAAGAACTAATTTCTTCCCTCTTTTTTTTTTGTTTCTTTTTCCATACAAGTCTAAGAGTGGCATCTTTGCCATTTTTTTCTCTAATTGAATTTGTGCTTCCCTTTGCCTTACATGTATCTTAGAACGAAAGAAGACTCTCTTCTGAAAGAGTTTGGTTTAGAAAATAATCAAATGTACTGACCTACCCAAGAGAGCAATAAATTTCAAAATCATCCTTATGCTTTTGATGTGATATTAAAGGACTGCTACACTTAGTAGGATTATTCTCATCACCTACAGACAGTTTGTTTATATTCAGAGTTATGTTTTTTCAATTTTTAAAATACAAATTTTCAGACTGTTGGTTTCTTCCGATTACCATTCATTCAATTGACATGTACTCTGGAAAAACAATTTAATTTCAGCAAAAACTATATTAAATGTAAATACAGTTCTTAAAAAAGATATATAGGTGTATATGTATATATAGGATGTTTCAAAGCCAAGTACCTCTATTTAAAAAATTATATAATGTTCATATGTCAAGAATTTACTGTGTCCTTTGTATTGTGCCCCAAATTATAAGAGTATATAAGACATAGATTTTGCCCATGAGCATTTTAGACTAGGTGGATAAAACCAAAACACTGGTATGTGAAGTAGTTGTAATTGTAAAAAAAAAAAAAAAAGAAAGAAAGATATTAAATGCTATAGGAGTTGTGGGGAATTGATTTTTTTTTTTTTGGCTTATTTTTAATGGAGAGCATCATCACTTATAAAAGCATAAATGATGAAAGCTTGGGAAGTTAAATAGGTTCTTTAGTGCCTAACCTTATGTAAGCTATAGCATTATCCTGTATGTAGACCATTTTTGTTGTTCATTGGCACATCATAACTTGTTTTTATTTTTAAGCATCTCTTTTACATATGTACGCATTCATATCATTCTGTAACCACTTTGGTGGGCTGTTTTGTTTTTCTCCAATTCTTGTGCTCAGTTTGAGGAGGATCGTATCTATCGTCATTTGGAGCCTGCCCTTGCCTTCCAGTTAGAGCTGAACCGGATGAGAAATTTTGACCTCACTGCCATTCCATGTGCTAATCACAAGATGCACCTGTATCTTGGGGCAGCCAAAGTAGAAGTGGGCACAGAAGTGACAGACTATAGGTTCTTTGTCCGTGCTATCATCAGACATTCTGATCTGGTCACCAAGGTGGGTGCTGTACTTTAATGGGAAGTTATCCCTGAGGGAAGGGACAGAGGAACAGTCATGGTTCAAAATTAGGTTTTCTCTTCTTGAGTTAATGTTCTTATTCATCTCACTCTCTAATAATCAGCCAAAGTCTGAGAATCATTTCTCTTCCAAAAGTAAATATTTCATATAATAACAAGCTTTTTTATTTTCTTGGTAGTGGAAGCATAGAAACTCTTGAGAGAAGGAAAAGCATGTTAACAAAAAATCACAGGAGATTTAGGTGATGATAGAGAGTAGTGAGACAAGTTAGTAGTGTTCCCATTGTTAACTTGTCTAAAGGTAGGGTAGTTTCTCTATATAGCAAGGTGCTTCCTAGTGTGTTAGTTATTACTACATGCCATAGCCATAACCTTTCTAAACTGCTCTGGTATATGTGAGCTATAACCCTATTGGAATTCCAGTATCCCCACCTATTGGAAGGAAATTATATAGAGGCAGCAGGAATTCTTTTATATATATATATGTTAATCCTCACCAAAGGATATTTTTATTCCCCATTGACTTTTTAGAGAGAGTGGAGTGGAGGGGAAAGGGCAAGAAACAGATACATCGATGTGAGAGAGACACATTGATTGGTTGCCTCCCACATGGACCCTAACCAGGGCTAGGCATTGAACCTGCAACCCAGGTACATGCCCTTGACTAGGAATCGAACCTGAGACCCTTTGGGCCATGGGTCAATGCTCTAACCACTGAGAACACCAGCCAGGACAGCAGGAATTCTTAATCTGACCCTGCTGCCTGTGGATATTGGGCTGACTAGGGAGAAAAGTCAATGCACCTCTAGCAGGTGCCTTATGATTCATGACTTACCACCGCTTAGTAATCATAATAGCCGTTTCATTATTGCCTCTTAAAACACATTAATGTTGATGGTGATTTCTTCTTAAATAGGAAGCTTCTTTTGAATATCTACAAAATGAAGGGGAACGGCTACTCCTGGAAGCCATGGATGAGTTGGAAGTTGCTTTTAATAATACAAATGTTCGTACTGACTGCAACCACATCTTCCTCAACTTTGTGCCCACAGTCATCATGGATCCATCTAAGGTACATTTCTTCTTAGCTTCTCTCCCAGAAGTAGCAAACACAAGCAGTGAGATTCATTCATATTTATTCTCACTAGGACCCAGACACAGCTACTCTTGATCAGCTGGTTTGAGCCCTTGATATTTAAAGTTTACTGTTTTTTTTTAGGGGGGTATGGTGTCAGCAATTTACTATAGCCTTGAAAAGCAGACCTCAAAAATGAAGGTGGTATGATTTATCTTGCTAGTCATTTATTTATAAGCAATATAAAAACATAAAATCTTTTCCACTTCCTCCATTGGTACCTGTATAATGATATGTGCCATGATAGCAGTCCTATCTATACTAATAAAAGGGTAATATGGCACTAACCAGTTTGGCTCAGTGGATAGAGCATTGGCCTGCAGACTGAAAGGTCTCAGGTTCGATTTCAATCAAGGGCATGTACCTTGGAGTGTGCAGGAGGCAGCTGATTGATATTTCTCTCTCATCAATGTTTCTAACTCTCTATCCCTCTCCCTTCCTCTCTGTAAAAAGTCAATAAATATATTAAAAAAGAAAAAAAGGGTAATATACTGATTAGACCGGGAGAACTTCTGGACAAAGCCATGGTGGTGGAGCCGAGGCAGAGGTGGTTAGGGGCGATCAGGCCAGGAGGGGAAGACAGCTGGGGGCAAGCAGGCTGGTGGCGGGGGTGGGGAGGCAGTTGGGAGTGAGCAGGGCAGTGGGGAGAGGGGGTAGTTGGGGGTGAGCAGGCTGGCATTGGGGGGAAGTTGGGGGCAAGCAGGCTGGTGGGGAGCAGTTGAGGGAAAGCGGACTGGCAGGGGGGGCATTTGGGGGCAAGCAGGCTGGTTGGGGGACAATTGGGGGCAAGAAGGCTGGCAGGCAGAGTGGTTAGGGGTGATCAGGCAGACAGGCAGGTGAGCAGTTAGGAGCCAGTGGTCCTGGGTTGCGAGAGGGATGTCTGACTGCTGGCCCATGTGGGATTGGTCCTAAACCGGCCATCAGACATCCCACGAGGGGTCCCAAATTGGAGAGGGTGCAGGCCGGGCTGAGGAATACCTGCCCCCTGTGCATACATTTTATGCATCAGGCCACTAGTCTATATATATATAAAGAGCCAAGGGTCCATAATGGCCAAGGCTCCACCAAACACTAGAAGTCAGAAGCTAGTGCCAGCACAGCAACCCAGCACCAACTACTGGCCCAGAGAGAGGCCTGCAGAGAGAGAAGACAGGGTCTGATCCCCAGCCTCCATGGTAGCTGTTGATCAGCTGTTGCCTCTCTCTTTCTCTCCTGGCTTCACCAGCAGCCTCGCCTTTGTTTCTCTCTGAGCCCCGCCTCTTTGATCAGGCCCAGAGAAAGGCCCAGAGATGCTGACTGGCATAGAAACTGACCAATCAGAACTAAATCTGGGTGAAGTGCCAGGAGCCAATGGCTGCCTAGGAGTTGGAGCTTTTGACACTGACTGGCATAGAAATTGATCAATCAGAACCAAATCTGGGTGCAGTGTGAATTGCCAGTGGCTGCCTAAAGGCAGAGCTTTGGACATTGACTGACATAGAACCGACCAAGCAGGACCTAATCTGGGTGAAGTGTGAGGAGCCAATGGCGGTCTAGGAGGCAGTACTTTTGATATTAATTGACATAGAAACTGACCAATTTGAACCTAATCTGGGTGAATTGCAAAGGCAAAACCTAAGTTGGGGACCGAGGAGGGGTTTTAAGGGCAACAGCTATTTGGTATAAGGTGTAAGAGAGCTGTTCAATTTTTTCATGACCAGTTTGATAGTATAGTGCTTATGGCTGGCTATCAGTCCAGATATAGGGATTATGTATTTTTGTCTGCCAAGAGCATCTCCTCCTGCTGAAAAAGGTTTCCCCCCCATTAAAGCAATCCTATCCTATATAATTTACCTATACAACTAAAAGGGTAATATGCTAATTAGACTGAGTCTTCCAGCTATCTTCTGGATGTCCAACTTCCTTCCAGACAAAGCACAGTGGTGGGGGCCAAGGCAGAGGCAGTTAGGAACGATCAGGCCGGCAGTGGTGGGCAGTTGGGGGCAACCAGGCTGGCAAGGGAGGGCAGTTGAGGGCGTGATCGGGCAGGCAGGGGAGGGCAGTCAGGGTTGACATCAGGCTGGCAGGCAGAGGCAGTTAGGGATGATCAGGCAGGCAGGTGAGTGGTTAGAAACCAGCAGTTCCAGATTGCAAGAGGGATGTCTGACGGTTGATTGGAGAGGGTGCAAGCTGGGCATGTATGAATTTCATGCACTGGGCCCCTAGTCTTATATAATTCCTTAGGATTTCTCATCTAGAATAATTAACTTGCTATTGGGCATTTTGGCAGAATCATTGCCTCGTAATAAATGTTACTTAGCTGATGGTTTAGAGATGTAATGTACCTTCTTAAGTATCTAACCTGTTTGTCTTTAGTATTTTTCCACAGGTAGAAAATTTGGCTAATAAGGAATTTCACAAGTATTATGTATGTTTTCTTATATGAGGCTCTGTTCTAAAATGCATTCCATATAATTTAAGGAAGGAAAACAAAGTGATTCTATACTTGACCTTTTATCCCACAGAAGGCTGCTTTCTGATTCTGCTCCCTCTAACCTTTTTCTTTCATATTGTGGAATTGGATAGGAGAACCAGTATATACCCCTTTATTTATTTTTTAAACTATGTTTTTATTGATTTGAGAGAGAGAGGAAGGGAGAGAAAGAGATAGAAACCTCAATGATGAGAGAGAATTATTCATCAGCTGCCTCCTGCATGCCCCCTTCTGGGGATTGAGCCTACAACATGGGCATGTGCCCTTACCAGGAATCAAACCATAGACTTCCTGGTTCATAAGTCGATGCTCAGTCACTGAGCTACTTCATATTTGCCATGATAGCAGTCCTATCTATACTAAGCAAATGAGCATACTCCTTTCTCAAGATCAATTATAGGCATAGGCTTTTGCTTTTTGAACTTAGTATTGAAGACCTGTAAAATCTTTTTTCTACATTTTCAAGACTCCAAGCTATTGATCAGTTGCTTTATCTGTCAGGAGAGCCTAGAATAGGACAACTCATTGAATACCAAGTCTCATCATGTAGTTTAAGCAAAGGTTCCCCTAACCATTCTGGGACTGATGAAGCTGAAAGACTTAAAATAAGGCCTGAACACTATATAACTATATATATTTTTAGATTTAGACTACAATTTCTCATGAAGTTTTTACATAAGCCTCTCTGTTCTACTCCACACACCCATAGACCTTGGCTGGCTCTGCCTTTCTAATCATAGGTAGCTGTTAATTTCCTTTATAGAGAGATGTTGATTTTTGTTCCCTTGAGAAAAGAATGGATAAATATCACTTGGTTAACAAGCAACTGTGGGGATAGGTAAGTTAACTCCTTGAAACCCATTTTTTTTCAGAGTTTTCTGAGTTGAGGAAGCATTTTAGAAAGATAGTTCACGTAAGAAACATTAATTTAGAGTAGTATGTCCTAGCTGCCTGCAGCCATGTTGGAAAAAATACATTTTTGCTCTAATGTATCAATAAGGAGAAATCACACCTAAGGCTGTAGAGTTTAAAATAACTTACCTGACCCTGAAAACTAGCAACACTAAACTGACTTGGTATAAAACTTAGGGAAACTAGGAACATCTGCTTCATATACTTAAATCCCAGTTGGACCAGGCAATGACAAAGCTTCAGAGCTCTGTTTAGAGAAAATATTCTAGCACCACTTATGAAATGCCTATTTTTAATTTGTGCAATTTACCAAGAAACATATATTATAAAGTTTAATAAAATGTATGGGGAAAAAGTTCATGGTGGTAATTGCTATGTTGATTTAAGGTCCTGAAAATGCAATGAAACATAGTTACTATGCATACAAATGCTACTTAATAGCTATTTAACTAGAGATTTTATTCTTATTTGGGGCTTTCTCTTAAATCCCATGGCTTGTAATTTTAGATATTGCAGACCTTTGAGATAGAATATGAATATAATTGGAAAAGGGGGAAGGAGTTGCACACATTTGGGTGTTGTTAGCCATAGAAAACTGCTCATACAACAGGCCGGCATGAAATTGTCCCTGACTTATCTAAGCAAAAGTAGGGTTGGGGAGAAACTATACGACTTCTTGTAAGGAATACATGTACACATCTCGAGAAACCAGCATCTTGTTCTATTCTTCCTTTCCCAAAGATGGGCAGACCTAAAACAGGTCCTAGTTACAGGTTTTTAAGTTTTGTGCTTGGTGATGTGTGTGTGTCAGATTGAGGAATCTGTGCGAAGCATGGTAATGCGCTATGGAAGTCGGCTGTGGAAATTACGCGTCCTCCAGGCAGAACTGAAAATCAACATTCGCCTGACACCAACCGGAAAAGCAATTCCCATCCGCCTCTTCCTGACAAACGAGTCTGGCTATTACTTGGACATCAGCCTGTACAAGGAAGTGACTGACTCCAGGACAGCACAGGTACAGTAGTGAAGTACTAGTCAAACTTGGAGATCTCATCAAAGTTTTTATTTGGTCCTAAGGATAAGCCACTTCCACTTGCTGTAGAAGACCCAAACTCATAAATCCCATTGGTTCACCTAGTGGGCTTGTCCTCTATTAAATGATTACATGAATTTGAAAAACTTTATTTGCCTCGTAAGATGTGCCTATGTTCCTAATCATGGGTGTTATAAAACCTCCAACCTTTAGTCATGAACCTGACTCCAGGGGTAATTGTGTAATTGTGTAATTTGGGGCTCGCCTTAGGTAGGCTCTAGGGCTTCTTGAGCAATCTCACCTTTTCTGAACTGATTTGTCCTTCCTGTTTTCAACCTAGTTAGACCACTCATTAGCAAGTAAAGAAAGGAGAATTGTTGAAATATGTCACCAAGTTCTATCTTAAAGAAGGAAAATTTCAACATAATAGTTTGAGCAATATCAAGGAGTGATTTTTATCATATTTAACCATTATGATACTCCATTTATACACATTATCTTCAAAGAGTTCAGAGTATTATATGTCTATAAAAGGGGAAAGTGGCAAACTAACCATTTTTCAGGTAGAAAAATGGAGAATATAGTTTGGTCCTATGATAACAGAATTCCTTTTTAGTCTGTTTTACCACTTTAGTTTCTAAATATTTTGGGCCATTTGCTGTGATACTGAATTTAGTTTGGTGCACCATTGCTCACATCTTTTTATGAACTGAGATTTTATTTCAAGACTTTGGACTGAACTTGGAAAGTGCATGCCTTTTGTTGAAAGGTTGAACTTGTTCCAGTGTGTACTCAAAGGGTTCAGTCTATTCTATGCATTGGGTGCTAGGAAAAGATTATGTGTCTCTTTGTTTTTATCTGTGTCCTTTTAAATCCTGGAACAGAGGCAAGAAAAGACATTTTTATCAGTACTTTGAAGATGAATTTTAAAACTGAGTCCGGATTGCTGTTGGAGTGACCTTTCATTTTGTGCTTTGAGTCCAAGTTAGATGGACAGAGAAGTCTGTCCTGTGAGAAGTGAGCAGTTAAAACAGAGAAGCTTACAAGAGTGTGAGGGGTTAGCCAGGAAAAGAGTATTCAATAATTTTTCCTGCATTTGATGTTTTTCAGGACAATCTTAAAGACATTTTCAGTCAAAGCTTTTCATGGGTAGGGATGTTTTTAATTAACTTCTACAATGGCTTCAAGGCAAGTCTATTCTTGTGAAAAATAAGATGGCCTCTTGAGATTTCAGTGTTTATGATAAATAAGTTTGTTCTTCATAACTACTTTTCCCCCTTTCTTTGTTCAGAAAGCTCTTAGATTTCCCTCATGCTGGCTGGTGGTGACACAGGGCCATAAAAGGCACAGAAGCCTTCAGTCAGGGTTTAGTGTGCTGCCTGGTACAAAATAAGCACTCAGTACGTATCTGAACGAATGAACGAACTATCTTTAGCCTAAGTGAGAACCTCTTTTACCATGGGTCCTGCATATTTAGGAATCCCTGAAGGAGGAGGTCTCCCTCAGGCGCTTCTGTTGAAAGAGTTCAACGGTCACTGCCCTGTGTGAACTGGGCGGAACCCACAAGAAAAAGCCTCCAACCCAATTCTGGCACTCCTAATGCTTACCTGGTGCTTATTGATGATTTGTTTTACCCCTTTCTTTGCTCTAGTGAGTCATTGTATAAATTTAAAATAATATAGAACCATGCATGTCATTCATTCATTTAATTAACATTTATTAACCATCTATAGTGTTTCAGGCAGTGTGGATACAAAAAAAGTGATCTCTGTTCTCAAGAAATCTCCATCTTTATGGAAGACAAATTTTTAGTTTCTTTGTAGTAGTATGATTCTGCCATCATAAAATAAGGACAGGGCTCTAAGAGAACAGACTATCTGGGATCAGAGTTTGTTTTCCAAGAGAAGCTCTTTCGATGGCTTCTGGTGAAAAGTGTATAATATATTAAGTATGTACATATTTTCATGAACTTATACTTTACCAATTTTTAATTATGTCCATTATAGTGGAAAGTGGGATTAACAGAGCTGATTATTCAGAGCCTTCTAGTACTGTCCATTACTCTCAACCTCTTACTTTGGCACATTGTTTATTCTTTTTGACAATAGGGAGCAAGATTGACTGGCATGAGTTTCATTCTGTTCTATGTATAATTGTTGTGGTATTAACTGTAATGAACACTCATGTCAAGTAGTTATTTGTGGGGACAAAAGATCTGGGTAATCCATTGCATGTCAATTGATATGCAATGTATAGTGTAAGGGAGAAGTATACATTTTAAATTCACCTTTATTGAGATGTTTTATGTGTATAGCTCAGTTTATCCTATATAATAAAAAGCTAATATGCAAATCAACCAAACAGCAGAACGACTGGTCGCTATGATGTGCACTGACCACCAGAAGGCAGATGCTCAATGCAGGAGCTGCCCCCTGGTGGTCAGTGCTCTCTCAAAGGGGGAGCACCACTCAGCCAGAAGCCTGGCTCATAGCTGGCAAGCACAGTGGTGGCGGCAGGAGCCTCTCCTGTCTCTGGGGAGCGGGCCTAAGCCATCAGTCAGACATCCCCCAAGAGTCCCGGACTGCGAAGAGGGCACAGGCCAGGCTGAGGGACCAGCCCCAAGTTCTGAAATAATGCACACTACTATTTCTATCTCTCACATTATTAAGACATTGCTAATTCTACCTCCCACCTGGTGACTTTCACCATTGATCATTTAGATGTGGGCTGGGAATTCCATTTTGTGGGGTTTTGAGCACCCAAGACAAATTTTGCCCCAAATAGGACCTTTTTGACAAGTTGGCAGAATTCACTTGTTTCTTTGATGTAAGCAGCTAAAGATTCACTGTGCTGTTATACCCAGGGTTTTTAGCTAAGCAGTTAATTCTCTTCTTATGCCTGTACAGCAGGTTCACAAATCTAATCACTAATAGTAGACTTAAGCTTATATATATTAGGCCTGAATAGATATGTGGGTAGATACACATACCCTTACACCCCAATCTCCTTTTCTAATCACTGAATTGGGAAACTGGATTTTGTGTATTCATGCATAAAGTGCCTAGTTTAGTGTCATATAACCTCTGGCACACAATAAATATTAATTGAATAGAAATAATGGCATTCCTTATAAATATTGAAAAGCAAATAAAACTAGAGTATGAAGTACTCTTCTAGAAATATTTGAGTTAAAATTATTAAAAGTTTGTATGGTGATTTGATTAAGTATTATAGGAGCTAGTCACTAGTTGTAGACATGGTGTTCTGGGGGAATATATATATATGCATATATATGTGTGTGCATGCATATATCATTTAATAAAATATATTTTACCACAGAATATGTCTTTTAAGCTAATCAGAATTAACTAGCTACATGGATGGGTGAAATTCACTTGTAACAGAACTCTTTGAAGCTAATAATACTTATGAAACGTCTTCTCATCAAATAGACTGAAACATAAATGAAGAGCCTGACCTGGCCTTCTACCATTGGGGAAAGGATAGAAGTCTTTTTGGTGCATCACTGTTTCTCAACTTAAATACTAGAGCACTGCTCAGACTGGCATTAGTTGACATATACTACATTTCTGAATATGTGGGGTTCAAGTCACTTTAGAAGGCAAGCATTGTCAGTCTGTCTCTGAAATGTGAAATTTACACTGTGCTTTCCTATTGATTTTAACAAGTCCAGAAGTGAAAGCAGCCAATGGTGTACAATTGGCTATATACCATTTTTTGTAGTTGGTTAATTTGTAGAGAGGTGAGAGCTCCATGTACCCATGTTAAGAAACATATCTGAGCTACTCAGCCCACCAAAAATGTGTTTCAAGAAATAACTTTTATTTTTTTTAAAAAAAAGCCCTTCTAGGCTGCTCTCTGATGTTTTTCTCTGTCTCATCGCTCCATGCCATCCTCTTTTTCCTGCAGATCATGTTTCAGGCATATGGAGACAAGCAGGGACCACTGCATGGAATGTTAATCAACACTCCCTATGTGACCAAAGACCTGCTTCAATCAAAGAGGTTCCAGGCACAGTCCTTAGGGACAACATACATATATGACATCCCAGAGATGTTTCGACAGGTAACAGTGGCTAACTGGGAGGCTCTGACTATTCCAAAGAGGCAAGTTTTTCTTGACTCTCCATCAGATGCAGCTTAGACTGGAATGATGCACTCCTAAAGGGCAGGAAATACACTATTCTCATTCTATTTTATTTGGGATTTGATGACTGCCAACTTAGATTTTGGATGGTTCTTTGTGAATTAACAGGAGGAATAGTGAGGATCGGAACCTCTGTTGAGTAGTTGAGAGTAAACTGAGACTGCATGCCTGTGATGGTAGTTTATAATGACCTGTGTTAGGAGTTATGTTCAGGTTTATATTTCCTAAGCCTGTATTCAAATTACGAATATTAAAGAGGTTGGAAACTCTAGTTCTCATTTTCCTGTTTTCCAAGATAAACCAAGTTTCTCTAGCTCATAGCCTAGATTAATATGAGAATCAGTATAGATAACATATACAAATATATGATATAGAGTTCATGGTACACAGTTTAAA
The DNA here is from genome assembly GCA_011751065.1 of Lasiurus cinereus. Classification (NCBI taxonomy): domain Eukaryota; kingdom Metazoa; phylum Chordata; class Mammalia; order Chiroptera; family Vespertilionidae; genus Lasiurus; species Lasiurus cinereus. The sequence continues at coordinate 16,088,177 of JAAGEH010000016.1, read as the reverse complement.
GTATCAGTTCTTTTATGGGAGATTTATTATAGCTGAGTAAAAACTAGCATGAGAAAATATATTATGAGTCTTATCCTCTATATGAAAATAAATTCCTTTGATCTGTATGGTGAATCATCTCTATGCTGCAGATTTTTCTTCCATCAATAGAAGGCAAAAAACGTATATCACCAGCAGAAAATGCGCAGATAAAAAATAAGGTATCAAAAGAATACTGAATTTGTCCTTTAAAAAAGAAAATCTATGAATAAAGGATTTTTCTAAATTTCCTAGTTAATACCACCAATATTACTATATTTGAATTTTACTAAGGTAATAGATGTAGCCTTGGTAAATAGTCTATATGTAATTCCTGTATTACTCACAAATACAAGAGATTTCCTTATGTAACTACTAATTTACAAGTTCTTTCTGTTGAAATGTAGCTATGGCATTGTTAGTCTAAAAGCTGAGTGTTGGTTTTCTTTTCCCATGCCAATGCTATAAGTAGAGATCACATCTATATAATTCTTTCTATAGAATAGACATAAATGGAGTGATTTGGACATCTAAATATGAATGAGTCATGTTGTCTTTAAATGTTGCTTTGAGGTAAGCAAAGAAACAATTAGTTCCCACTTCATGAGGCACTTGTTTTGATAATAGGAAGTTGGAAATGGAAATCATGATGGGTAGTTGTAGTTAGTTATATGTTTTTCTCAAATTTGAGCAGAATTGATGTGTGCATTTACAAATAGTCATATACCTCTAGTGAACTAATTCCTGTTTATGAGCCTGTAGCTCTTAAAAATTATTAGAAACAGGGTGCTTCTCCTGAACCTCTAGTAGAAACTTTATTTTTGCCTCTTGGGATTTCTTTGTATTGGTCAAATGTTATGTCATTTTCCTGGCTTTTCTTTCTATTACCAAATTTCTCAAAGAACTTGCTTCATTTTATTTTAAGGAGGATTGATAATACTTTCTTATTTTAATTTCCAGGGATATAGTTAGATGTAGTATATTTGTTAATGCTCTAGTGCTGATTCAGAACCACTCGGTAGTTTGATTGATTGTATTGGAAAAATGCCTGATTTTTGGCATGTAAAATACGTTATATGAAAAATAATAACAAATCTTTTATGCTCGCTCGAGGGTATTTTTTCCTACTGATATTTAGAGAGAATGGAAGTGGAGGGGAGAGAGAGAAGGAGAAACATGGACATGAGAGAAATACATCAATTGGTTGCTTCCTGTATGCGCCCCAACTGGGGCCGGCAATTGAACCTGAGACCCTTCAGTTTGAGGGCAAACACTCTAACTACTGAGCAACACCAGCCAGGACAATAACAAATATATTTTAACAGAATGGCCATGTTTTCATTTTTATATATGTTGAAATTCTAATTGTCATTGACTAGTAAAACTTCTCTCCTCCACTAGTCCCTGATCAAACTCTGGGAGTCTATGGCCACTCAAGCATTCCTTCCATCAACCCCTCTGCCTTCTGACATACTGACCTACACTGAGCTCGTGTTGGATGATCAAGGTCAGCTGGTCCACATGAACAGGCTTCCAGGAGGAAATGAGGCAAGTAGTTGAGTTCCCTTCCCCCCTTTCTTAGTTCTGTGCCCACCAGTATCAGCTTTTCATGGGATGGTCATTAAATGGTGTTAATTCAGATCCAACTAGTAGGCAGTCTTATTGGTAGAATTCTTCAGAGAGAGAATATTAACTGGTTATTACAGAATTGTTGTTTAATTTTTTTAGGTGTGATAATAATACTATTTTATTTTAAAATATTATACTTTTGTTTCCTTAAATAGTATTTTTCTATTAAATATACATACTAAAATAACTACAGATGAAATTATCTGATATATAGAATTTACTTCAAAATAATGGGGGGTGGATGTGGGAATATGGATAAAACAGGATCAGCCATGAGTTGTTATTGAAGCTACAGAATAGATTATTTTCTCACTTATTGTATATGTTTGAAATTTTTGACATTCTCTATAATAAGAGTATTTAAATACTGTTTTTTTGTGTAATGTTTTTCTTTATTTGGATATCTATTTTAGGTTCAGGTAATTTGATCTGATGCTATTGTGAGCATGGTAAATATATTCTTAAAGGGACTCATTCAGAACCAGGGGTTTCAACATAAAAAAAAGTAACAGAACCCTAGCTGGTTTGGCTCAGTGGATAGAGCATTGGCCTGTGGACTGAAGGGTCCCAGGTTTGAATCCGGCCAAGGGCACATGCCCGGGTTGTGAGCTTGGTCCCCAGTGCGGGGCGTGCAGGAGGCAGCTGGTCAATGATTCTCTCATCATTGATGTTTCTATCTCTCTCTTCCTCTCCCTTCCTCTCTGAAATCAATGAAAATATATTTTAAAAAAGAAAAAGAAAAAGTAACAGAGAACCCATTGCTGATAGTTATTTAAGAATGCATTTTCTTTTTTTAATATATTTTAATTGATTTTCCATAGAGATGAAGGGAGAGGGACAGAGAGCCAGAAACATCGATGAGAGAGACATCAATCAGCTGCCTTATGCACGCCCCCTACTGGGGATGTGTCCGCAACCAAGGCACATGACTTTGACCGGAATGGAACCTGGGACCCCCCAGTCCGCAGACCGACGCTCCATCCACCGAGCCAAACCAGCTTTGGCAAGAATGCATTTTCTAGCATTGGAGACCTTTCTTCTGTTGTGCACTAATAGTAATGATATAAAGTTATATTTTGCCCAATACCCTATGTCCAACAATGATAATAGTCATAAACCTAAAAAGAGATATGTTTTTATTTCAACCTTAGATAATAACCCTAGAAAAATCTCCTTACTTAGAAGGAGTAATCTTCACCTTGTGTTCACCATAAACAGGTTGGATAGACCTTTGGAGATAATACACAATTGTTTTCATTTTATGCACTATCTTATAAAAAATATTCCTATATGTACAAGGTGTATGGCTGTTTCAGTAAGTGCACCAGTGGATGTCAGAGTAGATGATTTAGTAATAAGATGGATGCAATCAAGGACTGGATGGAGAGTATCATACTTATAGGAGTTCTTTTAATCTAACACCTTGAAATAGAAAAGGCAAGAAGCTAGGGAGGAAGGATGCATAGAATTTTGACAAGGGTAGGTATATACTCATTAGCACACAAAGTTGAAGTAGACGTTTGTGCCGCTGTGTGTAGCATGTACTCAATGAGCCCCTCAAGAGCAGAGAAAAGCTTCATTGTGCTAGACTTAAATTCTTCTTCATTGAACGGTGTCGTCTTTAGGAACAGAAGGCACCCTTGTGAACATGGAGCTGAGAGAAACGGTTTTAACTAAAGTAATTAAAACACAAAACGAGATTTTTGGCCATGTGCAAGCTAGCTGCAGTGCTATTTGAAACCTCTTGCCATGATCTTTCTCTCCTGCTTTCTCTCTGCTCTCATTCTGTGTTTGAGCGAATGGAGACTAGGGGAATAGTGAAGTCCCAGAGGGACAGAGCTCTGTTCTTGCTGAAATTACAAGCACAGAGCTGCCTGGGCATGAACATGTAGTGTTTACTCTGCCAGTATGAATACAAATAGTCTTATTATACCGGACTCTGTACCCAAAGACCACACACACACACACACACACACACACACACACACACGAATAAAAAAAAAAATTAAAGGTTTTTTTAACCCCTTTAAAACCAAACAAACCTTGATGGAAAAAAGGGATGTCTTATACTATCGCTGGAAATAGCAAAATCAGTATTAGGAACCACGTTTCCCTTTACCCAATGCTTTAATGATCTTGAAATCTAATAGTAGTAAACATTTTTTTTCTCTTTTTGTCAGTTCTCACTTTCTTCTATTCTTTTCCCTCCTTTGCTGCCTATTTTCTCTTTTCCTTTTCTTCAAATGATTGACTAGAATCGAGGCTGAGTGTTAGCTCGCTATTTCTGAGTCTTTGAGCTCAGGAGGAGTGAGACCAATGTTCTTTTGTGAGCAGTTAGTGAGTAATGCCTGGGATGGCTGGTGAAGTCAGTCAGTGGCCATAGCTAGATTATGGGGCACTGTATGACAGGAATGAGGTTGGGGTATTAGTATCAAATTCTTACCAATAGCTTGAACATACAATGGGGCATGTCCACTCAGAGACTGACCAATCTAAAGATGAAGGTTCAGCAGTCAGAACTCTGAGGGACAGCTCTGCCTAAGAGAAGATGCGCTGTCAATAGGATGTATTTCCTCATGCCAAGCCCAGTGTTATCAGGGCAAGTTGACTTTCAGCTGTTGAAGTTTAATTTTCTTTGGCCAAAGAGACAAGTTTGTCATGAGCCTGGCACCCTACATTTTACCCAAGAATGATGTGAGGGGAAAGAAAAGAGCTCATGCTGATGAGATTTGGAGCAAATCTGTCCTGTCCCAAAGAGAATGGGCATCTGAACAGAGACGTGAGAAATTGTTTTATTAAAAAAGGAATAAAAAATTGACCTGTTAATGTCCCAAGAGCCAAGGCTCAATGTAAATGCATTGATGCTACATCGACATTAAATCATTATAATGTGGTGTTCTCTAAAGGTGACGGTTCTACCCGGTCATCATTGTGGGTGATATTGCATTACCTTGAAAGATTGGAGTTTCGGGGTTTAAAAGCTACCACATGGATATAGGAATAAAAGTGAAACAAGGGATTCCTGCAGAGTTTCCCCAGGAATTGAAATGCGTTTCCCCATAATCAGAGGCAGAAAACCTACACTTATCAGACCATTGGCTATACGTGTGGCCAGTCTTCCTTTTTTTTTTTTTTTTTTTCCAGGACAGTAAATGGGTAAAATGGTGATGGGTCCAGGGGTTGGAACAATTCAGTTCCATTTAGTTTTAGGTAACTTGTTTGCCATTTGAGGAAGAATATTGGCTGTTTCAGCAAAGATGTGACCTGCATTTTGAACACTGTGCCCATGTTAAAAGCAGGAGAAAGCACTTTTCTTACGTGGTATCAGCTACGTTCTCCTTTCTATTTTCCTAGCTGTCCCTCCACCATCAAGAAAGGTGTAACTGAATGAATGCCACGTTGCATGATGAAAGTTGTAGGAAAATACATTTTTCTCATTGTCAGATTTGAATGGCATTGCGTTTAGTATGAATTTAGAGTAGGAATAAAGAGATGCAGACCAAGTCTGTATTACTTGCAGATAGCTCCAAAGATGAGTTGTCCAGAATTTTTTTAATAGTGTAAAGATGAAAATTAAGGAAAATATGATTGCAGCATATACTAAACTGATTTCACTTCTAGCTGAGTTCATGATGCTACGGTGATGGGCACTGTATGTAAATACACAGCTCGATGAATGTGTGCTGTCGAGCCTGGGTAAAGAAGCAATGCAGCCAAACAACAGTTCTGCTCTTTCCACATCTCACTTTTGGAGGAATTGTTTTCATTTTCCTATTTGTTTGCTAACCTGTTTTGATTATTTGTTGGAAGTTGTAATTGCAGGTGGGAACATTATAAGTAAAGTTCACAATTCAGTGCAGCCGCTTTTTGAACAGAACCCTGTTATTAAAAGGATCAGGTTAAGATCAAGCCAAGGCTTAAACAGACTTGACAGAGAACAACTTAACTTGCCTGGTAGACAAAGAAAACACTAGCCTTCTTGAGACTATTTTATTTGTTCTGAAATGTTATTAGCATTCTTTTATTCTATTTCCTTTAACAGCTCTGTGAACTAGATCACAAATTTCTAAATCAGGCAATGAGAAAAGATATGAGAGAGATGCACCTTTCATAGTAATTTTAGTGATGATAGGAATTACGATCTGGTTCTCATTATTTCAGAACTTGGCCTTTTTAACAATATGAACCCATTCATTTCCTCTCATCACTCTGTCATAATGAAAAACTGAGATGAGAAGAAGATGCTGTGTTTAGAAACAATTAGGTACAAGATGTGTACTCCAAAAGGATTTATTGTTAGATACTGGAATTTTTGCATAGTATTACATTTTATTCCATAACATTTTTGGGGAGGTAGGTATATTCCAAATTGAGTGCAATTTTATGGTCACTTGTGCACACACTACCACACTTAAATCCTTATAGGGGCTCCAAGGCTTCATTTTTTCCAATGGGCACTAGGTGTCAGGGTTTTTCCTTCTCTGCAGCTTAGCATTCAGACAAGCCTCTTGATTTGCCTTGTTTGGTGAAGCAAATCCAGCAGTGTCCTCCCTCCCCCTCCCCCTTTTTTTTTTTTTTCAGTTGGATTGGTAGGCTTTGCCTCGTATTCCTACAATATGCAATTGCATTTTTAACTCTTTGGGGTGGAAGTCTGTTGAATTTTACATCATGGCTGTGTATATATTTTGATAGGAAATAATTTTTAGAAAGAGGATGATCAAGGGGGGAAAAGGTAGTGTAAATTAAAGACTAGCTGCCATCATAACTGCTATCTTGGTTTTAGTTCCGTTTAAATTCTTGAAGGTCAACTGTTGAGGATCAGGAATTCTAGAACTGCTCAGCCTTGCCCATATGTAATTGACCATGTGCTGATGTCCAATCTCTAATAATTTACTGTAAAATATTTCAAACATACAGAAGGATATGGAGAGTGTTATGACAAATACCTCTCTCTACATTTTCTGACCAGCTTAAACAAATCTTAGCATTTTGATACTGTTCCTTACTTATGTGTTGCTATAATCCTTGGAATCTCTAATTTGGGTATAAAATAAATTACGAGTTGGGTAGGGAAAGGATGTTTGGTAAGCTTATATAAACCTAAAAGATTGGAAGAAATAGTAGATTCATCTTGACAGTTCTAGGCTGGACTTCCTAACAGAGAGGACCTCTTATTTTAGAAAAACTACCATTACCCTCTGTCTTAATTCACTTGGTTGACATTTTCCATACTCTCAACAGAATTGTTTGGGTTATCCAGAATTCAGATTCTAGTGGAACCCATTATGTTTAGAAATTCTGGCTGCAGAGAATATGTATATGTGTGTGGGCTTGAATAAGGAAAGTGTTGACCATTTCTCTTACACACAGAATCCAAATGTTTCTCTAGTTTAACATTAGACTTTTGTGTATTGTTTTACTCAAGTTAATCTCAGAATAGCTCAGTGAATGTGAACTTCATTTGGATGAATTTTTACTGTGCTTTCGTTTCATTCTTTTGAAATCAGTTTACCTTTTCATGCTGGGTGTGGAAATTGAGTCTATGTCAGTCTTTTAGATATATGTTGGGAAAAAGGCATATTTGTATTGTAGTGTACTGAAGGCGAACTCTGAAATAGACCTGATAAAAGTGGTTCTGAAAAACAGGACCGTGGTCTGTGCACTGATTGTTCAAGTTATACAAAGAGACTAATGGTCCTTGCTACCAATCTATCCCTGAAGATGGGAGAATGTACCTAGTAAGATAGAAATTTCAAGTATAGGAAGAGACATATTATGGAATATGTAGTAAGATAGTTTTATTTAAAATTGTGCGCTCTCTCTTCTGTTACGTTCTAAGTGAGCACATTTGGTTATGTCTAAAATGTTTCTTTTTGTCTGAAATGATCCTCAGAACCAAAGTTGAGTCCCTTATTAGGGAAACATTAAGGCTGATTTTGAAACATTGCTCTTCCTGCCATGGACTTACTTTTAATGAATTTCTAACACTGTTCTTTGGGGTTGCATATACTTGCCTTAGAATTCCTTCCAAATGACTGTTATTGGTGTTGGAGATTGCTCATCAGGTTGATTAGTTGAGTTTGACTCATTTCATTAGTAGCAAACTAAGGCCCAATGAACTTGACTGGCTTTTAAAAAATCCTAATATATCCATTAGTGACTAATGCAGCATGCGTGGAGGACTCCCCAGTTCCTTTCAAAAGTACATCCTCAAGATAGCCTTTAAACAAGAGAATGTACTTGCCAGCATTTTCATCTCAAATTTTAATATTTTACGAAAAAAGGATGTGATATGGTGCCCTATGTCAAGAAACTTTGCCCAATTCCAATCAGAGGCAATAATGAACATCAGGATAGCAACAGATGACACCAGAGGATGAGGTGTAGTGTGGAGCATCAGAGTTCAACATTCGTTTACGTGACTAATGGGCAAGGCTTCTGGAACTGTCGTAGACCACGTTGGTTAATTGCCATATCAAGCAGTTACTCCTATACCCCATTTCTCAAATACCACTGGCTTGTATGTGCTCCATTGCATGCTTTTGTAAAAATTGGTATATTTATTAAAGCATGTGTGCATGTGTATAAAATTAATGTGGTTTCAAGTATATAAATATTACAGAAAGAAATAATTCCCCTGTTCAAAATTATTGTTTCTAATATTTGGTAACATTTTTAAAGTTATCTCTGGGATAAAAACTTTTTGCTCTAAAAATGATATTTTTTCTTATCCTTTTATCGGTTTTTAGAAGGGTTAAATTTGTTCAGCCATTTTTGAATTATCCAACCATGTAAGAAGGTTTTTTTCAGCTGTTAAGAAAATTGTTTTCAGTTCTTTGTGATCATACAATCTAGGCAATGGAACATGCTCTCCAGCAGGCAATACAATATGGAAAGGCATTGACATTCTTTCACCATGTTTTTTCTCAGCACAAATTAAGTAAAATATTACATTGCCATATGGTTTAAAAATACACATTTTTAATACCTGCACAATATTTTCTAATATTTCATTAAGTATGTTTTTTTCCATGAGTTTCTAACATGGGTTAAAATTATAATTATTTTTGATAGTATCTAATTAAAGTGAAGATTTAGTATTCCATACAGGATACAAAAGGGGGGAAAGGTAACATTTTATTATGTGTCTGTAAAGGAACTCAAGTTTAGATTCCTTCTCTTTGGGGTCTGTTTTTTCTCCTTTATGATGCAAATGATGATTAGGTCCAATTCAGCTCTAACATTCTAGGAGTCTTTTTCTTTTTTAATTTTTTAAATTGAATTTATTGGGTGATACTGGTTAATAAAATTATATAGGTTTCAGGGATACAATTCTATAATACATCACCTGCATATTGTATTATGTGTTTACCACCCAAAGTCAAGTCTCCTTCCATCACTATTTATCCTCCCTTACCCTTCTCTGCCTCCCCCCCAGCTCTCTTTCCTTCTGGTAATTGTCATGCCATTCTAGGAGTCTTTGTATGCTTCTCCAGGGCCTTGCAGGATACTTATTTTTCTGGCAGTAGCAGTAGTAGAACAATAGCTGCTGGAGGCTTTGCCAGAAAAACTCAACTTTTAGACTTCTAGCATGGAAAGTAAAGCTGCAACATCTCAGCCACAGTCTAACCTTTATATTATTACAACTGAACCTAAAATGAGGCGATAGATACAAGAAAGACAATCTTGGCAAAGATATGCTATTTCCTTTCTGCTTCCCACAGCATAGCTAAAGTTGATGGATGCTTCTTATATCCTTAAAAACAAAATTCTATCTTGTTTTGTCCCTTAGCTTTCTCTTCAGATCTTCAATTTCTTTATTGAGCTTAATACTGTTTTATTTTGTAGTAACAGCAGCTTTGGAAAATGCATGAATGTGTGTATGTTTATGTCTGTATATGTGTGCATTTGCACATTCTATTCACACTGATAGTACAATTAATGTTGATATCAATTTTGGTGTTAACTTTGGGTCATAATTAGTGTTGACACTTTGTGTCAAACTAATGGCATTTATGGGGACCATCAGAATAAAGGTTAATATTATCATGTTTTTAGTATCTGTTATAGTAACATTAAACCAAAGTCCTCCCAGGAGAAAAAAATACATATATGGATAGATAGATAATGTCTTTCTATATCGCTGGTGTTACTCAGTAAGAAAATGACATCTCAGCGCAGAATCCTAATCACTGTTTGGAGCATCAGAAATAATGATCACCTCTGATCGGAGCTTGTGAATAATTCATTCGGTTTGATTTTCACGTCCTGTCCAGTGATACTTTTCAAACCAAATGTGTTTCTACAGGAAAATAATGGTCCCACTTCTTATGGAAATACTGTGGCACAAATCATTTTGCCCACATAAAAACAGTTAAATAAGACTGTTGTCTTCTGCTTTCTCCTCCCTGTTCTCTCCTCCCTCCCTTGGCACGTGTTTATTCCAGAATCAGACGTTGGCCAAAGAAATATTTTCTTTAGAAATTGTAGAAGGAAAACAAATATTTCTGTTTTTCCTTAGCTTATTCACAGTAACCCTTTTGGTCCGTATCCCTTTTTTTGCGTTAAGCTTAATTAGTTTAGGTTGATAACCCTAACCTTAAGAAACTTGCTAATTGCTATGAACATTCTATTATCAAAAATCATCTCAAATAAAGTATTTTTCTAATGATTTATAGCTATATTAATGAAAACATAATTGGCAGTAGTGGCTAGAACCACTTGGTTAGTCAGTACCTCAGCAAGGCAGCAGTTGGGGAAAGAAGTTGCTGACACCGCCAGGACCAAGAGCCTGAGTCTGAAGCTCCATTCTGCACTATTGCACTCACTCTCCCTTACAGCCCCCTGTGACTACATGTTGCCCTTTTTTGCTTCCTTAGCCCTTAGTGAAGTGGTCTTTTCACTAGGTTCCACTTGCATAAAAATGTGCAAGGTAGAGAGAAGCCACAACAAGGGGATTCGGTGATGGAATATCTTTTTGTTATTATTTTTCAGTTAATATACAAGGTAACTTGGGCTTAGGTAAAATTACTGTCATATTCCTAATCACATTGTTGCACTTTGTGTGTGCTTTTATAGTGATTGCACAATTTCCAGTATCAGATCTCCATTATGTATATACTAGGGGCCCAGTGCACGAATTCACACATCTTGAAAGGAACTGTGTCATGAGGCTGTGGTGGGCATAGGGGCAGGTCTCAGCCCATCCTCTGCACCCCGGCCCGGCCCCTCCCACCATGGCCCCCAGTCCTCTATCTGCCAGTAGCTTCTCTCCTAATTGTCCCTCGTGCTGATGGTGCAGGCCCTGGGGCGCTAATGAATGCAGTTGGGGCCAGCACCAGCAGCAGGTGCAAGTAGGGCTGACACAGGCAGCGGGTACCAGCGGCAGCTGTGGCCCCAATCACCCCTCAGGAGCAGGGGAGTTGGAGAAACCCTGAGGGGCAATCGGGGCCAACAATGGGTGCAAGTAAGGCCAGCGCCAGCAGCCGGGTACAAGCACTGGGAGGGACTGTGGCATGGGGGAGCAAATAATTTTCAGTAACTACTAGAGGCTCATCCTGATGATAGGCACTGGCACCCTGCCTTGGTTTGGCACCCCCACTTACCTGCTCCACCATCTTGCTATGGCCGATGCCTGCCATGCTGCCGAAGTCCATCATGTTCCACACATGCCCCTGGTGGTCAGCACATGTCATAGCGACCAGTTCACTTGTTCCCCTGTTTGGTCTATTTTTATATTAGCCTTTTATTATATAGGATAATATAGATAGACCCTTCTATATAAAGTAATTTGACTAAGAAACTTAGTGTCCTAATTAAATGGGAGGGGATGGGAGGAATATGACTATCATTTGAAGTAATGACCCCTCCGTTGAGACAAAGCTATTCTTAGATGGAATATTTTGAACCATTTCTCCTGAATATTGTGACCCTTTTTTTTCTTTCTCTCTACATCTAACAAGGGCAGGAAGAAGCGTTTTTCAACCTAGTTTTCATCATCAGACAGGAAGTATTTTGCATTCAGAAGCCATTTGCAGTATCAAATTCCATTTTGTCAAGTGATTAGCTAGTTGAGTTTGGTAGAGAATAATTTAAAAACACAAATTTGGGAGCGGCTGTGGTGCTTCTGCACTTGAGGAGAGCAGTTGCTGCTTTCAAATCGAAACCCTTTTTCAGTGACTGCACGTCGCAAAGTGGATCATTGTGTTCCCTGTCTGTGCAGCTGTTACAGGCCTGCAGCTGTGGGCACCATGTGTTCCTCTCTAGTCTGCTGGAAGAAATAGGGGAGTGGTGGATTGATACCTTGCCTGCCTGTCAGTGCAAACGTCCCTTTATGTACATATGTTTGTAAAGCTCTTTAGCCCCCTTCAAGATGAAAGGCTCTGTATAAATAGAAGCTTTCGATTTTAGTGCATGTTTGTAATACATGTGGTACAGTCCTAAATATGTATTTAGCTGATAGGCACTGTTCTTGTCTGGTGTACAAATATTGACTTTAAAGCATAAATATGTATTTAACCATCAGACCAGAAAAACACTGAAGCAGTTACTTCTCAGGTAAAGATATTAATATTGTATAAACCTATATATACATATGTTTGCATTCTGCCACATCACTGTAGAACATTTCCTTCTTTAAAAAGTGAAATGATATTCCCAGCAAACAAGACAGTTCCTGATATTCTTCTCCCTTTGAGGTAAGTCTTGGTTTTTAATTTTCATATGGTTATATCTCTCTGTCATTATAAAATATAATCTGTGTTGTAGTATGGCTAAAATTTAGAGTCAGTTCTTATAAAATATGAATCTCCATTAATTAGGTGAGATTTTTTCCCCCTTAAAATTTTTTTTAAATGATAGAAATGTTTAAACATACACTAGAGATAATAATATAAATTCCTATGTACCTGTCACCCAGTAAAGAGATACTTGGTATCCTTTTTCAATTACTTTTTTGTTTTATAAAATGTTTAAGTTATCACTGCAATGCAAACATATTAAAGAAACTTTGGATAGTGGAAAAAACACACACACACAATTCCATCATCCTAAAATAACTATCATCTCATTTTGCTATGTCCTTTTTTCTATTTTTCCCCCCACAAAAAGTTAATTTGTAATATTTACTATGTATTTACTATGTGCCAGGTACTGTCCTAAGGTTTACCATATATTTAATCCTCACAAATTTATAGAGTAGGTTATTATTCCCCCATTTCACTGATAAGGAAACTGAAATGATAGAAGTTAGTAACTTACCTAAGGTTATGTGGAAAGAAAACTAAATCTTTATTCTGCAGAGTCGGATTCTGTTAGATTTATGGTCTACAAATCTGGCTTCTGAGTCTGTGCCCTTTTCTATTTTTTATTGTAGTATACATACAATTTTGTTATACTGCTTTCTCACATTTAGTATTACATCATGTGTATTTTTAAATGCTATTTATAGTCTTCATAGTCATTTTATAAGGCAGTGCAAATCAATAGCAATGACCCAATTTACTTCCCTTCAAAAAAGTTTTCACGATAAGATTTGTTATTTTAACTTTCTGTCTTAAAATATTTTAATTTGTAGAAAAGTTGCAAAGTTAGTACAGAGAATTGCCATATACCCTTCAGCCAGCATCTCCTAATGTTTACATCTTACATAACCATAGTATAATTATAAAAACTAAGAAAGTAACATTGGTACAATACTATTCAATAAACAACAGACCTTGCTTTGGATTTCACCCGATTTTTCCGGTAATGCCCTTTTTCTGTTCCAGGATTCAGTCCAGGAAACCATATTTTGCATTTAGGTTTCAATGACATGTATGAGTGTTATAGTTGATACTTATCTTTCCATAGTGTTTTAGCTAATTCAAAACAGCTATAAGGAATGGTTACTTTTTCTGTGCCTTAGTTTTCTCATGGCAATAATAACAGCTGCTTTTGAATTAATAATAATATTCACTATTATTTGAGGACTCTCTGTGCTAATCTAATGTGGTGTTCCTCGCAATAATCCCTCCAGAAAGATACTGTTATCCCCATTTTATAATTGGAAAAATTCAGACTAGACCAAATAAAATGTCTAGTTCAAGGTTATACAGCTAGTATAAAGCTGAGATTTGAACCAACACAGGCTGACATACCCAACTTAAACTTTTAACTTTAAACTTTTAAATGTTGATCATATTGGTCAACATTTAGTATAGTATAGCATGTCATAGATGTTTGATTAATGGTAGCTACTAGTATTCTTTTAAAAAATATATATATTTTTATTGATTTTTTACAGAGAGGAAGGGAGAGGGATAGAGAGTTAGAAACATCGATGAGAGAGGAACATCAATCAGCTGCTTCCTGCACACCCCCTACTAGGGATGTGCCCGCAACCAAGGTACATGCCCTTGACTGGAATCGAACCTGGGACTCTTCAGTCTGCAGGCTGATGCTCTATCCACCGAGCCAAACCACTTTCAGCAGCTACCATTATTCTTGATATTTAAAAAAATAAATAGTTGATTAATGTTTAGAACAGTTGTTCTCTGATCCCTAGAGATATGGACAATGTTCTAAGCCCTTGGTGATGACTGTTTTCCAAGTGTCATTTTAAAAATGAAATGACTATGGAATGAACAAATATTTATTACTCCCATATTATGTGTAGAGACCCTGCTAGGCACTGGAGATGATATAATGGTTTAAACTGGCAAGCTCAAAGCAGTCCTAAGCAGTATATGATTAATTATCAAATAAATTCTCTACATGAAAGTCTTAGTAGGGGATCAGAGAAGAAAGAGGTCACTTTAGGCTAGGGCAGTGGTCGGCAATCTCATTAGTCAACAGAGCGGCAAACCGCGTTTGCGAGCCACAGTTTGCTGACCACTGGGCTAGAGGAAGTTTTACTAAAGAAATGGAATTTGAATGAACCTTTTTGAATGGGTAGATTTGATAGGTTGAGAGGAGAGAAAGGAACAAAACTTTGCATGATGCTTATTCTAATAGTTGTACATCAAACCTATAGGTGCTATTAAATTTGTATATGGGGACACTGAGGCACAATGAAGTAATTTTCACAAGACACACAGTTAATAAGTGATAGGGCCTGGGTGTGGATGCATTTGATTTCAAAGGCAATGCTACCATTATACAACCTATCATTTGATTAACAATAATATCTAAATTTTAATGTAAATCGAGCAATACGTGCTTTCTTAGATGTTTATCTCTTCCACTAAGGAATCTCACTGTGCTCTGACTGGGCTAGCACTCTCAATTCTGTAAGGGTACAGTTTTAGGGGAGAGGGGTCCATCGATGAGGAATTAACTTTGGAAAGAACATTGATAAAGAGTAGTGTGTTCTTGGTGCTGCTGGGTTGACACCTAATTAGAAGTCAATATTGCAAGTGTAATGACTTGGCCAATTGCTGAACTGACTGCCTGAGTGACACAGAGTCCCCAGGTAATAACAAAAGATAAGAGTATTATTTGCCTGCCCATTGCCACCTAGACACAATGTTTGCATTAGCATGCAAATGCTGAAGAATTCTTTAGGGCTTACATCTAAGTTGGTTCTGGCCTAGGTGGCTAAGGTTAAAATAACACAAATTTTGATGTAAAATGGGGTCTTTCTAACTACAGATGCATTTAGAGAAAATAGCTTTCCCTTCCTGAGTAACAGAAGAGATGTTGGGTTAGAGGGACACGTGAGAAGGCAGGTAAAATATTTCTCCCATACAGGCATTCTATTAACCACTTCTTAAAACCATGACCAAAATTACCCTGATATTGGAGTTTCTCTGCACCATTTTTTTTTAGATTATCTGTTTCTCCTTCCTTTCTGTCTTTAATGAGCAGATAGAGTAATATCTGATCTCAGAAGGTGATTGGACTTTTTTGTGTGTGTGTTATATCCATTTTTTTATTTGTATTTTGCCAATGGTATAATACTTTAAATAGCTTATATTCATCTGTAGGTGCTTCATATATATATTTCTTAGTGCTGAGAATCACAAATTGCTGTGTGGGAAGCTTCAACCAGCCTGATTACAGTGGATGTGCAATTGGATTGAGGAATGTGTACTCAGAGCTTATGATCACTGGCCCGGTTGAGTCTGGGTGATGCATGTGGCTTTCCAGGGATGCTGCTATTTACATCTGTTAATGGTCCTTCTTGATGGCCGGCTCCCCAATGAGGTGAAATGCAGCAGCCTGGGGATGAGGGACCATGGCTGCAGATGTGGCTGGGCTCCATTAGGCAGGACCAGGAATGCTCATCTGGTGGGCTTTGTGTTTGGGGGCGAGTACTGGGGGTGGAGGGGAGAGAAGATAGAAATGGGAGAGAGCATGCAAAACATTCTTTATCCAGGTTGAGGGAAGCAGACAGGCAGACATGAAAAACTGCAGCTGAAACTGGAATGTGAGTGAACAGAAAAGAAATGGAACTAGCGAATAAACAAGTAGTAGAATTGACTAGTCCTCATAGAAGGAGATTAAAAGAGGAGAGAGCTGTGAGGATTTGGGAAGAGACCTGTCACCCCTGCCTTTTAAGCCAATATCATCTATTTGTGTGGCTGGTCAGATGCTGCTGAACAGAGAGCAGAGATTTACATAGATCATAGTGCAGCAAGAGATTGGTTCCTTGCATCCTTTGGTTTTTCTGGTTCTGGGAGAAAGTGACAAGAGTTGCTCACAAGAATGCAGTGCAGAGCTATGTATTACATTCTTGCAGAAATGAAAAATACCTGAACCAAGCCAGTGAAGAATGTTGCTGTTCCTACCAAATGCTAGAGGACAGTAAAAGGGTGCAGAAATCACAAAAGTTATGCAGTCCATGCCAGGTGATCCTTTTCCTGTCCTTTCATATGTTGAAGATTTCTAGGAAAGAATCTAAATATATACATATATATACATATATATATACATATATATGTATATATATGTATATATGTAAAAGAAAAATGAACTAATGATAATGTAGTAAGTTCAGGAGTTCTGGATTTAATTCCCAGTGCTATGGCGTTCTTCCACAGGGATTCTGAGTATATTTTGGCTTTGGTTTCTTTTTTGTTGTTTTGTTTTTTACCTCTTTGAGCAGGCCCAAAGATGGAATTGTGACAACTGAAATACACAGGAAACCAGCTGTTTTCATCATGATCTAAAGAAATATGTTAGAATGTGTGTTCTAGTTTCTCACAGGGAGCTTGGCTCTTTTAGCAATGTGCATGCATATCTACATGAAGGCTGTGTCTGATACTTTCAAGGAACCCATAAAGAAAATCAGCATGTAAGAAGCTCGTATTTGTTTGTTTTTGCTTTTGCAGATTGGCATGGTGGCTTGGAAAATGACCCTTAAAAGTCCTGAATATCCAGAAGGCCGAGATATCATTGTTATTGGCAATGACATCACATACCGAATTGGGTCCTTTGGGCCCCAGGAGGATTTGCTGTTTCTCAGAGCTTCTGAGCTTGCCAGGGCAGCGGGTATCCCACGCATCTATGTAGCAGCCAACAGTGGAGCGAGAATTGGATTGGCAGAAGAAATTCGTCATATGTTTCATGTGGCCTGGGTAGATCCTGAGGATCCTTACAAGGTACAAACTAAGGAAAAATAATACTTCAAGACATCATATGGTTATGCATATGTGTAGAAAGGTGGGGAAGAGGCGGAAGTTTAAATTTGAAAGCCAGTATTGATGGTGAACCATGTTGGAAACCAATTGTCTCTCAATATGTTCACCTGGTTTTTCCTCCATTTCTGAAGACATATTGCTGATTTTCTGGTTGAACACTATGTGAAATAGTAGGTATGTAGTTAGCATGTGACATGCTATACAAAAAATATGTCTTTAAACTAATTCCACTGTGGCTTCCAGGACTTAAAATCTGCCTGTCCTTTAAATATACTGCTTCCTTTGTACCCCTCTTAGGAACTGAGCGATTTCTCTGTTTTTGTGTTCTCAAGCCTGGAAGGGGAACAGCATCTTCCTTGTGCCTCATTGCTATTTCCAGCCCCCTTTCCCTCCTTTCTTTCTGAAACCTCTGTCTTTGAATCCAATGTCATCGGACTGTTCCATATTGCCACTGCTGCTTATTATAGTGTTCCCCAATCTTAGTCACTCCTTCTCAACCTTTGACTCCTTTAGTTGCTGGGACATCCTAGCCTCTCATTCCCCATAATCTCAATTTCAAGCTTCCCTTTCTTTGTCATTCCTCCATCCTAACTTTGCAGCTCACTTTCTTCAGTACCCAAGTCCAGCAATCCTTTAGACCCACCAGGACTTACAACTATTAATCCTACTACCCTTCCTCAGTTACTCTCTTCTTCCTTACATCCTCATTTTATTTCTATCCAGCTTAAATTCTAAGGTCAATCATAGGTTACTTATTATAATTACATTATAGGTACCACCTTTCCTACACCCTCAACTTTATGGCTTCTGTCTTCATTCCGCTTACTCTGTGCCTTTACAGCCCTTGTTGAAATCCAGCTCTTTCCACCTACTCCCATACCTGAACCCACTTAGCTGAACATTGATAGAGAAAAATACAAAGTGCTGTTGACTGGTCTTTAAATTCAAGTTTACCAACCTTTTGAATGATAGTCTTGCAACTTCTCTCCTCAAACCTTTAACACCTTCTCCATCCTCACTAATAGCTGATGATCTTGCTGTCCAATTTACTCAAAACAAAACAAAACAGAAGCAATTTGAAGACAGCTTCCACAAGCTCCCACATATCTGCATTTGTGTCCTTACTCTGCATTGTCTCTCCTGTACTTTGAGAGAATGGTCCCTGCTCCTATCTAAGGCCAATCCCTCCTCTTGTTCACTTGATCCTGTCTCTTCTTGCTAATTTAAAGATGGAGATCAACACTTCTCCCCTCCCTCCCCCATTCCCTGAAGATGAAGATCAACACTTCTCCCTCCCCCATTTCCCACCCCTCCAGGCGGCTTGTACCATCATTTTCCCCCTCTCTACTGGGTCTACTCCTTTAGCATACAAATACTTACCTTGAACCCACTAGGCATACTCATGCCTGAGTACTTTTGCATTTCTGGTTCCTTCTGGTTAAAATGTTTTCCCTCCCTCCTCCAATATCCTCAGATCTCATTTCTTCAGTTCTCCAGGTCTTTGCTCAACTGACACGTTCAAAGCCTTCTTTGATGATATTCTGTTTTATTTTTTGTATAACATTATTCCCATTATCTATGTTTTACTTATTTAGTTTGTACGTGTTCTTTCTTACTAGAAAACAAGTTCCATAAGGCTAGAAATTTTTATCTGTTTTGTTCATTTCTGTTTTTCCAGTGCCTAGAACAGTATCTTGCACATAATAGGCACTCAATAAATATATGCTGACTGGCATACTAATGATACTCGGTGCTACAAAGTGTTCTCGTTCATAAGTCATGCAAAATCAATGGCAGATTCATGTCTCTTCCATATTATGTTCACTGTGTCTGCCTAAATGTAGCTTCTAATTCATTGAGTTAAATGACGGGCATAATTTCTCAAAGTGTTTAAAATGTTTTTCTCTGTTTACTTTTTTTTCTTGGCTGAGTGACTAATTCATTTAAATTAAACACACTATCATATAACTCTACTTTGTATGTGAACATATATTTGTATGTATAAAAGTAAATCAATTATGAAATGTTAGTATAATTTTTAAAATGTAAATAGGCATTAGGAGTTGTTTATTTAAAAAAGCAAAGGGTTCAGTGGTTACTGATTATTAGCATTGCATAGACTTCTGATTTTAATATTGAATATTCAATATTGTGATTCTTTCAATTATCCCATACCCATTTATAGTTTTATGATATTATGGATTTGAGAAAGTGAAGCATAGTAATTCATATAATTCTTTAATTTTGTCTTTATGTCTTTAATAGAGGTGTCACTAGAGATCAGAAAGTGACCCTTTAACCCTTATGAAAATGAAATAAATGGAATACACTTGCCATTGCAGCTAAAAGACATCTTGTTTCAAGGACAGTCAGTCAGTGACTGGAGAAATAGGCACTTCCATCTTTCAGAAGAGAACTGTCTATGCTAGTAATCTATTAGACAGTAACTCTAAGAAGTGATGTGGCAATTTAAAGCTAGCTTTGGAACAAGCTGCATTATGCATGCTTTGCTGTGTCTTCTGGTTATGGTGGTGATGGCAGATAATGAGTTAACTATTTGTATTTCACAGGGTTACAAATATTTATATCTGACCCCTCAAGATTATAAGAGAGTCAGTGCTCTCAACTCTGTCCATTGTGAACATGTGGAGGATGAAGGAGAATCCAGGTAGGTATATATGTATCAGAATAATTTCCCCTGGATTAGAGGAAGGAGAATATGATTATTTTTTCCTTACTATCCTGCTAGTCATGACCTTGAAGAGCAATGAAGATTGCTTGTTACATATTTAGAGGTTTTAGGTTTGTATTTGAGGTCTACCGCTTATTAGCTGAGAAACCTTAATTATATTAATAATATTTATAGAAGTTAGAACATGAAAACAATTATGAATAAAAAATAAAAATCGGCTACAATCCTACCTAGCGACACAATATTTTTTAATGTTATTTTTCAATTACAATTTACATTCAATATTATTTTGTATTAATATCAGGTATACAGCATAGTAGTTAAATGGTCATATTTTACAAAGTGTTTTACCGCTGATATTTTAAGTACCCACCCTGTATTTTACATAATTATTACAATATTATTATTATTATTATTATTATTTTTATAAACATTTAATCACCTTTATTTTTTGTTTGTTTGTTTTTGTTAATCCTCACCTGAGGATATTTTTCCATTGATTTTTCAAGAGAATGGAAGAGAGAGGGAAACACAGAGAGAAACATATCAATCGGTTGCCTCTTGCAGGTGCCTTGACCAGGGCCTGGGCCAGGAGGAGCCTGCAACCAAGGTACATGCCCTTGACTGGAATTGAACCCAGGACCCTTTTTTCTGCAGGCTAATGCTCTATCCACTGAGCCAAACTGGCCAGGGCTATTACAATATTATTGACTATGTTCCTTATGCTGTAATTTTTTACATTCCCGTGACTATTTTGTAACTACCAGTTTGTAGTTCTTAATCCCTACACCTTTTTCACCCAGCCCTCCAACCATTCTCTCTTCTGGCAATCATCCGTCTACTCTCTGTATCAATGAGTCTGTTTCTAGTTCGTTTGTTAATTTATTTTGCTGAGAGACACAATTATTAATGTGCAGTATGTTCTTGCTGTCTTTTCTATATATGTATTTTTCCCCTAATAATTGGGCTGTAATAGGAAATCTTTTGTTAATTTGTTCTTTTCACTAAAAGTTATTTTGGGAAAATTTTTGTATATTTAAAAATATTATTTGAGAATATACTTCACGGTTTCATATATTTCATTGTAATGAATCTAACATAAATGAACATTCAAACTATTCCAAACTTTCACTGTTAATCTTCCTGGGCTGAGCATTTGTTATATAAACTTTTAGGAATATCTCTTTCCTTTGGGTTAATTTCTGAAAGTGAATTACTGGTTTAAAAATATATCCATTTTAAATATTTTTTTATGATTACATATTGCACTCCCACTGGTTAGTTTATAATACTATTTGTTTTTCTTTAATTTTTCTCCACCCTTGCCAACATCAATTATTGTTAATAAAATACCATATAAACAATTTGTTATTCTAACTGGTATTTTATTATTGCCAATGAAGTTGGTTAAAGCAGGTTGTTTTTCTTTTCTGAGCTTTAGTTTCCTCATCTGTAAGGTGAAGGCCGAGTAAACTAATATACATAAAGCCCTTGGCATAGCACTGAGCACATAGTAAACAGTTAAAAATCCTGGCTGTTGCAGTTACTGTCTTTAATAATGGAGGTAGTGTTACCTATCACACTGAATTGTTGTGAGGATCAAAAATGATATATATGAATGTGTTTTGTTAATTTATTGCACTATGGAAAGGTTTTTATATCACTAAAGGCCTGATGCACGAATTTGTGCACAGGTGGGGTCCCTCTGGGTGGCTTGCAAAGATTGGGCCAAAACCTGCAGTCCAACATCACCTGTAGCTCTTACCTACTGCTCCCGCTCATCCCAGCCCCACTGTGCCTGCCACGAGCTTATGCCCCATCAGTCCAAATTAGGAGAGGTTCACCCTGCCACAGCAGTGCTCGTCAGCCATAAGCCCTGTGTCTGGTGCTCTCCCCAGAGGAATGGCCTATGGGATCAGGCTGAAACCAGCTCTCCAACATCCCCCAAGGGGTCCCTGATTGCAAGAGGACACAGGCCAGGCTGAGGGATTCCACTGGTGCACAATTGGGCTGGGGAGGGACCAAGGGAGAGCTCCAGGGTGTGTCTGGCCCATCTAACTTGGTTTCATTGGCCGGACCCCAGTAGCAAGTTAAACTACTGGTCAGAACATCTGTCCTCTGGTGATCAGTGCATAGCAGCATATGACTGGTTGATCAGTTGACTGTCTGCCCCCTGGTGGTCAGTGCACATCATAGCAAGCTGTTGAGCAGTCTTAGCATATCATTAGCATTTTATGCTGTGATTGGTTGTTCGGTTCTGCTGTTTGGTCTATTTGCATATTCCTCTTTTATTATATAAGACTAGAAACCTGGTGCATGAAGTTCATGCACTGGGGGGAGGGGGGTTGCCCTCTCATAATCCAGGACCCCTCTTTTCTTACCACCTGCCTGCTCGCTGCTCCTTAGTGCTGCCACAGAGGCAGGAGAGGCTGCCACTGCCAGCTGTAAGCCTGGCTTTTGGCTGAGCAGTGCTCCCCTGTGGGAGCACACTGACCACCAGGGAGCAGCTCCTGCATTGAGCATCTGCCCCCTGGTGGTCAGTGCGCATCATAGCAACTGGTCATACTGGTAGTTTCCCCATAATGGTCCCTTAAGCTTTTATTATATAGATTAAAATTTGGTACTACTTTAAAGAATGGTAGCCTCAGTGATAGAAAACTCAGATCATAGAGCAGAATACGGGAAATTTTCACTCTTTTCCATGTAATACAATGGAAGAAGAGGGCCCTTAACAGATCATAAACATCTATGAAGTAATGTGTAGTCCTCAGAAGGGAAAAGATCTGCTTTGCAAGAAAGGCTGACTGGGTCCATGAATGTTTGTGACTGTATGGCTTGTGAGTCTTATAAAAAGAACACATTAATCTCTCTCCACCCTCTGCTAAATTAATGTGATTCATTAACTCCTTAAGCTTAAGGAAGATAAGCTTTACCTATAATGTAACTCTAGAAGCTAGAGTCTAGATACAGAGCCAAAGAAAAAATTGGAGAATTTTGGGGAGAAGCTAAAAATAGAAAGGCAAGGGGAACTGGGAAGCAGAGATGCAAAGTCACAAACCAATAGCAAGGACAAAGAAAAGGAATTGATGGAGGGCTCAAAGTAAAGAAGGGAGCAGAGAAATATGGGGGCCAAAAAAAAAAAGTAGTTTAAGAGCCACTATGGGATACTTATTTATTATTTCAATTTATAAAACTATGCCCAGTGCCAAGCCTTCTGGGTACACATGGAGCAATAAATAATATATGCCCATCTCTACTTCTAACTTTGTATTTTTCCTTTCTTTTATTAGTTGCATTCCCCATCTCCCATTTCCCATTATCAGTTATCACTCCTAATCCCCTGCCAAGAAGACAGATGAGTGGCTCCCACTGGATCCACAGGATGCTTTCTGGACAAGTTGGCCAGCATTTCACTTCTACATATATTCCACCTGCTCCTCCAGAGGCCTGTAGCCAGGAACCCTCATGCATACACTTGATATTTACAAAGGAGTAGGGATAGGAGTGCATTGTCTTGATTTTTCCCTTCATCCCTGTCTTAGAAAGAGAGAATTTTTGACTTTAGAATGTGGGCTTATCATTCTCACTATACCTCTGGATTTTTTTCGTTCCTATTAACATTGATCAAAAATTG
The DNA here is from genome assembly GCA_011751065.1 of Lasiurus cinereus. Classification (NCBI taxonomy): domain Eukaryota; kingdom Metazoa; phylum Chordata; class Mammalia; order Chiroptera; family Vespertilionidae; genus Lasiurus; species Lasiurus cinereus. Next base: position 16,064,584 of record JAAGEH010000016.1, on the reverse strand, counting down.
ATGATTTAATGGCTATTGTTTATTGTAGAAGTGTGCATTGATTTTGCCTCTAAGAAATTTGTTCTAAAATCTGAGTGCCATCTATGTGGCAAACCTTTCCCTTATTGCTTTAATTTAACTTGTGTCAACTCTTATAGAGTAGATACTGTTATCCTATTCCCCGTTTTATAGAAGTTACTGTTATCCCCAAAGTCACATTGATGTGTGTTTGTCAGAGCAGGGATTTAAATATATCTACTTAGTTCTAGATGTTGCTCTTTCTTTTATACCATACCAGAGGCCCGGTGCACGAAATTCATGCATGGGTGTGGGTCCCTAGGCCTGGCCAGCAATCGAAGAGTGAGCATCTAGTGTGTAAGGGCAGGTCCCAGCTGACCTCTGGGCCCTGGGACCTCCAGGTCCCCGTGCACCCGCCGCCACTACTGCTGGTCACTGTCTGCGGGGGCGATTGGTGAGGCTATCAGGGCCCTTCTGCTCACCTGCTCCACCATCCTGTGTGGTCCTGCTCTCGTTGGGGCCCACCAGGGCTGGCAGTGCCTCCACTGGCGCCTGCTGCCAGTGCGCATCACTGATTCCTGCCATGTTCCATGCCGCCCTCTGGTGGTCAGAGCATGTCATAGCAAGCAGTCAAACACCTGATTGAAGGGACCGTTTGCATATTAGGCTTTTGTTATATAGAATTGCCTCTAGACAAAAGAGGAAGCAAGCTATGAAAGAAAACATAAATAAAGGTCACAGGTTATATATAAGCTTCCAGAATGCTTTCTATATGCTTTTAGTAGCCTTTTAATGGTGATTATTCTTTTAAAAGATTGTTACTATTGTGTTAAACCATCATAATTTGGCATGTCTATATCCAATAGGTACAAGATAACTGATATTATTGGGAAGGAAGAGGGCCTTGGAGCAGAGAACCTTCGAGGTTCTGGAATGATTGCTGGAGAAGCCTCATTGGCCTATGATGAGATCATCACCATTAGCCTGGTAAATCTTGCCTGAAAGTGAAATTTTTGAAGAGCTGACTGGGATTTCTTTTTGCCCCATCCCTGCTATTCAATCCAAAATGAGAGCATTTCTTAAAGTTTTTATATCTACAATTTGATTTTAATTGTAGATAATCATGGGAAGATAGGATAGTGTAAATAATTGAATTTCCCAGATAAACCTGATATCTATTTTTAGCCTTTAGTTTAATTTATTTCTCTAAATATTCTATCAATTTTAAGAGCTTAAATTCCTTCTCCTCTTACTACTTTCTTTGTTCATACCTCTACTATCAAAGCCAAGCAACTGTGAAATGGGCAAAGGTATGAGAAATAAAGGAGCTAATACTTGAATCACTGTATGAGTTCTGTATCTTTTTTCTTGACCAGGAAATTCCTATTTTTAGTATTGTTATTAAACTTTATAGAAGCAGTATTTTTTCTGTTTGTCAATATACATAATGTTTATATATCTGTGCCTTAGTTTTTATAACTTAGGAGGGGATATAAATATGTGACTTGTAAAAATTTTTTTTTAAGGTTACATGCCGAGCCATTGGAATTGGAGCTTACCTTGTCCGGCTGGGTCAGAGAACCATCCAGGTTGAAAATTCTTACTTAATTCTGACAGGAGCCGGGGCCTTAAACAAAGTAAGTTTCTAGGGGTTGGTAGAAGTATGTGAAACTGTCTGAAGGTTACTGCGAATTCTTGATTCAGGATCCTGATTGGGTGGATGCCATGCAAGCCATGCCTTCCTCTGTCTATCTCTTCACCTTTCCTTCCATCTTCCCTAACCATTGCCTTGCTTGCCTGTTCATTCATTCATTCAACAAATACTTTTAGTATCTATGTGCTGAGCACTGTTTCAAGCCCTGTGGATATGTGAATGAACAAACGGTATAAAACTCCCACTCCAAAGAGTTTACATTCTAGTGTTTTTCTAGAAAGAGAATTAATTGAATGCTTCAATTCTGCCCTCCCTCCTTTTTAATCATCTATGAGTAAGGGAAATGATCTCTATCTCCAGACATAGAGCTGTTCTCTGAAACATCCTCTGAATGTATTGAGGATATCAAGTTTTAATGTGTTGAGAATTCTGTGAATGTACCTCTCAAAAAGGGCAGTAATGTGGTTCCTTGTGCATAGATAAATACTTGGTAAATAGTGAATGGAAAGATTAGTGGATGGATGGGCAGATTGCTGGGAACGAGTATAACATACAGGCTTATCTTCTCTTCAAAAGAAATACTGTGCCTTTTCAGTCCGAGCTCATTGGGGCTTTTCCCAAGGTGGGGATATTAAAAGGTGTGGTGAAGTCACTTTTGGTAAGAGTGAAAACTATCTAAGAATACCTGAATATACAAAGGACAATGTAGATCTGACTTCTTTGCAGGCATAGGAAAATTATTTTCTCTCCCGAGCTTAGGAATATGTAATAGTCTGGAACCAGCTGGCTGGCCTTATACAACTCATATAACCTCTCAGCTTTCATTATCTATCAAACTGGTATAATTTACACTTTTAAATAATGCTGTGGAGATCAAATGAAAAAACATAAGTAAAAGTACCTAATACTTGGCATAAAGTTCCGGCCCTCATTACAATTTCAGTTCCCTTTTTCTCTCTCTTACATAGTTTGATGATTGAGTTTGTGCAGTTACACACATGCTAAATTGTATTGGATGTTGTGTTTACCAGACATGCACTAACTTTTTTTATTAAGCCTTGACCTTCAGGTAAAAGGGTAGGAATTAAGTGCCCTATCCTATCATTCTCATTTAGAAAATGTTGATAGTTCTGTTGGTCCAGTTAGCTTTTGTTGATGTCAGAAATGAGAATGGTTTGATGTGATCATTTTGTTCTTAGCATTCATGTGTCCTCTGGGCTTACCCTTCTCTCCAAGGAAAGGCAACGATTGTGAACCGCCATTAGTGAAGGAAATAATTCCAGTGGGAGAAACTGCTAAGTGTTCACATTTTTTAAGTTGCTCTTTCGCATATTTTCTTAAGATACGTACGATATTGACGAATGTTGAAGAGAGTTGTTGATTCCATTATTTGTGAGAATAGAATTTAAAGAAGACACCTGTATTTTCATAATGTTTCCATGCCTCAACAAAGAGCTAATTTCTGAAATGTTTTGGGTTTGTTATTTTCTTCCTAATGCTATGTTTACACAAAGAATATTAAAAAACACACAAATGTTTTGTTGGAGTGTTGTTGCTAGTTTTTTGTTGTTATGGCTAAAAACTAGTTGAATTTCATCTGTGCCTTTAAGAAAGCTTTAAGGATTTAGTTTTCTTCAAATCTGGTTAAATTGTTCTGAACAAATTCATTATATTTACCATCTTCCTAGCCTACGGGGCTGCTTGTTAAAAGAGAAGCCCAGTTGCAGGAGAAAAGACAAGTGAAGCTGCAGCTGTAGCTCAACAACAGTGCTCATTTCCAGGAGGACATGATCATTTGTGGCTGAAGGGAATGATTAGTTATAGAGGTTACCTAATCCTGCTCCTTCCGCTTCTCTGTTTTCATGTCAGTGGCCTCTTAAGTATAGAGTCATGTTGCTGGAAGACATGAGATTTCATGCAGATTCATTAAAAATGTCCTATCTGCCCTTTTGCCTATCAGACATGAGAAAGGAAACTGTACGGGAGCTACATGCTCAGATTGCCTCCTCTGTCTTTGTGTGCACTGATGACTTTCTACATCTCTGTTGTTTGCCTTACTTTCTGTAAGATTCTCTCTCCCAGACTCTGGGTGTGCAGGTCACTTAAGTACATGTCTCTTCCTGTGTGAGTGCTGGTCTCTCTGTCTCTTTGTGTCTGTATATTGCTTCTAGATCCCTCTCTTTCTCTGTGTGTGTGCCTCCCTGAGTATCCATGTGTGAGGCAGTCTTTGTGTGTGTCTGAAGCACTGTAGAACAGCCTCCTTAAGCCTTGACTATTTTGCTCGTAGTATGTGTGTAACTGTGTGAAGTGGAAATGTACATGGTATATGCAAGATTTAAGACGGAAAACATTTGACCCCCACCTTTTTGAGTCTTCATCCTTTATGTTAAACATTGGGGTGAAGAAAAAGGAGGGGGTGCGCAGAGGTTGTAGGGAAAAAATCTGTGTGTGCAAGTGCCGATCCCGTTGACCCCTTTGAAAATTGAAATAATGATAATGCGCGTCTCCTGACTGCATCAAAGTATCAGCACATCAAAAGCCAGGAGGCATGAAATGCAAATGATAAAGTGAAAGCAGATGGATTGTGCATGATCGCCTGATGCCCAATGAATTTTAAAAGGTGCCGGTTTGCAAATGGGGGGGGGGGGTGTGGGTGGTACAGATGAGGGGTGGGGGGACTGAAATAAACACATTATCCCTGCAATTTTTTTGTTCTTGATGCTCACTCCTGACAATATTTTTTCACACTTGAGTGAACACCCACTCCATCTCTCTCTCTCTCTCTCTCTCTCTCCCCCCACCCTCACCCACTTCCCCTGCCCCATCCCCCGCCCCTTACACATCTCAGGTCATGTCGCTGCAGCTCCGGTGGAAATAATAAGATATAAACCACGAGGTTGTTATTTGCATAGAAATAGCATGGAGCCCCAGGCAGCAAGGGAGAAGGACACAGAGATCATTTGTCTAAAATTTTAATGAAAACTTTTGCTGAGGCAGATATTTTTTTAAAACTTTCTTTTCCCCTGCTTTTCTCCCCACCCCAATTCCCTTAAACCCCATCTCTGATTTGACTTAACATGGTTCAATTTGAAGAGAAAGGGTGAAAGGGTTGACACTCCAAATAGCATATTCCCGTAATGCAGCAACATGTAAATTGTTTATTCCTTTAATAGATATGAAGCAGAGACACACACACATTTCCAATTTAATACATTGCATGTATGTGTCCAGCTTTTGTGGCTACATCTCAGTATACACATGGTTGTGCCCCATCGTTAGCCAACCTGTTTTTAATTAGTTTAGACCTTCCTATCTTTTGCTTCAAAAGACTGTTCCTTTTTAAAGGATTTTTTTTTTTTTTGTAGCCAACAGGAGTAACCTGCATAGAAAGCAACAATATTCCCATGGTTTCCTGTTCTTTTACTTTCAGTGGTTTTACTTACACTTACACGTTTTATTCATGAGCGCCACTTCTTGCCATTGTGTCTTTTGTTCTAAAACCAGAAAGTGCTTCCCACATTTGTATTTTTATCCCTTTCCCCTTGTGATCTCAGTATTTATGTATTCTCTTTTTCTGTCTGTCTTGCTCTTTGTTGCCTGCAGTTATTTGTAAAATGCTACCAAGTTGCGGAGAGAGACAGTATCTGGGTTTTCTTGAGTGTTGCAGAAGGAGATTTGACATTTGTATTATAGGCAGTGGGCTGGTGATTAAAGGCAGTCTGGGTGACTTTATTGGAAACTTAAAATCAAGAACATCAGTCTGGCTTCTTGCTACTTCTAGGTGGGCTAGTGGTGTCAGAGGCATTTATAGGTCAAGGCTAAAACAGTAAGAGGTAAAGTGACTTGTTTCCATTGACAGAAACTAGATCAGTGCCAGAACATGAATTTCACATCCCCATGTTTCAATTAAAATGGGCTCAGTCCTTGTGTCCATAAGGCCTGAAACGAGAAGGTAGTCCGGCCATTTTCCTTCTTGTCCAAATGTCATGAGAGTGATGACATAAATAAGAGAAGCTTCTATGGCCTGCTATGCCATGTCACTCAAAGTAGTAGATCATAGGTTCCCAACTCTACAAACCATAGGCTGTGAGTGGCAGATTCCTCAAAATGCCTGGCTGAGTGGGTGAGTGCAGATTGATGGGTGTGACAAACTACCCTGCTTGGCCTGGCAAAGGCAGTGACCTGTCTGCTTGGGGAACTGGTGATAGGACTGTAAGGGGCTGAGATAATTTGTAGAGTCAAGGTGCCACTGGCAGTAGCTTTCCAATTTACTTCTCTTTCCCCACAACTCCTCCTCTCCGTTTCTGTTTAATATGTTTAACACAATTTCAGGTGGTAGATATAGGTTGGAAAGACCTTGTATTGTAAGGGGCACTGATGTAGACTAGAGCCTTCTAGTTCTCGGTCCATTGCCCCAGACTTAGTGAGAGCTCTTTCTATATACAGAGAAATCAGAATTTGCAGTTTATGGCTTGTCCTCTGGAAGTAACTCTCTATGGAAGTAAGGCCTGTGCCAATGGCTGTGATAGATGGGTTATATAGATCATTCAGGAGGTTTGATTTTTAAAAAATGTATATTTCATTGATTTTTTTACAGAGAGGAAGGGAGAGGGAGAGAGAGTTAGAAACATCGATGAGAGAGAAACATCAATCAGTTGCCTCCGGCACACCCCCTACTGGGAATGTACCCACAACCAAGGTACATACCCTTTACCAGAATCAAACCTGGGACCCTTGAGTCTGGAGGCCAACACTCTATCCACTGAGCCAAACCAGTTAGGGAAGGTTTGATTTGTGATAAGTATATATTTTTTAAATATATACTTCTTTATTGATTTCAGAGAGGAAGGGCGAGGGAGAGAGAGAGAAAGAAACATCAATGATAAGAATCATTGATTGGCTGCCTCCAGCAAGTCCCCCACTGGGAATCAAGTCCCCAACCCAGGCATGTGCCCCTGGCCAGAACGGAACACAGGACTCTTCAGTCCGCAGGCTAATGCTCTATCCACTGAGCCAAACCAGCCAGGACTGTGATAAGTATTTGAAAGCTTATGATTTAGGGGGGGGAACATCCATAATCTGATCCCCTTAGCAAAATCAGGCCCTTATTTCTGTTCCGTCAGGAAAAAAAGAAAGTATATGATGGGTGTGGCTAGGACTAGATATGAGGCTGGTAGATACATATTTTAATGTATCTTCCCAGTATGCAATATGAAGTTGCTGACTATTGGGTACAGTATCAGAGATCTTCCCATGAGCTTGAAGCACCAGGGGCCTACACTGTACATTCTGCATATTCACCATGACTTGTGACACACATCATAAGAGTCATAGAAGCTCAAGAAGGGAAGGGGAGCTTTAGCCCTCGTATGATGCAGCATTGTAACTTTCACATAATATAAGGAGGTGGAATGATGGGCTCTAGAGCCAAACTACCAGGTTTAATTCCTAGTTCTACCACCTAGTAGTTGTGTGACCTTGAACAATCTACTTCACCTTTTTGGGTCACAGTTGTATTAACTGTAAAATGCTGATGATGATAATAGTACCCATTTACCAGGTTCTTTTGAGGATTTAATGAGTTAATGTAGGTGAATCACTAGACTGTGGTCTTCCCTGGAATGCATTTAAGGTCCTTTATCATTGCAACTCAGTATCCAGGCCCAGGAAAGAAAATACAAACACAACATTCTCTTTACTTTCTGATCCTTTGAAGGCAAACATTCCTTTAAGAGAATGTTAGACATCAGTCCTCACTGTACCAATGCATTCATGTATTGACTTTCCCAATAGATGTTATCTAAAGACAATCACTGCACTTTGGAAAGACATTAACATGAGAGGCACCATGTTCAGTCCTGATAGGGTAGTATATGTGTCAGTCATCTGTCTATAAGAGTCCCCAAGGACTTGTTGGTACAATAGTCCATAATCACTTTAAGGATCAGTCCAGCAATTTGCATTTTTAAAAGTCCCTAACTACCTATTTTCACAGTGGACAGCCCCTATACTCCCGAAGCTCCAGATGGGATCACTCTCCTTTTCTAAAGAGGGCATTTGCACTTCCTTTCTCAGTGAGCCCTGATGTAGCATTATGAATGAGTTCTCAGAACTGCAGTGAGAACATCTCCTTAGTTTTCAAGCTCTTCTCTCACTCCCTCCTCCCTCTCCCCTGCAAAACACACACACACACACACACACACACACACACACACACACACACACAATATGGGCAAATCTAGCCCTGTGCTTGGAGTTTTGTTTGTTTTTCATTTGATATTTCTCAAGTTTGGTAGAAAATTGTACCAGGTATGTGTGACTCACTTAGTGACTCCAGTCTGTCAGTGGCCTGATCCCTGATTCCTGGAGATGTTGCAGGATGGATTCATCACTTAGAGCTCCATTGTAGAATTCCTTCTCCTTCTCTAAGACAGCCCCATGTAGGTTTGATGGTTTAGACTTGGAGAACCTGCAGTAAGTATCAGTCTAGATCTTCTAGATCAGTGGTTCTCAACCTTTCTAATGCTGCGACGCTTTAATACAGTTCCTCATGTTGTGGTGACCCCCAACCATAAAATTATTTTTGTTGCTACTTCATAACTGTAATTTTGCTACTGTTATGAATCGTAATGTAAATATCTGTTTTCCGATGGTATTAGGCGACCGTGCTAGCGGTTCTCAACCTGTGGGTCAGAAAACACAGATATTTACATTACGATTCATTAACTAAAATAATTTAATGGTTGGAGGTCACCACAATGAATTGTATTAAAGAGTCATGACATTAGAAAGGTTGAGAACCACTGTTCTAGATGAATGAAAGCTCTGAGGCCCTGCTGGGCATTGAATATAGACTCAGTAATGGTCATGTTTGACAACCTTAGATTGTTCCCCTCCATTGAAAAGCAACTTTGAACCTCAGTTTCCTCTGTAAAATCTTTCCTCCTTAAGGTGAAGACCAGAGGACCTATTAACTTTAAATTCTCTTTAATTTCTAGTATTCTGTTATGCTGTGAAGATGGATATTGATTTGTAAGCAGGGAACCATATTAGGCTGCGACAGGGAGAGGACAGATTGGAGGAGGAGGTCTAAAAAATTTTATTGTATGTTAGGATATTATATATTAGTGAAATTATATTTTAGTGATATGTAAAATTATTACATACTAGTGAGATTATAAGTAGAAGTTGTAAAGTATAATGGCTTAAAAATTTTTTAATATATTTTTATTGATTTCAGAGTGGAAGGGAGAGGGAAAGAGAGATAGAAACATCAATGATGAAAGAGAATCATTGATTGGTTGCCTCCTGCATGCCCCCCACTGGGGATCAAGCCCGCAAACCGGGCATGTGCCCTTGACTGGAATTGAACTCGGGACCCTGGGTTCTGCGGATCGATGATCTAGCCACTGAGCCAAGATAGCTAGGGTGTTTTAAAAAATTTTAAATCTTGTTTCTATTCTATTACAGAAGAATAAATGTCATGTTGGTGGTGATGTCCATGATGACAAGTGCCCATAGAATTTTAATTGTTGGGAGCGGAGAATCCTCTAGAAGTCTAGCCCCTGAACTGTTGGTTGAATATCCATTGTCAAATATTTATTTAACTGTTCTTGAAAAGCTTAACTGAAGGGAAGCTCAGTACTTTTGGAGCCGGTCCCTTTGATCTCTGTAAGGTTTTTCCTTGTTTTTAGCTAAAGGATTTTTGTCTATATAGGCAGACTAATTCCTCTTAAAATGTAGTGTTCAAAATTAAGCAAACAACTGCCAGTTTTATGTCTAACCTACGTAGAACTGAATGGAACCCACATCTTTCTCATGTACTTTTGCTTTCAGAATCTGGCCTTGTCTCAAGAATAAATGTAGTAAAGACGAAATGCTATTCAAAGATAGAAAAGAAACTGGATTTATAAATAATTACTTGCCAGCTTAAAAAAAAAATGAAATTTCTTAAAAAAAAAAAAGTAGCAAGTACAAGAGAAATAGCTAAAACTTAACACCACAGTAAAGTACTGTGTGGAACCCTAGGGGGTCTGATGCCCAGTAGCATAATCAGGTATTCCCATCGCCTGCCTACTTGAAAGTCAGGATCCTGATACACCAGTGATTATCAACCTTTTCCATCTCATGACACACATAAACTAATTACTAGAATTCTGTGGCACCCCAAAAAATATATTTTTGGCTGATCTGACACCATAAAAAAAGATATAATTTTGGTTCGTTCACACTGGTTGGCTATTGTTATGTTGACTCTCATCTTTTTTAAAATTTAACAATCTAAGGGGAAAGAGGCCCCTAACTAAATGATCAGGTATTGCATGTTTTAGAAATTCTTGTAGCACATTGGTTGAAAAATCACTGTGATACACAATTGGAGAATAGGTATTTTTGAGTGCTGTATATTTAGGTACTTAACTCATTGGTTCAAGGTTTGGTGGTACTTCTTCCAGGAATCAGTCACATGATGTAGACTGAGGTGCTCAAAAGCTCTAAGGCACACACAATCTGAAATGTTAGAATGAGCAGTCTCTTGCTGACTTTGTATATGTGGACTTCCATAATATCTCTGCCCTTCCTCCAGAGTGTCCATTCCAACCTCCAGAATTGTGTTGCTTCCTGAGTTTTGGAATAAAGAAGTGCCTCTACTTCATAAGTTCTGTGGCAGGGTTAGGGTCGCTACACTTTCTGCTCTTAATAAAACATTGTCTTCGAACTCAAGCTAAGTGCCCTCTTAGGACCATGAACATGTTCCTTTAGGCAGAATGGTTCATCTTCTTCATTTTCCTGGCAGTCATATGTTTCACCTTCTTATGCTGGATCTTCTTCACTTTTTTCTCTTTCTACAAATGTTCATAGCTCTGTCTTTGAAAATTAGTGTTTAGTTGAAGACTTGCTATTCCACCCTTCTCCCCTTAACCTTTCTTTTTCCCCAACCCCATCCTGAAACCCAAGTAAATTAGCTTCTCACCCCTGCCCCCCAAGTTAAAACACACATACACACACCTATATTCCTCCAACGGTGTCTGTTCTTGAATTTGCAGTCTTCAGCCATCTCCAATAACCATCAGGCTGTCAGCTTTGCAGCTCCCCACTACCTCCCACCTTCCTACTGCCTCCCTCCTCCCCCATCACTCACCAGAGGAAAAAGAGAGCCAGAGCAAGAGCTTGAAATATATCATGCAATAGTGTATCATGAATTTGTTGTGAATCACAGCAGTGAAGCAGGTTTATTTATTTCTGAGACCTTAAATCAATACAAAGTAGGTCTCTTAGTTCTGAAGCTGGGATGGAGTGTGAAAAAATGAGCCCATTGTACTCTTAAAACTTTGGGGAAAGGAGATGACAGCTATATAATTCCATTTACCAGGCACTAGGGGCTTTAATGTGAAGGTGACAGGGAGCTCTTTGTGCATTTAGAGCACCATATCTTCTAAATAAAAGATCTGTAGACTTGATAGTGGAGCATAGCTCCGAGTTTAATAATCTCCAAGCATTAGACTGAGCCAATATGTTCCCAAGTCAGAGAGATCCCCCCTAAACACTCATAAATTAAAAGTGCAAGAACTGCACACATTGGTAGATTAGAAATGCAAGGACTCCAGTCTTTTCTAGAAGGAAGGCAGACCTGGGCCCTGGCTCTGCACAGACTGTTGTGTGAATATGATAAAGACTGTGGAAAGGAGACTGTTTAGTTAAGAGATCAATCAAAGGACTTGTATCCATGCATATAAGCATAACCAGTGAACATAGACACTAGGGGGTTGGGGTATGCCTGGGAGGAAGGGGGAGCAATGGGGAGATATGTATACATGTAACACAATAAAAAAAGAGAAAAAAGGGGGTAAACACATAAATAAATCCAAATTAACAGTGACTATAATGACCAAGTCCTATAAAGTTCAAAATATGTGTAAAATAAAAATGTATGATAACAGCTCTGGCCGGTTTGGCTCAGTGGATAGAGCGTCAGTCTGAGGACTGAAGAGTCCCAGGTTGGATTCCAGTCAGGGGCATGTATCTTGGTTGTGGGCACATCCCCAGTGGAGGATGTGCAGGAGGCAGCTGATCGATGTTTCTCTCTAATCGATGTTTCTGATTCTCTCTCTCTCTCCCTTTTTCTCTGTGAGTCAATAAAATGTTTTGTTTTTTAAAGGAGACTGTTTAGATACTGCCTTCTGACTGTGCATCATTCTAGGGTATATCCCCTGTGTGTGGATCCAAATCTAGTTATGTTTCTTTCATTCAGAGTGGCCATTTTCACAGTCTAATAAGCTGAAATGTACACAGTTAGAAGTGTACATTATGTACCACAGTTCTTTAAATCCAGTTTTTTAATTCTCTGTGAAAGAAGAAGCCTTAGGTTTACCATGCCCAGGTTTCAAGTTGTTTTTTTTTTCTGGTTGATTCTTTTCTTTTTAATCTTTATTGATGAAAGTATTACATATGTCCCTCTTTTTCCACCTCATTGACCCCTTCTAGCCTGACCCTGCTCCCTGCCCCAAGCCTTCACCACCCTATATGCATACAAGTTCTTTGGTTGATTTCTTGCCAGCCACTCAACCTCACCCACCTTCCCTCTGAGATTCTGCAGTCTGTTCTATGCTTCTATGTCTCTGAATCTATTTTGTTAATCAGTTTACTTTGCTCATTAGATTCCACATATGAATGAGATCATGTGATACTTGTCTTTCTCTGACTGGCTTATTTCGCTTAGCATAATACTCTCCAGGTATCTCCATGCTATCTCAAAGGGTAAGAGAACCTTCCTTTTTACTGCTGTATAGTATTCCATGGTATAAATGTACCACAGCTTTTTTATCCACTTATCTACTGATAGGCACTTGGACTATTTCCAGATCTTAGCTATTCTACATTGTGTTTCGGTGAACATAGGGTTGCATACATTCTTTCTAATTGGTGTTTTGGGTTTCTTAGGCTATATTCCTAAAAGTTGGATCACTGGATCAAAAGGCAGTGCCATATTTAATTTTTTGAGGGAACACCATACTGTTTTCCATAATGGCTGCATTCCCACCAAGAGTGTACTAGGGTTCCCTTTTCTCCACATCCTGGCCAACACTTGCCATTTGTTGATTTATTGATAGTAGCCATTCTGACATGTGTGAGGTGATACCTCATTCTGGTTGATTCTTGACTGGTTCCTCATTTTAATAATGCTTCATTGTCTGGAATTTAAAACCTTTAAAATAGTATACACATAAGAAAAATTGAAATATTGGTATTATTAAGGAAAAGAACCCACCCTTATTTGACCAATAGCATAAGATGAGAATATGAGAAGTCAAGAACATTGGAACATAGAATCAAGTTTTAAGTATTCTTGTTTTCTGTATGACCAATTGATGAAATATGCCTTTTCTCAATAGATTAATCAGGTTTTTGCAGCTTAGAACAACTCTGATACAATTGACTCTTTTTCTTTATTGATTAAGTTATTACATATGTGTCCTTATCCCTACATTGCCCCCCTACACACACCCCACTCATGTCCTCCCCCCCCCCGTTGTCTGTATCCATTGGTTAGGCTTATTTGCATTGGTTGATCTCTCCTCCTTACCCCCACCCTCCCCTACCTTTCCGCTGAGGTTTGATGGTCTGATTGATGCTTCTCTGTCGCTGGATCTGTTTTGGTTCATCAGTTTATGTTGTTCATTATATTCCATAAATAAGTGAGATCATGTCATATTTATCTTTTTCTCTGACTGGCTTATTTTGCTTAGCATAATGCTCTCCATTTCAATCCATGCTGTTGCAAATGATAAGAACTCCTTTACTGCAGCATAGTATTCCATTGTGTAGATGTACCACAGTTATTTAATCCACTCATCTGCTGATGGGCACTTAGGCTGTTTCCAAATCTTAGCTATGGCAAATTGTGCTGTTATGAACATAGGGGTGCACATACCCTTTCTGATTGGTGTTTCTAGTTTCTTGGGATATATTCCTAGAAGTGGGATCACTGGGTCAAAAATAGGAGCTCCATTTTTAGTTTTTTGAGGAAACTCAAATACTGTTCTCCACAGTGGCTGCACCAGTCTACATTCCTACCAGCAGTGCATGAGGGTTCCTTTTTTTCCGCATCCTCCTCAGCACTTGTCTTTTGTTGATGATTGCCATTCTGACAGATGTGAGATGGTACCGTATTGTCATTTTCATTTGCATCTCTCAGGTAATTAGTGACTTTGAACATGTTTTCATATGTCTCTTGGCCTTCCTTCTGTCTTCTTTCAAAAAGTATCTACTTAGGTCCGTTGTCCATTTTTTGATCGGGGTGTTTATCTTCCTTTTGTTAAGTTGTATGAGTTCCCTGTAGATGTTGGAGATTAAACCCTTATCGGTGATAACATTGGCAAATATGTTCTCCCATGCAGTGGGCTTTCTTGTTTTGTTGATGATTTCTTTTGCTGTGCAAAAGCTTTTTATTTGATGTAGTCCCATTTGTTTATTTTCTCTTTAGTTTTCATTGCCCTAGGAGTGGCATCGGTGAAGAAATTGCTTTGGCATATGTCTGAGATTTTTAAAAAATATATATCTTATTGATTTTTTTAGAGAGAGGAAGGGAGAGGGATAGAGAGTTAGAAACATCGATGAGAGAGAGACATCGATCAGCCACCTCCTGCACACCCTCTACTGGGGATGTGCCCACAACCAAGATATGTGCCCTTGAACGGAATCAAACCTGGGACCTTTCAGTCTGCAGGCCGATGCTCTATCCACTGAGCCAAACCGGTTTTGGCATGGCTTGAGATTTTGCTGCCTCTAGTATTTTTATGGTTTCCCATCTTATGTTTAAGTCCTTTATACATTTTGAGTTTATTTTTGTGTATGGTATAAATTGGTGGTTTAGTTTCATTTTTTGCATGTATCTGTCCAGTTTTCCCAACACCATTTATTGAAGCGACTGTCTTGACTCCATTGTATGTTTATGCTTCCTTTGTCAAATATTAATTGAGCATACTGATTTGGGTCGATATCTGGGTTCTCTATTCTATTCCATTGGTCTATATGTCTATTCTTGTGCCACTACCAGGCTGTTTTGAGAATAGCTTGAAATCTGGTATTGAGATCCCATCTACTTTGTTCTTCTTTCTCAGGATTGCTGTAGCTATTTGGGGTCTTTTTTTATTTTATTTTATTCCAGATTAATTTTTGGAGAGTTTGTTCTAGGTCTGTGAAATATGCATTGGTATTTTAAGGGGGAGTGCATTGAATCTATAGATTGCTTTGGGTAGTATGGACATTTTAATGATGTTGATTCTGCCAATCCATGAGCACAGTATGTTCTTCCATCTGTTTATGTCTTCCTCTATCTTTTTTTTTCAGTGTCCTGTAGTTTCCCACGTATAGGTCTTTTACCTCCTTAGTTAAGTTTATTCCTAGGTATCTTAATTTTTTGGTGTGATGGTAAATGAGATTACTTTTTAAGTCTCTCTTTCTGTAAGTTCACTATCGGGGAATAGAAATGCCATAGATTTCTTGAAGTTAATTTTTTATTCTACTTTGCCAAATTCATTTATTAAGTCTAGTAATTTTTTATGGAGTTTTAGAGTTTTCTATGTATAGTATCATGTCATCTGCGAATAAGGACAATTTTACTTCTTTTCCAATTTGGATGCCTTTTATTTCTGTACCACTGGGCTCGATGGACATATAAAGAGCTTCCCAGACAAGAAAAAGCTAAAGGAGTTTGAGGGTCTTCTTAAAGAAGATTAAAAATATGAACAGTAAAATGCCAGTACATACTTATCTATCAACAATGGAATCTATAAACAAATGAATAAGCATAACAGAAACAGACTCATAGATACAGAGAACTTTTGTTGGCTGCCAGATGTGTCAGGGGGGTGGAATCTCAAAGGGAAGGGGAGGCAAGAAGAGATTAACCAAAGAACTTATATGCATATATGTATAACCCATAGACATAGACAACAGTGTGGTGAAGGGCTGGTGGGAGTGGAGGGCGTTAATGAGAGGAGGAGGAGGACATCTATAATACTTTCAACAATAAAGATAAATTTAAAAAACAAAACAAAAAGTACATAAAAATATGTTTATCATCAGTTATTAGGAAAATGCAAATTAAAATCACAATTAGATACCACTAAAGTAAAAATTTTTAGTTGACAATATTAAGTATTGATGAGAATGCTGAATAGCTGGAACTCTCATCCTTATTGGTGGGAATGCAAAATGATACAACCACTTTGAAAAAGTTTAAAAAACAACAGTTATACACTTACCATACAACCTAGCAGTTCTACTTATAGGTGTTTACCCAAGAGAAATGAAAATCTATTCTCTTATATAATAAAAGCCTAATATGCTAAGTGTCCAGTTGTCCAGTCATCCGTTCAACCAATCAAAGAGTAATATGCTAATAATATGCAAAAACTGCTCAACTGCTCACTATAACATGCATTGATCACCAGGATATAGATGCTTCGACTTGTAGGTTAGCTTGCTGCTGGGGTCCAGCCTATTGGGGCTGAGTGAGACGGGCTGGACACGCCCTGGAGCCCTCCTGCATTCCCTTCTCAACTGGTCAACCTTCCAGGCCCTGGAAGGTCCCTCCCTGGACTGGTCCCTCCCTGGCCCTGCTCGTGCTTTGGTGGGGTCCCTCGGCCTAGCCTGCACACACTCATAATCCGGGACCCCTTAGGGAATGTCGGAAAGCTGGTTTTGGCCCAAGCCCACAGGCCACCTCGAGGGACCCCACTGGTGCATGAATTCGTGCACTGGGCCTCTAGTATCCACATAAAAACCCATACATGAATGTTTGAAGCAGCGTTATTCATAATGGCCAAAAACTGGAAACCCAAATGTCCAAATAGGCAAACAGATGAACAAGATATGGTATTTCCGTAAAATCAATGCCACTCTTCAGTAAAAAGGAACTACTGATGCCAACATAAACATGAATGAATCTCAGATGCCTTTTATTAACTGAAAGAAGCTACACTTAGAAGGCTACATACTATGTGACTCCATTTTATATAACATTCTAGAAGAGGCAAAACTGTTACAACAGAAAGCAGATCCATGGCTGGTTTGTGTGAGAAAAGGACATTGATTACAAAGAGATGAGGGAAATTTTGGGGGATGAAAACTTTTGATGTGCTGTGGTGGTAGCTCTAAGACTGTGTTTTTGTCAAAATTCATAGAATTGTACACCTAAAAAAGGATGACTTTCCTGTATGTAAATTAATAAACCAGGCTTTTAAAAATGTCCATATTTGGAAGTAACTTATTGTCAATATGCTAAATGAGCAGTTGATGGATCCCTGCAATGAGTGATTTCTCTGGCAGTGTTTGCTCCGAAGCCTATGCCTTCTCTCGTGTATTTGACAGACTGTCACATGTCTCTTTTCCAACCACCATTACATTCAGAATGAGTCTCTGTTCCTCACCCAGTCCACCTTCAAATCCATATCATCCTCCTGCCATCTAGCTCATCCCTCTGCTCTCGCTCTACCTCAGTAAACAGGTCTTCCAGTGTTATTTCAGGCCTATACCTCAGTCTCTTTTGCTGACTCTTTTCTTACCACAGGTAGCATAGTCCCTTCCCTCCCATTTATCCATCAACTAGCCTGGTCACTTCATGCCTTTGCTCTTTACAGAGAGGTTTGGTCTTGCAGTGAAGGTCTTGAATCCATTTCAAGTCAGAGGCTTTCCCATCCTGTGCCAGCACTGTGTCACTGTGCCTCTTGTCTATCCCTAACCCTAGCCTATCACTGCCAACCAGCACTCGAGTTTGCCTGTGGCAATCAAGGAGAGGAGGAGAAATTATAACCTTGAGTCTGTGTATTAAGAGACTGTATCTTGAAACCCTCCAAATATTCTGGGTCACATAGGCACTGGTCCTGTCTCCCCAGAGATTTAATTCCATTCACCCTTGGATATATTCCTGGAGAAACATTTACACAGTAATATGTGCTGCACCACTTAAAATTGTTAATTGGAGATTGAATTACTTGTCAGCTTTTAAAAATGTAGTTCTCTCAGGTCAGGAAGGAGGGTGTTAACAGCAGGAGTAGATGAGCTTTTGCTGTTCTTTTTCTTCCCTGTCCGCTTGTCTATCCCCCTCCCTTTTCCTCTCTCTCATCCTTCCTCCTTTCTTTGTCTGTCTTACCACTTCCTCCCTGATCCCGTGTATGCTTTCTCATATCTGTCTCACTTTCTGCCTTAGCCAAACCGTTATCAATGACTCTAGGATCTGTGGATGTAGTTCAGTGATGATGATTGCTCAGGAAATTTACAAAACCCCTTCTCAAATCCTCTTGAGAATGGAAATATCCTAATGAGAAGGATTGTAACAAGAACCCAGTTTGTGTAGTTTAATTCTCAGATGCAGGAAGAATTTGTACTCCCTTCTTCTTTAAATAGAAGATTCCCCTGACCCACCTAGGGGGAAAGATTGGAGAAAGGGGGAAAGCAGTGGTAGATTTCATTTTTTATTGCATCGATATGCATCATTATTTTTCACATCTTGAGCACATGATTGCAAATATTTGCCTATAAGTCTGAGGGTTCCCAGCATAATGTGTATATCAGGACAAAAGCAATGGTTTGTTTTGTTTTGTTTTTTTAAAAAAACTTAACTTGCATCTACGAAACTTAGAAATCTCAATGCCTGTGCTGACAAATATCCTGACAAGTAAATACTACACTCATTCAGTATTACATAGTGATTTCATTTGCACAAAACTTCACAATGCTCTGCCACTTCAGTCAGGAGGCGGGCACCGGGGAAAGGAAGAACGTGTTTATCTGTATCTCCAAAAAGAATTTAAGGGAGAAAGCAGGTGGTATATTAGACTGTTTCAGTTGCCTGTCAGCTAAGGTAAACCCGAGCTGTTTGCAGTGTCTCTAGATAAGCAGCAGGGGCTGCGGAGGCCTAGCATGCATGTATGACTGCATTCATTTGACTTCCTGTGTATCTCAGAATTTCTAAAGGCTACGTAGCATCTTTGGTGGGGGCTTTAACAATTGTGCCTCTGCTAATGATTCGCTTTTGTGCTGTGCCCTTAATTCTCAGGACTGCCAGCCCCCTTAATGAAAGCTGGGTGAGGCTTAAGTTTATGTTGAGAGTGGATGAAGATCCTCTTGTCCCTCAGATTCAGCCCTTACTCACTTCTGCTGGCGTGGGCTCTCTTCAGATGGTGCCTGTTTTTAATATTTCATGGTACTGCTTCTCCACTTTAGAATCAGGGAGCAGAAAGATGGGGCCTCAGGAGAGTCACCTCTGTTTGAATGGCTCCTGTTTAAATGGTTATTGATGCTTGTGGGGCAAATAAATTAAAAGTTTGTGTCATACAGTAGAAAAATGTGAGGGAAATAATTTGGGGAATGAAACATAGCAGCAACTTACATAGAAATACATATGTCAAAGTTGAAAAAAACTGATGAACGAAATGCATCTTCATGAAAATATTATGGTGATGGGATTGTTTACCTCATATTTTCCTATAGAAAGTTGGTAGGGCGACATATTGAGGAATGAAAGAGTGGTTCTGTCTATGTGAGTCCTTCCTTTGTCTCCCTTGATGCGGACCAGGGCTTACGTAACTGGTCCAGCATGATCGTTTCTGAGTCGGCAGACGCCCAGATTCTGCGTCTTTGGTTGGAGCTTTTGTTCTGAAGTATCCTAAAATCATTAAAACCACTTGAGTCAGCAATGACCCCTATAAATCAGGAGCTATTGTGTGCGCCCTCCTTCTACTGGTGCGTGCTCCAAACATACGGTCATTGAAGATGAACTGGAGGGTACGGCGCTCTCTCCACCGACTGTTAAGTAGCTATGATTGTTAGCATTTGCTTGTGGTTAGTGAAGCAGGTTTCATTTCTGTGTCCTTCCCCTCCCTACCCCCGACCTCCTAAGATAAGGTTGGTAAGAGAGAGCCATTCAGATACTCTTGTCTACCCTGTTCCTTTTCTCTTTAATTGCAAAATTAAATGAATCTTCTCACATGACAAACATTTGTTTGGCCCGGAAATAACGTTCTTAGTTGTGGTTGGCTCCAGTTAGTTTTCTTTCTGAATCCAGAGGAGAGGTAGTATAGAAATACTGCTGCCTTTTCGAAACAAAGCATCTGAACCTGAGTAAAGGAAAGACATGTGAAGTTATTAAATTCTTGCTCCTTCCCAGTTTGTCTCCATTAGTTTGTAAGAATATGGGGCACAATGGGCAATTGACAGAGCCTCTGGGAGTAGCCCCGTTACGGATGCTCTATTTCTTTGAAAGGTGGGGCCAGGACGTCTGAGGAAGGTGTGTTTGATCAGCTGTTCTGCTCTTGGTGTGCTCTGGTCTCTTTGCGAGTTCTTTGTTGGTTCATTACTGATTTTGGAGGAATTCTAAGTGGCTGGAGATTATCAAGCATTAGAAGCAGTGTTTTATAGAAAATAAAATAGTAATTCTCAGTAGAAAATGATTAAGCTCTCTCTCTCAGGCAGCAAGTTCTAGGCTCCTAACAGAGATTGTGAATGCTAGGTATTCACAGTTAGCACAGTCTCCTTTTTATTTCTTTCCCCCCTTTTCAGCTTTATTTTAATAATCAAAAATACTGCTGATCACACCGAATGACTTCTGATAGAGAGGCGGTCTGTCCCAGGAGGACCAGTTGTGGGCCATCAGGTTTATGACGTCCATAAAACCAGAGCCGGATCGGAGCATGGCCTCCCTGAGTGACAGGGTTTCTGCTTCCACCAGGGTCTCCCACCCATTCCCTGCTTTGGATATTTGTTTTGGTTTCGTTTTTTTTGTCCTGTTTTATTTCCTGATACATGTGTGCATATGTGCACACATTTAAAGATATAAATGAAACAGGTATGTAATGCCCTCTGCCTGTTAGAAAGACTAAAGCCATAAAAATAACAAACGGCATGTATTTGCTAGAATGTCAAAGTTATGAGTTTATTTTGTAATGATGTGCTCCTGCCTTCATGAGGTAAACTGGCCGTGGCGGAGGTGTTATTAGTAATATGGACTCAGTGGAGCAGAAAGCCGAGTGACCGAGAGATCAGTGTATCAGTCAGAGAGAGGGCAAATGGAAAGAGACAGCAGGAGAATGAGAAAAGAGCCGCCGGCCTGGGCTGAGATTAAAGACAGGCCGAGAGGAGGATGGGAGTCCGTGGTCAGATACGGCCTCCGCTGTGCCCAGGCTCCTTCAAAGGAGCTGCCGGCATGCTGCTCAGCGCAGGGCTGCCTGCAAAGGCTTATTCTCGGCACTTCCTTATCAAGGGAAGCAGCGATCTGAGAGCAATTTTGCTTTCCATATGCTTTTCAGGAGAGTCCCTTCCGCCCTTCCTTGCTGAAGTTAAATGGAACCAAGGCCAGCAGGGTCACACTGAGGTGATTACTTGGTCACCAACTTCCTCAGCCTTGGGAGGATCTTAATGTAGGGGCTGACCCAGCAGGCGGGGGAACCTCTAGGAGATCCTAACCAGAAGGGGCACGATGGGCATATATGGAACCTGGTCTTTCATTTATTAGGTTCTCCCCAGAGGCTGGAAATGAATAAAAGTTAGTAAGGAAGAAATGTTGTGTTGTGGTTATTTTCTAAAGGAGGAGAGGAGAGGGAAAAGAAAAAGTAAAATACAATAAGCACTCCACAACTCTTTAGAGCTCTCCAGGGCTACCCTAGATGACTGGCAATTACTAACACTCAGCAGTTGCGAGAGCCAGTGATCGGGTTGCCCGTCTTCCATCTGCTGGGTCAGAAAACCTTCTTCCCTGAAAGAAATTACTAACCAGTCTTCAAGAGAAAAAGAAGCCTACAATTTCCAAGTTCGAGAATATTTTTTCTTACTTTTTTCTTCTTTAACGAACACTTTGTGGTTTCCATTTGCAGGTGCCTGCCTTCTATCTCACAAGGGTTAAACTCTAGGGATACCCCTGGTTTGAAGCTTCGATTTCCCAGGAACCTTGGGAGGGAAGGACAGAGGGAGAGAGGTGGGCTTGGGTTTAAATCAGTGCCCTGCACCCAGTACACAAAGGTCTATAGACTCGAGGGTTCATGTCTGTATCATGAGATGCTTCAGGGTTTTGCCAGCCTTAGGGCTTATGTATAAAGACCAGCTTTAAAAATCAAATACAAGGAGGAAAGTAATCCTTTAAAAAAAGGGGGGGGGGGCGGATCTAAACCTCACAGCACTTCTTTAACTGAGACTTGCGACTGAAGATTGTCAGAAGATGTGCACATTGCCTGTTTTGTGTACGTGCACAGTAACTCCGCACCTGCAGATTCTGAGGTAGCTCTGTTTCGAGGTCCCAGCCTCGCCCACCGCTGTGGTTTCAGCTCAGTGTGAAGTATGCTGTGCATATCTTTGGCAGTTAGGAGAAAGAGAGGGAGAGGCTTGTTCATTTTATTTTTAAATCCTTTTTTGTTTTCTAAGTTTTCTTTTTCAGACAGAGGTCCACAAAGTCCCTTCAAACAAACCACAGAATCTGGAATCTCTGTCTTGGGGAGAAAATAACCCTTTTTAGTGAGAATTATAAAATAGACTTGGCCTTTATTTCTGTCAAAACCAATGTCTTTTCTCTTGCTCTAGGTCCTCGGGCGGGAAGTATATACCTCCAATAACCAGCTCGGTGGCATCCAGATCATGCACAACAATGGGGTGACCCACAGCACCGTTTGTGATGACTTTGAGGGGGTCTTCACTGTCCTGCACTGGCTGTCGTACATGCCTAAGGTGAGCGTGCAGAACCCGGCCTTTCCACCATAGCTGCTGCCTCTGCCTCTCCTCATAGTGCAAGAATCTTTTATGAAATGTTTCTCGGAAAGCTGTTGACTTTTTTTCTTAGAGCCATCTTTTGCCTTCTACCTTTAAAATGCCTTTGGGCCCTGGCCATTGTTGCCAAGTTGTTGGAGCATCAGCCCGTGCACCAAAGAGTCATGAGTTCAATTCCCGGTCAAGGGCATGTACCTGGGTTGCAGGTTTGATGCCCAGTTCCAGTTGGGATAGGTGATGTGACTCTCTCGAATTGATGTTCTCTCTCAATCCCCTCCCACCCACCCCCCTTCCCTCTCTCTCTCTCTCTTTCTCTCTCTCTCTCTCTCTCCATATATCTTTATCCCACCCCTCTCTTCCACTCTTTCTAAAAGGTCAATGGGAAGAATATCCTCTGGGGAGGATTAAACCAAATCTTCAGATTTCATTGGTTAGGCCCCTTTTTTATCTTTTCTAGCCACAGGAGTGTCCAGATCCCAGCATATTAAGGCTTTCTCCTCACTGTGGGTTTTCTCCTTTGTAATACCCACCCCTCCCTCTGGGAAGCTTCCCAGAAAGCCTAGGCACACTGAAGTCAGTCAGAAGGCACCACTTTGGGCCAGAGTCCTACATGGGACTTGAGACTTGCACCTATTCCGGGCCTGGCATGCTATTGGAATGCTTCTAGCTGCTGATCTAGTTGCTGATTAGGGCTCATGGGGGTAACTCCGCATGAGGGCCCTGTTGTCTTTGTAATGGACTTGTCACGCTGGAGTATAGGATTGACGTTTACTGACTGCTGGCTCCCCCTCCCAATCTCCTTTCAGAGTGTGAACAGTTCCGTTCCTATCCTGAGCTCCAAGGATCCTATAGATAGAATCATCGAGTTTGTCCCCACCAAGACCCCATATGATCCTCGATGGATGCTAGCAGGCCGTCCTCACCCAAGTATGTATATGTTTAAGTATTCTTGTAGTCCCTGGCCCTCCAGCTTTTAAGGCTTTTCTTCCCAACCACAGACCAATCTCTGCACAATAGCACGTGACAAAGACCTGGAAGTAAGAAAAATATAAAGAAAAAGGTGGAAAATTTTTTAAGAACAAATGAAAAATGAGATGAGATTTGCAAATCAGCTGTTGAATCATAAGCAGTGTAATCGCTAATAACATTTCTTCTGTTTCTTCTGCTGTTAAAGCACTTATTATTTAATGGGCTCAAGGACTTTTAAAGCAGTTAAATATAAGACATAAAGTCATAGAACTACAGGACCAGAATCTTTGGCCATTTATTTTCTATAAACAGATTAATCGGATCGGTGATAGAAAGACCTTTGGGACCCCTCCTTATCAAGTGTGACTACACCTTTCTCAGCAAACTACCGCTGAGCCCACTCGGCATGCACCCTTCGTTTCTTACAATATTGGTAATAGTGTTGGCACTTGCTTTAGTTATTAATGTAAGATCATTTATTCATGAAGAGATTGTCCAGAACTTTTAATTTTACCAATATATAGAACAAGAACAAGCTCTTCGTCCATGTTTATCTAATATAGCCTTCTGTCTTAAGGCTGATTTTATCTTAACTTTCCAAACAGAAACAAAAGTAACTCCATGCAAGGCAATTATGTGTTTTCAGCTGCTTCACAAACCATACTCATTAGGAAGTTCTTCTGTGAGGCCCCAAGTCCCCCTGCTCCACTTAGAATCTATTGTTTCAAGTTGTTTACAAAAGTGTTTGTTCTTTTTTTTTTAATATTTTTTAATGTATTTTATTGAATTTTTACAGAGAGGAAGGGAGAGGGATAGAAAGTTAGAAACATCGATGAGAGAGACATCGATCAGCCGCCTCCTGCACGCTCCCCACTGGAGATGTGCCCGCAACCAAGGTACATGCCCTTGACCGGAATCGAACCTGGGACCCTTCAGTCTGCAGGCCGACGCTCTATCCACTGAGCCAAACCGGTTCCAGCTTTTTTTTTTTTTTTTTGTATGTTTATTACAACTATAGCAAAGAAAGGCTGTATCTTAAAGGGATAATTAAATTTGAGTTATTGTGATTTTGGTGAAGGAGAAAAAGATCTTCATTAAGGAAGACTTAATCAACCTTTGTGGCCACCCCTCTAAGCCATGTGGGATAATAAAGCACTTTATATATATAATCTTATTTGGGCTTGCTGCCTCTTACAACTACAAAGAGATCATCATTTTTAAGAGCTCAGAGAAGTTAAATGATTTGCCCAGGATCACACAGCTATTACTTAGGAGCTGGGGCTAAATCTAAAGCCTAATTATAGACAGTGTAGAAAAATCACTAAAGGAAGTTTGATTTTAATTTAAAATTTTACCTGTTCAGTTCCTTTTCTTATTAATCTTAATGAGACTAGTTTTTCTTACATAGCCAGAAAAATCACTATTGTAATTTCTCTCTCTCTCATTTTTTTATACCATTTTTATGGTAAGTACTATGAACCTGAGATAAAATCCAGGACTTTTCTGAGAAAATTCAGAACAAGATTCAGTGAATGTTCCCCTAGGAATCATCGGGAGCCATGGGAGCTGGTTTCTAAGTTCTATGTTTGAATTGAACATGACCTGCTTTCTGAGGGCAGTAAAGACATCCCCTCCCACCTCCCCCGCATAATAGCCATAGCCCCCCAGTTGATATATAAGGCAGGAAGGTTTTTAAAAAAGAAAACATTTCCATTTTGAAATGAATTTTATAATTCTAAATTATTATTATGGAAGTACGAATCATAAAATGACCCAAGCAGATGAAGTTAAAATTACAATATCCTGATGCATTCAGAAATTTGGTTTAGAACCGTCATCAAAAATTGTGCTCTCTTTCATGGGGTGAACAGGTGCGAGGTGTGTGTGGGGGGGGAGTGGGGCATTATCTTGGCCATTATTAATGAGATCTACAGAATAAAATGGAATTTGTGATAGACTAAGTTTTCTGGGTTTTGGATAATGTTTTTTCATGGACTCCCTAGTAATTCATCCTGCTGTCTATGTGCAGCTAACACTGGCTCCCAAATCGAGTGACTTCAGATTTTAATTTAGTGGAAACGTTAAAGAAAGCAGATGATTCCCTGTGATAAGTTAAAGCAGATATCTTCTAGGTGAAAAGTTAAAGTCATTTATTAGAGGAGATAGTGCTGTGATATTCTTCAAACTGACGCCCAACACGAGACCAGAATCTAAACGATCGGCTTTGGGCTCACGATAGAAAGATAATTTTGAAATGGATGATCACATTTTACACTGGGGCCATAGAGGCAAGGAATGTAGAACACAATAATTACAAGTTTAGTCTTGATAAAACACTCTCCATCCTGTTTAAGTCAGCAGAGGTTAGCTTGCTCGGATCTCCACTTTTAATTGGTTTTGGACTTGGGTTTTTAGGGGGCGGAGGGCCATGTTCAAATTAGAAGAATCACTGAGAAGCCATGAGCTGAGAGGGCACGCTAGGAAGCAGTTATTTGCAGAAGCTTTTATGGAGCCCTGGTCAAACACAGATACCTGTGGAACAAAAGGTTGTTTTTTTTTATGATTTTTTTTTTTTTCTTAAACTAAGGTGTTGAAAGTTAAGTGTGCTGCCAGTAAAGGAAATTCTATTTGCAAGGGAGGTTAATGACATTAAGTATGTGCATCTTAACTATTATATTTTTGTTATCTGTCTATATGTAGGCATAGCCCTTTCTTGTGGAGAGATTATACTTGGTCAGCTATAAATAAAAAGGAAGTATATTTTGTTGCTTTTGTAGCAGAAAAGTTGATTCTCTTTCCTTTAACCCCAACTTTGGGTCCTTATTTGAACATTAATACCATTTGGTGGTCTTCAGCTTTCCTTTAAGGAAAATCAGTGAAATCAAACAAAATTGGAAGCTAAGCTTTAAAATAGAAATAGACATTTTGAAAACATCTTTAATGACTTGGCCGCCTTTTGACAAATGTTTGTGATGTTTTGAAAAAGCCAAGTTATTTATTTAAAAGCAATGCAAACTCTGCTAGCTGAACCCCATCGTTTAACAATAAATGATGCTTTTGCTGATAAATGAATCTATTTATGCAGTCTAGCAAATGAACTAGGAGATGATGTCTGAAGGCAGATGAACATTTAGCTGCCTAATGCTTCCATCTATTATAATACGGTTAAAAACACAACAAACGCCCCAAATACTCCCCCAAATCTAATGTTCAGTTTGCTAATTCCAGTGCATTTTCAGTGCATTGATTTGTTTTCTTTCTTTTTCTCTGTAGCCCAGAAAGGTCAGTGGTTGAGTGGATTTTTTGACTATGGGTCTTTCTCAGAAATTATGCAGCCTTGGGCACAGACCGTGGTGGTTGGCAGAGCCAGGTAAGAGCTCTTTTTTTCTGGAAACTCTTCCAATTGAAAACAAGGAAGGAAACAGGTTCTTACCAATTATGCCCTCTTTGTTTAACTTCCTAAGAATATTGGATCATGGTCATTCCAGAGGCAGCATAACTGGAGGACCGGTCTCCAGCAGTCATTCAGTGTGTGTCTCCAGTGACGCGTTTAATCTAAAGTCTAGTTTGGACAGCATTTCCTCGTTATAATGCTGAGAGAAACGCTGTTTGGAGGCTGTAAATAGCCACAGCCCACCCATGACCATCCTCCTT
>JAAGEH010000016.1:15941179-16037456 GCA_011751065.1 Lasiurus cinereus | reverse complement strand
CCCCCCCCCCCCCAAAAAAAAAGAGTTTACCTGAAACAGGTGTGAGTCAAGCTGGGATACCTGTATTTTTCAAGTAGGAACTTAAAGTTTCTATTAGATTTTAATACCCCTCTAAGAAGTGCTTCACTCAACAGCAAGCTCCCCATGAAACAATCTGTAGCGCTCGCCATAACGAGCGCCTGCCACGGCTGATCTTAATCTCATTCTGTACTGCAGAGACATGCTGCCCTCGGGACCCACATCTGGAGCTCACCTTCCTCTCGGGGGCAATCAGTTTTTCTTATCTTGGTGAAAAGTGGCTGCTGCCCAAGATCTCAAACATGTCACATTGGGTTGAGATTTAGATTCTAGGCTTGAAAATAATTCTAGGCTTTGTGGTTCTCTCAGTACAGCAGGTCAGTGTGGCTCATGCTGCCAGTGACAAGGAGCCATCAGATGGCAAATCCCACAGACAGAATCTTCCACTGAAGAATAAGAGGCAGGCCAGGAGTCAGCCCTGACAAACCCCAGAGACTGACTCCCGTTTTCCTCTCGCCACATCTCAGGTCTTCCACCTGACCCCAGGCTTCTGGGTCCCAGTGAGGATTCTTTGTGCCTGGTAAAACTCCCACTGGGAGAGAGAGAGAGACCTATCAGTTTGCTATAGAGAGTCCTCCCACCACATTCAGACCATCTTTTCTGAAAATGTTCCTCTTACCTATTCTGCTTCAGTTTTCTTGTCTATAAAAAAAACCTGACAGATTTGTAACCCTCCAAAAGCCAAACCTTTGTTAAGATCTTTAAGATTCTCACATAGGAAACAAGAGAATAATGCTTTACACTTATGATTGGAAGAACAGGGATTGTCTGCGAGCAAGATCAGTCAAGTGTGGCTTTGGCTAGCTCTGCCAGTGTTTATTGTGACACTCACTCTGACTTCTTCCTTTCTTTCCATCTGATGAGTTCTGGGCTTCTTGCTCCAAACACATACACATGCTCACAAGTATATAAAACACAAATGGAGCTAGCTTCTTTCAAAAGCAGTGGCATTTCGAGAAATAAATATAAATGTATTCTTCTGGGATTGTTACTGTAAGTGCTGCCAAAACTCATCTTTGGTATGTATGTTTGGAATATGTGTGCTATTGGCTGTAAATTGTCTTTTATTATTCCATGGCACCTTGTCCAGGGACACACTATAAAACAAGATGTAGCATCTTCATGTGCTAGCCTGATAAAATTTATATGAAGTATAATAGAAAACAGAAGTTGTTCTGAGCTGTTTTCAAGTTCAATAAATAACTGTAATACTCGGATAAAGATGTTCTTTATTAGGTCACATGGGCCCTAATATATAAGTTATAAGTTACCGATTTAGGGTGGCTTTTGCAATTACAAGTTTCCAGTTGGATTGTTAATCATTGTGAACAGAAATATTTCTGAACCCTCCTGTGTACCTCTGCTCATTGTCTGGTTGTCTAGAGGGCTTTTGATTCTGATTCAGTGCAGGCAAGTGACAAGGGGGTGGGTGGTCCCTACTCAGGCCCCTGCCAGGCCTCTTGTGATGACAAGAATCCATTTCCAGTAGCCAATGTAACAACCAAAGACCATCTTTCATGGAAAAGTTTGTTATGGAGATGCTGCGGGGGAATGAGAGACTATAACCCATCCCAGTCCCAACCCCAAGGAATGCAGCTGTGAGAGTAAAGATTGAATTACATTTCTGAGTAAGGACTCACCCTGTACCTTGCAGTCTTTCTCTGTCTCCCCTCCCCCGCTTTTCGATTTCTACTTTCTTTGTGAGGACCAAGTTGGTAGAATATCATGGAGTATAGATGTGGAGGCTTTGAGATCCTGGGCAGTTCTTAACATTAATGTAGCCTAATTTTAAAATATATACTTCCAATACTGATCATTTGTTTCACCAAGATTACTATAGAAAGTTTTCTCTATCCCATTGCTTTTTTCTAAAGTTAAATTATTTAACCACCTGCCTACATTTGACACATTTTTCTTCATCCCCATAACATACTTACACACTCCCCATTCACATGCCTAGTGGTGAGACCTACCCTTAGATCATATATAGAACCACACTATTAGTACTCCATAGGAACTACAGCACTGTTTCAGCAGTGCCATCATTTGTTAAAACAGTTCGCGAGAGTTTCAGCTTCTTACTGCCTTTTGGACCATTTCCCGCCATTTTCATCAAAGAGATACTTTATGGTGAACTGAGAAGTTCTAGTGGGCAACCACAGAGACAGATGTGTGTGAATGCACATGCATGCACACAAGCTAGGCTGCTAAGTCTGAATGCTAGGAGCTCCTCTAGTGCAACCCTCTCTTTGAATTGATTCTGTGGTGGAGAATCGGAGTGATTCTGAGGTTAGTTTGCCGTTGTACTTACAAAAATTTACCATATTCACCAAATCCAGAATCTCTTACTCCTGGAAGAGTCTGACTTCCCCTCGCTCTCTTTACCCCAGTGTTTTTAGGTGGGATTGGAAAATAAGTGACTAGCTGTGATGCTGACTCACATTAGGCTCTTATGTGGCTCATTTTTTATCAGGCTAGGAGGAATACCTGTGGGAGTAGTTGCTGTAGAAACCCGAACAGTGGAACTAAGTATCCCAGCTGATCCTGCAAACCTGGATTCTGAAGCCAAGGTAGGTGACCCCTTGTTCAGTGTATGCCTGTCTGCAGAGCCTGTGGATATACTGGGAGCTGTGTTGCCCGTCTGCAGAGCCTGTGGATATACTGGGAGCACTGCAAACCACCAGTTTTAGAGAGGAGGGCCGTCAGCAACCTTGAATAAGTTCAGACCATCTTGTGCTCTTAAGATGACACTAAATGTACTGCAAGATAAATTCTGCTTGAAAAATTAAATAAGCCTTTACAGTTGTCTTATTGATGCTGGAAAATAGTTGAGGTCGTGGTCTTAGAGAAAGGCAGCCGAGACAATGCCAAAGGCTCTTTGGTCCCAGATTCTCTGAACACACTCATGGAAGAGCTATTGCTGGAGTTAATAGTGGAGTCTGCCAAATTGTGAACACCACAGCCTGTCCTTTTTTAAAGGATGGATAGCATTTTCACATCCTGACAAGATTCAGAAAATGAGTGGTGGGGAGATCTGGGAGGACGTTATTCAGCAGGGTCACAATGAGTGTCTCTTCATTAACCACAGAAAAGGAAAGGCTGCACCAAGCACAAAGGTAAAGGAGTTGGAGCCTTTGTGCAGTTGGCCGCTTTGAGGAGTTGAGTCTAAAGTTGCCTGGGAAAGCCAGGGTACTGAGAGTGCATCCTTCCATTAGAGGCAGTCGGTAGGTTTCCTCTCTTTTGACTAAAGAGGGGAGGTGTCATCAGCAATCAAAAAGAGGATTGTTTAACAAAGTCAGAGATCCAGGATCTTTTTTGCTACTTCAAAGACCATCTTTATGATGAATAAACCTGGTAGGCTTTTTTGTTTGTTTGTTTTTTTAGTTTGATTTTGAATTTTTAATTAAACCTTATTCACCTTGGACAGATTCCCCTGCAAATTGTGTTATTAATTGTGTCTTCTCTCTTCATTTTCCCCAATAGATAATCCAGCAGGCTGGCCAGGTTTGGTTCCCAGACTCTGCGTTTAAAACCTATCAGGCTATCAAGGACTTCAACCGTGAAGGGCTGCCTCTGATGGTCTTTGCTAACTGGAGAGGCTTCTCTGGAGGGATGAAAGGTGAGTGCCTGGCGCTGGGCTGGGGGTCCTCACTGGTTCCCCTGAACCCTGCAGAAGGGGAAGGGGGAGAGTTTATATTGGACAGAGCCTATGAGTGTCCTGCGAGCCCATCACCCTAGGCTTTTCGGGGGTTGTGCATCCTCTGAGATATTTTCTGAGTGGTACCCTGAATGGGAAAATTCAATGTTTTACAATTCCATACAAAATACCAGAACAATCTGCTAGTGTTATCTAGGTGGACTGCTGTTATGGATTAGCTTTCACAGGTGAATGATGGTCCTGGAAAAATATGATCTTTTCTGGACATACTTTTTGTTGACGTTACTCTTTAATACTTTACAATGACCAAGACAGATAGGAAATTAGCCTTTACCAGAAGAAAACGAACAAAGTCTATACCCGCAGCTGTTCTTAGTGGTAATTTGTGATATGTTTTATTATTTTCCAACAGCCACCCTGGGCCTGGGCTGCAGCCTATTAGACCATTATTATAAAGGTTGGGCTCTCTGCTGTGGGAATTGCTTAGTGACTAGGCAGCCAGTGTCCCCATTTACTAAGAACCTTGTGTGCGCAGAACCACTGCAGACAGTTAAGGGAACACCACGGGAAACATGCTCTGCCTCTTCGAGTAGAGAGCTCTCTTCAGTGGCCAGAGACTCGTGGCCATGCTAAGGCCAGAAGAACATTCCAAGCGAGGATTTGTGTGCTGAGGAGAGTCACAGGAGTTCTGAAGTGTAGTAGGGTGGGTTAGGGGAACGGAAGGAGGGAGGAATTGATACTGCTGGAGTAAATAGAGTGATCAGAAGAACACCCAAAATGCCTTGGGTTAGGGGCATCTCTAGCTCTGAGGAAGGCAACAGGGGAAGTTACCCTTTTGTAGATCACCAGCTCTGAGTGGAGAGAGATTCTGCAGCCTAATGCTAACAACGTTCCTTGCTTGGCTAGGAAAAGCCCTGGATGGCCAGGCTTTCCTGGAAAAATGTAGACAACTAGGGACGATTTTTAGTTATTCTAGTTGGAAAGTGCCCCTTTGCCCATATTTGCTGGAGAGCTACCACATTTTGCACTTTGCTTAGGAGAGACTAAAACTATAAATGCAAATTAAAGTTTGCATACTTTTATAGACTATCAAGATGAAATTTTTTTTAATCAAGATAACAAATCAGTGGAAATACCATGAGACGTGGAAAGTATAGGTTAAATAAGTCAATCCTACACATTTTTATTGAGTTCCTATATGCAAGGAACTATGCTAGCTACTGAAGACAAATCAAAAACAAGTCAGAAACAGACACTGCCTCAAGGATAAAGAAAAATGTCTTTGGCAGAATGATAAAGTTATAATGTATAAAGTATAAACAAAAATACACCAAAAGAGGACAATGCTATATTAAGTTTGGGGAAAGGGGGCCTAAAATCCCTTTCATTTATATATGAGGTTCATTGAGTATCAGATTTCACTTGATCCCAAATTCTTTGGCTGTAAGACTTATATTAAGATTTAAGAGAGAATGCAATGCTATTACTTCTTAGTTACATCTCTTCTGAGGGGCAGGGGGCATTGCACATTCACTCTTCCTGACATTACTTAGGAGTAAGTCAGCCTGGCTATTTTGTCTAATGAGTTCAGAGATCATAAAGTTTGCCATGTGTGTCTTGTAGGAAAAGCTTCAATTCTGCTACATATTTGGTCCCAGGCCTAGATTGGCTGCTAGCCCTGTAACAGTAAGAAGAACAACAATTAAGATTCATTGAGTTCTTTTCACCATTTCACACAGTTTCCACTGTGCTCATCATTTCACATGCATTATCTTACATAATCACAAGCACCTCTAAGGGGTCGGTTATATTATTATCTGTAATTTACATAAATTGAGACTTAGGTTAAGTACATTTGCCAAGATCATTTAGCTAAAAATGACAGATTTGGGAAAGGAACAGGGATATGCCTGACTGCATATAACACAGTTGGCTGATTTTTAGAGCCTAGGACTGGACCTGATCTGCTAGCATATTGCTAGAATAGAGGATCTAGATTCCTGAGGAAGTTATTGTTCGCCTGCCTCCCCTCTGCTTTGGAGTTGGTTATTGTGAGAAGAACTCAGAAATGAGTTATAGTTCTTTATTGTGGTAAAATATACATAACATAGTATTTTATAACTAGAGACTCAGCGTGCATGGATTCACGCACTGGTGGTTCCCTTGGCCTGGCCTGTGGGGATCAGGATGAAACCGGCCTGATGCATGGATTCGTCCAGGGCATGTCTGGCCTGTCTCACCCACTGACAATTGGCCGGACCCCACAGCAAGTTAACCTGCTGGTTGGAGTGTCTTCCTCTGGTGGTCAGTGTGCATCATAGTGATTGGTTGAACGGTTGAACATTTAGCATATTAGGCTTTTATTATATAGGATTTTAACAATTTGTGAGTGTACAATGAAGCAAAATTAAATACATTCACAATGTTGGGTAACTATCACCACCTGTATATACCCAACTTTTTCATCATCCTCAACATAAAATCTGTACCATTAACCAAAACTCCCCCCTTCTTCCCTCCCCCCTACTTCTGGTCAAAAATAAGTTATTGGGCTGCTGTAGACCAGGGCCAGCTCTGTTTTCTGAGTTTTGGTGCTGCCGCATCCGTTTGCACATTACTTAAGACAAAAGAGCTTTGGGGAAGGTAGAGATCAGTGCGAAAGTAGGGGAGGGGAAGAAGAACATAGCCTTTCATATTTACATACAGGTCAGGATGTTTTCTACATATTATCTCATGTAACGGGACTTAGGCTGATAGTCATTCCATATCCCTTGGGGAGATGTTTGCAGTTTTGGTTTCAATACTGGCTGGGGATTATGCAGAGAGGGAAAATAAACAATTATGCCATCCCTCAGTGCACACAAACACACAGCCAGGAGCTGACTGCACTGTGGGTAAAATGACTCCAAAATTGTGTGTAATGAGTAGGAAAAGATTAGAGACAGCTCTTGCTATGCTGAAAATTGACATTAGTGGAGGTGGGGGGGGACTCTTTACTAGTCGGCCTAGGAGGTCTAATTCGAGCAGTAAAAATATAAATAAATAAATAAAAGCATGTCAAGATGGTATTGGTGCTTTTTTTCCAATGAGTTCTATCTGGCCGGAAGGCTATTCAGCATAATGCAAAATTAAATTATAAAAACTGGCTGAATATTTAGATGGAAGAGCCATTTGGAAGCAGTTTATTTAGACGAACCGGCAATGACCCACAACAGGGAGACATCAAGCGTGAAATTTACTAGAAATTAGCACCAGGGTCCCAGCCTCAGCATGAATAGCTTGATAGGATGCAAATCCCAGTGATATTAAGCCGCCTCACTGCTGGTGCTTCAGGGTCACTCTCAGTTGGCTTTTCATGTTATACTTATTATTTTTTCCTGGGACAGGTTATAAATAACAATAAAAAAACATTTATTGAAAACTTTAACTGGAATGAAAGTCTTACATTAAAGTCTCTGATTACTTGAATGTTGAAATAGAATGTCAGCCAGCCATAATGAACTCATGAGACAGCATGTGTGTGCAGCTTGTGTATGCCTAATGTTTACCTTCAGCTTCTAACAGACGATCTCCCCCCAAGTCAATATGATCTGTTCTAACTTCCAGAGTGTGGGGCACTGTGGAAACACCCAGCTACCCGGCTCCCTTGTTCAGTGCATGTGGTGGCCATGGTTTAGCCATGCTGGGTAACAGTGAAGGCCCTGGCAGGGTTGGTGTCTGGGTGCTGAGAACACACTGGAAGAGCTGTGTGAGCCCGTTCACGCAGATGTACTGTACTTTGCTCAGAATGCTTAGAAAGCTCCAAGCTCCTGCCTCTCCAGTAAAGAACCTATACATATTTTCCATTCCCAGTTGCATTTCTTATGGCCTGAGAATTGACAGTCAGCATATGCATAGCTTTAAAATTCCCTAGACTGATGTCTAGTCTAAACCCTTGGGGAGAGCCCCTCCCTTGCTATTCTTGGCAGTGATTTTGCTCTCTTAAAAATGGGTTTCAGACAAGTATGTGTCTGATTGTTGCCAAGTGCTTCAACCTGCCTTTCAAAATGTCTGGCTTGGGGCAGCCGTGATTCAGTGTAAACCTGTTGTTTGTAGAGTTTGTTTGTTTGTGTGTTTATGTTTATGTTTCAATAGCCTTTGTTGCTTGTTGGGTATTTTGAAGGTTGGATTGCAGGTCTGTTGGTATTCCAGGTTAGATGGAGGTATTGTTTTCAGTCCCCAGTTTGTCAGCTGTAATAAACCTTGATGCCCCTTTTCTATTCATTCTTGAGGACTAAAAGATAATTGTTTGTTACAAGCTGATAGTAATCATCAGTACAATTTCTGGCCATTCAAAGAATCCAGGTGAAGTTTAGAAATATTGAATCATTTATTCAAGTCTCTTCTGGTTTCTGTTTTACTCACCATCGTTTCAAATGCTGGAAAGCAGACTACCTCAGCCTCGTGCACTCTTCTGCAGTAAGAATGATGAGTTAAGAATGAGATAGTAGAATGTGGACTTTGGATCCCCAAAGATCTTGGATCAAGTCTTATCTCTGCTACTTATGTAAGCCCCAGGTTACTCACGTGTAACTTGGATATAAGAATAAGATGATTTTCTAATGACTGAGTAATTTATGTGTGAATATATATGAAATTGTGCTTCTTGGTATTCACTAAACTAGCTATGATGATGAAAAAGAGAGACCACAGTCCATTTCACAGAAATAAAAAATGCATACATACTCAACTTCATTCCAAACTATTTACATATACTACGAAGCCAACTTTTTAAAATTAGTTACCTGGAAGTGCATTTCAAATCCACCCTTTCTTTTGAGCACCTGGGTCTATTAATCATAGATAGTACAGAGACAGATTTTGATGTAGGTATGTTTTTAAGAAACTATTGAAGAAGCTGGAAACTTTCCCTTCATTTATTTCTGAGTTACTTTTTCCTTTTGCACATAGAATGCTCTTTTTGTGCTATTTTTCTGTTGTTTTACTTTTTATTTATGCCTTTCATTTCTTCTCTGTGTGTGATACCGTTGAGGGCCACTTCTTTCTGTTACTTGTTCCGAGACTGTACTCTTGGCAGCACTGAAAAATGTATCACAACACAATTATTTTATCACTAGTGGCCCGGTGCACGAAATCCGTGCACATTAAAAGGGGATTAATTACAGGAAATAATTTAATATTGCTATTTGCCCTTTCTCTATAACAGAAGTGTCAGAGATTAAAGAAAATTAGTAAAATGTATATGAAAACCTTCCTCTGGTCAGAATCTGGGGCATACCACGGGACCCAGAGTCAAGTCCCACCTACTCACATGTGCATCAAAATTGCGTGAGACCCAGACCCGGCCACACTATTCAGACCTGGCCAGTCCCACCCTTGTCAAGCCCCACCAGGCAGGGGGCATAGCCTCAGGTCCCCTGATCTGGCACCAGGACGGGGGGCATGGCCTGAGGTCCCCAGCCCATACCAGGGCCGAGGGGCATGCCTTGAGGACTCCCACCAAGCCCCACTGGGTGAGGAGCATGGCCTGAGGTTCTCCATCAAGCCCTGCCAGGCAGGAGGGCACAGCCTCAGGTCCCCTATCAAGCCTTGCTGGTCAGGGGGCACGGCCTGAGTTTCCCTGACCCAGGACTGGGGGTGCACCTTGAGGTCCCCTGTTAAGCCCTACTGGGTGGGGGCATGGCCTGAGGTCCCATCAAGCCCTGCCAGGTGGGAGGGCACAGCCTCAGGCCCCCTATCAAGCCTCGCTGGTCAGGGGGCATGGCCTGAGTTTCCCTGACCCAGGACTGGGGCTGCACCTTAAGGTCCCCTGTTAAGCCCCACTGGGTGAGGGCATGGCCTGAGGTCCCATCAAGCCCAGCCAGGCAGGGGGGGTGCAGCCTCAGGTTACCTGGTTCAGTGCTGGGGTGGGTGGTGTGGTATGAGGTCCCCCGGCCTGGTGCCAGGGTGGAGGGCATGGCCTGAAGTCCTCTGTCAAGCCCCATCTGGTAGGGGGCACGGCCTGAGGTCTCCTGGCCTGGCACTGGGGCGGGGGGGAGAGGGGAGGAGAAGCAGCCTGAGGTCCCCTAGCCCAGCACCAGGATGGGAAGCACACTTTGAGGTCTCCTGTCAAGCCCTGCCTGGCAGGGGGCATAGCCTCAGGTCCCCTGTCAAGCCCCATGGGGGCAGGGGAAAGTGTAGCCTCAGGTCCCTGCTGATTGCTCATTAAGGCTCCTTATGGGAACTTGGCCTCAGCTGTGGGTGCAGCCATCTTTGTGATGGAGTGATGGTCAATTAGCATATTCCCTCTTTATTAGATAGGATGTAGCACTGGTTGAAATATCCACTAAAGAATTAATTTATTTAAAATAATTTGAACTGAGCAATTATTTTCATAACCACGGAATTAGCATAAAATGCTTAAAGTCTTTTATTCCCTGCCTTTCATACAGCAGTTGTGTAATTAGCAGTAAATTTTTTTATCTTTGCTTTCCTCCCAAAGGAATAAATGTCTTTGCTCTGATCATACCTACAGAGTATATGGTCATACACATTCCTCACAGAGGAGGACGTTTTTTCTGGGGAAACTTCTGGAGTTTGGAATTTGAAGTTTTCACAGACCAGTCAGGTTGGGGCAGTGGAGAAGGCATATGCCTTGCAATGAACTCTGCTCACTGAGGGTTTGTATATAGAGCCATTTTTACTTTGTAGAAGGTGGCAGTTTAATTTGCCAGTTACTACATTGAAAGCAATTTCTGTTTGGGTCATTCTTAACTTCCTGAAAAATGCTTCTTTGCTTTGGATTTCCAGATTTGATTTATTCCAAATTGAGATCCTCTCCTTGATAGGAAAGTTTGAACTCCGTTGAACCTGTTATTTGGTGTTTAAAAAGGATCCATTGTGGTTCCACTGAAGTACTCATTAAACATCTGGAATCATAAACCTCAAGCTTTAGCAATGTTTAGACTTCAGTGAACTAGGAAATGGGAAGAAGTTCATAAATTATTGGGAAATAAATAACGGGTCCTACTTTCCAAGGACTCACTTTATTTATGGACCAGGGGTCTTTTCTTCAGGCTGCTCTTGGCCTTGGGGACATTACAAAGTGTACTCGTTAGCAAAACGAAGAGGTGGCTCCTCTTTTTATGTGTCTCTGAAACATTTCCAATAAATACACGTGCATTTACATGTTTTCCCTCTCACTGAAACCCTGACAATGCAACCTTTAAAGAATTCGTTTTTCTTTCTCACCACGTTCTTTCCAAAGTGTATATGTGCTCATCCATTCAGCAGGCACTTGGTGAGCACTGTGTTCCAGGCACTGAGCAGGACACTCTGGACACAGAGATAAAAGGTGCAGTTTTTGAAGGCTCCTTTTCCATCAGCTGCACATATTAAGAGCTTATCATATGCTAAGTGTCCTGAGAAGAATTGAGAAGAGCTTGAATAGTTTTTCTTTAGAAAATGGAGGGAGAAAGATCACATATTGACATGAAAAATACTTAAATGTTTACAGAGCAAGTGTGAATGAATATGGTGAGACCTGGAACAGAAATTCAGGAAGCGTATGAAATGGATATGCACACTGAGTCTTGTGAAAGACCATGTCCTTCTCTGTGCTTTTGAGTGTAGGTGGAGCTACCAATCTCTCTGGTCCTCAGAGGAGCCAAACAGGACCTGGGGTGACTGAACTCTCAGGCCTGTCAGAGGCTGCTTCGTGGAGACACAGTGTGCCTTTTAAATATTATTTTTTAGATGTGCAATGATGTGAACAGTGTCAGAAACATTGTTTCTTAGTTCCTAATTTGTCTCATGCTCCATAGATATGTACGACCAAGTGCTGAAATTTGGTGCTTACATCGTGGACGGCTTACGGGAGTGCTCTCAGCCTGTGATGGTCTACATCCCTCCCCATGCCGAGCTTCGGGGCGGCTCCTGGGTTGTGATTGATCCCACTATCAACCCCCGGCACATGGAGATGTATGCCGACCGGGAAAGCAGGTAGCCTCCTTCCTATTTCCATTCACTGCCTCTAGGCGTCCTCTGGCAGCTAGCTGGTTTCCTCCCGGAGGACATACCCAGGAAAACTTTTATTTGCACCTGTCCTTTCCCAGAGGCCTCCAGGGCAAAAGAAAAGGACTTTTTAAATGGTATCAGCTAGCAGGAGGCGGAACGAGGCTGCAGGCAGGTTCTCTCAGTGTGACACCCCACTCCAGATTCTTTTACCCCAAAGCCTTCTATTCTAGGCACCCTAGCCTCAGCGTCTCTCTCCCTATCGGATGTTCAGATATGCCTATTCACTCTCTCCCTCCACTATGTTGCAAAAGGAGCTTAAAGCAAGTTGGAGTGGAAGTACTAAATTGTTAGTGTGAGGTTCTAGGGCCTTATTATCCAGCTCTGCCACTGGCTAGTGGGGAACTGGGAGCAGTCCTCACTCTCCCCGGCTGCTTCTCCTTGTCTGAGGAACAGACTGGGCGGTCTCTGAGGTCAGCACGGCACCCACATCCCATGATTCTAAACCAAAGCTGCTCCCTCGGAGACCAGTGTCTTACTCTGGCCTTACAGGAGGCTTGGAAAACACAGTATTTGCAGCACCCAAAGAAACTTCAAGAGAAAATCCCAGGTTTTTGTTGGAAGGTAGTAAAAAAGATCCAATCCAGCTTCCTTTCGTAATCTGTTTTCAACCCTTCCCAAAGTAGGTACATTTCACATATTTTTTTAATATTTTCCAAGCCATTTCCTATATCTAGTCATTTTATTAGAATAGCTGTGTCCCTCTTTTTCCAAAAATGTCAGCCTCTCACTTCAAAACCTGCTTCGGAGAGCCTCGTAGTTTTATTGTCAAATCATTAGGCTTAAGTTCTGTGCTTAGGAATTTACTATTTTTAAGTGCTAACCTAGCCTCTGATCGGATACCAGATCAAAGACAATTCCTGTGCAGATTTTGGAACAAAATTGGTTTTAAAAACACTTCTGTCCCTTGTTAGACTTGTACAAGTCTCTCTATTTGTTGTACCTTCACTTCCTTATCTGTAAGATGGGGGATAATAGTACCTGACCTCACAGGGGTTGTAGTCTGGGCACAGGACTGTTGTGAATGTTTTTATGTCAGCTCTTAGAACAGTGCCATATGCATAGTAACCATGAGCTATAATTTTTTTTTTTCAATGTAAAAGTTTAGAAAAAAGAAAGGTGTTTAGGTAAGTTCCTGGTCATAGAACACCATTCGATGTAACCTGAGACCTTTCACTTTGTCATTCTCATAGCAGTAGGCAGAACATTTGTCTACTATTTGTCTACTGCCTGACCTGGCCTCGTGCTGCCATTAGACTGGCAGCTGTGTGTGGGACTATCGGCATCGACCTCTCATTGCACGGCCTACGGGCTGGAGGTTGTTCCCCGCCAGCAGGAAATAATGGGACTCCTATTGCCCTATCAGCTGTAGGTGGTGGGATCCGTATTCTTCTCCCTCTGAGGGGAGGTAGACTGGTGTGGTAATGAGGATTCTTTAATTGCCTTTTGCCAGGCCTTTCCCATACCTCACTGCGATATTTCTCTGGTGCCTGCTTCTCTCCCTGGGATTACGTCCGAGAACCATGGGGGGGCAAAACCATAATGAAGCTATTTCCTGGTCCACAAATTGTAACTGGCCTCATTCTGTTGTCTCCTTCCTTTAAAGTGCCTCTATTTCTATTTTGTTATGTTTTCTTTCTGTTTGATCTAGGGCATCAGTTCTGGAGCCAGAAGGGACCGTAGAAATCAAATTCCGCAAAAAGGATCTGGTGAAAACCATGCGTCGGTTGGACCCCGTCTATATCCACTTGGCTGAGCGATTGGGTATGTCTGCTTGTGCTCCTGGCAAATCAATGAGCCATTCAACTGATTTGTAATGAGTGCATTCTAGGCCAAGGGAGGAGGCACTGAAGCATTTGATCAAATTCATGATAATCTTTATTTACTGTCCTCTATATGGTAAGAACCCTGGTAGAATGAAATAGTGTGTGTAATAGGGAAAGTGGGCGCTAAAAAAGCAAAAAGTCCCCTGATTTTTCTTCTGATCCTTATAGTTCAAATGGCCCATTTTTCTAGGCTTGTGGATATCCTTGTAAAGGATGATTAGCTAGAAGCTGCTATTTGGGGTAGGCTAATCAGTCAGAGAATATGCCAGACTTAAATGTCCTGCTTCTGCTTGTCTCTTTGGGCAAACTTGCCTTGTTTCTGAGGGATGTGAGAGTCAGTGGCATGGGATAGCAAAGCTGGAGACCTACCCAGGTGGTGGTATGGGGCCATTCTGAGCTAGAGAAATGGAAATAAAGATTGGGCACCCCGTGCTTCCAAGCAGAGGCTGTGGCAGCAGTAGCTCTGGGAGCGTTTTGCTTCTTGCCTCCAGCCAGGACTCTGTTGCTCATTTGTTTTTGGAGCTTTTGGAAGGCACTTGCGGTTTGCACATAGGACTACACCGTGGGAGACCTGTGTTGAGTTCAGAGTCTGAAGGAGTTTCAGATTCTTTTAAAACACTGATTTTCTGCCCAGGTCTCCCATTAAGCCCCTTGCTGTGTTAGTAAAGATAATTGCTTGAGCTTCTTTTGTTTGTTAGTCTGTTTTGTTTTCAGAGAAGCAGGGAGATTGTCTTTAAAATGTAGTGAAACTCAGTGAATGGAAAGTGTAAAAAAGAGAGATGCTAGCTCATTTATGTTCCAAATAGTAATTTAATTAATGAAGTGCCATTTGTGGACTCTCTATCCTCACCATCTAGAGATGCAGAAACTTCCGAGCGCTTTGCTTCCAGTCTACGGTTGGCACATCCTGGGGTTTGCAGTCTTGAGCCAGGTCGCTTGCCCTACTCAATGACAGTAAACATTGTTTGTGTCCCATTGTTTGCCATTAGGCAACAGCCACCAATAACTAACCCACCGCAGCCTGGTCCTTTTATGGGAAATGCACACATACAACAAGAAATCGGCAAAGTTGTCTCTCAAATCTATTGCCACCTAGAGTTATTGAGGTGGGTTTTTCCCCTCTTTCTTCTCCAACAGGATAATTACTTCTGACCAACCCCATACACTTTAATTAAAGTAACTGCAGCTCAAGAGCAAGTTCCTCACAACTGCACACAGAGAAAGCACTAAAAGCTTCAGCCACCGATAAGCATCTCACTTAGATGGCGCATAATTGCTCCCAGCATCCGGCGATCGTTGCTGCTGTTTGTACCACTAATTCTGTACAAAGGCAGCAATGCCACAATTGCAGGACACAGCAAATTGCATAATTTTCTCTCTCTCTCTCTTTTTTTCTTTTTTGCTGGTTTTCTTTCTGGCCAATTTAAAATTTGTCAAAGTCGGTCTTCTTCTGGATCACTGCCCTTTGATATTTCGTGCACTCCATTTGCCACAAACAAGCCGCAGGGCCGCAGTTCATGCTGACTCTAGCAGAAGCAGAGAGAGCTCCATTTATCTTACACTGCCTGCTGAATTCCTGCTCATTAACTGGGGGTTCACTGCCTCTTTTTAACCCCCCAATAGCTGTTATCATCCCTTCGGAGTAACTGTGTGGTAGGAAGAGGGATCCTCTTGGACATCTTTTTGCAGAATGCCTGGGTGGCGAGGGGGAGGGCTGAGGCTTCTTCCTCTCCAAGGGAAGTGACATCGCTCCCACCTTCACCCAGCACCTTTCCACTTCTGAAACATAGGAGGGCGGGAGGGAGGAGATTCCCAAGTGATGGCCACTTAATCACTTGTTACAAATCATCTCATTATCAATTTACTGTCCGCATTGAAGGAAACCATATTTATTTAACCTTGACCAAAATGGCACTAGAGAAAGAATCCTTAGTCTGCTAAATGTGAAGCAGGCTCTGGCCCAAGGCAGCCTGGGAGCATGAGCAGTGGGTGTGGGATAAAAGCAGCTAGGTACGTACAAGGCTTGGTTATGTTGCCTGCAGGTAGAGCGTTTAACTTCTCTGAACGTCAGTTTCTTCATCTAGAAAGGGAGGACAGGACCCTCACAGAGCTAATG
Organism: Lasiurus cinereus; assembly: GCA_011751065.1. NCBI lineage: Eukaryota > Metazoa > Chordata > Mammalia > Chiroptera > Vespertilionidae > Lasiurus > Lasiurus cinereus. The sequence continues at coordinate 16,021,726 of JAAGEH010000016.1, read as the reverse complement.
TGAGGACCAAGTTGAGCATGCTTTAGCTTTCAATCTGTGAAGCATTTTTCAAACCTGGAGATTGGCATCCTTTCCTGTCCATCTTAATCATTAGAAGAAGCAAATGGGCCATGTTTGGCATTGGGCACTCTCTGTGGCTGAGGTCCACCTCTGCAGCAAGTGGTATAGGAAAGGAAGTAAGAAAGAGACAGGAGTGATCTTGTCTCTCAGGCGTTTGTGGTCTTTCAGGGAGCCCAGAGCCACCCCGGTGTGTTTGTGACACACACATCAGCAGGGATGTAGCAGGACATGCCAGGACCCCTTTCCTTTGGGGCTCTCATTGCTTTTGGCTTCTTTCTCGGTGCCTAGAACCAGAGACTGCCAGACTGCTTTTTCACAAAGGGGGTGAAAGTGACCTCATTTCCAGATTGGGAGATAGAGGCAAAAAAGAAGAGTTAAATGAATCATCCAAATACAAAATAAATGTACGTTGGAGCCCAGAGTGAAATTCTGGTTCCCCATGTTCTTCTTTTGTTAGAATTTCTTCAGATTTTACCTTAGGTGAAGACTGAGCCTGATCAAAATTAAACAAGAATTCTTTCCCTTTGTGATCTAAAGCCGATTTCACTGAGAAAAATCAGGTTTAGGAGAAAGCCTGTAGGAGTGGATATTATCTTATGTCCCAGTCTCCTCCCAAATCGGCCTCTGCTCTGGGGAGTACACTGTCAGAGGACTTAGAGCGGGCCATTTCTGCCAAGGCCATATGGGTATTTATAGCATCATTCACAGGCCATGCGAAGTTACCAACTTAAACATTGCCTTGCTATACTTGGTCTGACATATAACTCACTCACCCCTAATGACTTGGCAGGGCCAGCCCAAATGATTTCATGGACCTTATACGGCCTGCAGGCCAGACATTCCTCACCCCTGACCTAGTCAAACCAATGCACCACCAATTGACTGTGTTCAAATACATAATTAACTGTTATTCTGTAAGTAATGAGTAATGTTTAATTTCTGAACAGTTAACTTCATCTCTTTCAAAATTTTTATTTTTTAAAAGTGACCTTTTGTCATTTTACATACTTAGTTTAGGTAGGAAGGTGGTGGATTACTAGTTTGCAGACTGAGATTATAATGGTATGGAAACTGCACACACTGATTCCTGGTAGAGGTAAAGGGGAGAATTTCCCCAGAGAGAAATGTGACATAAGCCCAAATGCTAGAGCCTTTCATTGCTGGACCAGTTCTGCCCCTACATTCTCCTGACTGGGGCTTGGTTAGAGTCGGTGTGGGGAGGATTAGCATCCTACCATTCTGGATGCCTTAAGCCCTAAGGTTAGGGAATTAAATTCCACCTCTGGCGATAAAGCCCCGCCCATCGAGGCCTCTTTGTATCTCTGACGTCATATCTCCCCACAGAGACCGGGGCAGGGAGCCTGGCCTCCGAGTGTCAGCATGACCTGCGGTGCTCACCTGGTCCTCCCCCTCCTCTTGTGTTCAGAGGGAAATGACAAATCAATTTAGATAGAGAACTGTCCAGCTCAAGTGTGAAGCCATTGTACTTTCTCCACTGTCCCTCTCCCTCAGTACAATCAGCTCCTCTACAAAGAGCAGAGGAGCTGATTAGTGGAACTTTATTGTGTTCTAGACACATCTCCATGGTGGCCCATCCCAGACAGCTGGGCAGCCTGCCATGCAGCACCTTGGCTGTGCCCACACGGAGTGTGCCCTGGGAGTGCCTGTCCAACAACAAGCAGAGGCAGCGCTGGCTTCCCAGCATCCGGCACCCCTGGTCCAAGGCCCCCCAGGTGCAGTTGGAATGTTGTGGCTGCAGTGAGGCTAGATTGTCTGCAAAAACCTCCAGGAATCCTTCCTCCCAAGCTAGCAGCCAGGAGGATGGAACGGACATCCCTGGGGCCAGGGGCTAGGGGCTGAGCTGCTTCTCTGGCCAAGGTGATCACATATCGGAGCTGTGTGTGATTTCCCATCTCTGTCCATCTTCAAGTTGTTGCAACTGAAGAGAGCCAGAGTTTGCTTGTTAGAGGCAGAAAGCAGCACCCTTACTGGAAAGGAGAGTAGGAAAGAATTAAGTTCCCCTACCCACGTCTGGCCCTCTCGTTATTGTACATGGAGCGTCCTCACTGACCATGCCACCTAAGCACGGGCGCTGTGCTAGGCAGGCATAGGATGGAGCCTCCGCCTTTAAATGAGCAGCAGCTTAAAACCTACCATCATCCCACTGACTCAGAAGCTCTTTGATCTAATGCAGTTTAGACCAAAAACTATGCAACAGTGATTGTGTTTTCCAGAAGGAGAAGGGAAGGGGTCGTTTGGTCTGATGCATTAACCAGACTGTATTTATAAAAGCACGTGGGCTTGCCTCTTCCCAGGAAGAAATGATTCACAATTCTGTCCAGCCAGAGGACCTGGCAGGCCTTTCCTAAGACTGACCTAAGCGCCTGCCTGCCGAGAGGCTGTCACAGCACATGTCTGTCCCCACGTGCCCCACTGACCCAGATTCCTGTCCCTACACCTGCCCAACTCAGTGAGAGCAACTTAGGGAAAGCAAAGATAGACTCCCGGGCACTGCCACTAGAGTTCAGAGAATTCTGTGTGGCTTCCTGATTCTTTTGTGCGGGGTGTTTGCGTGGGAGTACAGGGCTGCAGGGGAGAGTCATCTAATTTTTATTCCTATTTGGAGATCTCTGGGTTTACTGTAATGACTTCTTAAAAATATGAGCAGCAGAGCACTCACCATTGCCAGGAAACTTAGGGTTAAACATCCCCTGAGAGGATTGCAGTTAAAATCAATATGCAAATGAAGTTGTGTTTAGATAGGTATGGCCCCCTTTGAAGAAAAGCAGATATATGAAAATGGGATTTTTTTAAAAAAAACTAGATACAGTGGGAGAAATTATTCCCATTACAAAAGGATTATTTGCTTTACCAAAGGATTCACTGCAGGGTTCCTCCTAAATAGCTCCCTGAAGGCATTTGAAACGGGATCTGATTTACACAGTTTTTCAAGAATGCTTTTGTGTGAGGAAAGGCACACCTGTTATGGATACAGAAACAGTTTTGCAGGGCTTCCTCCCCCCCCCCCCCCATTGTTCTTACTATCTTTATAGGGAAATTTCTCTCCACATAGAAAATATGATTACACGGATTTTTTAAACAGTGACTTACATTTGTACTTCTGAGTCTTAATAAGTCTCCAGTCTTTTTTATGCTGACTTTTCAGTCTTAAGGCTGAGGTGTGTTCCTATATCTGAGATATTCTGGGGCTTAGGAGGGAAGGTGGTCTAATTCTTTTCTTAGCTTTATAAGTATTTAACCAGTCAAAGCGAATGGCTTTCTTAGGGGGAAGAAAGGCCCATAAAAGTTAAAATTGGGTTATAATTTACATAGGCTTCTTAGTATAACTAAAAAAAAATTTTAAAAACACTTTAATATCACATTGTTTTGCAAAACATTTTTCTTATTTGCCAGATTAGTATTGTTGTTACATAGTAAATGAGCTCAGAAAGGGAAAGAGATTTCTACAGGGTTATCTAGTACCTTTGAGTCGAGAATTTTTTAGCCTGTGCCTGATTTTTATTCTAAGCATTGAAGGTCTCACCCTCCTTCCGAATCCTCCTCCGAAAGATGAGGCCTGCTCATCCATAGGTGAGTCTGGCCTCCGCCTCCCTCCGTCAGTGACCCAGCGGTGAAGAACACCACCTGCTGCAGAAATCTGCTCTCCCCTCAGGAGCTTTTCTCCATGTGGCTTTTCATTGTATTGGCCTCGGGACACCTGACCGGCTGCTGCCCAACGGACTCTCGGGTCCGTTTAACTTGTTTCCTGTAAAGAGCACAGGCTCTGAAGCCAGGCTACCTAAGCCCAAACCTCAGCCCCACCGTTTCCCAGCTGTGGGAGGTGTGAGAGCTCAGCTCAGCACTGGGCGCAGAGCAAGTTACTTCACTTTTTTGCACCTCAGTTTCCTCATCTGTCAGATAGTGTGATCTTCTAGAGCTGTTACGAGGATTAAATGAGTTGGAAAGTACTTAAACAGTACCAGCACATAGGAACATCTCAGAACCGGTAACTCGTCTCATTGGATCAGACTTCTGTATTACTATTAACTCTTCACATTAAAATGTTTTATTATAAAGTTAGATTTTTAGGATTTCGTAGGGACTTTTTATTTTGGGAAGGAAGTTTGATGAGAGCACCCTATCTCTCTTCTCTCATTTCAGCCTTTTCCAAAAGTAGGGCTCTAGAAAAGAATGATTTTCCTCTCCGTAGCATATTCTTAAACACACACACACCCCGACTTGCTTTCCTAAAAACCCTGAGGCCCTGCAATCTGGCTAGAAAAGAAAGAAAACCATTCCAAGATATTTAATTGTGCAGGGAGCTTACAGGATTGATCGAGAGCTTAGCTTTTTACAATAGTCCAGTGAATAAGAAATGCTCCTGACAAACGATCAATGATAGGATAATCACTCTTTATCCCCCTCCTCATTCTTACCTTCTTTCTTTCAGGAGAACAGGGTTCAGAAGTCAAAAATCTTTATAGACGCCGCTTTTAAATTAAGCAGAAAATAGACATTGACATATTTGTTAATCTCCCCTAAATCATTACCGGGGCTGGCTGCTTTGCTGTACAAGGCGAGAGGGCTCTCAATGTGCTGCACAAGGGTCTGTCTGAGCAGCATTTTAGTTTTAGAAAATAAATTTTAAAAGACCTTTTATCTCCCCCTTAAAGCACACACATCCTTGGCTTTCTCATGTGCATTTAAAATACATACATTCTCTACCTCTCTCTGTCTTTCCTTTGCTTTGATGCTTTTTTGAGGTTTGCCCTGAACTGTGATCAGAAGCATTGCTGAAGGGCTCAAGCAAGGCAGCCTTTGGGGGATGCTCTCTGATCTTCCTAGTCTCCAGGGATGGAACATTACAGGTATTTATTTTGGCTTCCTTCCTTCCCTTTCTTCCTTCCTTCCTTCCTCCCTTCCTCCCTGTTTCCCTCCTTTCTTTAAAATATATTTTTATTGATTTCAGAGAGAAAGGGGAAGAGAGAGATAGAAACATCAATGAGAATCATTGATCGGCTGCCTCCTGAACGCCCCCTCCTGGGGATTGAGCCTGCAACCCAGACATGTGCCCTGATGCTCTAGCCACTGAACCAAAGGAGGTAGGGCTATTTTGGTATTATTTCAAAGCTCTAGAACAGCTTGATTAGGTGGACATGACCTTTGTTGGCTCAGGAGCCAGCCTTCTCTGTCCCTCCACCTTGGTAGAGCCGAGGCCGTTTTCAGAATGCTCTGCTCCCAAGCTCCTAAGTCAGCCCCCTCTGCTCCCAGTGCTGAGCTGGGCTCTTGACCCCTCTCTAACCCAATGAACCAAGCTTTCCAGCCAATTCCCCTCAGGACACCTGCTTGATGGTCTTTAGTTCCATTTAATGTGGAGGAACTCAGGCCTCAGGGACACCAGCCCCAGTACACATCCTAACTTGCGGCTTAAGAGCTGGATGCCACTGGGCAAGTCACTTTGCTAACTTTTGAGGACCTTGGTTTTCTCATTTGTAAAGTAGACAACCATTTTATAAGGTTGGGTTTTATAAGGATTAGAAATGATGTATGTGAAGCAGCTTGGAAAGTGCCCTGTAATATTGAGGTATTCAGCCTGGCAGTGGTGGTAAGCTGACCAGACCTAAATCTGCATTATTCCAGTGACTTATGAGCTGTGTGATCCTGAAAGCATTGAGTGCAGTGCCTGGCACAGAATAAATGCTCAGGGAACAGTATGTGTTATAGATGATGCACACGTACATACATGTGCATGTGAGCGCAATGTTGGTTGGTTACCCAGAAGGAGGATGCTGTAGGTCTGAAACGTTCTACCCATGACCCTGCCATCCCTCCCCCACCTCCAGCAGAGCTAGTGTTAGTGTTGGTTTCACAATTACAGGAGGAGCTACCCTTCGATCTGCAGTCTGACTTAGAATGGGGATTACTGGAGACATCGTCTTGGTCTCGGTTGTGGAATGGGACTAAGATGGAACTTCAGCAACACCAGCCAGGAGTTTGCTGTCGTCATGTAGCCTTTTCTGAAATCAAAGGGACACTGCCACTGAAGCCGTGTCTCCGATGCCCCAAGTACGCACAGAGACAATGTCACATAGTGTCCAAAAGCTGCAGGAGCCATGTTGCTGCTCGCAGCCCTGGCTCGCCCTTTCCTGGCTTTGTGACCTTGTAAGGTACATCCCTTCTCAGCACTTCCGTTTCCTCACCTGTGCAGTGAGGATAATAATAATACCATCCTCCTAAGGCTCTGTAAGGATGAAATAAGTTAATAAATATAAAGCTCTTAGAATAGTGCCTCATACCCTGTAAATATTAGCTTTGATTATTGATTATATGCAATGGGGAGCCAGGAAAAATTTTTTTTTAGTTTCCATTTGATACAATTTTACAGAAGAGTTAGTTATAAAGTAGTACACAGGACTTCCGATGCCTTGTTCTCACATTCACCTATTGTTCATGTCTTTGTCCAATTTGCTTTATCATTTATTTCTGCATGCTTATAGACATGTGCTCACACACACATACACACTCACACTCTGTCTTTGAAAAGGATCTGTAGACATTAGACATCATGCTCCTTTATCTGTAAATCTTTAGTGTGTCTTTCTAAAATCACAGACTTTCCCTCACATAACCATGACATATTTAGCAAAATCAGGATAACAATGACACATCACCACTGTCTAACCGATGACTCATATTAAAGTTTTGCCTATTGGTTGTCAAGTATTTGTAGTCTCTTTAATCTGGACTCTTTTTGCAAAATACAGGCCACGTTCCTGTAGCCTGTTCCTCAGTCCGGGCTCGTCTCATATTTCCCCATGGGGAAAGAGCCTGCGTTTTAGGCAGGAATACTGCAGAAGGGTTTTATGTCCTTCTTCAGCCACCTCTCAGGAGGCTGTTTTTGCCCATGGTAACTTTGATCACATTTAAGGTTCTGTTCCTTGGCTAACCCATTGTGAAATTACCATTTTCCCCTTTGTGATGAATAAGTAATTTGTAAGGAAATCCTTGAGACTGTGTAAATATCCTGTTCTTCATCAAACTTTCACCTGCTGGTTTTCATATCCATTGGTATTTCCTGGCAAAATGAGTTACTGTGGTGGTTGTAAAATGGTGACTGACCCATCATGCCTCTGTCTATTCATTGTTAGTCTGCTAGGAGGGAGAGCTTTCCCTTCGCTCCCATTTGATCGTTTACATCAGGACCATTTACTCACAGGCTCTTATTTGATTTCATAAATGATCTGTCTGATAATAAACACATTATCTTTTTTTTTATAAATTTGCTACTCGAATTTCCTAATTTGGCCAATGGGAGCACCCTCAAAATGACTCCCATGTCCTTTTAACATGTCCTGGTCATTTTATCAGTGCTTCCTGTTCTTTGTGACAGTGTGTTCCAGGATCATTTTATATTTTCCCTGCCCCATTCCTGGAATCCGCTGTTTCTCCGAGGAGTCATGGTTCCTTTACTGGAGGAGGAAAAATGTTTGCTTCCCTGTCAGGGTGTAATAACTGAGACAGTCTCCTCGCAGAAGCTTGCAGCCGGCCTTTGCCCGTCAGTTCTCCAGGCAGATCCAGTTAGAATAAATGGGCCTTCATCTCATCCCACTGCATGGGGCCCAGCGCCATCAGGCTGTTTCCCTGGTTTGGAAAGAAGGCTGCTGAGGTGTCAGGGACCAGAGTGACTGGTCCGTGATTGTCCTCTGTGTGGGAGCCCAGGAAAAGACAGCCTCCGGATCTGTGCCTTACAGTTTTAAAGTAGTGATGGTGTGTGTGTTTTTAAACTAGAGGTGTGCATCCAAAAACCTCATAAAAATGAAAGTAGGTACTATAGTTACATCCCTGTTCTATTAACATGTGTTTGTATATAATACTTACGGCTCACTCAGCAGCCCAAGGCTGTTTATGGCTATGATTCATAGTGGCATAAACAGCAAGGCCTGTTCCCAGACAGACATGCTTGAAAAAGACCTTTCTCTTCTGTGTCCCGTCACCTGTGGCCATGTATTTACTTGTCAGCTGTAGTGACAAAGCCCTTCAGGTTGTCCTCCACACCAGGACAATCACCTAGAGCTCCTTGAGCTAGGCGTGCTCCGCCTTACCAGGCGAGCAACCAACATCTCAGTATTGATTGCCAGTCCCATCCTGAGAGTAACTGGGAATAAATCTCGACTGGGACACTGTGATGGCAAAGGAATTCCAGACTCCCCTGTCTGTCCAGTTGAGGGTCTGTGTGCTTTGGAAGCCCTGATCCAATAGGCTTGTGGGCTGCCTTTCCCTCCCCCTCTCCCTTCTCTTCTAGCCCAGGAACGAGAGTGTCTTTGTCTCTGTGGTCCGGAGTTGGCTCTGTCTGTAGCAGCCCACAGGAGCCAGAGGCTGGCGAACCCACTGAGTTGGCATGAAACACACAGACCCTGCTCTCACTAGGTTGGATTCTATAAATTTCAGGTGAAGAGCATCCAAATCTGAGATGAGAAGCTGTGGAGGAAAGCAGCCTGTGACTTTAAAAGCCATTTGGATCCTTAGCGCGTTGGTTGGGTGCTGGTGTGGGGAGAGAAGAGCTGTGGTTTGTTCCAGAAGCACAGGGGATGCCGTCCCACATTCTGGGTTCTGAGAGTCCAGCAGCTCTAATGCAGGACACAGGGCAGGGGCTCGGGGTCCTTCGCCGGGAAAGAAGGGACCTGGCTGTCAGTCTGTGAGAGGAGGAGACACACCGGCCTCCAGGGGGTGGTTTGCACCTGCCCGGGAGAGGCTGGGGACGGGCTCTCACGGCTGCCTCCCCAGTTGTGACCTCCACAGGGAAAGGGGGATGTGTGGGCTTCTCGGGGAGCCCTCTACACCAAGGTGGCGAAGACAGCGGAGGGGGGGTCACAGAGGGAGGGGCGGTTTTGAGCTTCCCATGACTGGCTGCTCCTGGGCAGAGATTCCGGTCACCTCAGCGTGTGACGGGCAGGTCACTTTAATTGCAGGCACCCCTGAGCTCAGCCCAGCTGAGCGGAAGGAGCTGGAGAACAAGCTGAAGGAGCGGGAGGAATTCCTGCTGCCCATTTACCACCAGGTAGCCGTGCAGTTTGCTGACTTGCACGACACACCGGGCCGGATGCAGGAGAAGGGTGTTATTAACGTAAGTACAGTGGTTGCCGCTTCTGACTTGTCAGAGCTGAGGGCTCACAAGCGGGAGCCGTTGGGGGCAGATGAAAACTGTGTGGGGCAAGCCATTTTCCGTATCTTGGAGAGACTTCTCCCTTTTCCTCTATCCACTCTCATCCTAAAACAATTCGTGATTTAGGTCGCCTCCTGGACTGCTCAGGAGGCGAGCTCCGTTCTCCTGGTGGGAAATGGAGTCATGGGGAGAGCTGCCAGCGGGTGTCAGCCTGCACGTTACTACAGGGTCCGTTCCGGCAGCGGCTAACACTTGATTTGTGTGCAGTTTTTGTTGCCATCTGCTCAAACCCAGTGCCCACTGTGGTTATCTGGGAACTCAGAGCTCCTTCCCCAAAACTTCGCAGCCAGGAGTGGGGTTACGCGTTAGCCAGGCCCACGGCTGTGCCCGGTGCTGTGGTCAGCAGGGAGGGGGCTGTGTCCTGAACTGGGACACATCTGCGGAGCAGGGAGCTCGCAGCTGCTTCTCAAGCCTCTGAGCGGCCTGCTGGCAAGTGGGTTTGTGTGCCTGTGGCGTTCCCCCTGGGCCGGGGTGACGGGGGTTATTCTTGTCTGTCACAGGACATCCTGGATTGGAAAACATCCCGCACCTTCTTCTACTGGCGGCTGAGGCGCCTCCTGCTGGAGGACCTAGTCAAGAAGAAAATCCACAACGCCAACCCCGAGCTGACCGACGGCCAGATCCAGGCCATGTTGAGGCGCTGGTTTGTGGAAGTGGAAGGAACAGTGAAGGTAGGTGGGCATCCTCGGGGAGCCTCATGCTATGCTCCCACCTCACCTGAGGACTCAGGCCTCTAAGGGCAGGCGAGGTTGTAGGGCATTTTTTTGCAGCTCACTCCATCACTCAGCAAACCTTCCTGAATATGTACTAAATACCCGACGCTGCATTAGGCCTTGGCGACATGGCAGTTAAAGAGGCAGCTGTTCCTCTCCACCTACGGGAGAGACAGAGTAGTCAGGAGGCCACAGCACGGAGCACGACACTGGCCCGCCCGCTCTGTGGGAGCAGGAGGGGGCTCTGGATAGACTTCCAGTAGGGATGTAGCAGAGACCTGAGAACAGAGAGAGGATGCAGGAGGAATGTTCCAGGCAGAAGCAAGAGTATCATGCATTGCAGGCATTTCAGGGTGGCTCAGAGATTGGGTTCATGCAAGGCCATGTTGAGGGGTTTGAACTTGGCCCTGTGGGGAGCCACTGAGGTATTTTAAGCAGCACTTGGTTGTAGGAAGACTGTTCAGGCTGTGTTGAGGGTGGAATTGAAGGAAGCAGGAGCAAGTCGCCTAAGAGGTGATGGTGACTGAAGTGGTTGGTGCTGTGGCCACTATAGATCTGATTTCAAAGTGTGAGCTAGGAGTCCGGGGTGTTCTTGGGGTGACCTCATAGAGGGCACGTGCCTTGGAGCAGTGACTCTGCTGAGATGGGGTGCGTCTGCCCCTGGAATCGCGGCTGCACAGACAGTTCACGGGAAGACAGAAATAAAAGGTCTAACTTTTCCTTCAGAAGTACAAGAATTTAACCTTTATTAGTATATGGATTAAAAGTAAGTCACATACATCATGTAAACATTTTGTCAGAATATTGGTAGCAGGTGCTGAGAGCTAAGTGACCAGAAGCCTGTGTGACTGCTGGGCTGGAGTCCTGGGGCAGCGTCTCTGGTGCATGTTCTCAGGAAGGGGCTCCTGAGTTTGCCGTCGGTGTTAAAGGCACCGGATCAGAGTCCTTCTAAGATTCACCTTTGTGTTAAGTCGACTGAAAAGCTTCTCTGGATAAATATTTCAGATGTGCAGCAGGGGAGTGCAGCCTCATGTGACATTTGGTTCAGGCTAAGGTCAGTCTGTGGCATCATAATTGAGTGAGACAATTTTGTCAGTGGCTACTGGCAGCTTCTAGTGGAAGTTGGCATTGAAAGTCATGCAAGTGTAAAATAAGAGGTTGTTCTCCAGTTAAGAGTGGCTGGCTAGGTAAATGGAGTGTGTGCGTGTGGCCAGGAGTGGCCCGTCCCGCCTTCCTACCACATTAGTCGCTAATGGCCGTGCGCGGCCTCAGTAGGCACAGGGATGAGGGGAAGGAATAGCTTTCCTCTGAGCGTGAAGCGAGTGGAGAGGCCCTCCATTGCTCCTTGGCGAGCTGCTCCTGGGGGACTGCGTCTGGAGGGAGAGGTCATTTCCACTTCTTACCGATGGAGAGAGCATTGACTGTGAGGACAGACTCCTGGCTGGAAATCGAGTGCAGAACCACCTCGGCCTCAGTGCCGGAGGAGGCCGCTTCTCTTGCCCCATCTACAATCAGCATCCGCCTGAGCCTCAGCCCAGGACAGCCAAGGGGAGAGAGGAAGGCCGGTGGTCCTGCGAGGTGGCTTTGAAGCCTCCTCCTATATTTTGCAGGCTCAGCAGGACCTAGTTCAGTGTGGGGTGGATGATAAAATCCGCAGCACCATTGAGAGAAGAAACTGAAGCAGCGTTGAGAGCCCTTGCGCCGCCTTTGAAGGGCTGACACACAGTCCGCTCCATGTTTGGGAATGGCTTAACACCGTCGCGTTTTGTTGGTCCCTCACAGTCCTAGACCCTGTGTGTATGGCTCTCAAGTGCAGGCTGGCTGAGTCTAGACCAAAGTGTTGCTTGCACCAAGAAGTGACTATCTAATCTTTGTGGTTACTGGTGGAGAAAGACATTTAGTGGCTAATCTATTAGCCATGCTGTATTCTTTTTTTTCCCCGAGAATTCACTTTTTTACTCTTAATCCTAAAAAAAGATTCTGAGACCAAAATTTTGAAGACACTGTGATACTACATAACTGGATGATGTAATTCTTTTGTTTCTCCCAGAGCAGCAATTTTCAACCTTTTTCATCTCATGACACACCAAATATATATATACACACACACATACATATACTAATTATCTACCTCTTTTTGCTCTAAAGTGAATTCTTAAAAATCAGGTGCCTATGACTTGTATGTAAGGATTTCTGGTACCAAGAATTAACCAATCAGATGCAACTTTATTATGCCACACGACCAATAAGATGCAACTCTATTATATGGCCTATATATTTATGTTTCAGGGCAGGGCATTCACACAGGATGGCTTGTGTTGGCTGTTTTTTTGTTTATTTGTTTGTTTTTACAATCTAAGGGAAAAGAGGTCAGGTATTGCATGTTTTTTTAAAGATTCTTGTGGCTCACCAGTTGAAAATCACTGCCGTAGAGGAATCCGCTACCATGAGTTTCGGGATTCTGTTTGAGTTTGTGGGACAGTCCTGCCATAGGAAATAGGTTTATGGTGCATAGTTTTGATGCAGGCAGAAGAGAATTATCACTACAGCTCCCTTAAAAAAAAAAAAGGTTTAAATCAATTGTTTCATGGAAGTACTTTTCTTAGTTTTAGATCCACCGTTTGAGGAACTGTGGGGTTTTTTAATCTTAATCCTAAAAAGATATTCTGGGGCCAAGAATTTGAAGACACTGATACTACATAACTGGATGATGTAATTCTTAGGGTTGGCATACTGATCCTGCCCCGCCCCCCACGCATTAAAAATAAATTGAGATTGGAACTCTGCATGGAGCAATCCTAATGGGTCCTAAAACATGAGTTTAGAATCTCTCACTTTTTGGATCCCAGCTTTGCCACTTACTGGTGCAGACATATTGTTTAAGCCTCTGTTTCCTCTGTGTAAGATGGGGATAATGTTTACTTCACAGGGTTCAGTGAGACTTAAATAACATGAGTAAAGTGTGGAGCACAATGACATTCAGTAGACAATATATGCCCGTTTCTTCTCTCTCAGCACAGCTTGTTAGACAGTAAGAAAGTAACAGACTAAGAGTTAAAGATGTACAACTCAATGATCTTGGCAGGAGGGCGGTGGGTTCAAGCATAGATTTTCAGTAACTGACCTTTGTTTTGGCTTGCTCTAACTCAGTGGTCGACAAACTGTGGCTTGTGAGCTACATGCAGCTCTTTGGCCCCTGGAGTGTGACTCTTCCACAGAATACAGCGGGTGCGCACGTACAGTGAGAATGAAACTTCGTGGCCCATGCGCAGCTCTCAAAAGAAATTTCAATTGGTGTACTGTTGATATTTGGCTCTGTTGACTAACTCCTTACTCTCCCATCTCCAAGGCCTGGCCTCAAGTTACCCATGGTCTATGAATCAAACTCCTGATTTAGGGCCAGAGAGGCAGGCGGTAAGGCAGAACCTGAGACTGGAGTGGCTCTCAGGAGACCCCAGCCCACATGGCTATTTGCTGTTGTGCTCCAAAGCCTCCAAAAAAATCCCATTGCTGGAGGTGTCTCCAGACCGCGCCTGGGTGAGTTAGCTGTGGGGCGCGGTCACCAGGGCTCACATCCATCAGGCTGTGCCGGGGTCGCTCCCTGGCCCTGCTGTATCCCTGGGTAAAGTAAGGACTTCACAGCGATCGGTAGGTTAGAAAAGAGACTTTTCAAACAGGTCATTTAGATTTTGTAAGATAGACTAATTACTACACACAATTAGTGAGGCTGAGCAGTGCTGGAGATACTTATCCACTGATGCAGAGAGTGATAAAGTGCCTACTGAATATTATTGTAAGACCACTGTAGGGATGTTTAATAATCGGTATTTTATTGGTTTTAAAATTTTCTGATTGGGATGAGTGTCAGCCCTGTTGTGAGGTTAACCGCCCAGCATTACACACTCTTTTAAAATCAACACTGGGACACTAGGAATAATGAGCCACATTTTCAGAGGGAAATGATAATGGCCTTTTTTTTTCCTTTTTTTCTGGAACTAGGGTTGGCTCCCTGTTCTGAGAGGGCAGATGAGGACTCTAGACTTCCTGCCCCAGCAGGAGGGTCCCTAGCTTTTCCCCAGGGAAGTTAGCTCACAACATCCTCTCACATCTCTGATGGGAAAACCTGTGGATGCTTATGTTTGTTTATTCTTGCTAAGAGTGCAGCTGAATTAGATCTGTGACTCCTCTGCCTTCGTGGACCAGCACCGCGAGCTGAACTTTTAAGTGGTATTGGACTGTTGGCTGTCAGCCACTTGCTCTCCTGTGAACAGTAGATCATTCATAGAAGGACGTTTTCAAAGGGGAGACTTTAGAGCAACCGTTCTAACACTTGGGATGGGGATGTGTTGCCCTTGTCCTGTCGAGGAATGTGTTTTTGTTTAATTTAAACACCTAGCACATTCTGTGGCTGCACGAGAGGAAGACGGGGGGTTTTCTCTAGAGGGTAGCTGGCTTTCCAGTGTAGTGTCTGAGCATCGTTAGAAGCAGGCATCTCGTTAGCTAATCCATTACACCAATCAAGGAGCATTATCTTAAGCCACAATTAATCTGCTCCCTGGCATATGTTGATAGGAAAGCATCATGCTGTTTCTTAATTAAAAGCAAACGGATTAAAAATGATTAATAAGAGTATTAAATATTCTCCTAAATGAAAGGCTTTCGGATTCTTGGGTAAACCTAGTTGGGGTTTTTTTTCCATACAGAAACCCAAGCAGTAGTCATTGTTTTAGTTTTTCCTACCTCCAGAGCTCCATCAGTGGGGGCACGTTGTGAGGTCCTCAAGCCACGGAACTGAAGTCTAAATTTCCAGGGATAGAGATGTCAGCGTTCAGGGGTCCAGGCATATCGATGCTCCTCTGGGTTGCAGGAACTGGAATGAAGGAAGGCATTAGGACCCTGTCCTGGGGAAAGCGTCGGCTGCAAGGTGGGAAGGCTCGCTCCATTGTAGCCACACCACCCTGACTAGGAGACCTGATCTTTCCCTCAGTGATTACAGAGATGGGCAGAGAGCTAGAAAAGGCACCTTGCTGATCCCGAGCTCCCAGGCCTTCATCTGTGAAGGAAGGACTCTAAGACTTGTTGGAAATGTGGAGTCAGTTACATGACATACAATAGCTGGTAAGTCAGAGGTGACTGGCTATTTAAGTTAGAGATGGGTAGTGAGTCTGAAAAGAGAGGAAGTTAGAAATCAGGGCTGGTTCTCCCTCCATGTGGCCTCCTGAAGGGTGTGATGCAGGCACAACTGTGATACATTCAGGACTCTGAGGCTTAGGTTACAGCACCAGACTCATTGTCATTCTGACTTTGACTTCGTTAGTGATAACAGAGAAGGAAAGCGCACCTTTAAATGACGAGCTTTGTGTTTAATTACCCAAACAAAATGACATAAATATGAATGAGCCCTAATGGTGGTACTTGGTTTTCCGGAAACCATTAACAAAACGATTCCTAAATGATTTGTAAAGAAAATGAGAGGAGAAGAGCAAGGCTATTAGGTTCCTAACACACTCCTGAGTTATTATGTAGTCAACTACCTAGGAAATACTCAGCTAAATGATCTTGAAAAAAAAGAAGGCGAGAGGGGGTTGTTGGGTTACAGACGTCTTGACCATTTGGAAGAGGCTCATTGAGAGTAAAAGGGTTTATGACCTGGTGCCTGTCCCCTCTCGGCAGGTCCTTCCTCCGTGCCAGGAGACCAAGGCCAGGCAGCATCTCCTTGGTCTCAGTTCTTCCGAAAGGACACATGTCATTTTCAGCCACCAAACAGCCAGCCTTTCCCCCTCAATCAGCACTTTACTAAACAAGTGGGCTTCTGATTAGTCTCCTCAGCCTTCGTAGAGAGCTAGAGGGACAGGCCAGCGCCAGAGTGTGGGCACTAATGCCCCTAGAGGAACCCCGTGGATGCTCCCAATCTCCATTGTTTAAGCCTCTGTTGTCCAGGGGAGGAAGAGGACAGTGCCTATCTTGTGGCCTGGTGTCTCCTTATTCTACAATGTCAACAGTAACAGAAAACCCATTCTCCAAGTATCGAACAATCAGAGGGTCCAGCCTGGCCCTGTGTTTGACCGGGTTCATCTGTTTACAGGCCTACATTTGGGACAACAACAAGGACCTGGTCGAGTGGCTGGAGAAACAGCTGACAGAGGAGGACGGTGTTCGCTCAGTAATAGAGGAAAACATCAAATACATCAGCAGAGACTACGCCCTCAAACAGATCCGCAGGTGAGCCACGGTGGGGGGCTCACCTCTTTGGAATAAAATATTTAAGAACAAATCCGGAGATGGTGATCCCTCTACCAGAGACCGCTCTAGTGACCCACAGATAGAACAGCCCTACAAAGCGGTCCCTCCTCAGCTAGCTGCAGACTTAGTCATTGTGCCCAACCGTTATCTCCGGAGGCAGGTGCTCCGACTGGGTGAACGATTCCGGGAGGAAAGTGATGGCGCGCGGTTTCTCCTCCTGCAGGCTTCTCCATCGCAGGGGGTCGAGATTAGAGACTGCGGGAGCATCTTTTAAAGTGTTTTATTTGGAAGCATTTTACTTACAGAAAAGTTGAAAACTTAAAACAGTGCAAAGAACAAATCTGTGCCCAGATGCACTTTTTTGTTTTATCCCATTGGCTGTATCGCTGGTGAGGGTGCCTGGTCTCCTGTCTAATCCATACGTAGACCTGGTTGCTCTGAGTTTCTTGGCTGTTCCCTGATTAGACTCAGAGCGTATGTATTCAGCCAGAACATCACCCACGTGGGGAGGTGGCCTTCACGGGGCCCACATCTGGAGCCGCATGATGCCGCTTCCCCTCGTGTTCGTTTCTACCATCCAGTCACGATGTTACTATTTCTCCACTTTTTATCACTGATTTTCCCCTCGTACCTAGTAAGCAGTCTGTGGGGAGACACTTCAAGGCGATGCAACATCCTATACTCATCAGAAATTTCACCTGCATTTAGCCTCCATGGGTGCTTCTTACTTGATCCAATCTTTACTGTGGTTTCAAAGTAACTTCCCAAACTCCATCAGGACCTCCTCAATCCCAGCCACCACTCCCATTCTGCTACAAGAAGAAGTCCTCTCTCCTCCTCCATTCATTATATATTCACTATTGGTTTACACTAATGGATTTCTATTTTTCAATAGTTTTTAATTCATTCTTATTTTGATGCCCCAGATTTAATCAGTGGGCAGACCTTCGTGCTGACTCCATGAACTCTAGCCCCGTGGTCGGCAAACTCATTAGTCAACAGAGCCAAGTATCAACGATTAAAATTTCTTTTGAGAGCCAAATTTTTTAAACTTAAATTTCTTCTAACACCACTTCTTCAAAATAGACTCGCCCAGGCCGTGTTATTTTGTGGAAGAGCCGCAGTTTGCCAACCACTGCTCTAGGCCACGCCTCCTTACCTTTTGCACGGTGAAATGTGTCAGGTTTACCTTGCTACCGCCCTTGCTGCTGGGGACATTGTCCATGTAGGAAACAGCCAGGTGCTGCCCTGATTTAGACTCTGCTGCCTCTTCACCTCCCAAATCTTCCTCTCCAGCTTGGTCCAGGCCAATCCAGAGGTCGCCATGGATTCCATCGTCCACATGACCCAGCACATCTCACCCACTCAGCGAGCAGAAGTCGTCCGGATCCTGTCCACCATGGACTCCCCTTCAACGTAGGGAGAGCTTCCGCCCCCGCCCTGCCTCCAGAGAAAAGGGCTAGACTAGAGCTGCCTTTTACTACGGAAACCACTGTAACAAGAAGGCACGGGAGACCCAGCACTAGAATCAAACTGGCGTTTTGCTTCCCCTCGAATGTTTCAGGTTCTGTGTGGCACATGGGGACACAGGGTCACAGAGCCGTGCTCCAGCCCCTGTCAGCCTGTTCCGTTCAGTATTTATTACCCTGCACACACCGAGAAGGCAATGAAGGGTACACACGTACCATGAGGTCTTCCTACACAGAAGCAGGGCTGCCCCTTGGTCCAACCCAGGGACGTTCCAGGCGGTCAGCAGCCCTCACCTGTCCCCAGCCCCGGGAGCCTGCACGCCAGGTAGCAGAGGAGGGCTAGGGCGAGGAAGAACCCTCATGTCCATTATTTCTTTACCCCCACATCCAGCCCGGCACACACTAGCACTGGAGAGGTATCATTCCCAGCCTCATCACACCAAGGTATTGTCTGTGAAGAAAAATAGAGCATGAAATTGGCACACTCCATGGAAACTCAAAGATGAAGGCAAACCTTGATCTAAGGAGAAGAGAAAGAAAACAGACCTAGTGGATTAGAGGCTTCAACGTTGAGGTCAGTTCTCTTAGAACAAATGGAGAGAGGGGGACCTACCACTCCGTGCAGGTCACTGCCCCAAGGCCAGTGCAGGGGAGGCTGCCTCTGCCACTGATGGGAAGTAGTCTCCCATTTCAGACTTGGGAGACTGTCACAGAGTCACGGTCTCCCCACTGCTGCTGACAGGACCCCAGAATCCACATGACCTTGAGATTACCTACGCCTCCCTCTTGGTGCTGCTGTCTTCCAGCTCACGGGCTCCCTGCAGGGGCCACTCATGGGTGGTGGAGAACGCTTGTTTTTGTCCACAACCAGTTTATTCAAGGAGAGAGCTTACTGATTCCCCTGTTGGTATTCCTAAAGCAAGAGTGGCAGGTGAGGAGGCTGGTGTAGCACCCATTCCTACAGAGCAGCTAATTGCATTTGTCACTGGTGACCAAGGACGAAATCACTAAGACGTCTTAGAAGCACTGATATGAATACTTGTACACAAGCTACAGTTTTGAGCCTTACCCCTGTAGTTTACAAGAAAGAGCTCCACTTCCCCTCCTTTGGGAACAGTTTGTGCAGAGGGAACTGTGGCTGAGTCTGTTACTGACCCCCACCCCCCGGAGCGTGGGGCCTCGGCCAAGCTGCCCTGGTAAAGGTACAGTGTGTGGCACTATCGGGGAAAAGGTAGGGAACAACTTTCAGTCCAGGAGGCAGCATCCACTATTGCTAGTACCTGCTAACCCAGTAAGAATTGATTTCATCTCTGACCAGATTACTCCTCTCCACTTTCCTGCAATAAATAAAGCGATACACACCGACAGCTGGTGTGAAGCCTGCTCTCCAGCGGGCCTCTGCTTGCCCGGCATCTCCTCAGAGGCAGGGTGGGTTCCTCTCCTGCACCCCTCCCCTCTGCAAATTATGACACATTAAACGAATCCATTTCCTCTCTAGACCCCTGTAATGCCTACTGCTCCATCTCCAGAGCACCTCACTTTAGGTCTTACCCTGGACAGGGATTTTTCATGTGGAGAAGACAGAGGAGCCACAGAGTGTGAGCCAGCTGACATCCCACAGCCCCCTTGCACAAGCAAGGTCGCTGAGGCAGGCGAGTAGCAAAGTACGGACCAGGACGCACTGGACTGAGACTGCCACATGTCCCACCACCTCGTTCACAGAGCAGCCTTCCCTTGTCTCATTGGAAGGTCGATGGACACACACCCTGATGAGCAAGGAGCTTCAGTCAAATCTTTTCAAATTTTGTTGAAATAAACCTCCAATTTTTAGAAGAGTCACTGTTTGTCATTTCAGCCCACGCAGAGCAGGGGAGCCCCGGCACCTGCTCAACATAGAAACCGTTCATGCTGAAGGGGCAGGAAACCCAGGAGTGTGTGCCTTCAGCCCTCTGCCTCCGTTTCTCTCTCTCATTCCATGCGGTTGAAGTGAGAACAGGCACCAATCCCTAAACACATGCAAAGACAGGTAGCGTTCACAAGAGAGGAGGGGAAGCACCGACCTCTACCGATGGTTAAACTCGGCGCTGTGTCTGTCTCCTTGGGATCTATAACTAAGCAAAGGGTGGCTTTCTCTAAAGTGAAATAAATGTTACACCCGCATATTTCCGGTTTGAGTCACCCTAAGCTAGGAGCTCTAGAAATGGGAGTAAGAAAGGAGGTTCAGGATTCTGGGGGAATTTGCTTCTCCCAGCCTTCAGCTGCTGCACTCCGTGGGCAGGCAGCCTGGTCAGCATCGAGGCTTTGGCCTCCCCTCCTCCTGTTGGGGAGTGATATTTCCTTCAATTTTTTCAATAAGAGAAAAATTTTCATTTCCATTGATACTACTTTGGGGTAATAAGATTGACCAGCGAGGGCTGTGTAATCTAATCATGGATCCCCCTGGATTTCCCCAACTGGGAAACAACATAGTGACAAACACAAGTGCCCAATGACGTCATAGGGAGGACCCTTCCTGCACTTTTTCTGATGCACAAGGCTCAGTGCCAGGTTGTGTTGAGAGCCTAGAAGAGGCGCTGGGCTGGGGGGATGCCTTCCCTTAAATGCTGGCTCCTCCTCTGGGTAAAACTTGGGCTGCCCTAGTCCAAGGTGAGGCCGTGTGGGTGGTGCACAGGGGCTGAAGCCTACAGCCCTTGTGCAGGCAGAGAGGCTTCCAGTTGGGAGAGAAGTCAGGGTGTCCCAATTCAGGGCAATAGCATTCTCCAAGTTATTCAAGGGACGCTAGATAGAAGCACAGCATCATTTCGGGGGAGGATGGACAATGGAAGCTGACACTGAGATCTTTAAGTGCTGAGCCAAAGAAGAGGTATGTCCTGAAGAGGGGGGGACACCTTAGATTGTTTGGGGACATGGGAAGACTGGGTATGAAGATTTAGAAAGCAGCCTAATTGATGAAAGGGGCACAGCTTTAAGTGCCAAGCTCAGCTCCAGGAGCATATGACTCCCAGCTGGAGGAGTCATCTAGATAGCCCAGGCCACCCCAAGAGGCATGGGTATAATGGGTGACTCTCCACTATTTTCATTACTCCAGAAATCCTGCGTGGGCAGTTCATGATAAAGAATGGGAACAGGACATCTTCATAAATGCAGAACGTGGGCATGCAAAACCTTCCAAAACGTCAGTGGGTGGAACAGCAGAATGATAAAGGAATCTCAGCTCTGAGGGCACTTGGGTCCACCCAGAGGGAGGGCTGAGCCCCTTAGCAGCTAGAAGGAAATGAGATAGACTAGCTCAGAGGGGGTTGAATGATGAGCCTAATCCCAAAATTGTGATTCCATGACTGGCCTCCTGGAGTTAGCAGGAAGGATTGGGGGTGGGGAGAGAGAAAAACAACTGAAGGCATGCAGGCCCTCAAGAAAAAGCTGACAGCACTCTTGACCATACTAAAAGATTCTTTGATAGCCACTTAGAAGAACCTGGACTCTAGAATAACTGGGTTCAAATATCTGATCCCTCACTCCTGCCCTTAGGAATTTCCTGATCCTAAATCTGGGAAATGGGCATAGCAACAAGGACCTCAGAGGGGCTTTTGGACAATTACCTAAATGAGTTAATGTGAACCAATTGGTGGGTATTAGTAACAGATTTTCAAATGTCAGATTTCTCCATACCCTGCCCCTTCCTTATGCTCACAAGAAGACACCTGTCATCACTCAGAACCTTCCTCAGAGGGCATTTTCAGAGAACCATGTCCCTAGGCATTGAGCCACGTGGACATTATGAGGAAGTACCAATGAGGAGTGCTATAGTCTGAATATTTGTGCCCCCTCCCAAAAATATTGATATGTTGAAATCCTAACTTCAACAAGTGATGGTATTAAAAGGTGGGGGCTTTGACAGATGCTTAAGTCGTGAGGATGGAGCCCTCATGAATAGAATTAGTGTCTTTTTTAAGAAGATCCTGAGCGATCCCTTTCCATCATGTGAGGATACAAATCTAGGACCCTCTCCTGATCATGCTGGCACCTGGATCTCAGATTCCCAGCCTCCAGAACTATAAGGAATAAATTTTGGTTGTTATAAACTACCCAGTCTGTGGTGTTTTGTTATGGCAGCCCAAGACAAAAATTTGAGCCAGGAGTGGGTGCTGCTGTAACTAACCTAAAATGTGGGAGCAGCTGGGTATAGAGGGAATGTGCTTCAACATAATAAAGGCCATATATGTCAGACAAGTCCATAGCCAACATCACACTCAACAGCTGGAAGATCAGGAACAAGATGAGGAAGCTCCTTTATTCAACATACTACTGGAAGTCCTCATCAGACCAATCTGGCAAGAAAAAGAAATAAAAGGCATCCAAACTGGAAAGGAAGTAAAATACTTCATTTGTAGATAGCATGATATACATAGAAAACCCTAAGATTCCACCAAGAAACTTAGAACTAATGAATGAATTTAGTAAAGTTGCAGGATACAAAATGAATACAGAAAAGTCAGTTGCATTTACATACCCTACTAATGAACTATCAGAAAGAAACTAAGAAAACAACCCCATTTATAATTAGATCAAAAAGAATAAAATACCTAAGAATATATATTTGACCAAGGAGGTCAAAGATCTGTACACTGAAAATTATAAGATGAAAAAAACTGAAAAGCACAAGTAAATGGAAAAATACTAGATGCTCATGGATTGGAAGAATATTGTTAACATGTCCATACTATTCAAAGCAATCTACAGATTCAATACAATCTGTATAAAAATTGTTTTTCATAGAAAGGAAACTATCCTAAAATTAGTATAGAACACAGGAAGACCTGAATTGCCAAAGCAATCTTGAAAAAGAATAAGCTGGAGGCATCACACTTCCTGATTTCAAACTATATCACAAAGCTATACACAAAAACAGTATGTATTGGCATAAAAAAACAGATGCAAAGATCAATGGAACATAATAGCCCAGAAATAACCCCATTCATATATGGACAATTCTAAGGAGCAAAGATGGAGAAAGGATGGTCTCTCCGATAAATGGTGCTGGGAAAACTGGGCAGCCATATGCAATAAAATGAAACTAGATTCACATCTTACACCATACACAAAAATTCACTCCAGATGGATAAAAAACTTGAACCTGGAAGTAACTCCTGAAACCATAGAACAACTAGAAGAAAACATAGGGGCTCAGCTCCTTGACATCAGTCTTGGCAATGATTTTTTGGATTTGACCCACAAAACAGAAATAAACAAGTGAGACTACATCAAACTAAAAAGCTGCACAGCAAAGGAAGAAAGCAATGAACGAGAAGGTAGTCTACAGAACGGGAGGAAGTATTTGCAAGTAATATCTTTGATAAAGGGTTTAATAGCCAATATATAAAGAATTCATAACAATAGCAAAACAACAGAAACCATGATCTGATAAAAAAAAAAAAAAAGGACAGAGGTATTGAATAGACAGTTTCCCATAGATAACAAATGGCCATAAAAAGGTAAAGGTACATGAATAGGTGCTCAACGTCACTAATTATCAGGGAAATTCATCAAAAGTACAGCTATTCTAACAAGATAAGTGTTAGTGAAGACATGGAGAAAAGGG
Source organism: Lasiurus cinereus (assembly GCA_011751065.1). NCBI lineage: Eukaryota > Metazoa > Chordata > Mammalia > Chiroptera > Vespertilionidae > Lasiurus > Lasiurus cinereus. Next base: position 15,998,419 of record JAAGEH010000016.1, on the reverse strand, counting down.
AACCCTTGTGCACTGTTGATGGGAATGTAAATTGGTGCAACCACTATGGAAAACAGTATGGAGGTTCCTCAAAAACTTAAAGTACTACCACATGGCTTAGCCATCCCACTTGCAAGTAGATCTATGTAAAGAAAATGAAAACAGAATATCAAAGAGATACCTGCTCCCATGTTCGTTGCAGCATTATTCACAATAGCCAAGATATGAAAACAACCCATGCCCATAATCAGATGAATGGATTAAGAAGATGTGGTATATATACACCAATGGGACATTTCTCACCATGTGAAACAGGAAATCCTGCTATTTGTGACAACACAGATGGACTTTGAGGGCATTATACTATATGAAATAAGCCAGAGAAAGACAAGGACTATATGCATCTACTCATGTGAAATCTTAAAAAAAAAAGCCACATTCATTGAAACAGAGTAGAAAAGTGGTTGTCAGGGGCTGGAGGTGGGGTGTGGAAGAAGTAGGGAGAGGTTGGTAAAAGAATACAAACTTTCGCCCTGGCTGGTTTGGCTCAATGGATACAGCGTTGGCCTGTGGACTGAAGGGTCCCAGATTGCAGGTTTGGTCCCTCTTAGAGGGTGTGCAGGAGGCAGCCAATCAATGATTCTCTCTCATCATTGATGTTTCTCTCTCTCTCTCTCTTCTTCTCCCTTCTTCTCTAGAATCAATAAAATATATTTAAAAAGAATAAACTTTCAACTCTAAGATGAATAAGATCTGAGGATTTAATGTACATCGTGGTAACTATAGTTGATAGCACTGTGATACTTAATTGAAATTTGCCCAGGATAAAAAAATGTTCTCACCAAAAAGAAAAAAAAGAAAAAGAAAAAAAGGAGAATCCAAGATGGCGGCATAGGTAAACACCTACACTGCTGCCTCGCACAACAATTTCAAAACTACAACTAAAAGACAGAACGGACATCATCCAGAACCACAGGAAAGCTGGCTGAGTGGAAGTTCTACAGCTAGAAGGAAAGAGAGGGGCTCACAGAAACCCAGAGGAGCTGCAAAAAGCTGAGGTATGGAGATGCGAGCATGGAGAGAGCGGGTGCCAGAGAACCTGGCTGGCTTTCTCTGGCGGGAGGGAGACGGAGACTCCCAACGGCATTGAACCCCTTATCTTACAACACTAAACCCCAGATCCAGCTGAAACTCATACGGGGGGAGTTTGGACTGTGAAAAGGGAGAGGTGCACGGAAATTTAGTGGAGTCGCAAAAGATCATAGGTCTGGTTACACATGGTACCACGCAGAGGACAGATTGCTGATTGTGCTGCTGGCTTTCAGGAGTGGGCGGGAGACAGACACTCCCAACTGTGCCACTTCTGACTCCACTGAGCCCCTGTTTTGGGTGAAACCCTGGAGACCTAAACTCGTGTGGTCCTGGTGCACAGGGGATCTGGAAAGGCAGCGGTTAGAGGCACTGCGGGCACACGTGCACAAGGACCGCTCCAGCGATTACCCAGTCACGTGAGACGCAGGGGCTGTGGAGGGCGGGGTCGACTGGAAGGCAAGGCGGTCCCTTAAGCCCTGAGACTCCACCCATCCCAAGCTCAACAGAGGCTTCTTCGGTTTTGCAAGTCTGGTATCATAAGGCTGAATTCAACACAGAAGTTTCCCCGGCATAGTGAAAATGCCAAGACAAGGGAAGGGATCACAAACAAAAGAAATGGAGGGAAAAATAAACGACTGGATATAGAGTTCAAAACCACGCTTATAAGGTTTTTCAAGAATATGCTAGAGAAGTTGGATAAAGTTAGCGAGAGCCAAGAGGAGATGAAAAAGGACCAACTAGAGATGCAAAAGATCCAACTAGAGATGGAAAAGGTCCAACTAGAGATGAAAAAGGACCAACTAGAAATTAAACATACACTGACTGAAATAAAAAATATACAGATTCCTAACAGCAGACTAGAGGAAGGCAAGAATCAAGTCAAAAAATTTGAAATATAAAGAAGCAAAAAACACTCAACTGGAAAAGCAAGAAGAGAAAAGAATCCAAAAATATGAAGATAACGTAAGGAGCCTCTGGGACAGCTTCAAGCATACCAACATCAGAATTGTGGGGGTGCCAGAAGAAAAGAGAGAGCAAGATACTGAAAACCTACTTAAAGAAATAATGACTGAAAACTTCCCACATCTAGTGAAAGAAATAGACCTACAAGTCCAGGAAGCACACAGAACCCCATATAAAAGGAATCCAAAGAGGACCATACCAAGACACATCATCATTAAAATACCAAGAGCAAAAGACAAAGAGAGAATATTAAAAGCAGCAAGAGAAAAACAGTTCATTACCTACAAGGGAACATCCATACGACTGTCAGCTGATTTCTCAACAGAAACGATGCAGGCCAGACGGAAGTGGCAAGAAATATTCAACGTGATGAATAGCAAGAACCTACAACCAAGAATAATCTATCCAGCAAAGCTATCATTCATAATTGAAGGGCAGATAAAGAGCTTCACAGATAAGAAAAAGCTAAAGGAGTTCATCAACTCCAAACCAGTATTATATGAAATGCTGAAAGGTACTCTTTTTAGAAGAGGAAGAAGAAAAAGGTAAAAGACAAAAAATTATGAACAACAAATACATATCTATCAACAAGTGAATTTAAAAATTAAGTGAATTAAAAATTTGATCAACAGAATAAACTGGTGAATATAATAGAATCAGGAGCACAGAAAGGGAGTGGACTGATAATTCTCAGGGGGAAAGGGGTGAGGGGTGTACAGGGAGAGACTGGACAAAAATCATACACCTATGGATGAGATCAATGGGAGGGAGGTAAGGGCAGAGGGAAGGGTGGGAGCTGGGTGGAGGGGTGCTATGGAGGGGAAAAAAGAGAAACAAATATAATAATCTGAATAATAAAGATTTAATTTAAAAAAATAAAAAGAAAATAAAAAAGAAAATAAAAGATAACTATGTGAAGTGATGGATGTGTTAATGATGTGAAGTGATCCTTTCACAAAATATATCATCACCATGATGTGTACTTTTATCTTAAAGTATATGTCATTTATACCTCAATTAATCTGAATTGTTAACAGGAGTGAGGAGCTGTTATAACAAACCCCAAAATGTGGAAGCAGCTTTGGACAGAGGTCATGGGCAGAGGCTGAAGGCGATCTGGGTGAGGGCTCAGGAGAGCTGCGGAGGAAGCTTCTGTCTGAAAGAGTCCCTTGGTGGTTGTGAATAGAAGGTTGGTAGGAACAGTGAAAGGAAGCCCACAACGAAGAGATTTCAGATGGAAATGAGGATGTGTGGTTGGAAACTTGGTTAGAGAGTGGCAAAGAACTTGGCTAGATTGTGTTCATCTCCTAGAGTTTTGTGGAAGATAGCCCGTGTGAGCAATGAAATCAGATATTGGCTGAAGCTATTCCTTTTGTTTGTTTAAAGTATTACATAGGTCTCCTTTTCCCCCATTGACCCCTCTCCGGCCACTCCCCCCCAGGACAAGTCCCCACTGCCCCAGTGACCTTGTCCATTGATTGAAGCTATTTCTAATCAAAGAAATGAAGGTGCTGTTTGGTGTCTCTTGACTCCTGATGGTAAAAAGTGAGAAGAGAGAAATGATTGAAAGATAGAATTGTTAAAAGGGAAGCAGACATTGAAAAGATGGAACATTCTCAGTCTGCCCATAGTGCATGAGAAAGCATGTTCAGAAGAGAATACCACTAAGGATGTGGCTAAGCGACCCTTTGATCAGGAAATTGGCATGGGTGTGAACCATGGACTTCATCAGCCACAACAGCAGGAAAATAGCCTATTTGAACTCAAGGGGAAGAGACAGGAAGGAATGAAGGAAGTGGACTTCTTAGACTTGACAGGATGGGACCATCGAGCTATTCAGCTTCTAATTCTCTCCATTCTTCAAGACAAGGGAAGAGGATTCCAAAGGCAATTCAGAGGTCATCAGGGCTGCCTCCTCAGTTTCAAAAGAGGGCCATTCCCTGGTTTCAATAGGCCATATGACCCCCACAAAGCTGTGGGGAGCCAGCCCCTATCCAGCAGAGACATGGAGGCTAGGGCCCTCTGGAAGTAGGACCACTGCTGTTTGATTCCAGCCAGGGAAGCTGTGGTGTGCATTGTGCTAACAAGGTCACGGGGGCAAGTACACCCCAGGAGGTCCAATGTGTCCAAAAGTCAAGATCCCCCTCAGTGTGTCCAGAAAATGGGGTCCCAGCCCAGACAGCAGAGCATCAGAATGAATTATTCTCAGCCTTAAGATTTGGTGTTTGGTTTGTTGGGTTTTGGACTTGCTAGGGAACTGTCACCCCTTCCCTCCCTTCTGTTTCTCCCCTTTGGGGGAATGTGGTGCCTGTCCCACCACTGTATTTTGGAAACACATAACTTATTTGATTTCAAAGGTTCACAGCTGGAGGGGGGTTGCCTCAGGATGAATTACACCTTGTGTCTCACCCATATCAGACTAGCATGATATTAGATTAGACTTTGGCCTTTAGACATTTTAAAGTTGATGCTTAAGACTTGGGGGGCTGTTGGGATGGAATGAGTATTTTCCATGCAATAGGACATGAATTGGGGGAGACCAAGGGTATAATGCTATGGTCTGAATGTTTGTGCTCCCCCTGCCACCCCCATTTCATATGGTGAAATTCGAATTCCCACAGGTGATGGTTTTAGTAGCTGGGGCCTTTGGGAGGTGCTCGAGCTGTGCAAGGGGAGCCTCATGGGTAAGATTAGTGCCTTATAAAAGAGGACCAGAGTGATCCCGTCCCTTCTGCCATGTCAGGATACAATGAGAAGTCTGTAACCTAGAGGAGGGCCTTCACCCAACCATGTGGACCAGCTGGGCATTCAGCCTCCAGAACTGTGAGAAATAAATGTCTGTTGTTTGTAAGCTACTCCGTCTGTGGTATTTGTTACAGCAGTCCAAACAGATTAAGACAGAGGCTGAGCTCTAAGCCTGGCCCCCTTACAGTGGGGCCTGGAGCAGCTCAAGGGCCTTTTGGAGTCTTGCTCTCCCTGGAATGCAAAAGGAAAAGGCAGAATGAGAAGATCCCTTAAGACCTCTTTCAGATCTAGAAGGATTCTAATCTGGAATGGTGGATGAAAGCTGAAGTCTGATAAAAATATTGCATACCCAGTGGCACGGTTAGTAACAATAGTAATCTCAGTGGCAAATGACAGACTAGCAAACTAGCCACAAATTTAACAGACAAGGGAAATGAGACAGCCTTAGGGGAACTTGATAAGCTCCCCATGCAAAGAGACCAGAGAGAGACTAAGCTGTCCACACATCCCCAACGGACACTAAGCTGTCCACACATCCCCAACGGACCATGAACCTAATAAGCACATGAAGAGGAGATACAAGAGATCCCATCAGAAAGTAGAAAAAAAGCCAGGGCAAGCTTAAAAACTGCATAAAATTTTAATGTGCTCTCAATGCATGTGACTCACTCACACTCACACACCACTTCAGAAAGTGGAAGCCTTAGTGGTGCAGGGTATTTAAGCCCAGCAGCTGCCTAAAATCATTGGTTCACCATTAGGTGATTGACTAACCACAAAGGAAACAATCCACAGATTTAGTCAAGTTATTAAACACAACAAAACAAAAGCAAAAAGGGCCCTTCAAGAGAAAAATTAGAATCCATAGTTGCTATATTAAAACTAGAAGCCTGGTGCATGAATTTGTGCACAGAAGGGGTCCGGCCAGCCTGCCCCAATCATGGCCGATCGGGCTGGGTGGCTAGGGGGAGGTGCTAGGGGCAGTTGCCTGGCTAGCACGACCCCCTGGTCAAACTCCCAGGGAGTCTTGCTAGCCAGGGGACAATTTGCAAATTAGGCTTTTATTATATAAGATATTCAATTTTTGACAAAAAAACGAGACATTCACAGAAACAGGCAAGTATAACCTATCCTCAGGAGAGAAAAAAAAAAGGTCCACAGCACCTGTGTCTTTGTAAGTTCAGATATTAGACTTCGCAGCTAAAACTTCAAATAAGTTATTATAGAAATTATGTTTTAAGTAAATCCTGAAAAAAATTCTGATACATGACACAATATGGATAAACCTTCAAGACATAATGCTGAAGTGACACAGTATGCCAGACACAAAATGGGAACTATTGTATCATTCCAGTTATATGAGGTATCTAGAATTATCAAATTCAGAGACAGGAAGTAGCATAGTGGTTATCAGGAACTGAAATGAGGAGGAAATTAGTTATTGTTCATGGGTGCAGGGTTTTAGTTTGGGATGATGAAAACATTTTTGAGATGGATGGTGGTGATGGTGTCAGAACAACATGAATGTACTTAATGCCATTGAGCTGGACACTTAAAAAAACATTAAAATGGTAAAGTTTATGTTATGTGTATTTTACTATAATAAATATTCTAGAGTTGAAAAATATGATAGCAAATTTTTAAAAAATTAACTAGAGCAGTGGTTGGCAAACTCATTAGTCAACAGAGCCAAATATCAACAGTACAACGATTGAGATTTCTTTTGAGAGCCAGATTTTTTAAACTTAAACTTCTTCTAACTCCACTTCTTCAAAATAGACTCACCCAGGCCATGGTATTTTGTGGAAGAGCCATACTCAAGCAGCCAAAGAGCCCATGTGGCTTGTGAGCTGCAGTTTGCTGACCACAGAACTAGAAGAACTCAACAGATTCAAGAAAGCAGAAGAAAGAATCTGTGAACTTGCAAATAGAGCAACAGGAATTATCCAGTGTGACAAACAGAGAATGACTGAAGAATGAACACAGCCTCAGCGACCCATGCAACAATATCAGGTGTTCCAATTTATGTGTAATCGGAATGCCAGAGCAGAGAAAGGGGCAGGAAAATATATTTGAAAAAATAGAGGCTGAACGCTTCCCAAATATGATGGAAAACAATCTGCAGATCTAAGAAGTGCAATAAACCCCAAAGAGATAAACACAAAAAGATATATACCTAGATTTATACCATAGCCAACTTGAGAGACAAAAGAGAAAATATTGAAAGAAGCTAGAGAAAAACAACTCATTACGTATAAAGAAACAATAAAACAACCGCAAAACTATCCTTAAAACAAAGATGAAATAAAGAAATTAACCCCCAAAAAAGACTTCAAGTGCATTGTTAAAAAACTTGCCTTACAAGAAATATTAAAGGCAATTATTTAGGCTAACAAGAAATGATTCCGATAGTAATGTGACTCTACACTAAAATAAGAAGAGTCATTTGAAAAGGCAAATATAAGTAAAAAACAAAAACCTGTGTATGCTCTCATTAATTTTGTTAAAAGACAAGATTTCAGAGAATATATCTACATTTTGGGTTTATAACAAATATAAATATAACATGAAAATCACATGAGGGAAGGGGAAGAAAAACCAAGCTACATTGGAACCAAGTTTTTATTTCACCAGAATTGTTAGTATTCGCCTCATACATTGTAATGTAATCCCTAGAACTACTACTAAGAAAATAACTTTTAAAATATATAGTTAATACAAATAATATATCAAATAAGGGACAATAGCAAAATATATAAAAAATTTCTAAAATTTAACAGGAAACCTAAATAACTCAATTTTAAAATGGGCATATGACTTGAATAGACATTCTCTTAAGATTATATACAAACTAGAGGCCTGGTGCACAAAATCATGCACCATGGGGTCCCTCAGTCTGGCCTGTGCTCTCTCATAATCGAGGACCCCTCCGGGGATGTTGGAGAGCTGGTTTCAGCCCAATTGCCACAGGCCAGGCCGAGGGACCCCACCGGTGCATAAATCCATGCACCCGGCTTCTAGTATGCATATAAGGTCTTTGGTTAATCTCTTCCTGCCATCTCCCCTCCCCCTTCCTTCTGAGATTCATCAGTCTGTTCCATGTTTCTATGCCTGTGGTTTCCACTCCTGTGTTGAGCATCTGCCCCCTGATGGTCAGTGAACGTCATAGCTACTGGACAATCGGACAGTTGAATGGGTTGCTTAGGCTTTTATATATATATATATACTAGCAGATGGCCAACAAACATGTGAAAAGATGCTCCACATCACTAAACATTAGAGATATGTCAATCAACTTTAATGAGAGATCACTTCACATCCATTAGGAAGGCTTCTCTCTCTCAAACACATTCTCACCTTTCCTCCTCTTCTTCCCTCAAGGTGTATACCTTTGTGCTTTCTCTCCTAAGTTCCAAAGACCTGTCTTTTGCTTCTGTAACTTATTTCCTGAGCTCATGCAGCCCACCTGGCTCACTTTTTCTAAATACACTTTCACTTAAATACACACCACCCAGAAAATTGTGTTTGCAAGGATGTAGAAAAATTAGAGCCCTTGTGCACTATTGGTAAGACTTAAAATGGTATAGACACTATGGAGAACAGTATGGCAGGTCCTCAGAAGAATTAAAAATAGAACTACCATATGATCCAACAATTCCAATTCTAGATATATTTCAAAAGAATTGAAAGCAGGGTTTTGAAGAGTTATTTGCACACCCATATTCACAGCAGCATTACTCACAATAGTCAAGATGTGGAAGCAACCCAAATGTTCATTAACTGATGAATGGATATAATAAAAACCCAAAATGTGACCTATACAAACACTGGAATACCATTCAGCCTTAAAAGGAAAGAAATCCTGTCACATGCTACAACTTGGGTGAACCATTGGGCATCAGGCCTAGTGAAATAAGTTAGTCACAAAAAAAGACAAATACTGTATGATTCCCTTTATCAGAGCTATCTAAAGTAGTTACATTTATGGAGGAAAATGTAGAATGGTGGTTACCAGGGCTGGGTAAGGGGAAATAGGAAGTGTTGCTTAACGAAGATAGAGTTTCAGTTTTCCAAAATGAAGAAGTTCTGAGATCTGCTGCTCAACAATGGGAAAATAGGGTGGTGAACACTTCTAAACTGTACATTTGAGAATGGTTACGACAGTAGATTTTGTGTGTTTTTAAAATAAGTATATAGTAATTCAACAACAATAGAATTAAATGGAATGTTATTTAATACAAAAGAAGGCAGGCAGTAAAGGAACAAATGGACAAAAGTCTTATATAAACAGTAACCATAAGAGAGCTGGATGGCTATGTTAATATTGGGAAAATATACATTAAGATAAATATTACTAGAGACAAAATGGACACTATTTATAATAATTAAATTTCATCTTTCTCAGGAAGCTATAACAACTATGCATGAATACCTAAAAGCAGAGCCCCAAAATACATAAAGCAAAAAATTGACAGAAGTAAATAAAAGAAGAAATAGACAATTCAACAATAATAGGTTTGAATCAATAACTTAAATTTTCATCTTAAGAAAATGAAAAAAAAAAGAATAAACTCAGCCCAAAGCAAGCAGAATTTAGGAAAACATAAAGATTAGAGGGGTAACTAATAAAATATAAAAAACAAAAAACAGCCGAAACCGGTTTAGTACAGTGGATAGAGCATCGGCCTGCGGACTGAAAGGTCCCAGGTTCGATTCCGGTCAAGGGTATGTATCCTGGTTGTGGGCACATCCTCAGTAGGGGGCGTGCAGGAGGTGGCTGATCGATGTCTCTCTCTCTCACAGATGTTTCTAACTATCCCTCTCCCTCTCTGTAAAAAAAAAAATCAATAAAATATATTAAAAACAAACAAACAAAAAAACAGTGTTAAGCCAAAACCGGTTTGGCTCAGTGGATAGAGCGTCAGCCTGCAGACTGAAAGGTCCCAGGTTTGATTCCGGTCCAGGGCATGTACCTTGCTTGGGGCACATCCCCAGTAGGGGGCATGCAGGAGGCAGCTGATTGATGTCTCTCTCTCATGGATGTTTCTGACTTTCTATCCCTCTCCCTTCCTCTCTGTAAAAAATCAATAAAAAACAAAACAAACAAACAAAAAAAAGTGTTAATGACCCTACTGAAATTAAATGGATTATAAAGAATTATAAACAACTTTATACCAACAAATTAGACAACTTAGATAAAATTAACAAATTCCCAGACAGACAAAAATTTACCAAAACTGACTTAAGAAATAGAAAACCTGAATAGACTTACAACAAGTAAAGAAATTAAATTAGTAATTAAAAATCTTCCCACAAAGAAAAGCCAAATCAGTGCTGGAAGGCATCATTGGTGAGTTCTCTTATCAAGTATTTAAAGAAATACTAAGCATTCACAAACTCAGAAAACATAAGAGAAACATTGTCCAATTTATTCTATAAACTAGTATTATCTTGATACCAAAGCCAAACAAAAACATCATAAGAAAACTAGAGACCAATATCCCTTATGAAGATAGACACAAAAATCCTTAGCGAATATTAGTGAATATTAGTGAACCAAACTAACAACATATAAAAATATTAGACACCATAGCCAGGTGACATTTATCCTAGGAGTGCAAAGTTAAACATCCAAGTCAGTTAGTGTAATATATCATATTAATAGAATAAGGGACAAAAACCACATCATCATCTCAATAGATGCAGAAAAAGCACTTGGTAAAAAATTCAACATCCATTCCAGATAAAAGTACTCAGCAAACTATGATGAGAAAGGAATATCCACAACTTGATAAAGGGCATCTATAACAAACCTCACCGACATCACACTTAATGATGAAAGAGTAAATACTTTTTCCACTAAGATCAGGAATAGGGCAAGAATGTTGACTTTTTCAACTTCTACTCAGCATTCTATTGGAGGTTCTAGCCAGTGCAACAGACTAAAAAAATTTAAAAAAAAACAGCCTGGCCAGCATGGCTCAGTGGTTGAGCATCAACCTATGAATCAGGAGTTTCTGGTTCAATTCCCAGTCAGGGCACATGTCTGGGTTGCAGGCTCAATCTCCAGTAGGGGGCATGCAGGAGGCAGCCAATCAATGATTCTCGTCATTGATATTTCTATCTCTCCCTCTCCCTTCCTCTCTGAAGTCAATAAAAATATTTTTTAAAAATTGTAAGTGTAGATTGGAGAGAAAGGTTAAAACTGTCTTTAGTCATAGATGACACGATTCTATGTGAGGAATCTATTTTTTTTAAACTAGAACTAATATATTCAGTAAAGTCATGAGGTACAATATCAATATTCAAAAAAATCAATTGTATTTTTTATAATAGCAAGGAGCATTCCAAAAATGAAATTAAGGAAACATTTCACTAACAGCAGCATCAAAAACAACAAAAATACTTATAAATAAATTGAACAAAACAAGTGCAAGATTTGAACATTGAAAATTATGAAACACTGCTGAGAGAAATGGAATATAAGTAAGTGAAGGTATATTCCATGTTCATGGATTGAAGACTCAATGTTATTAACATGCAATTCTCCCTACACTGATGTATAGATTCAATGTAAGCCTTATCAAACCCAAGCAGGCATTTTAATAGAAATTAACAAATTTGTCCTAAAATTTATCTGGAACTGCAAGGACTCAGAATAAGCAAAACAAGTTTGATAAATTGGTGGGCTTAGACTATCCAATTTCAAAACTTTAACTGGTGTAAAAATAGGCAAATTGAATGTAACAAAATTAAGAGCCTAGAAATAAATTTTCATTTATAGTCAACTGATTTTCAACAAATAAATCAAGGTAATCCAATGTGGGGAAATAGTCCTTTCAATAAAAGGTACTGGAACAATTGACATACATTTACAACATTGTTTTTAGACCCTTGCACCATATCCAAAAATTAACTCATAATGGATTATAGACCTAAATATAAGCATTAAAGCTTTAAAGCTTCTAGAGGAAATCACAGGAGAAAATCTTTGTGACCTTGGGTTAGGCAAAGATTTCTTAGACCTGACACCAAAAACATAATCCATAAAAGAAAACAAATTGATAAATGAGACCATCAAAATTAAAAATATTTGTGATTCAAAAGATAATATAAGAAAGTGAAAAGACAAGCCACAGAAAGGGAGAAAAATCACGTATCTGATACAGGATTTGTATCTACAATATACAAATAAATCTTACAACACAATAAAACAAGCAACTCAATTAAAAATGAGCAAAAGATTTGAATAAACATTTTGCCAAATAAGGTAAATTTATGAATAAATACATACAAAACTGTTTCACACCATTAGTCATTGGGAAAATAGAAATGAAAGCCACAGAGATAGCCCACTGTGTACTAGAAAGGCCATAATCATAGAATAGGTGACAGCAAGTAGTATTAACAGGGATGTGGAGCAACTGGAACCTCGATTGCTGGTGGGCATGCACAGTGGTACAGCCACTTTGCAAAACAGTTGGACAGTTTCTTAAAAAAAAAAAACACCACATGACCCAGCAGTCCCACGGTTAGAGAAATAAATACATGTTCCACAAAGCCTTGGGATTAACAATAATCCAAATGTTCATCAATAGGCAAACAAAATGTGGTATAGCCATACAACGGATACTCATCAGAAATAAACTACCGGCATTCCATGACATGGATGAACCTCATGCTAAGGGAAGGAAGCCAGACACAAAGACTACATATTCTACAGTCCTTTTAATAGGAAACATTCGGAAAACACCAATCAATAGCTACAGAAATCAGATCTGCAATTGCCTGGGGCAGGAATGGAATCGAGGATGGACTGCAAACCAGCACAGAGTTACTCGTTGGGGGGATGGAAATGTTCTAACAGTGATGGATGTGTTGATGGTAGCACAACTCCACTGAATTGTACACTCACAATGGATGAATTTTATAGATGTAGATTACACCTCCATATCAAAGCTGTAAAAACTGTAACCAGCAAGGGGGAGGGGTACACTAACCGACCCCCAATACCCACAGCCTGCTCTCCTGCCTTGGCACCTGTTTCCACAAACTCATTCCTCCGCTACCCCGTTCTCCCCAGAGAGCCTACAGACTTCCTGTAGTGGCTTATTTTTTAGCTCACGGCATTGCTTGGACAAGGACTGTCTTCCTGTCTGTCCACCCTGGGGACCCAGAGCCTCAGATCCACAGCTGTGTCCACTAGGTCTTCTTCTGGTTCCTCCAGGAACACTTGTTTGGAGAGAAGCAAGACCATCCGGTCTGCAGCCTTCCGTGGGCCTGGTGAGCTCTCATAGGAACAACGAAGTTAAACTTCGTTCATTAGTTAAGTGCAGAAAAGGACCCTGGCACCTTCCTAAGTTAATTGAGTTACAAAGTGATCCTGAAAGGTAATAGAAAGCTGTTTCTATTACCCACTTTATTATTAACTAGAGGCCCAGTGCAGGAAATCCGTGAGGGGTAGGGCCCCTAGGGCTGGCTGATGATCAGGGCTGAATGGGGCCAGCTGCCTGCCAGGGCCTTCCTTCATTCCGCATCGCCCCCTGGTGGTCAGTGCACATCATAGCGAGTGAGTGAACTCCCTGTCAGTCAAACTTCGGAGGGGACACTTTGCATATTAGCCATATATATGATCCTCAAAATGTACTCTGGTCTGCCATCCTCTGATCTGGCCCAACCAAGCCCTACCCTGTTTCTGAGAAAGCCAGGGGTGTAGGGGCGGCTGGCAGGTTCAGGGGCTCCAGTCACTGCAACAGCCCTGGGGAACAGTGCCTGGTACTCCACACCAACTTCACAAAAGCCGAGGCACAGAGCTCCTGCTTTGGAGTCCTGTCCTGTTTGTGGCCTCAAGTCCCAGCAGAGCCCTATCCGTTGCCCTTTCCTACAAGCCACAGCCTTGCTGCAGGTCCAGAAGGGATCTATTTGCTCAGCACTCAACAGGCAAGTAAACTATATTAGATACAGACCCTCCCTCAGTCCAGACCTTGGTGGAGTGGTGGGGAGATGGGGAGGTCAGTCCTGGAGAGAGAAGTTCCAGCTCCGCCATCAGGGGCTCACCTGGAGTCACCACCAGCAGGAGGGAACCTCACCCTCCTCACACCTGAAAATTATAGTGTAATTCACATCTATAAAATCCAGCCATTGTGAGTGTACCTCACCCTCCTCACAATTGCCCAGGCTCAACCAGGCAGCACGGGGCAAGGACTGTGCCAACCCCACTGGATGGGTCTGCAGGTCACAGACCCTGCAAGCGGTGTACCTGGGGGGAGGTGTCTTCCTTTCCAGGCACCAGGTTGGCCCAGCAGCTCCAATGCCTTCCCAGTGTTTGTGGCAGGCACCCCATCCACTACTCTATGCACCACAGGCTTGCCTCGTTTTACTTGCTTCACAGGTGTTGCAATTTTTTTTTTTAATGAACCAAGAAGAGAAGACCATCCACCAGCAAAAAGATTTTGACTCACTTTATCGCAACACTCACTACATTGTGGTGGTCTGGAACCAAACCTGCAGTCCCTCTGAGGTATGCCTGTTCTTAGAAGTCCAACTCCCTAACCACCTGAAGGCCCGCAGAGCATTGCAATCTGGGAGGCGGGAGCTGGGGACTCCAGCGCTGCACCTACAGCTGTGCCCTGATATATCTGCATATTAAACTACCAAGGACAGTGAAGCTTTCAAAGGGAGAAGATCAAAGTGCTGTCATCTTTCAATTTAATCCTTTTGTTGCATCCGTGGTCTTAAGAGGGATGAGAGAGATCAAAATAAAAATGGAAACAAACTATATCTTTGTGGCTGTTGTGTTTTTAGCCTTTTTCCCCCTTCAATTTGGGCCACAAAATAGGTCAGCTCCATTACTGATCAGCCTTCCCACAAATATTTAAAACAAATTGAATTGCACACCCAATACCCATCACAATTACACCAGGCACAATAACTAAATTAGCAATTCAACAAAATAATTGGAAATGCGATTCTCTCTATTCCACCAGTCTCCCTCGAGGGTTCAGCCGATCTATGGGGGGAAACTCAGCTTTCCTAATTCTGCAGCTAATTAGAGACACACTTGTAAATGAAGTTGTTTGTCTTAAAGTTGAAATTCTCTTCTGGGGGGTGGGGAGAGGGAAGGAGAGGCGAGAAAGCCCTTCCACTCTGGAGCGAGTGTAGGAACAGGTACAGAGCGCACACGCCTGGGTTCTAATTGGCAACCATATCGGCAATTAATAAAGCATCACTATTTACCATCACTTATCTGGTAATGAACGGCTTCGGGAGAGCCTGGATGACGTCCTCGCAGAGGCGGGCCTTCTGGCGCCCAGGAGACCGGGCGTCTGGGCTGCGCGGCTGCTGCTGGCGGGCGGGACGGCCGGAGGGCAGTGGCGGAGCCCAGGAGGGTCCCCGGCCAGCTCCGCCTGGGCCGCCCAGTCTGGGCGGGGAGAGGCAAAGGCTGATTTTAAGAGGAAACCGAGGGGAGGCGCCCAGGCCGCACAGGCTGCGCCCCCTCCCCGCGCCCTGGGCGGACAGCCGCCAGTGCGGGGCCAGGACCCCTTCCGCAGCCGGAGGCGGCTCTCGGGGAGGTGGAGGGGCGAGGAGGGGGGAGAGCAATCTTGAGGTTTCAATTAGTCTGTCCTTGGCCTCTTTTTGTTCCTCTAGGAAGGGAAATCTCGGCTTAATTATATAACGGAGAACTAGGGCTCACGTTCGTCCCCTCTTACCCTCCTTCGCCCAGATCGGATGTGACCTTAAAACGCTGACTCGCCGCCGGGCTCCCGCGGAAGCTTGAGGGGCCCGTCGGTGGGGGGATCCCTGCCGCCCGCACACACCGGGCGCGCTCGGGCCGGAACAAAAGCATGGAATGGAGGCCCCGGGGCGTGGGGCAGCCTCCTTTCCCCAGATCCCCCAGGCCCGCACAGCGCCCAGGTGGGGGTGAGGGGCCCAGGAGCCTGCTGAAAGGCTGATAAGTAAATTCAAAAGCACCTGCTCCTTCCTGCTTACCTCCTCTAACAACATAAACCCGGAGCTAATCACGCTTAAAGTGTTCCGTGTTAGCCTTACATTTAGCTCTTAAAACCCAGCGCAGCGTGCTATACAACTTGGAAGGACACAGGAGTCAACCTGGACCATCACTTTATGGCACCAGAAGTCCGTTCCCAGCCTGATCCCTGGGGAGGGAGCGAGGCCCAGGCAGGAAGCACTGGATCCTCACACCCGCCTGCTCCCCAGGACCCACTCCCAGCCACCTCCCCGGCCGGGCTGGGCCGGGCTGGCCCTCCGGGCGTGAGGACGCATGCCCTCAGCCGGGGGGGCCAAGCCAGAGCGCTCCACATGCCATCTGTTGATCGTTTTCCTCATTTTTATTTTGGCGTTCAGTTTAACTTGGAAAAGGTTTGGAAATACAGTAGGCTATCCCATACAGAAGCCACGGGCCACGTTGCAAAGCTCCAAAGACGCCAGGTCTGATGGGGCGAGGGCACAGTGCTAGGAGTCTAGCCCCAGCACCCCAGGAAGCTCTGTTGGGCAGCTCTGGCCTAGATGCTCTGGACACTCCTAGCGTGGGAGGCTTCCCCGGGGCTCCCAGGACCCACCCACAGGAGCGGGAGGCAGCGGGCCTCCAGGATGAGTCCCTCACTTCAGAGAGGCAGGCACCACAGAGCAGCAGGCTGAGTGCTTCCCGCTGCGTGTCAGCCACACCTGCATATGGATGCACCTGGCAGTCCCCGGGGCTAGGCTTGCGGAGGCCAAATTTTGGAGCCCAGGAGCACCTGGCCAGGCTGACCTCTCACCTTGGGAACCAGAACCTTGGGAAACTGATCCCAAGTCCAGAAATGATTCAGAGCCTGGGCTTCACGGAAGACCAGCAGGATTAATAGAGGCACCTCTACTGGGTGCAATGGGTTTGCTCAGACCCAAACTAGAGAATGCAGAACTCTACGGAGAGAACAGAGATGCCTCCCCACTCCCCCCTTGCCACCCTGTGTGACCTGCCAATATAGTCCTTTGCTAAGCCTCCACCAGGGCCTGGCACACAGCAGCAGATCAATGTCTGAGTGGATGTGAAAAAAAACATTTTGGCACCTGTACTAATCCCAAATCTACCATGCTGCCTTTACTTAGAAGCAGCAGCTTTAGATTAGGAAGGTCCTCAGAAGGCAACTTAGTTGGCCCTCATACTATGTACAGTGAGGACCCTGAGGCCAAAGGTCAAAAGACTTCCTGAAGGTCACATCCTAGCAATTTCTATTTCTAGTCCAAGTTTCTTCCCACTACATCTTTCATTCATATCTATCTGTCCTGGATTCAAAACATCACACATGCCCGTTCCTAAAACCAGCTATGTGCCCCCAAGTCTCTATTGGAATTGGGTAACATGCTCCCTAAATAAATACAGTCCCCACCTACCTAGAGGAGAACAGAGCAGAGGAGGAAGCAGCCAGCCCCATGTGACTTGATGGGCAGCCTGCCGGCCCCAAGCAGACTGAGCTCATTCCAACAGTCATAAAGGGGAAGATGGGGTGGTAGGAGGGCGGGCAGGAATCTTTATGTGTTCCTGTCTTTGTCTATTGGGGACCTTATATTCTTTTTCTTCCCTATCAGTGATGTAGGATTGCCTTTTTTTTTTTTAACGTTCTTTTAAAGTTTCTTTTCTGAGAATTCAGTGTCCTTGACCTCAACAAATGAACTGAGAACTCTCAACCAGAGGAAATAAACCAAACAAACCTCTCAGGAATATAAATGCTGCGGGGCAATGACCCTTATTGGCAGACCCCACACCATGGGCAAGAAAGGCAGGGTAAAGGAAATCTATAGATAAACAAGGAAAACAAAAGTTAGATCAGGCAGACTCACTGCAGCTTCGCCATCCCTCTCCTCGCAGGCCAGGGCAGGTAATGACTCATCAACGAGCCGTGGGAGGAATGGATGCATGCACAGCAGCTAGGCAATATGGATCCCCTGCACTTAAGAAGAATTAGTTAATGAACTTACCAAATTACTGGCAATTACCTTTGAAGTGTTATGAAGACAGAGAAAGTAAGAAAAGATGGAAAGAAAATAAGGTAGATAACATTGAAAAAAAGAATGACTAAGACAAGCTCAATTTATTTAGCAGTTGCCCCCAATACACAGACACATACATACATTTAAAAAGTAAAAACTCAAGTGCAGAAAATAAGGTTCATTCGCTTTAGACAAGGCTCGCTGCTTGTACCTGTCTTTGTTAAATGCGAATGCACAGGTGACGATCAGGATGTCAGCAGCAGGGCAGCCGCCTGGCAGGGAACCCTCGCACCCCTGCACCGGCAGCCTCGGGCTCCTCCAGGACACCTTCTACCTCTCTGGTCTGTGGCTGCCTTGTTTGTGAATCTAGCCCAGGCAGATGAGGATCTTGGCATCAACACACTCCACATAGGGAGTGACTGCTATGTCCTGGGAAGTAGTCTCAAGGTTTATGACGAATGTCACATTTGGATTCATTCTGAGCCCTCCTTTGGGATGAAGCGGTGAAGAGGCAGTCATCTCGGAGAGGTCTTAGCAATGCACGTGGAGACCAGGACTACTTTTCTCAACTGGAGATGGATGCAGAGTCTGTTGCTGGACCGGCTGGAGGTGGCCTGCCCTGGTGTCCTGCTGGCTTCCAGGGTTCCCCTACCATGCTCAATAAGCGGTTTTGGATGTGACTCTGGAGAGAATGGCTACACACCCAATACAGTATAGAGCAGCTGCAGGAAGGCACACCCACACAAGGCAAGGACACCCACCTGAAAGATCTCCAGGAGCATGAGAGCCAGAAGGGAGAGTGGATCTAGCAGCCAGAAAAAAAAGTGTGTGGGGGGGAGGGGGGGGAAGATGGTGTCGCTTTTTATTTATCCACCATCTTTCATGGGAGCATCCAAAGCACATTACAGGCAGGAGCTCTTTAATCCTCCCAGAGGATGCTGCTGATTTGAAGCGTTCCCTGGGGAGTAAGAAATAAACCCCAGGATCAGACTCCAGGGCCAATCTCCACTCTGCCTCTCAGCCCCGCCTAAAGCAAGTGAGACGTGAACAAACCCCCATGATGTGTTCCAAGAGCCTTCAAAATACTCAGGTCCTTTCACTTGTTCCCTTTACTCCTAAAAATATATGCCAAGAAAAATAATTTTAAAAGACAATAAACAAGCTTTTTGCTTAAATATTTCCCTGTAACATTATTCATAATAGCAAATAATAATTTACATGCTCAACAACAGGGGATTTGGTTAAGCACTGATGATAAATACCCCAAATGGAATTACTAATTAGCAATAAAAGTACTTGTGCTATCTGCAAAAATGTGAAAGTAATCTTTTACTGTACTCTTAATATTAAAATGCAGAATATACTATGTACCACTGGTTCTCAATTGGTGGCATGTGTGTTAGGTGGAGGGGAGATGGTGCATGGCTGCGTGGGTTTTTGTTTTTATTGTTTTTAAAGGTAAGAACATTTTGAACTCTCCAAAAGTTAAAACCAAGTCTCCCACCCTCACTGCTCAGGGGAGACAGGTTCCTTGGTGCTGTGGACACTAAGTGTCAGTAACGAGACGGGTTCCCTTAGTGCTGTGAGGCACTTAAGTGTCAGTAATGAGAAGTAGGTGTGTATGGGTGGATTATAGCCCAGTCTTATTTTGATTTGTTCCTTTTACTCCTCTATAATTATTTTTTAAATATATTTTTATTGATTTCAGAGAGGAAGGAAAAGGGAGAGAAACATCAATGATGAGAGAGAATCATTGATCGGCTGCCAGCTGCATGGCTCACACTGGGGAGTGAGCCCACAACCCAGTTATGTGCCCTGACTGGGTGGGAATAGAATCAGAACCTCCTGGTTCATAGGTCTACAGTCAACCACTGAATCACATTGGACAGACTTCTGTAATTAATTTTTAACATAAAATCAACGAGGACAAGAACCAGCTTTCTCTTCTCTATCCTGAAGGCAGAGGCCCAGTCTCAAGTATGAACCTGGGCTGGATGGGCACTGCCTATGTCCCCTGTGGCCAGCTTGCCACCTCCCTGTACTGGGAGGACTTCCAGGTCTGTGGTTTCTGAGTGTCGTGCATGAAGTAGTCAGCTGGGCAAAAAGGAAATAAGCAAACTCCACACAAAAGGGCTCTGGATTGAAACTCCTGATAACAGTTCTCAACTCATTTAAAAATCAGCATTAGCTACCAAAATGTAAAGTATTAGTTTTATTAAAATGCAAATCGATCAACTAATCTGTCTTTCTAGTAACAGTTGAATTGCAGTATCCGTGTCAATTAAAATAGTTTCCAATTTATTCTTGGCTGGAAGGAGGGTGGTCTTCTGAATTTTAAAATGCAAGCCTCCCTTTACTGAAAATGCTGTCTGCTCTTCCTCATGTCTCCTGATTTTAATTCATTTTAATTAAACAGGCTGGACCCCAAATATTTTGAAGTACCCGTTTAAATCTTTTTCTTCACCAAATAAAGAGCGATGATGATGAAGCTTCTATCTTTTTAGGAAACGTGGGTTATAGCATGAAGCTCACCGAAGTCCAATATGAGGAGCCACTTCCTGGCTGTTCCCACATGAATCCTCAGGCTAGATCATTTTGAAGAGAGTAGTTGTGGGGGAACTCTCCTATTTCTGCTGATTGATCTCCTGGGTAACTGGAGACACACTGAAAATTAAACATTTCCCTGATAGTCAAGCCCAAGAGGTAACTACTGAGACAAGAAAAACAAATCACCACGTTCCAGGGTCCAATTAATGTGAGATGGAAAAACCCTCCTCCCGCTATGTGCCCCATCCTGAGCTCAGCAGACACCGATGCTCACAAGAAATGGAAGTGAATGACACTCAGGACCGACTGCACTGGGCCAGCCTTGGGCACACAGTCGCCAGACGCTAAATCCATGATACGTGGGATTCAGGGACACTGAAATCTGTCACTTGGTTTTGACATTTTAAAACCACATGAAAATCCGACTTTAAGAACAATGACTAGTTATTGATGACAACTGCACTCAGTTGTGTGGATGCAACATTTCTCCTCTAATTCCGTAGCTTTAAATAAAGATTTGGGCAAGGCACGGAGGAGATGGTCAGTGTTGTCTGCTGGTCGGCACACATTACTTATGCAAGATAATCTTCATTGCATATTGACCACAGCAGGCCAATAAATCCCCCTTATGGGGATTTAATTTCCAGCTTGTGACCTCTGGATGAAAAACAAGTGAATCATTTCCTCCTGCTAGATTTATACCAGAGCAGGTTTCAATAAAGTGATTTAGGAATGGTGAGAATGGAAAAGGATGCTGGCAAAATCTTAATGGGTGGAAAAGAAAGAACAAGTCAGAGATTTGTATTCAGCAACAAATCGGCAAATACTCCCAAGTGACAAAGTCTCCAGGGCATAACTTAGAGGTTTTGGAAGTACCCTGCTCCTCAGAGCCACAATCGATTGCTAAACATTGTCCACCCAGAAAGCAGCATCCCCCAAACGATTCCTTCTATGAAGCTCTATGTGGGAAGAGGCACTGACTTGCTAGAGCTCTAAACCAGACCTCACTCCGTGCTGCTCAAGAAACCACATGGCCAGTAACAGCGCTCTTTATTTGTGGTGGCTCAAGGACATGGGGGGAAGGGCGCTTTGCACATGGAAGTGCCAGAGACAAAGACGGGTGATTCCAGGCTTCCTGGGACTTTGTTGGGCATATGTTCTGAACAGCACACCTTCCCAGGAAGTCCCTGACTCACACAACCCACAGGCCTGCGGGTTCCTCCACTTGGGGCTGGATGAGCAGCCAACCTGGCGAAGGCGCTGCCGGGTTGGAGGCCACCCTCAAGGCCTTGCAGTAAGAGAGCTGGCTGCTATCAATCCCTGTGGCCTCCATCAGGATGGCTGAGTTGGCCAAAAAGAGATCGATATAACTCTGTCCTAGAAGAGAAACAAAACAAATTAGTTAACACATTGGTTAAATTTCCAAGGTTAAAAATAGAACTCAGGGCCGAAACTGGCTTGGCTCAGTGGATAGAGCGTCTGCCTGCAGACTGAAAGGTCCCAGGTTCGATTCCGGTCAGGGGCATGTACCTTCGTTGCGGGCACATCTCCAGTGTGGGGTGTGCAGGAGGCAGCTAATCGGTATCTCTCTCCCATTGATGTTTCTAGCTCTCTGTCCCTCTCCTTTCCTCTCTGTAAAAAATAAATAAAATATATTTAAAAAAAGAAGAACTCAGAAGCTGGGAAATACCTCTATCCATTGGTTCAATTAAAACCACAGCCATGTAATTAAAAATGCATGCCACAGCTGAGACCGATTTGGCTCAGTGGATAGAGCGTCGGCCTGCGGACTGAAAGGTCCCAGGTTCGATTCCGGTCAGGGGCATGTACCTTGCTTGCAGGCACAACTCCAGTGGGGGGGTGTGCAGGAGGCGGCTGATCGATGTCTCTCTCTCATCGATGTTTCTGACTTTCTATCCCTCTCCCTTCCTCTCTGTAAAAAATCAATAAAATATATTTTTTTTAAAATGCATGCTACAGCTCTCATTCACCAATACGAAGAGAGGGAGAAACCAGAAGCCAATCGAATAGTGAAATATGTAAATGGTCCAGTATGGCTGCATACCCTGTCTCTAGGGAATGAGTTTTCTGTAAGTTTGCCCTTTACAGACAGGCTCTTCAAGTAAGAAAACAAGATTGAATATTTTAATAGGATGTATGAGACTGCCACACGATGAGGAGGATTCAATCAGACGTGGGATGTAGGGATATAATTTAGTTTTCATACATTTTCTTCGACTTGGCAGTACTTGAAAAACAATGAAAATGACCCAGCAACAAGATTCCAATTACTGTCACATGTGCAGCCATTCAGTAGGACCAAGGTGCTTCCCACTCCCCTGCCCCCCTTCCCTGTTCTCAATCTAATAAATAATTCCACGGCCTAATTTATTATTTCTAAAATTGGGGTTTGACGTTATGAGAGCCACAACATGCCAAGGTCCTGAGTCCTTGGAAATAAAGTAAACGATTTCTAACCTGTTTCAAATACAACATACACACAACTATTTGGCCATTCATGTGTCAAGGCCTGGAAAGTCTCAAAACGACAAGGACCTCTCCTCTCTTTTCTGGAGTGGCAGAAACTCCAGAACACTTTCCCCTGTGGGCAGAGAGAGGAACCATGAAGGTCCACACAGGTCAAATCCACTACAGAGGTGGCCTGTGAAGGACACGACGAATGGAGTCAAGTGATACACGGCCACTAGCTCTCAGGGAAGGGGGATGGGTTGGCACGGGCTCAGGCTCCCGGCCAGGGCGTAAACCGCCCCAGAAGAAAGCTGTGCCTGCTCTGTTCTATACTTTCAAGATCTAACCCCAAATGTAGCCGGTCCTTCTTGTTAAGAAAACAGGCTTTTAAAAGTGCTTTTATTACCTGAGAGTCATCATCAGCAAACCTGACCTTCAAACTAAAGCAAACAAACCAAAACCCTCACAAAACCAGCATCTTTCAAACTGCTTTCTGGGTTCAGCAAGATTTTAACAGAAAAACTTATTTGTTCGTTTTTTAAGTTACCCACTACGGTTGTGGTAGGAACAGAGGTCTATAATTAGAAAATCCAGCAATAAAAAGAGCATATTAAAGCTTTTTAAAAAGAAAAAAATCTTTAAAAAGAAACCACAGAAGCCGAGAATGTCAACTAACCTTACGGTTCTGAGTACTACCAGGGCAGACCTGAAAGTCGGGCCAGAGAACAACCCCACTGCAGGAAATCGGGGCAAGAATGTGCTGCTACCCTCCCCCTGAACTCTGGACCAGCCCAGGCCTCCAAAGGAGGCAGGTTCACTCTGAGCTCCATCATCTCTTTTGTTTCTGCCTCCCCTAGCCAGCCCCAGACACCAGCCTAGGAAGTGGAAGGCAGCTTCATGCTAAATGCAAATTTGAGGCAGCAGCCTCACTTCCAGTTGCTTCCAAATCACCAGCTCCATCGCAGAAGCGACAGCAAGACCCTGCCCAAGCTGCCCTCATCACTCGATGGCCTGCCTGTCTGCCAGTAAATACATGTCTCTCTTGCCATTTCACAAAAAAATCTAGTAGCTCGGAAGGGAGAGCCTCCCAAACAAATAGGAAAGTGTGAGTTGAAGGCTGCAGCATCGGATGAGAGGGAAATGCAGAGGCACATGCTATTCAACCTTCGCAATAGTACCCTCCCCATCTCGCCCAAGCCTGCCACATCGGACCATCATTACCACCAGCAAATGCTTCCACTCAGCGCCACGGCAACAGAGAAGCACCTGGGCTGGCGCAGCAGTTACCATCCCAGCAGGGTTCGAGAGGCAGGCAGAGAATGCAATGCTGAAACCCATGTTTTGAACGAACATTGGTTCACACTCCGTAGGCAAAGCTGACACAGACGAGGCTGTTCATGGCCAAGCAACTTGGAAAGTGGAGTGCTCTGGGTTCTTAAAATCTTTTTACGGAGAGAGGGAGAATATGAGCAAGGGGTTATTCCAACCTAAAACTCCCCAAGGAATTACGACACCATGTCTTCCTCACCCACCAATCAGGGACCGTTTGTGCCTTTAAAGCATCTCAAGCTCCCTGTTCCTACAGGCTCCACCATTTCAGGCCTCACCATCTCTGACCAGGAATATGTGACAGCTCCTACCCAACTTCTCTGCTCCCTCCTCCTCGTCCCCTCGGCATTTCCCTCCTTAGCCCTGGCTCCCGTCCCAGGTCCAGGAGCACCACCAGGAAGAAGATCTAGCCCCTCCTTTCCCTGTACCCTTCACAGGCTACACATGGCTGAGCCTCTCACCCGCAGACCCCGAGCAGTAAAGGTGGGGGGTGGGGCCGTGGGGGGGTGAGGAGGGGGGTGTTTCAGGCCCTGGTCCAACAGCTTTTCCACACCCCAACAGAATTTGACAAAACCTCTCATACATTTTCAAGTTTACATATAATTGTTTTCTATAAATTTAATAATCACAAAGGATACAATTATCAGAATACTGTGAACACTAATTTTTAAAATAAAGCTCATACCCCTTTTGTAATACACCCAATGGAATCTATATGACATATTGATTTGATACCCATCACCACTCATTTAAATAACACATAAATAAACTCTTTAACTTGGAAATGTTACAGCATTTTACTTTTTAAATTTGTATTTCCATTTTTTTCCCTAGAGATTTTGGTCCTAATATAATTGTTTTATGCTTGAAAGTCTTTTATTGATCACCTTATCATATTTCTTGGCCACAAAAAGAGATATGTAAATTGAAACATTTTTTGAAATTTAAAAAGTTGAAATAAAAATATCCTAATTTCTTGCGACTGTAAGGTCCTAATTAATTTTTAAAATTTATTTTTGGATTGTGTTATCATTACAATTATTATTAGGATATATTTGTATATACAATAACAATATAAAAAAGTATATCATACTTTTGGTAGAAACTTAATGTACATAAATAAGTAAAACATTAGGGGAAATGCATCTCTTGATGACACAGAAGAGGCTTCCCCTCCGTTCATGTCTCCATGACTGAGATTTATCTATTGCTGGAAGGAGTAAGTTCAGCATCGAACCTGTTCCTGTTTGTAGTTTTGTAGATGTAAGCACTGAAAGACCTTGTCACGTTAACAAGTAAGCGGGAATAGGAGGATTTTGTTAGAGCAACATCACTCATTTATTTTAATTCTTTCTGAATTATATGTCCCCCCCCAAAAAATCATATAGTGATCTGCCACCAAAAGTCTGTTTAAATGATCTGCCAGCTGACAATTCAACCAACTTCTCTTGCAGTTTTGTTAAAGGCCCTGTAGGGACTTGTTACCTAGCTCTTAGTCACTGCCATTCTCAATCCCTGCACCTATAGTCTGAGCCGTCCCTTCTGTGTGGTGCCCATGCAAGGCAACGTCCCAGGTCAGAGCAAGCAGGGGCTTCAGGTGGGCGGGAGCCAGGTGGGCAGAGGACAGCTGGGCCAGGCCGAAGTGCACATCTCGATCACTGGACACTCTGTGTCTACTTTCCTACCCCAGGATGAAGAGTGAGTGACGTGTGGGTGCACTGCGCTCTGTCCCCAAACCCAGACAGGTGCTAGTCTGCTGCCACTGTATAGGGAAAGGTAGAAGCATCTGAAAAGAAACAAGACATATCCATACTCCCTATCCCATCCCAAGGAAAAAAAAGCTAAAAATAAAAGTAGGTTCTAAAAAGTCACCATTCGACTGAGGCCGGGCTGCCTTCTGCTGCAAGGTTATGTCCCCTGCAGCACCCCTACTGACAGGATTTAGCCACAAGTTCAACTATCAATCCTCAGGTTAATCTCGTCTTCACCTGATTCTCTGGGTTATAATAGTTTAATACTGGAGGTTCCCTTAAGGCTATGCATGATATTGTTTGTTTTTAAAATACGTAATTCCTGCTCTCTCCCACATTAAGAATCAGAGTTGAATCACTGAGCTGAAATGCCTTCCCACATAACCTCTCCCCCCACAGCCTTGGCCTCAATGGCCAGTGGGAATGTCTCCTGCATGAGACCAAAATGTATTAATGTTGGTCTCATGCAGGAGAATAACCTACAGAGTAATTAACAGGACTTGGACCTGAGGTAGAAGGTCGATAGCAGGGGCTCTTCCTTGAATTAAAATTTAACTTACCCTTTATTGCAACCTACAAAAGCAAGTAATGAGCACTAACATTTTTATTTCTTTTAAACTGTCATTTAGGCTGTAGAGGGGATAATTACCTATCTCTAATGTAGTAAGGTTTTATAACCCTTAGTAAGGCATTTTCTAATTTAATATTTTTACTATATTATCATAAAACCTGTTTCTGGGGGTGGAAATGATCATGGATTAGCAGCCATTTTCCATAAAGACAGTGTGAGTGTGAGTATGAGTGTGTGTGTGTGTGTGTGTGTGTGTGTGTGTGTGTGTTCAGCTTATTTATATGTGATTCTCCTGAAGAGATTTAAAGGATGCACAGTCTATTTGGCTGTGAAATGCCACCACTTTAGTGCAGGTGAGGTTGAAACTGTCCTGAATAACGGTGGTGTACGTGTAGAATAATGCAGCCCCGTACATGTGCACCCAATGTTCCCTCCTCACCGACTGCAACACGGACCAGTGTCTTCCACGCTGTTACCTGGGCAAACAGTGTAGAGCATACTGAACCTGCAGAGGATCTGTGTGGGGCTTGGATTTGCTAGGCCAGTAGCTCGCAGCATCTGGAATTCTGAGGGAAATGGACTGCTGTACCCCAGAATGCTACATTCCCCTGACGCTGGCCAGAAACCCCTACACCTCCAAGATATCCCCAAGCTGCATCCATCCATCCCTGTGGCCAAAGGCAGGTGGACGGCGAAGGAAAAGCAGTAATGCCACTTTTCCCTAAAGAAACCTGTACAACTCCTAAAAGTACCTCATATTCTCCTAGCACGTATTACACGCAGGAGTTCTAAACAGTCTTCCCAATATGTCAGAGGAGACGATGTTACCGCTTCCCTACTTAAAATTATACACATAATGTACCCTTATTATTTTGAAATTGTTCATTTGTTACTTCATTGGGGTGAGAAGGTAGTCTCCTTACATGTACAAGACACATCTCAGAATGCATCTTGGTGCCCCCCTCCTTATAATCTTCCTTGCTCTGCACACTCAGGACCCTGTACTGCACACAAAAGTGATGCAGCATTTGTTCCTGCTTAATGTAATCCCTTGGACATACATTCCAGAATCAAAGTATGAGGAACACACAAAGGAAGAGGGAGGCGAAGGGCTCCAATCCCAGCACTGCTCACCTCTAGAGGAATCCTGACACAATCTGGAGCCTCCTGAGACAGTGAGAACACAAACACATAACCTGCACAGTCGCTGATGGCAGATGTGCTCTTAAAAATTACTGGTGATGTTACAATGTGTGCCTTTTTATACAGGTTGTGTTTTGAAAACGGTCACTTATTAATGCTGTGGAAGCTTATAAATGTGCCTCAGATGTGCATGGTCTCTGACCGCAGAGAATAACACAAAGGTATAATAAATTCATAAATCACATCTGGATGCTGTTTGATTTTGTAAGACTTCTGGAGGATTGCAGAGGTGTGATGAGTGCCCATTTCTCTGATCCAGGGCTGTGGATGGCAATGCTGAGTTGGGAAGGTGTGCATAGCCAGCAAGTCTGTCTAGGACAAACCATACCAGGCAGAGAGACACATGAGCATTCTACCTTATGCTGACCGCGATTCGCCATTTGGTGACCAGGCCCTGTCCCTCCAGAGCCAGGAGAGGAATAAGGCTGCACTTCCTTGTGACAGCGTTTCAACTTTTGATGTCTTCCCCTAACCAAATCTGTTCTTTTCTAGGTAAAAAGAAAGAGTTCACTCTATTCCTGCTATGACAAAGTTGGAGTTCTCTTGCTATCCTAACCAAACTCCTCTCAGCCCTCCAGTTTGCCAAAGAATGGCGGCAAGGCCCCATACCCTCTGGACCAGTCCTGACACACCTGGGGCAGCCTCGTTAGTGCAGAGCAGGACTCTGCAGCCTCCTGTGTTCTCAGCACACTCTCCTCCCGCCTTCACAGAGCTTGCACTCTCTTCTGCTCTGCTCACCAATATGCCCAGCATTGCAAACATCAACAGAAAAGATACTGGCCAATTACCATGGGCATGTGCTAATGCCACCAAATGAAGGGATACTCCCAACCCTGACACCCCAACCACGTGACAAAATTTTTCACTTAATCTTTCCTTCCTCTGCTTCCTCTGACCAGCCCCATTCTCCTGTGTCAATTACTCTACAGGCGAGAGGGAGGTGTTTGAGAAATGTTTCTATAACCTAAAGAGGGAAATACATAGACCCAAGCGGCAAGCAACTGCCCCGTGTTCCTTGGGGGCGCATGGCAGAGGCTAAAGCTATGCGGTCGCAGGAATGGAAGCAGGACACACTGGACTCTGTCTCTCAAGAAGACTGGGCTGTTAGGAAGGCGGTCCAAGAGAAGAGAAGAAAAAGCTCTTACAGAGAAGGTAGTGTTATCTAGCCAGAATGACATGCACACACTATGAACGTAGACAATTTAGAATCCTAGTGCAGCGGAAAGGTCTGCTCTTAGCTCTCCCTTTATCCTCTCAACCTAGCCCAGCAACAAAAGGTGGAGCACAGGCTTCTTTCTTTGAAATCTCATAACAATTTCATACCAAAAAGACACACACACAAAGAAACAAAGAAATGAGGGGGAAAGAAAAGAAAGCAACCTTTTCTTACCTAGGGCTTATTCCTTAACAGGATCAAGCTAGCGAAGTAGCAGTGACTCAGAAAACACCCGTCTGTCACTAATTATTTAAATCCAGAGACAAGGCAAATCTCCAGACACTGGCTGAAGCTCCAAAACAGCCAAATCGCGGCTTCCCGAATCGGCCACAAGGTGGCAGCACACAACGCACTTCTGATCGGACCAGGCAACCAGCGAGACTCCCAGCAAACTGCGCCCATAAATTACCTAGTGTCTGCTGTCATTACCATCCTCCCAGCGCTTGACGGAGACTCTAGAAGGTCTGTTCCAATTCTCTCTTTTGGTCGGGTCAGAACTAGGTCCTTCAAACCTCTGCAAATGCTTTTAGCCCCACAGCTTTAAATTACCAATGGTGACGTGTGGCCTCTGGCCTGTCTCCTAAAGATCAGACAGACTGAAGATTTATAAATGTTCAAAGAAGCAGGTTCAGGCCCCAAACAAAGAAACTAGAAAGGCTGGGAAAAGAAGGAGAGCGAAGAGGAGTAGAAGGTGAGGAGGGAAGGAGAGGTAAATTGGTAAGGTTTTCTCTTCACTTATGCTCCCTCCTGATTCCCAAGTCACTTCACAAATTCACTCCAATGAACAAAGGAAGAGAAATACTTGAAACTTCCATCAACCCTACCAATAGCTTCAAGACTCTCAAATTCTTTTAAAGAAAAATAGTTTGCCTTGGTTTCGGATATGCAAAACCCTGGGAGTGAGATGGGGAGCGGGGGGAGTGCTCTTTAGACAAAGGGGACATCCCTCCTTCCCCATACATTAATATTCCACATTCCTGGGATGATTTCCACTTTCACAGTTTGACTGTTTTATAACAGATCTGATGCGAGAGAAGACAAATGGCTTCGCAAAGGAAAGACGACAAATCATCTCACTGCTTTTAGCAGGGTTTTCTCTTTACTTTATTTATTTTTATTCTGTGGCTGAGCTGCAGAGCTCTCTGTCTTGCTGGAGATGTTTAATATTAACGTCAAGCCGCTGCGATCCTGGCAATAGAGTTGGCTGGTGTTGTGTTTACGGTTTTGTGACTGCTGGCTTCAAGAAGATGAAGCTCCTTGTTCAAACAGCAGCCCCTCTAACAGCTCCTGCTAAAAGCAATGCGGGGGGTGAGGGGGTGTGGGGTGGGGGAGATATGCTTCACTGCTTGGACTTGAATCACTTCTTCCACCTCATGGAGGTGAGACTGACACTGGAGTTACATTTGTATCCCTATCAAGGCTGTTGCCCAGCAAGGCAGGGCCTGGGGTGAAAGATGGGGGGTGGGGTGGGGGGGTGGAGGCAGCAGATGCCACATCTCTCACCTCAGTGTAACTTCTACTTTTAGAGGAAATTAGTGAGGATATTTACTGTCAACCCGCAGGGTTCCAGGAAGGCCTTCTATTACTTCTGGTAGTAAGTTAGTTATTTTACTAAAAAACCCAGCACCAATTCAGACATAAAAGGAGCAAGTACCCAGCAAACGCCCACAGGCAGTGACTGCAATGCCATGACCCTTCACAGTGAGCACTTCTAACTGCCGATGTCCCACCTTCTCCTCCCTAAGATGCAGGGGTCGAGGGTTCTCCTGGACTCCTCCTTTGTCTTTTTTTACCTTCTCCTAGGTTCTCTTCTCATCCTTCCCTTCTCTCCTGACACCCTCCCCTGGGGTCTCACCCACACTCCCAGCTCTAACATCAGTGTGTGGCAGAGGAGGCGGCCCAGAGCCAGAGCTCCGCCTCTTCACCTAGACACTGAATCCTGCCGCCTGGCCCGGCAAGGCTAGCCTGTCACCTAAACTATAGTTTCTGTTCATAATGGCAACAAATTATTTGTTATTCACATCTTACAATTAAATGCTCAATGACAGGAAACTATAAACAGAGTTACAGGTATCAATACCACATTTTTTTTATTAAAAAATAAAATACACCCAAAGATAGGCTCTTTAGACAATTTATATTAAATGATAAAATGCAAATTGATGCCCTTCATCTGTCAATCTTTGTGGTTTTTAACAGTACTCTTCAAAGAATACCTCCTCTCCTCTGTCTATCAGAGAACAATCTGGGAAAAGGGAAATTTGTCCCAAACACCTGGCTAGGTAAACTTTACTAGGATTTGGCCATCCCAACCCTTCTCCCCCCACTTCACCAACTCATCACTGAAGTCAGCAATTGAATGACCTCGGCGGTTATGTGACTGGCTTTTAAAAGTCTGACAGCTCAGTGCAAAATGAACAGTTTGCATTTCTGCCCCTGAAAGCTGGCGAGTCTACGTTGCTGCAGAGCTGTGCCTCCCCTGCAGGATGAGAGGTGGCGAGGAGGCAGAATGCTGCCAAGTGCATGTAGGAGAAAATGTGTATTGATTCCTTCTTTCTTATAAAGGAGCACAAAGCACTGAAGAACAATTGCTCGTCTTTGCAGCGTTTCACATTCCACATGAGACAAAAGGCCCAACCCCCACCAGTCTGCAAAGCTGAAAGGGGAGCCAGGAGAGCCGCACCACGGAGGGGAGCAGGGTCTCCTGGGTGTCAGTGGCTACCACACTGTCCAGCTCCACTGCTGGGACTCCAAATACCCTGGGCCAGACACCTTCCCTGCCTCTGACGAAGTAATTTCCCTCTCTGGGCTGAGGTTTCCTCATTTATATTAGAGAAGAAAGTGCCTTCAGTCTTATTTACTTTTAAGTGGAGATGCCCAGAGGGTAAAAGAGTTCATGTTTATAAAGTGTTTGGTTCCCCAGAGGGAGACAATGGGTAGAATACAAGGTGTGGTTATGCCTCATTCAAGACCTCATTTCCAGGTTAGTTATAATAGCTTCTGTTACAAATCCTGGCTTCCTAATACCTTGAACTCAAAGTACAAAGAGGCAATGTCCTTTATCTAAATATCCTTGTTTTGGTTTGACACTTAATACCAACACTAAAAATAACAAAAGGTAACCAGGGACTATTAAGCCTTGTTAATGCAAAGAGAGAATCCATTCCAGAGCTCTTTTCTTCTTAAACTAAAGGCATCCTGAAAGCAGTCCAAAAACCAGACCTAAAGCTTTAATTGTTCATCATGGAGGCCGGTCTGTGTTCACCATGTTTCCAGAGTAACCAACAGTTTGGAGAAGGACCACCATAAACCAAACACAGTACAGACATCAGAGCCAAGATGGGCAGGAGAAACCCTATGGTATAATATAAAGTTTATAGTTTACACTCTTAGTGAGGGAAATACAAGGGTGTTCATGAAAGATCTTTTCCCAGGGTTCATGTTAAGTAAATATGACCTCAAAACTCTCTAGGTAAAGGGTTGGTAATGTGGAGTCCCAAATCTGGCCTCGTTTCCAAGGCTTCCGAAGTGGCATGAGTGAAGACCACGTGGAGCTGGCCCTTAAGCAGTGCAATATTCCAGCATGAAGACAGCCCGCAGGTGATTAAGGCGCACCCTGGTGGTAAATGCTATATACGTATGTGGTCAAGCACAAAGTGCTGAGGGAGGGAGCAGAGGGAGTGTATCACAGGAGCTAGGTTTGCAGAAATTTCAATAAATGGCAAGAATCCGGTGTTCATCCATCTTAAGGACTGTTTGCAAAAATGATCTTACCAACACATTGCAAATAGCCTTATAAGCTGAAACTTTAAAAGATTTTTCAGATAGAAGACCAATAGCCAACTTTTTAAAGATTTGTACAAAAAATGGGTAGATCTGTGTTTCATGCGAAGGAGCATGATGTAATAGAGACATACAGATGTGAAAACTTTTTTATTTAAGTAATTATCCGTATGGGTTAATTTAAAATAGTCCTTCTTACAAACAAAAAATTGAAAAGAACATTTCATTCTCAAAAATCTAATGAGTAAAAAGAACTATTTTCACTTTATAAAAAAGGAAACTAAAGCACATGAGGACTTCAGGGTCACACAGCACATGAGGGCCAAGACTAAAAAATCCTGAATCAGTTCTCTAGATTAGGGAAGGCTGACAGCAACTGGTACAAGGCCTTAAATAAACTGTTTTGCAAGTAATACCTGTGCTACCAACTGCTATATAATAAGGCAAGATACAATGAATCATAATACAGGCATACCTCATTATACTGCACTTCACAGAAATTGAAGGCCAGACTGTCCACGAGCAAAATGATTATGACTCACTTTATTGTGATACTTGCTTTATTAAGGTGGTCTGGAACCAACCCTGCAGTATCTTGGGGTATGCTTGTACATTAACCCAAATATATGAGCATAAAACCATGCTGGTACCAAATAAAAGACTGCAGTAAACATGCATACTACTTTGACTTTAAGTATTCTAGCAAGAAAAAATACTAATAGGTACTTTCATGAATTGTCAAAAATGCTGTTAGGAGCAAATATAATAGGAGTTAAGCCCGGCCAGCATGTCTCAGTGGTTGAGCTTCAACCTATGAACCAGGAGATCATGGTTCAATTCCCGGTCAGGGCACATGCCCAGATTGTGCACTTGATCTCTAGTGTGGGGCCTGCAGGAGACAGCTGATCAATTATTCTCTCTCATTATTGATATCTCTTTCTCTCTCTCCTTCTCTCTCTCTCTCTTTCTCTTCCTCTCTGAAATCAATAAAAATATATACTTTTTAAAAATAGGGGTTCAAGGAAGAAAGAGCACCCCCTGTGGGGGGCAGGGAATCCTAAAAGCCTCCGTCGAAAGGCTGGTGTTGGTCAAGCACTTGAACATGGCAATAGGAGAGACTGAGTGGAATGGGGTTCTGGGGTACTCCAGGTTAAGTGAGCAGAATTAAGAGACACAAGTGGGAGGAGTATGGAGAGCGGCCTGGAATTGCACAAAGGGCATGCAAGCGAAACAGGTGATGAAGAGAGGAAGGTAGCAAGAAGACATTTCACTGCAGGCCTTGAGTGGCAGGTTCAACACTATGTCCTTTATTCTACGATAATGAAGGCTACTAACTTGCTTTAAGTGATGTTTCGGTAAGTTTAATGTGGCAATGATACATAGAACTGTTTGATCAGGCTGGTGGTCAAGAAGCTGTTAGCGCAACAGTCTATGTGGAAAGTAAAAAAAATCCATAAACATATACTGTGTTTATTGTAGGGGGAAAATATATTGTTTCTAAGGAAAACAGGTGCCTAAGTATGGCAGAGGTAGAACAACAAGAGCAAACTGACTGAATATACTGGATCAGGTGTCAGAGCGAATTTCAAGGGTTAGGGTCTTTGTAATCAGAAGAATGGTATGATGGTAAGAGCAGGTCTGGAAATTCAGGGATTCACACTAAAATGTGAATGACTTCATAGGCAAAAACTTCCTATACAGAAAGTTATCTTTATTAGAAAAGGAAAAATCATTTTAATCCAAACAAGTTGTTTTGTTTCTTTTTCCCAAACAAGTTTTTGGTTGAGAGAGGTTCTGTGTATGTGTAACAAGGATAGGAAGAAGCAGTTTATAAGCTTGCTGATTTTCTAGACACAGGGGTTCAGAGCCACACTCCTAGGTGCATAAATGATACCAGCTCCACTACTTACTTGCTGTTTAACTTAGGAAAGTTACTTATTTGCTCTATGCCTCAGTATTTTTATCATAAAATGCAAATAATGTCAAACACTTTAGTGGTTTCTTATAAGTATTTAATCAAGTTGTATGTGAATGGCTTAGTGCAGTGTCTGGCATACAGTAAATGCTTAATAAGTGGAATATGGTATTATTCAATGTCATGTCATTGCCCATCAGAAATAGGGTGGCAGACTTACGGTGGATAAATCAGAGTGAAGGATGAAGGCACTTAAAAACAGAAATGGTCTACATATCTTAGCAATCTAATGCTGGCTCAATGATCATTGTGGGAAATGTATTAAGGTGTATAAATGCCCAATCTAAACTAACAGAAAAGATATCTGGCTCCTGCCTACCCACAATATAATATCTATATGATATTATATTTTAAGTAGAATAAAATAATAATAAAATACAAAAACTTAAAAAAATAAATCCTTAGGAGAAACATTTACACTTACTTTAACAAATGTGAAATACTCCTTGGGGAATAAAAAGGATTCATAATACTCTAAAGTAGTGATGGGCATGTGACTGCAGGAATGAAAACTACCGTCAAGAAGCCCTGTTTTGAGGAAAGATTGATCTGTTCAGCATTTACAATTTCTTTCTAGAAGATGTACTTTTATCACTCTACATCCTGTTTGGAACCACGGCTTCAATCGGAGACTGCAAATTCTCTAGAATTGTGTAAGACTGAGCAAGCAGCAAGCAGAAAAAATAGAGGAAACAATAGTGGTGTTTTTTTTTTCAACCCAGGTTTAGAACTCTGGCCCAAGCGACAAGCTTGAACTTGAGAATATTTTCTTTGTCCTT
This sequence comes from Lasiurus cinereus, assembly GCA_011751065.1. Lineage (NCBI taxonomy): Eukaryota > Metazoa > Chordata > Mammalia > Chiroptera > Vespertilionidae > Lasiurus > Lasiurus cinereus. Next base: position 15,963,027 of record JAAGEH010000016.1, on the reverse strand, counting down.
TCTGATGTTATGAGGAGGAAGGTCCGTGCCTCCTATTTCTGTGCTGGACGCCTTCTTTAATGATGATGTATGGGGTCCCTTCCCCTCAGCACTGCTGGGGGCTCAAACATGTGCCGCCACCCTCCGGAGCATCAACACAGGAATTATAAACTGTATCAATCCGAGTTAATGCAAAGCTGTAATCCTCTTTATGAACATAAAGATCAAATCACTGCCATGAGTTATGTTCATTCTGTAATCTGATAAGGAAGAGAGGGAACCTCTAATAAAAGAGTGATGGGAGCCTTTAATGACGCTGTGGAAGGCAGCACCAGAGAAAATATTGCTCTCGTTCACACCGATTAGATCAATGTTGCATATTTGCCTGGACTTGTTTCACGTGTCAGAACAACTGTGTCTTTCTAGGAGATAAAAAGCTTCAGAGAAAACATCTGTATCTTAACTGTTCTTGCTTGCAAGTTTTTAAACAACGAAAAAGACTCTGTGGAGAATATTTCTGGAGTTATTAGCTGTTGTGTTTTCAAATGCTGGGCAAACTGCCCCATGATTCAGTGCCTATTTCTATTACATAAAGGGATAAAGTTAGCAACAGGGGACTCACAAATGATCTAAGTAACCTCTGGGTTACCAAGTAGGGGAAAAGAACATATTCAGTAGAGTGGCAGAATATCCTCCAACATTTAGGGTACAGACCCACACACAAAAGCAGCAAACCAAAGATAAATCGCCCGAACAAATCCTCAAGAACAGTGTGGCAGTGATATTGACAAAGCAAGGCTGGATCACATTTGTGCATTTCTTTTCTACAAAACTCCAGATGTAGAACGATAATGTATTTGGTGTTCAGTAATTATTATTAAAGCACCCTCTCTGGGATCCTTTTTAAAATGCCAGTTTTATAAAAGGAGTGGAAAAAGTGTTTTTTATTTGGGGGGAGAATATAAGAGGCATAGAAATTCTTGCTATTCCTATTGAGAATTTCTTTAAGGAATGAAGTACCTATAAAATGTTAATATTGCTATCGTCTTTGTAATAAGAAAAAAAAGCTTCTTAGGAAAATACAATAACCTACACCTCTAAGGGTCCATACCAGAATAAGGACCCTGTTGAAGTAGCAGCTACACAACGCAAACACGTATTTTCCTTGGCATACATCAAGCTGACTGTTCCCACTTAGACCTGTTCCACGCTGACAGCAAAACTCACCATGCCAGCAGAGCAAGCAGTTCGCATGGTTCCCTTGAGGCCGTGGCCACTTTTGACCTATCTCTGAGGTCTTACTCAGAATGTGCTTCTCCTACTTGCCACATTAACATTTTACTATCTGATTTCTATCAACACAGACAAATGAGGAAGAATTACCTGCCTCAGAGAGGCTTTCAAAAACAGGTGATTTTTTTCCACAACCTCCAAATTCTTCATTTTGTTAGAAGTATAATAAGAGATCATCTGAATTTTACTTCATACTCCCTCTGGTCTGATAGACCCAAGGGGTTCACGTCATATAAAGTAAGCTGCTTCTGAAATGTCCTTGGTAAGCTTCGGGTCCCTCAACAGTCACAGAAGTGAATAGCACTCGTGTACATCCTGCAAGTGACATTCTGGCCTGTTCTTGGTGGTGACAATGTGCTTAGGGGAATTCTCTACCAACAAGACAGCAAGCCTCTTCTCCTTCTTAGCCCACTGATAACTGTCTCTACAATATCCTGTGATATTTTGGCCTCTTAGTAAAATAAGTCTGAAGGACAAACAGTAGCTGCTCTGGGAGCTGAGCTGTCCCATGCCAAGGGTACCCAAGAGTTTAGCAAAGCCAGTGATCATTTTTAGGCTCATAGTAATATCTTTCTTCACATGCAAACTTGGAATATGTGGGCAAAATGGGATTTCTTTTTTCTTTCAATACTGAGAATGCGCATCATACCTGCAAGAGAAAACAACTGCCCACTTCTTAATGGAGTAAAGATCTACTGGCCCAGGAATTATATGAGCCTTAACTAACAAAGCAGACCTGAAAGCACATAAAGGCATTGAAAGCAGTATCCATATTTATCTAGAAAGAAAAGCCCCAAAGGGAAATTGGTAACACAGGGATGAGTACAAACTATACTCATTTAACTCTGTTTTTAAAAAAAGACTGATCTAGAAATTAATGAGGAAAAGACAAAAATGCCATATTAGGCATTCACTTGCAAAGCACAAGAGAAAATAAGAGATTACAAAGTTCTGAGTATAAACATATTCAGAACTATCCACAAGCTGTTTAATACTCAAAGCATTGAACAAAGCCAACAAAAAATGAATAATCACTGTGCTCACCTAAACTTGCAGTTCTATTACTTCACAGACAAGGGGGAGGAGAGAAACCTGGTAGGATTTAGTAGCAAACTAAATATATCCAAATAAAAGGGTTAAATGTAGTTTGAGGTATAAAGCTGGCAAAACCCACATATGCCACCTTATAACCAATCAGTTCAGTTGGTAAAGATTTATGTTTAAAAATGTCTACCACAGCATTATTTACAACAATTATAATTAAAAACAATTTACATGCCCAATAATTAGTGAATGGCTAAATAAATAATATTTGAAAGTGTACATAGTTATTACAAATTTTTGAATGATTTTAATGGTATAATGTTCACAGTACCTAAAGAAAAAAATCATAGTGTAATATAATTTTAATTATATAAAAAAGAAAAACAAGAACATACAAAAAGCAAATTATCTTAAAAGACTAAAAGAAAATAGAAAATATTCTGTAATGTTAAAAGTAGTCATCTCCTGTGTATGTATACACTCATTTGCTAGTTCTGAATGTTCAAAGAGCCCACTGACAATGAACAACCCTAGCACCCAGATTTTGGTTTCTAAATATCACAATTAACTGAAAAGAGTCAGGGCTCCTTAGAGAAAGACTGATTCCAGAGCTAGGACAGGGAAAGTATAAAATGAGCCTAGAATACCTTTGCCAGATGGTAAGGAAGTGCTCAAAGAATAACTGGGGACATCTCAAAAGGACACAAGCCAGCTTAAAGGGGCTTCCATTAATATGGGACAATTTAAAAGCAAAATAAACAATGACACCAACAGGTTATAATTCACTAAATAAAATAGGAAAGCTGATCCATACTAATATAAATGAATGATAGAGAAATAAGTAATCTTACAAAAATGCTACATTAGCCAAAACCAGTTTGGCTCAGTGGATAGAGTGTCAGTCTGCTGACAGAAGGATCCCAGGTTTGATTACAGTCAAGGGCATATTCCTTGGTTGCGGGCACATCCCCAGTAGGAGGTGTGCAGGAGGCAGCTGATCGATGTTTCTCTCTCATCAATGTTTCCAACTCTCTATCCCTCTCCCTTCCTCTATGTAAAAAATCAATTAAAAAAACAAAAAAAAACCAACTACATTATAATAGACTAGAGGCCCAGTACATAAAATTCATGTATTGGGGATGGGGAGGAGGGAGTTCACTCAGCCTGGCCTGTGCCCTCTCCTAGTCCAGGATCCCTCAGAGGATGTCCATCTGTTGGATTAGAGGGATTGGGCCTAAGCCAGCAGGTGGACATCCCTTTCGCAATCTGGGATCCCTTCTTCCTTACTGCCCACCTGCTTGCTCCTTATTGCTCGGCTTACTGCTCCTTAGTGTTGCCACTACTAACCAGCTTCTAGCTCAGTAGCGCTCCCCCTGTGGAAATGCAAACCATCAGGGGGCAGCTCCTGCATTGAGTGTCTGCCCGCTGGTGGACAGTGCACAGCATAGCAATGGGTCGTTCCACAGTAATGGTTGCTTAGGCTTTTATTATATAGACTAGTGGCCCAGTGCATGAAATTCGTGCACGGGGGTGGGGAAGGCAGGAGGTATCCCTCAGCTTGGCCTGCACCCTCTCCAATCTGGAATTCCTCTCGTAATTCAGGACCACTGACTCCTAACCACTCACCTGCCTGCCTGCCTGATCGTCCCTAACCACTCTGACTGCTGGCCTGCTTACCCCAACTGCCCTCCCCTCCTGGCTTGATCACCCCTAAACACCTCTGCCTCAGCCCTGCCACCATGGCTTTGTCCAGAAGGTAGTCTGAAAAATCTCCCAGAAGGTCTACTGATCTAATTAGGAATATTACCCTTTTATTAGTATAGATATAGGCCTGATGCATGGGTAGGGGCTGGCTGGTCTGCCCTGAAGGGGATCCCAGATCAGAATGGGGGTCTCTTTGAGGGGCAGGGCTGGCCTGGATAAGGGGCTGATGGCTGTTTGGTGGTGGTTTGCAGGCTGGCCAAGCCCTTGGCTTTGTCCAGAAGGACATCTGGAAGGTCTCTGGAAGGTCTCCTGATCTAATTAACATATTACTCTTTTATTAGTATAGATTGCCAGCTAATAAATATAGAAGGAATTATTTTTAAAATGGTTATTTCTGAATTCTAATATTATGAGTATACATTTCTATTTTGTGTCAGCTTTATAAAATGAGCATGTACTTCTTTTATAAAAATACTTTTAAAAAATGCCAAAACAGGTTTGGCTCAATGAATAGAACGTCGGCCTGCAGATTGAAAGGTCCCAGGTTCGATTCCGGTCAAGGGCATGTACCATGGTTGCAGGCACATCCCCAGTAGGAGGTGTGCAGGAGGTAGCTGATCGATGTCTCTCTCTCATCGATGTTTCTAACTCTCTATCCTCCCTTCCTCTCTGTAAAAAAATCAATAAAATATGTTAAAAAAATACTTTAAAAAAATAATCCTTAGCATCAGCCTGGACACGCATAACATAATGCACATCTCTATAGCCATTTTTAAAAGGACAGCATATGCACAAAACCCCTGAACATAAATCAAGTGCATGTGCTGTCCTGACCTGTCTGTCCTAGACAAGAGCTCAGGTGCACTGGGCAGGTGGCTAAAATTAAAAACAAAACAAAACAGCAAAATCAAACAAAAACCCACCAGAGGCAACAATGAGATTTATGGAAATTTTGTTTTGGTTTTACAGTAATTATGCAAGTGAAGAGATGTAACAAGGACCCTTGCTATGATGCCAATGATAAATGGCTAACTGATAAGAAGAAATAGAGAGTGTGACGGGCTGTAGAACAGGTCAATATCAGGCTGTCATGAAGCCATTTGAGACACATAATTAATCTATTACTCACCTGGCATCATCATTCATTGTGGTATGGTCAATAGGTGCCATGAAGCTCAGTAGCTTGCTAAGGACATGAAACCTAAATAAAGCAGGAAACAGGCAGCAACATTAGTAACTATTAAACTAGAAAAGGAAGCACATTCTATGAGCTAACAAACTCCAGAACATTTGGCTCCAGAGTTGAGTAGAGAACACAGATAGACATGTAACACTCTCAACTACAGAAACTTTTTTCCTCAATGCTACAGGAGAAAAGTCTGGTAACAGCACACTGTAAATGACAGTTCAACACAGATCCATTTATATCTCAGCCCTCCAAAAAGTAGATACACTGTGTCCTTAGCAAAATATTAAACATTACTCCCTTAAACATTACTCAAGATAGTTATACAAATTATTCTATGTCTGTTCACATATTTCTGTGAGGTAAATTGTGAGATGTGAAACTGCTGGTGAATTAAAAGCCATACATATTTAAAACTAAAAACTGAGTAAAAATGCCCTCAGAGGTTATGTCAATACGTAAGAGTAGCCTTAGCTGGTTTGGCTCAGTGGATAGAGCATTAGCCTGCAAAATGAATGGTCCCAGGTTCATCAGCATGGAACTGAACAGTCTCAAGGGCACATGCCTGGGCTGTGGGCTTGATCGCCAGTAGGGGACATGAATGATTCTCGTTCATCACTGATATTTCTATCTCTCTTTCTCGCTCCCTTCCTCTCTGAAATCAATAAAAAAAAATATATGCAAGAGTATAACTTTAGGGTGTCCCAAAAAAATGTACACACACACTATGAATAATTATAAAAGCAGTATTTATTAAAATACATTTCATTTTCAAAATTTGGCCAGCAGCTGTTAAAGATTATACATATTTTCTGGAGGATACCTGTATTTACCTAACCCTTTTATATAACTATAAAACATAAATACTGTTAATAGATATATTTTAATATCTTAGGTTTCACCAAACTTTGGTGTCCATCTAAAAAATGAATACTATTCTTGGCTGTGTCTAAAGACAATAATTCATTTTTCAAACAAAGACTATGAACTATGCTCCATAGCTGTGTTGTCTAATCCAATATCCAATGGCCACCTGTGGCTACTGATCACTTGAAGTGTGGCTTATCTGAACTGAGATGTGCTATAAATCTAAGATACATCTGTTTCTTTTTAGTTTTACAATGTGGCTGTGAGAACATTTAAAATTACATATGTAGCACTAACGGGTTTGGTTCAGTGGATAAAGCATCAGCCTGCAGACTCAAGGGTACCAGGTTCGATTTCGGTCAAGGGCACATCCCCAGTAGTGAGTGTGCAGGAGGCAGCTGATCGATGTTTCTCTCTCATCAATGTTTCTAACTCACTATCCCTCTCCCATCCTCTTTGTAAAAAATCAATAAAACATATTTTTTTAAAAAATTACATATGAAATACATAGTGTGTGTGTGTGTGTGTGAAATTCGTGCACAGGGGGTTGGGGGGGAGGAGAGGGGTGTCCCTCAGCCCAGCCTGAACCCTCTCCAATCTGGGACCCCTCAGGGGTGTCTGACTGCCTGATTAGGCCAAATCCCACCGGACATCCCTCTCACAATCCAGGACTGCTGGCTCCCAACTCCTTGCCTGCTTACCTTCCTGATTGCCCCTAATTGCTTCTACATGCCAGCCTGATCACCCCCTAACCACTCCCCTGCTAGCCTAAATGATATCTAACTGATCCCCTGCCAGCCTGTTTGCCCCCAATTTCCCTCCTCTGCCAGCCTGGTCATCCCTAACTGCCCTCCCCTGCTGGCCTGATCGCCCACAACTGCCCTTCCTTGCAGGCCTTGTCCCTCCCCTGCTGGTCATCTTGTGGTGGCCATCTTACATCCACATGGGGTCAGGATCTTTGACCATATGGGGGCAGCCATCTTGTGTGTTGGAGCGATGGTCAATCTGCATATTATTCTTTTATCAGATAGGATAAGACCTGGTGCATGGGTGGGGGACAGCTGGTTTGCTCTGAAGGGTATCCTGGATCAGGGTAGGGTTCCCTTGGGGCATGGGATGGCCTGGGCGAGGAACCTGTGATGGTTTGCAGGCCAGCCACAGCCCCTGGCTACCTAAGTGGAGGCCCTGGAATCTGGGATTTATGTGTATTCTATAATTAAAACTTTGTAGCCTAGAGTGGATCCAAGCCTTCTGCTCACTCTGTGGCAGCAGTCATTTTTGTTGGGATTTATTTATCTTCTATAATTGAAACTTTGTAGCCTTAAGTGGAGGCCTGGGCCAGCCAGGATGTGCGGAAAGCTTGGCTTCCTCCATCGCTGGGGAAACCCAAGCCTCCCTTCTGCTTTCTCTGTGGCGGAAGCCATCCTGGTTGGGTTAATTTGCATACTCACTCCTAATTGGCTTGTGGGTGTAGCAGAGTGATGGTTAATTTGCATATTACTCTTTTATTAGATAGGCTGTGTTTGTGTATGTATACACATATATCTTTTTTTAAAGAAGGGGAGGCAGAGTATTAGATTTCAGAAGCGAAAATGGGTTATATTCAGGTAGTTGATGAAAGGAACATAGATGGCAGGAGAATTCTTTTTATATATATATTTTTTTTTAATTGATTTTTTACAGAGAGGAAGGGAGAGGGATAGAGTTAGAAATATCGATGAGAGAGAGACATCAATCAGTTGCCTCCTGTACGCCTCCTACTGGGGATGTGCCCGCAATCAAGGTACATGCCCTTGACTGGACTTGAACCTGGGACCTTTCAGTCCGAAGACCAAAGCTTTATCCCCTGAGCCAAACTGGTTTCGGCTCTCTCTATATTTTTTTAATCCTCACTCGAGAATATTTTTCTATTGATTTCTACAGAGTGTGGGAGAGAGAGGGAAAGACAGAGAAATATCGATGTGAAAGAAACACATTGCTTGATTGCCTTCTGCACACCTCCCCCTTCACCAGGGTGCAAACCAGCGAGGAGTTTGCAACCGAGGTACATGCCCTTGATTGGAATTGAATCAGAGCCTTTCGGTTCATAGGCTGACACTTTATACCCACTGAGCCAAACTGGCTAGGGCTGTAATACATATTTTATTGGATGGCACTGCTCTGTGGAATACCTTTACACTGTAATACAATATAGTAACTATAAACTGCATGATGAAAGACGAACTTTAAGAAGTAATCAGATTAAAGACATTTAGTAATGTGTGCTTAAAGCAATTCTGAGGATGAATGCATGTTTTAGTATTAAAACACTTTTTACCAACCATACTAAGAAAAGGTAAATGTAATTTTGTGCAGAATAGTGACAAATACAGTAGATATCTCACTACTAAAGACCTGAAAATTTAATTCATTTACATTACAGATCCTGATTAAGTCAAATCCACTTATATATACTGCTGTGTAAAATACTGATAATCAATAGTTATAATTATTTCTAAAAATAAAAAAAATTTTTTTTAATCCTCACCCAAGGAGATGCTTAGAGAGAGGAAGGGGGGCAGGAAAGCGAGACATCAATGTGAGAGAAACACTGTGTGCTTTCCATATGCTCCTCAACCAGAGATCAAACCCTCAACCCAGGTATGTGCCCCGACTGGGAATCAAATATGCAACCTTTTGGTGCACAGGACAATGCTCAACCACTAAGCCACTCTGGCCAGGCCAAAATATTTTTCTTTTTTTGTAAATAATTTTCCAGTATCCAACCAGGAAGGTGCCATGCCCAGTATGACCAAGCTGATGCCACTGACCTGCTATCATTTTAACTAATATTTCCATAATGTTCATTGTTGTTAACATTTTTATAAATCTTATCTTTCCAACCCTATCACAAAGTGCAAAACTTGCTCAATGATAGAACCTCTCAGTTATGATAGCTAGTTGAGATCTAATTTAAGGAAGTATTCATAATATTCTCATCTAGCCTGGGCCACTTGGTTTAATCTTTCAAGGCAGAATGCTAATGTATTCCAGCTATCATTCTGGCACCTGCTGTGGCCACTTGGTCCTGCCAGAGAAACAATTCAACATCCAGAGGTTATATGCATGGGCTCTGGAATCAGATCAATTAGCTCAAATCCCTGTTTGATACAAACTAGCTATGTAATGCTGGGTAAGTTGTTTTCTTTGACCACTTTACATGAATTAGCTAATTTAAGCTGCACAACAATCTATGAGATGTGACTTTTACTTCATTCCTCAAAGAAGAAGAAATTGCAGCTCAGAGATATAAAATTATGTGCCCCAGGTCTCAAGGGCAGTCAGTGGAAGAGTCAGATTTCAAACCTAGACAGTTTAGCATCACAGCCTGTGCTTTTTTTTTTTATCTCTACAGGGCCCAACAGTGAGTTTCATAAATGTTAGTTATCACTATTGCTATTAATAAAGATCATTCTTTGAGTCTGACCACATCCCTCACATTTTTGGTCGAGAGCCAGGTGAATACAGATGACAAAACTGAAAAACAAAAACACATGACCACATTCATTACTTTTCTTTTTACTTACTTTTTTTAATTATTGATTTTTTACAGAAAGGAAGGAAGAGAGACAGAGTTAGAAACATCGATGAGAGAGAGACATCGATCAGCCATTCTGCACGCCCCCTACTGGGGATGTGCCCGCAACCAAGGTATATGCCCTTGATCGGAATCGAACCTGGGACCTTTCAGTCCACAGACTGACGCTCTATCCACTGAGCCAAAACGGTTTCGGCTCTTTTTACTTTTTATTTTGCAAAAATTTTAGATTTATAGAAAAGCTGCAAACATATAGTAGAGATTCATGTTTAATTTCACCCAACTTCCTGTAATGTTAATAATTTACCTAAACATAGTGTAATTGTCAAAATCAAGAAATTAACACTAGTATAATATTATCAACTAAATTATACACCTTATTCAAATTTCACCAGTGTTTACTCCAATGTCCTTTTTCTTTTCTTGGATCCAAGCTAGGACCCCACATTGCACCTGGATTTTTCAAGGTTGTGTTAAATTCAGCACATTAAAAAACTGAATCTACTCCGTCCCTCAAAGACAAAAAATCGATTTCCTCTTGCAGCTTCCCTCTGAAAACTCTTGAGAGTCAACTCTAACTTCTCACTTTCCTTTATCTCCTTTCATTTTTCTAAAATGCAACTGAAATGTGGTAACATCCCTCTGCCTAAAGTCCTAAATGATGCACTATAGTCTACAGAGTCAAGTCCAAGTTTCTTCAACTGGCTATGATCTAGCATTCTATCATACAGCTTCATTTCCTACTCCACATTCACTTTAAATTTCTCCCAAAACAAATTAATTGCGGTTCCCCAAGGGCCATGTATACTCTCAAGACACATTTTTGCAAATGTTATTCCTTTTGGCCTTTCACTGGCTGTTTCTAGACTGCTCAGTGTGAAGTGTGGATGCTGCACCTTACAGAATGTCTCCCTGAGCAGTCTGAGTTCACCCAGATGAGTCAGGTAATCCCTGTACCAGGATGATCTCTACCATAGCACTTCCCACACAGCATCATTTATTGGCTAATTGTCTGCCATGTCTCCAGATTACATGCCCCTCGATGGTAAAATGGATCTTACCTAGCTCCTAGAACTTCAGAAGAAACCTTTCTTATCTTTTCAAAAACCCCTTTTTATCTTTTTACGTTTAGTCCTGTTTAAGCAGAATGTCTATCTCCTGCTTGCCTTTTGTCAGAATAAGATGTGAAATGCCTCTGGATTTATGGAGATTTATAATTTCAATCACTATCAAAATGTTACAAACACAAATATATTAGTAACATGTACCTCTGATGAACAGTTTAATGAGGTTTAATAAACATAAGAAAAGCAGCTGCTATTAAAACAAAATCCTTTTTCTAAAATTTTAACCTAATAAATAACAACTCTGATAAATTCATTTTTTAAAATATATATTTTTTTAATTGATTTCAGAGAAGGGAGAGGCAGAGAGAGACAGAAACAACAATGATGAGAGGGAATCATTGATTGGCTGTCTCCTGCATGCCCCCCATGTGGGACTGAGCCCGCAACCCGGGTATGTGCTCTTGGCTGGAATTGAACCCAGGACCCTTTAGTCCGCAAGCCAACGCTCTATCTATTAAGCCAAACCAGCTAGGGCAATAAATTCATTTTGATTTGGAAAACAACAGACTCATAGTTCTCCAGAGATGTTTGCCATGCTCACTTCTCTAACACTCATCCAGATTTCTTAATCTGTGTTATGTTTAGAATCACTGCCATTTCTCATTACCTGATGAGCATGTGCATTTTATTGTCATAATCATCCAAAAACATTTTCTGGCTGACTAATGTCTATAAGGCACGATAGCAGATAATAAAGATGAAATTGTCTTAAAGAATAAAGCAGCATAATTCTTGCTCTCAAGAGGCACACAACTATAGCTACTTGTCCCAATAGTTTTAAAATTTATAACAGTAAAATATGTAGAAAAGGCATTATTTTCCTCTCTCAATTCTTTTGAAGAGCATATTTTTTGCAACAGGAATGCCAATAGATACACACAAGAGAAACAAAAGAAACTAACACTTTTGAATGCTTGCTATGTACCAGGCATTTATACATTATTTTAATCCTCAAACCAAATCTTGTTGTTTGCTTTAGTTTAAATAGGTTTCCTTTATTTGCAACCTAAAAAAATTTAACTAATTTAGACATGGCCTTTATATTTAAGCTCATGGTGCAATGGGGAAAACAGATTCGCCCACAAAATAAGCATTTAATATACTGTACAAGACATTATGAAACGACAGAGAGGAGAATAAGGGAATAACTGATGGAGTTGAGGAAGGCTTACAATCAAAGTAATGTCAAACCAAATCTTTAAAGTAGGGATTATTATCTCCACTTAATAAGAGAGAAAGTGAGGCCCAGAGAATAAAGAACAAGCTAAATTATATAACCAGACAGAGCCAGGATTTGAACCCAAGTCCTCTAATTTGAAATCTTGGGCTTCTCCCTCTAGAAAACATGTATTGCCTCATACAGCTATAATTTTTAAAGCACAATACTGGAGAAAAATCTGATCTCAAAATTAAAGAATAAGCTTGGCCAATTATAAAGTACTACTAGAACTTCCTTTTTCAAGTCCATATAGAGGTGGCATGTATAGAAGAGACACGTACAAAGAGTCATGCATGTGAACCAGCAAGTAAATGAACACTAAAGCAGGAGACAGGCCTGGTCTTGGAGTAATAATAGCAACAATAATTATAGTAATGATGGCAACGAATATTTATACTATGTACCTGGCACTAGCCTAAGAGTAGCACATATGCTTACTCTCTTAATCCTAACAGCAATCCTACTACCATCACCCCTATTTTACAGATGAAGGCACTAGCACAGAGAGTTTAATGGTTTTGTCCAAAGTAACTACTAATCAATGTCAAAGCTGGGATTTAAATTTTGGTAGTTTGGCTCTCGAGTACATGCTCTTAACCACTACTCTAAAAACGAAGCTGGGGAATTATGAAGATTTGAAAATTTCAACACGTAAAAAAAGGTAATTTTTGCAAAGGTATCGAAAAATAAGCATTTCCTGAGAAGTTCTGTTAAACACTCATACAGGTTCATTAAAGTAGTTGTGAAATCTGCTTCTCTGAAGGTATTTAAAAATGAGATAGATTCACATTTGTCCAAAGGGAATTTAATGACAGGCAGGTTCTAATAAGGATGTGGGATTAGCTACCTGCCTAAAACTGTCCTAACACAATGAGTTTAAGAATTTTTTTCAACTTGCACCTGAATTACAAGTAGTTTCTTTGTTACAGAAGCTTTGTGTGAATGATATAATGTAATACACATAGTTACAAGGAATCTAAATCTAAAAGCATATATTTAAAACACTCCTATTCTCATTCCTTTTTTTCTCTGCATATTTGTAAGACATCTTAAAGAAATCACAGGGTTGAGAGTTTTCCTATAGTCAGAAATTTCTTGGCTTTCTCATAAAAATTATATTTCTTATCTCATTTAAGCATATTGTTAACATTCTCTAGAATCTTTAATTATAACTTTTTAACATAGTGTATACATGGATAGCATCATGAAATGAAGCAATATAATCCTATTCTAAATAAGACTCCAAAACCAAAAATTTTATAGCATTCTACAGAAAGCACTTTTTAAAACTAAGACATTTCAACTATCTTGCCTTGTTTACTTATTTCTCCTTCAGAGAAATGCAGATATTAAAATAACCTACCCATTTACAAGAGTAGAACAAAAAAACCATGAGACCTTTATTTCCATTTTAGAGTAAGAGAATTGGATCAGAAAAGTCTCCAATATTTCAGTTATTTTTCTGATCTTTAAAAACAGAATCACCAGAAGAAATAGTAAAATGACATAATAGGCAAAATGTAAGAGAAGAGAGATATTAACATAATATGTTCAAATTTTTTCTGAAAAGTAACTCACCGAAGTTTCCGTCCTTTGCTGGCTTTCCTATCTACTTTCTTGTGGATTTTGCTTCGTAACTTCTGGATTGCAAGCCACTGCCTGGGAAATTCACAAGCAATGTTATGCATCATCACTAACAGAAATAGTTATACGTATTGACAAATTGGAATTTTTCCCACTAACAACCCTGCAGAAAGAAATCATCAACCTACATGAAGTTCCTCAAGATAGTCTGGGGCCAAAGTGACTAATCAATTGAAGAGGATTTGTGCAATGGTAAAAAAACAAATGGCAGCTGGGAAATTCTACAGCAAATTTGGTTAACAATGCTCCTTAGTATTTGGAGCTGCTGTGACAAGCACTAAATAAATCTACCAGTCTGTAGAAAAACCCATCAAATTGAGTACAGCTGCTTGGGTTTGCTTTTAATGTTTTAGCTGTGCAGCAAGTTCTATTACTAATATTGCAAATCCTGGTGTGATTTAAACACATGAATTCTTTAAATCTAATTTTGCCTTTGTTAATACCCAACTGCTTTTTCTTGTGCTTTCCAATTTTTGCTAATTTTAAAAATAATTATCCACGAATGATACCAGTTTTACAGTAACTTCACTATTTATTTAATTTGTGATATTTCAGAATGTGTTACTAAAATTTAAGGGCTCTTCTCCCCTCTCCCCAATATAAGCTCAATACCACTGTCACACCTAAAAAAAGTTAACAATAATTCTTTACTATCAAATATTCAGTCAGTTTTTAAATTTTCCAGATTGTCTCAATTTTACAGTTTGTTTGAGTCAGGATCCAAACAAGATTTATATTTTCTGCAATCACTTTTGATGAAAAGGAATTAATTTTTCAAATAAAAGATACTGGGGTAAAAAAAATCTTCATAAATTGCTCATATGAACAAATGGGGAAAAACCAAGGAGAAACAGTAGCAGCTCGTCATCTTACTTGACTTATACAATGAAAATTCAACATCAGGAAGAAAAAAAAAAAAACTAGGGAAATCCAATTACTGTAATCTTAATATAATCTTAATTACCATAATCTATTTTATTGTAAAGTGAGATAAATGTACAATATAATCACCACTTAAATACAATTTACACTATCACATTAAATTTATAGTGAACAGCTCTCTATAACATTCCAGGGAGACACAAAATACCAACAACATCCTACCCTAAAATTTAAATAATGTTTTACTCAAAATTATTTCGTCAACACAAATTTTTCTTTGCATTCTCCAAATGTTTCTCTGCACAGAATCTACTCTGGCACTTGCAGCTTTTGTTTCCTTTCAGGCTTTTGCAAATTATGGCTCATGGCTATTTAAATGTACACTATTCATTAGGTAGCACTCTAAATGCCCTTTTTATTTTCCAACCACAGGATGAAGCATACACACAAGAGCCTTCCTTCACTACTTTGCATTCTCCCCTGACATCTGGGTAATGCTGCCACGTTCCATTTCTAATTGTGCTGAAGCTTTTACTGAGAGGTGGAGGTCTAAATTAGGGCAGACTCTAACAAAGCAGATTCAACTACCAGCAAGAAACCTGTTGTACGCAGTGCCACATCTGACAGCTGAGAGCACACATTTGGGGTTTCTTTTTATCCACTGGTCAGAGATTGATACAGATACAGTCACAATCCCAATCGGAGAGCATAGAGTATAAGAAGGATTTTGAAAAACAAACCCTAGAACAAATACATATTTATAATTTCTTATTCAAACTGCACATAAGGGAATGTAGGATAAACAATTAGGGTTTCCATCACTTTGTCTTTCTAACTCTTATAATCTTACTCAACTTTTATAACCATAGGGCCAATCATTACCTTGGAGGCAGAATTAAAGGAAATCAAAGGGAGAAACTACTATGTAGGTTACTTGCATAAATAGAAAGCCATATCTACATTACCTTCCCATGGCCACCTGATCATTGGGATCCAATGAGCTGGTCTTCCGTTCTATGAGTTCTCGAAGGAGCTAGGGGGGAAAATAAAGCAACTGGTTTATTCATTATCTCCCAGCACCAATTAACTTTAAAAGGGAACGGTAGGAGTTTTGAATGGCATAGCAACATCTCTAAAACTACAATCAATAAGGGATAACCCAATGGCAAGAGCATGACTGAATTCCCATTAACCCTTTCATTTTATATATCCTTAAAAAGGTGGCTAGAGCAATAGCTGAGAACAGAGAAGTCCATTTGGAAGACTTATTGTATTGCAGTTCATTTCAAATGGATCAATGGATCTGCAACATCCCTTTCATTGTTTTTATGATTAGTTTTGTCCACCTCATCGATATCAATGGAGAATCTTTAAAAGGTCAGGTGGGAAGGGCTATGTGGCAAAAAGAAAGATGCATCAGCTTCTCATCAATAGGATCATGGTACATAGTTAACTTCTGACCTATAATCTCCAGCAGTCAGGAAGGTCTTCCTCAGGCAAAAGTCTTTATTATATATAATTAAAGGTGTGGACTTCATTCTCCTGCTTTCCATAGCTAGTATTCTACCCTGCTAACTATTAAGTGATTTAACTATATATGATACCAACACATTCACAGCCACTATAATTTTAAGAGGGAACCTAAAGAAAGACATGTGTGCATTACAAATACAACACAGAAAACCTATCTCTCATCCTATACAATTAACTTCATAGGAACTCTATCCTGCTCTTCTATTCTCCTCTTAATCCTGGGTAGTCCACTGCATGCAATCAGAGTCTACATCTGTATCATTTACACAGACCTGACCATTTGCACTGGGTCTTAAAGTCCTAGGTAAAGAGAAGCAATGGATTTAAAAGGTAAAATATTAAAGAAGGAGAGTTTTAAATTACAATAATAAAAGTGCATATCATCTCTCCTATACAAGTGCTATAAGTATGCAGGGGAATGGGAGCAGAGATTAAAATTACAAAAATCTTCTAAGAGAAATCTAAGGGGAGATACCAAAATAAACTAGTTCCTGCTAATTATCTGTCAATAATACTGGTTTAATTATAAAATTTGTTTCTTCACAATAATAAGTAATTGCTTCATAGAGGCATGGCAGCAATATAGATATTTCACCAAGTTAAATAACTGAAGTCTGTGGGAGTATAGAGGAGGAGGAATTAAATTCCTATGAAAGTAGTTCATGCTCTCAATTTCATTTGTGTAAGTAGGCACTGGAAGAAATACAATAAATTTATAAAAATATTAATTCCCCAAAGGATATCTCAATTGCAATTAAAGAACTGTCTGTGATGTTTTTTCATTTGCTTATTATTTTAGACACTATTACTATAGCAATTATGTTTAAAATGCGGGGACCAGAGGCCACTGGTTTATTATCACTAGAAAACAGCAAGCTATTTCTCTACCCTGTTTATCTGATTGATTCCCAACACCTTTCTGGCAGCCAATCTATCAGTTTATCTCTCCTACTTCATCACAGTCACTTCTGGCAGCTAAATACAAGATCCAAATCCAGTGTTACACAGACATACGACACAGTAAACCTCTGTAACACTGCTACTCTGTAAACAGCTGCCCTTAAGGCTAAGCAAAAATGGGCTTCTGGTCCCTAGTCAATATGCTGTCAAAAGCAAGGTTGAAAGGGAGAAGAGGGAGAGGTTAGTAATAAAAAATAAATAAATAAGAATTTTTTTAGATAAAGAAGAAGAAGAAAAAGAAGAGAAAGAAAAATATAAAACAAATATAATGGAATGACTGAATCTCACTGCCCTTACCTTGTTCCAGCCACATAAGAAATTACAACCGTTCCTGGTTTTCCTAATCAGCTCTGATCCCTTGAGACTGGGGCTGTCATTGCCACTGGGAGCAAGTGCTCATGGAAGGCTGCCCCAGCACAAAAGGGGTGATCCTCTGGAAGAAAGCCCCATATGTCCTTCCCAGAGACTGAAAACAGGGGCTGCACAACTGCAGTGGATCCATTTCACTTGCAGTGGCCTCTGCAATCCAAACACTAGGTTGATGCAGTGTTTACTTTCCAGCACTCTGGGTACTTTACATATGCTGGTTTGCATTTTCACTCCCTAAGTGTCTTGCATGGCTATTCTTAGTCATTCGTGATTAGGAAGATGGTTTTCTTGGTCTATCTGACTGTCTCATTTATTCAATCTAATATTTCAAAAGATCCTGTTGTGTGTATGCTAGTAATAAAAAAGTAGCAAGAAAATACAAGTAAACTATTCCCATGGCTATTACTATTTCCCACAGCTATTACTATCACTGGGTTTAAATTTAATTAGGAAAACTGCTTTCAGAAAAGTTGCAGGAAAAAAATGAAGCTTTAGGGATATTGCTGAAGAATTCAATTTTGCTTCTCAGTTCAATTTTTATAAGTTGAACTTTATAAACAAACTTTTCCATTAAAATTCAGGTTTTGGTTACA
Source organism: Lasiurus cinereus (assembly GCA_011751065.1). NCBI lineage: Eukaryota > Metazoa > Chordata > Mammalia > Chiroptera > Vespertilionidae > Lasiurus > Lasiurus cinereus. The sequence continues at coordinate 15,945,050 of JAAGEH010000016.1, read as the reverse complement.
GTTATTGGAGCTTTTAATTTTGACAATGATGACACAATATTTGTAATTTTCTATGTGACTCAGGAAATGGAGCGATGTATGAAATATTTTTGTCCTAGCCTATTATAATTCCTCCAGAGAGTCAACTCAGAGAAGCTGGATTGTTTCTCGAGTTCTAGGGGAAAATCATAGAGTTAGGTTTCCAGGTCAGCCCACAGAAGCCTATTTAACCCATAACAACATACATGAGGAATAGCATTGCTAGTATTATGCAGCATCTAATCAGCATTTATAATACTTTCCCTAGAAAAATGTATGCCAGAATCAGTTAAAAATGGCAGATTGAACACATTAGTTTATTTCTTCTCCCTTCTCAAGCCTCTAAAAGACAGTAGAGGAATAAAATAAATGTATTAACCTACAAGAAAGAAGAGAAAGGGAGAGCTAATGAAAGCAGATTTTCATAAATTTTTCAAAGAGAGCCAGGAGATGGAGGAGTAAAAAGAAGTTATCACTCAAGTACCCAGAGGGAATAAGGTGGGGGTGGAGCTAATTAGGCTGACAGAAGCCTTGGGAGGACAAGCTCTTGGAGTGGCAGTTACCATGAAAGGTGGAGAAAGGGAGGGGGCAGAACTACTGGGCCCTCGCCATTTACCCCCTCACCACTTCCTCTCACTGGAGGGGGGTTGGAAGGAAGGTGGCGCCGTAAGGAAGTTTTATTCTCTGGAAAAATTGAGCCACAGAAGCTCCAGACAGAGAAATAGGAGGCAATGAAGGCTGGGATGAGGCATAAGGGAAAGGCACTGTGCTCCTCTCTGGGCCCTTTGGCTTCCTTCCCATACCCTGGGACACAGAATGTTAGCACCCACATATTAAAACACCTAGGCAGCAGAGCAGAGGAGGAGTCTTTTTCTGGAGAGACTGCAGGGCTGATCCATGTTCTCCCTCCCCAGAAAATAATATGTCCAAGTTCTGACATTTGAGAATATTCCAACCAAAAGAGGTGAGTTCACAGTACAGTTATAAAGGAACCAAAAAGCTATGATCCGTTTTCAGAGGTATTTTTTGAATGCCTTCCTCTTAAATATGAAGAAACAGTTAAGGATCATCAGCATCTGAAGAAAGCCTCAGACATAGACTAAAACAGGGGGGGGGGGGGGGAAGAGGACTCAAGAAAGCAATTGGGGGGTGGGGAGTGAGACAGGAAAAAAGGAGGGAGGGGAAAATTACACTTCCATAAGAACAGGATGCTGAGAAAAAAAGTAAAACAAGAAATTAAACACAAACAGAAAAAATTCAATTTCAAGAATGACTGGAAGATAAATATACAAAAATCTTTCAGATACAAAACCAAGAGGTGAAAAGATAATATTCCCTTGCTAATTTGTGAGAGAAAAAAAATCTGGAAGACAATCCAGAATGTGAAATATCTGACTAACAAAGGCTGGGAGAACATTATTTAAGAAATAATGAAAATTTCCCAAAATTGGAGGACAGGAATGAACTTACAAAGATCTAGTACAATGAATGAAAAAAGATTTTCCCAAGACACATCATCGTGGAATGTGGAACACAAGAAGCGAAGAGAAGATTCTAAATGATTAGAGAAAAACAGGTCACATATTAAAGAGGGTGACCACATGTCCCAGTTTACCCCAGAGAGTCCCGCTTTATGCTGCTATCTTAGTATTCTTTCAAGGCAAGCACCTCAAGTGTCCCAGTTTCGACAATAAATTATATAGTCATTTAAGGAATGAAAATCTAAATGGGATTAGACATCTCAATAGCAACAGTAGACACCAGGGGACAGCTGAGCAATGCCTTCAAAGTTCTAAGGAAAATGATTATCAACTTCAAATTCCATATACACCCAACATGTTAACCAAGTATGAGAGTTACCTAAGACATTTTTATACATGCAGGGCCTCAACAATTTACTTTCCACATACTCCTTTCACAGAAAGTTGTGCTTCAGAAAATGAGAATATACAGCAAGAAAGAAAAAGAATGAGATGTTCAGAAACAGGTCTAACTCAGGAAAGAAGCTAAGGCAAGACCACAGATGACAGTTGCCCAGAGAGCAGCCGTTCAGAAGGAACAGAGTCCAGGGAACTCTGGAAGAAGGTTTCCAGGAAAAAGACAGAAGGAGGGGGAAAGTAATAGGTTATTTTATATATTTAATGCATTTTGAGCAAGTGGGGGAAAATACCAAGAGATAAACAGGAAATGAAACAAATTATTTTAAAACAGGTAGTATTAGCTCTAGAGAACAAATTTGTGAGGAAATGTAATCACAGTCTATTACTTGTGAACATTTAGTCATAACAGTGTAACACTCATTGGTTTTCACAAAATCCTTGACAATGTACATGGAGAATGGAGAACTGAAGTGTGGAGGGAGGGCATATAGGAGAGGTAGGGCCTCAGTACCAAAAATCAAGAAATTATTTGATAAATGACTAAAATTGACAAATCAACAGTAGTATACATTATTTTTAAATATGCAAGTAATTAGGAAAATAACTAAAAGTATGGGAAGTTTTTACCCTCCAGGATTTCTTAGCATCCTACTATTGTAATATTTCTTAGGCAATGGAGAAGCCAAGAAGAATATGTCAGTATTAATTCAGCAATGCCCAGAGGAAAGATATAGATGTTTTTGAAAAATCTTCCCAGTCTGCAAATTCACACTGAGAAATTTTACAATTCCTACAAGGGGGGAAAAAGAGCAGGAGGATTGAGAAAATACAGATTAAAACCCTTGGGATATTTTTCTGTTTTCTAAACAAGGCAATACTAGAAATAATACTGATGAACATTTATTTTTATTTGCTGCAGATAATGCAAATACAGTGGTACCTCGAGATAAGAGTTTAATTCGTTCCGTAACCTTGAGGCGTGGGAAACTACGAGACGCTCGTGTCGTGGTAAACTGGTGGGTCGTGTGCAGCCAGCCGATCCGTGCGATTACTCCTATCTCAAATGTTGCTTGTATTTCAAAGCAAAAATTGCTCGCTCGACAGCTCGTATCTCAAAAATCTCGCATGTTAGGGCACTCATATCTTGAGGTACCACTGTAATTGTTAACAGCTCTGAGATATAATTCACTTACAATCTATCCATTAAAAATGTATATAGCTGAAACCGGTTTGGCTCAGTGGATAGAGTGTCAGCCTGCGGACTGAAAGGTCCCAGGTTTGATTCCAGTCAAGGGCATGTATCCTGGTTGCGGGCACATCCCCATAGGGGGCGTGCAGGAGGTGGCTGATCGATGTCTCTCTCTCATCGATGTCTAACTCTCTATCCCTCTCCCTTCCTCTCTGTAAAAAAAATCAATAAAATATATTTAAAGAAATGTATATAGTGTATTTTAGTAAATTCAGAGTTATGCAATCATCACATTTCATTTTCTACATTTTCATCCCTACCCCATATCTATTAGCTGTCATCCCCAGGACACTCCAGCCATATATTCTCATAGTCTTAAGCAACCACTAATCTTTGTGTCTTTATGATATGCCCACTCTGGATATTTCTATAAATAAAACCCTAATATGCAAATAGACCAAATTGCAGAACAACCGAACTGGTCACTATGACGTGTGTTAACCACCAGGGGATGCGCGCGGAACATGGCGAGCGTCGGCAGTAGGCAGCAGAGTGCGGAACATGGCGGAGCAAGTGAGCAGGTGTGGTGCCAGTCATCAGGGTGAGCCTGTAATGGTTACTGGAAATTCTTTGCTCCCACGCCATGTGGTCCCACCTAGCACTTGCACCTGCTGCTGGCACCAGCTCCACTTGCACCCACTGTCAGGGCCAGCCCCGCTTGCACCCACTGCGGGCGTTGGAGCTGCCTCTCACATCCGCTGCCAGTGATGACCCCGCTCACATC